>CM055118.1:901994944-902594944 GCA_029206835.1 Rana muscosa | reverse complement strand
GTCAATCACGAGTGGTTGTAGGTACAGATGGCAACAGGAAAACCAACAGCAAGGCACTGGCAGGGAAGGCACAATAACCTGGCCAAGAGGAAGTGCTGAGACAAAGCTTATATAGGAAGTTCATGGGAGGAGCAAGGAGTTCAAGGTTCATCGGTAATCAAGACTCAAGGCAGGGTTGTCCATTGGATCAGATAGGTTTGTCCAGCAGATCAGGCAAGGAGCTGTCCAGCATCCCAGATAGCTCAGTGGGAAGAGTAAATGCCAGACACGGACGAGGTCCCAGGTTCAAGCCCAGGTCCTGACAGAGTCGCTTCATACTGATTGAACTACTACCACTCAGGTGAACACTCCAGGCTTTTACTACAGAAAAGGAGTTCCTTCATACTGATTGAACTAATACCTCTCAGGTGAACACTCCAGACTATTACTACAGAAAAGAAGTCGCTTCATCCTGATTGAACTACTACCTCTAAGGTGAACACTCCAGGCTTTAACTACAGAAAAGGAGTCCCTTCATCCTGATTGAACTACTACCTCTCAAGTAAACCCTCCAGGCTATTACTACAGAAAAGGAGTCGCTTCACCCTGATTGAATTAATACCTCTCAGGTGAACACTCCAGACGATTACTACAGAAAAGGAGTCGCTTCATCGTGATTGAACTACTACCACGCAGGTGAAAACTCCAGGCAATTACTACAGAAAAGGAGTCGCTTCATACTGATTCAACTACTACCTCTCAGGTGAACACTCCAGGCTATTACTACAGAAAAGGAGTCGCTTCATCCTGATTGAATTAATACCTCTCAGGTGAACACTCCAGACTATTACTACAGAAAAGGAGTTGCTTCATCCTGATTGAACTAATACCTCTCAGGTGAACACTCCAGTCTATTACTACAGAAAAGGAGTCGCTTCACTCTGATTGAATTAATAGCTCTCAGGTGAACACTCCAGACGATTACTACAGAAAAGGAGTCGCTTCATCGTGATTGAACTACTACCACGCAGGTGAACACTCCAGGCAATTACTACAGAAAAGGAGTCGCTTCATACTGATTGAACTACTACCACTCAGGTGAACACTCCAGGCTATTACTAAAGAAAAGGAGTTGCTTCATACTGATTGAACTAATACCTCTCAGGTGAACACTCCAGACTATTACTACAGAAAAAGAGTCTCTTCATCCTGATTAAACTACTACCTCTCAGGTGAACACTCCAGACTATTACTACAGAAAAGAAGTTGCTTCATCCTGATTGAACTACTACCTCTCAGGTGAACACTCCAGGCTTTAACTACAGAAAAGGAGTCGCTTCATCCTGATTGAACTAATACCTCTCAGGTGAACACTCCAGACTATTACTACAGAAAAAGAGTCTCTTCATCCTGATTAAACTACTACCTCTCAGGTGAACACTCCAGACTATTACTACAGAAAAGAAGTTGCTTCATCCTGATTGAACTACTACCTCTCAGGTGAACACTCCAGGCTTTAACTACAGAAAAGGAGTCGCTTCATCCTGATGGAACTAATACCTCTCAGGTGAACACTCCAGACTATTACTACAGAAAAAGAGTCTCTTCATCCTGATTAAACTACTACCTCTCAGGTGAACACTCCAGACTATTACTACAGAAAAGAAGTTGCTTCATCCTGATTGAACTACTACCACTCAGGTGAACACTCCAGGCTTTAACTACAGAAAAGGAGTCGCTTCATCCTGATGGAACTAATACCTCTCAGGTGAACACTCCAGACTATTACTACAGAAAAAGAGTCTCTTCATCCTGATTAAACTACTACCTCTCAGGTGAACACTCCAGACTATTACTACAGAAAAGGAGTTGCTTCATACTGATTGAACTAATACCTCTCAGGTGAACACGCCAGACTATTACTACAGAAAAAGAGTCTCTTCATCCTGATTAAACTACTACCTCTCAGGTGAACACTCCAGGCTATTACTACAGAAAAGAAGTTGCTTCCTCCTGATTGAACTACTACCTCTCAGGTGAACACTCCAGGCTATTACTACAGAAAAGGAGTCGCTTCATCCTGATTGAATTAATACCTCTCAGGTGAACATTCCAGACGATTACTACAGAAAAGGAGTTGCTTCATCTTGATTGAACTAATACCTCTCAGATGAACACTCCAGACTATTACTACAGAAAAGGAGTCACTTTATGCTGATTGAACTAATTCCTCTCAGGTGAACACTCCAGACTATTACTACAGAAAAAGAGTCTCTTCATCCTGATTAAACTACTACCTCTCAGGTGAACACTCCAGACTATTACTACAGAAAAGAAGTTGCTTCATCCTGATTGTACTACTACCTCTCAGGTGAATACTCCAGGCTATTACTACAGAAAAGGAGTCGCTTCACCCTGATTGAACTAATACCTCTAAGGTGAACACTCCAGGCTATTACTACAGAAAAGGAATCGCTTCATCCTGATTGAACTAATACCTCTCAGGTGAACACTCCAGGCTATTACTACAGAAAAGGAGTCGCTTTATGCTGATTGAACTAATTCCACTCAGGTGAACACTCCAGACTATTACTAAAGAAAAAGACTCCCTTCATCCTGATTGAACTACTACCTCTGAAGTGAACACTCCAGGCTATTACTACAGAAAAGGAGTGGCTTCATCCTGATTGAACTAATACCTCTCAGGTGAACACTCCAGGCTATTACTAAAGAAAAGGAGTTGCTTCATACTAATTGAACTAATACCTCTCAGGTGAACTCTCCAGACTATTACTACAGAAAAAGAGTCTCTTCATCCTGATTGAACTACTACCTCTCAAGTTAACACTCCAGGCTATTACTACAGAAAAGGAGTTGCTTCATCCTGATTGAACTAATACCTCTCAGGGGAACACTCCAGGCTATTACTACAGAAAAGGAGTCGCTTCACCCTGATTGATCTAATACCTCTCAGGTGAACACTCCAGGCTATTACTACAGAAAAGGAGTCGCTTCACCCTGATTGAATTAATACGTCTCAGGTGAACACTCCAGACGATTACTACAGAAAAGAAGTCGCTTCATCCTGATTGAACTACAACCGCTTAGGTGAACACTCCAGGCTTTAACTACAGAAAAGGAGTCGCTTCATCCTGATTGAACTAATTTCTCTCAGGTGAACACTCCAGGCTATTACTACAGAAAAGGAGACGCTTTATGCTGATTGAACTAATACCTCTCAGGTGAACACTCCAGGCTATTAGTACAGAAAAGGAGTCACTTTATCCTGATTGAACTAATACATCGCATATGAACACACCAGGCTATTACTACAGAAAAGGATTTGCTTCATCCTGATTAAACTAATACCTCTCAGGTGAACACTCCAGACTATTACTACAGAAAAGGAGTCGCTTTATCCTGATTGAACTAATACCTCTCAGGTAAACACTCCAGACTATTACTACAGAAAAGGAGTCGCTTCACCCTGATTGAACTAATACCTCTCAGGTGAACAGTCCAGGCTATTACTACAGAAAAGGAGTCGCTTCATCCTGATTGAACTAATACCTCTCAGGTGAACACTCCAGGCTATTACTAAAGAAAAGTAGTCGTTTTATCCTGATTGAACTAATACCTCACATATGAACACTCCAGGCTATTACTACAGAAAAGGATTTGCTTCATCCTGATTAAACTAATACCTCTCAGGTGAACACTCCAGGCTATTACTACAGTAAAGGAGTCCCTTTATCCTGATTGAACTAATACCTCTCATGTGAACACTCCAGACTTTACTACAGAAAAGGAGTCGCTTCACCCTGATTGAACTAATACCTCTCAGGTGAACACTCCAGGCTATTACTACAGAAAAGGAGTCGCTTTACCCTGATTGAACTGATACATTTCAAGTGAACACTCCAGGCTATTACTACAAAAAAGGAGTCGCCTCACCCTGATTGAACTACTACTTCTCAGGTGAACACTCCAGGCTATTACTACAGAAAAGGAGTCGCTTCATCCTGATTGAACTAATACCTCTCAGGTGAACACTCCAGGCTATTACTACAGAAAAGAAGTCGCTTCATCCTTATTGAACTAATACCTCTCAGGTGAACACTCCAGACTATTACTACAGAAAAGGAGTCGCTTCATCCTGATTGATCTAATACCTCTCAGGTGAACACTCCAGGCTATTACTACAGAAAAGGAGTCGCTTCATCCTGATTGAACTAATACCTTTCAGGTTAACACTCCTGGCTATTACTACAGGAAAATAGTTGTTTCATCTTGATTGAACTAATACCTCTCAGGTGAACACTCCAGGCTATTACTACAGAAAAGGAGTCACTTCATCCTGTTTGCACTAATATCTCTCAGGTGAACACTCCAGGCTATTACTATAAAAAAGGAGTCGCTTCATTCTGATTGAACTACTACCACTCAGAGAAACACTCCAGGCTATTACTACAGAAAAGGAGTTGCTTCATACTGAATGAACTAATACCTCTCAGGTGAACACTCCAGGCTATTACTACAGAAAACAAGTTTCTTCATCTTGATTGAACGACTACCTCTCAGGTGAACACTCCATTCTATTACAACAGAAAAGGAGTCGCTTCATACTGACTGAACTAATACCTCTCAGGTGAACACTCCAGGCTATTACTACAGAAAAGGAGTCGCTTTATCTTGATTGAACTACTACCACTCAGGTGAACACTCCAGGCAATTACTACAGAAAAGGAGTCGCTTCATCCTGATTGAACTACTAACTCTTAGGTGAACACTCCAGGCTATTACTACAGAAAAGGAGTCGCTTCATCCTTATTGAACTAATTTCTCTCAGGTGAACACTCCAGTCTATTGCTACAGAAAAAGAGTCCCTTCATCCTGATTGAACTACTACCTCTCGGGTGAACACTCCAGACTATTACTTCAGAAAAGGAGTTGCTTCATCCTGATTGAACTAATACCTCTCAGGTGAACACTCCAGGCAATTACTACAGAAAAGTAGTCGCTTCATCCTGATTGAACTACTACCTCTCAGGTGAACACTCCAGGCTATTACTACAGAAAAGGAGTCGCTTCATCCTGATTGAACTAATTTCTCTCAGGTGAACACTCCAGACTATTACTATAGAAAAAGAGTCCCTTCATCCTGATTGAACTACTACCTCTCGGGTGAACACTCCAAACTATTACTTCAGAAAAGGAGTTGCTTCATCCTGATTGAACTAATACCTCTCAGGTGAACACTCCAGGCTATTACTACAGAAAAGGAGTCGCTTCACCCTGATTGAATTAATAACTCTCAGGTGAACACTCCAGGCTATTACTACAGAAAAGGAGTCGCCTCACCCTGATTGAACTAATACCTCTCAGGTGAACACTCCAGGCTATTTCTACAGAAAAGGAGTCGCTTCATCCTGACTGAACTAATACCTCTCAGGTGAACACTCCAGGCTATTACTACAGAAAAGGAGACGCTTTATGCTGATTGAACTAATACCTCTCAGGTGAACACTCCAGGATATTAGTACAGAAAAGGAGTCACTTTATCCTGATTGAACTAATACATCGCATATGAACACTCCAGGCTATTACTACAGAAAAGGATTTGCTTCATCCTGATTAAACTAATACCTCTCAGGTAAACACTCCAGACTATTACTACAGAAAAGGAGTCGCTTCACCCTGATTGAACTAATACCTCTCAGGTGAACAGTCCAGGCTATTACTACAGAAAAAAGGGATTTTTATAACAGCTTACCTGTAAAATCCTTTTCTTGGAGTACATCACGGGACACAGAGCGACTTAGTCATTACTAATGGGTTATATAGTTTACCTTCAGGTGTTGGCACTGGCCAATTCCAAACCGGAAGTACCCTCCCCTATATAAGCCCCTCCCACCCGGGAGCACCTCAGTTTTGTAGCCAAGCAATAAGTGTCCCAAAAAGAGGGGTGGGAGCTCTGTGTCCCGTGATGTACTCCAAGAAAAGGATTTTACAGGTAAGCTGTTATAAAAATCCCTTTTTCTTTTTCGTACATCACGGGACACAGAGCGACTTAGTCATTACTAATGGGACGTCCCAAAGCAATGCCAAATGAGGGGGGGGTACATAAGCTGGGCGCCATCAGGCATGAGGATCTTTTGCGGCCTGCAACACACTGCGCCCAAAGGCGACATCCTCCTGACTTCTAACGTCTACCTGATAGAATCTAGTAAACGTGTGTACCGAAGACCATGTTGCGGCCTTACATACTTGAGCCAGGGAGGCCTGGTGATGCACTGCCCATGAAGTTCCAACCGCTCTTGTGGAGTGCGCCCTAACTTTGAACGGAGGCGGTCTCTTTCTCAAGCCATAGGCTTGTATTATGACCTGTCGAATCCACTTGGCTAAAGTAGATTTTGATGCTGCCTGACCCCTTCTGGGGCCTTCCGGCAGAACAAACAAAGAATCCGTTCTGCGAATCTGAGCAGTGGCTTTTAGATAAGCTTTAACTGCTCTTACCACATCCAAAGAATGTAATAACTTTTCCTCTACTGAGCTAGGTTTGGGGAAAAAAGAAGGAAGAACCACATCTTGGTTCAAATGAAACCTCGATACCACCTTAGGAAGAAAGGCTGGATGAGGACGTAATACTACTCTGTCCTTATGGACAACCAGATATGGCTCCTTACAGGACATAGCTGCTAATTCCGACACTCTTTTAGCCGAACAAATGGCTACTAAGAAAACCAATTTCCTGGTGAGAAGAACCAAGGAAATGTGTTGTAATGGTTCAAACGGTTGTTTCTGTAGAACCGACAGCACCAGGTTTAAGTCCCAAGGACATATGGGAATACTAACCGGAGGGCTAATACGCATCACTCCTTGTATAAAGGCTTTGACTAGTGAATGCGAAGCCAAGGGCCTTTGAAAAAATATTGACAAGGCCGAAATCTGACCCTTGATAGTACTCAAGGCCAGCTTCCTATCTACAGCCCACTGTAGGAAGTCCAGAATCCTCCCTATCATGTACTTACGTGGATGCCATTTCTTGGTCTCACACCACGTAATGTACGCTTTCCAGATCCTATAATAGATCTGCCTGGATACCGGTTTCCTGGCATTGATCATGGTAGATACCACAGAATTAGAGAGCCCTCTCTTTTTCAGAATGTGGGCCTCAATAGCCAGGCCGTCAAACCTAGGGCTGGTAAGGAAGGGTGGTATATCGGTCCTTGCGACAGCAGGTCCGGACGAAGTGGGAGGGTCCACGGACTCCTCACTGACATTTTTACAATCTCCGCGTACCATGCCCTTCGGGGCCACGCTGGAGCCACCAGAATCACTGGTTTCTTTTCTACCCTGATTCTGCGGAGTAATCGCGGTAACAATTGTGGCGGTGGGAATGCATATATCAGCTTGAACCGATCCCAAGGGAACACTAGGGCATCCGAGCCGCAAGCTAGGGGATCCCTTGTGCGAGACACAAACCTGTCCACCTTTGCGTTGAATCTGGATGCTAGCAGATCTACATCCGGTGTTCCCCACTGCTGGCATATTGCCTGGAAAACCTCGGGGTGAAGAGACCATTCCCCCGGGCATAATTGTTGGCGACTTAGAAAGTCCGCTCTCCAATTTTCCACTCCTGGGATGAAAACCGCGGATATGGCTGGGACATATCTTTCTGCCCACTCCAGGATGCAATTTGCTTCCTTCTGGGCTGCACGACTTTTGGTGCCACCCTGATGATTGATATATGCCACTGCCGTGGCATTGTCTGATTGAATTCTGACAGGGGACCCCTGGAGTTTGGATGTCCATGCTACTAGGGCATACCGGGCTGCTCGTATCTCTAAGAGATTGATGGGCAGGGCCTTTTCTGCTTCTGACCACCTGCCCTGGAGACCATTGCTCCAGCACTGCCCCCCAGCCGATGAGGCTGGCATCTGTAGTGACCACCTTCCAAGAAACCGGACTGAAGGGTTTCCCTCTTTCCAGATTCTGGGGCACCAACCACCAATGGAGGCTCTTGCGAACGGAAGGGGACAGGGACATTGGTAAGTCTAAAGCCTGAACTTTTTTGTTCCAGGCTGACAGTATGGCCCTTTGCAAATTCCTTGAATGGAATTGACCGTAGGGTACCGCTTCGAATGAAGCCACCATCTTTCCCAGCAGCCTCATGCAGAGACGTATGGATGGTTTTCTTTTTGTACCCACTAAGTGGGTCAAATTTCTTAAAGACGACACCTTCTCTGGAGGTAAGAAAATCTTTCTCTGATTTGAATCCAGCCTTAGCCCTAAGTATTCCAGACTTTTGACTGGTCTTAGAGCTGACTTGTCCCGGTTGATAATCCAACCGTGATATTCCAGATACTCGATTGTCTTGTGAATAGCTACTTCCAGCTTTTCCACTGAGTGGTCTATTAGTAGCAGGTCGTCTAGATATGCCATTATCGTTACACCCTGTGTTCTTAGATTGGCCAATAATGGGGCCAGAATTTTTGTGAACACTCGTGGTGCTGTGGCCAGACCGAAAGGTAAGGCTCTGAACTGAAAATGGCGCCCTTCTACTGCAAAGCGTAGAAATTTCTGATGGGCCGGAAAGATGGGAATATGCAGATAAGCATCCCTTATGTCGATCGAGGCTAGCCATTCCTGCCCTTGTAGGGCGGTGGCCACTGATCGGATCGACTCCATCCGAAAGGTCCTGATATTTAGGAACTTGTTTAGCCCTTTTAGATTTAATATGGGCCTCACGTCCCCATTTGGTCTGGGGACTGTGAAAAGGTTCGAGTAAAACCCGAATCCGCTTTCTTCCAGGGGAACCTTCATGATTACCCCTTGGAGCAATAGTTGTTCTAGTGCCAGAAGGAGGGATCCTCTCTTTTGGGGATCTCTTGGCACGTTTGACCTCATAAATTGGGCAGGAGGAGTGCCTTTTAACTCCAGCTTGTATCCCAGACTTACTGCGGAGAGCACCCATCTGTCTCTGATGGTGTCCCGCCAGGTCTCTGTGAACAACTGAAGTCTTCCCCCCACCCGATTGAGCGGGGGCAATACTTCATGCCTTAGGGGGAGGTTTTGTACCTCTCTTGATCCAGGGCTTCTTGTTACCCTGTGATTGTCCCTGATTTCTGCCCCCTGAATTTGACCGCGGAGGCCGTCGGAACTGCTTCCCAGCCGATGTGCCCGGGACTGGAGAGGTAGGCCTCTTAAAAGAAGGACTTCTACCCTTGTTCTTAACCGGTAAGAGTGAACTTTTACCGGCAGAAATTTTCTGGATATATTTGTCCAGATCTTCTCCAAATAAGCGTTCTCCATGAAATGGGAAGCTAACCAGCAGTTTTTTACAGGGAGCTTCAGCAGACCAGTTTTTGAGCCACAGAAGCCTACGCATATGTACTATAGACAGCGTAAAGCGGGAGGCCTGTTGGATTGTATCCTTTATGGCGTCCACCGCAAAACACAAGGCTCTAGGCAGGTCAGCTAGGGCATGAGCCTGCTGATCTGGTAAGTCCCTTAAGACTTGTTTCAACTGATCTTTCACTGCTTGGCAGACTCCAATCGCTGCTACCGCAGGTTGTGTCACCATACTTGCTGTAGAGAAAGCAGATTTTAGTAAAGACTCCAATTTTTTATCTATTGGGTCTTTGAACATTGGAACATTATCTACTGGACATGTCAGTGATTTGTTAACAGAAGAGATGGCTGCGTCCACTATAGGGACCCTCCATTTTCTTATGAACTTATCCTCCATGGGATAGATCACCGGAAATCTCTTGGGGGGAGCAAATATTTTATCAGGATGCTCCCAATCCTGGTAAATAAGCCCTTCTAATAAAGGGTGGATTGGGAAGGAACAGACCGCCTGGGGAGCTTTTAGCGACCCCAGCGAGGAAACCGTAGTGGATGGTGGTTCCGCCAGAGGCATTTTAAATGCTGATCGGACCATGTTAGTCAGAGACTGAACCCATAATCTTTCAGCCTGAGAAGCTGAGAAAAGGTTCTTCCACTGTTGATTCCTCTATAAGTGAATCAACCTCATCCTGATCCCCTTCAGGTAGGTCGATCTCTGTGTGGGGCTGTTCCTCCACTAACAGGCACTCTGAAGGAGGAGACGGAGATCGGACGCGCTTTTCCTGTGACAGGGAAGCAGCGATCAATGCTGTTAATCTCTCTTCCAATCCTCCCAGAGTTGAGGATAAAACCTCCTCTGTTATATATACAGGAGCAGGTGGACTGGGGACAGCCGCAGCACCAGGCATTCCTGCGGGGTTTCTACGGCTACTGACCTCTGCATTCTCAGGGGAGATTGGTGCAGTGCAAGCATGCCCAATATCCTCAGAGCCCGATGGAGACCCCTTTGGCTTCCTGGAAGATCTATTTCCGGAGCGTCTGGACGACATATCCTTTAAGCACAAAGCTGAGGTATTCCCGTCGTCATACACCAATTTTTGCTGGTAATAGTCTAACACAGGTGCTGCTATATACCAGCTGGTGTCCACTAAAGTGCCTTTCTATGGGGATGCCTGCATCAACCGCCTCTGTGTGCCACTGTTTGTTGCTAGCTCTGTTTGCATGCAGCTGACACTTGTACTGTGTCTTTTACCATGCTGGGACGCCCGCACATGCGCAGAAGCGCCGCGGCGCGCATCGAGCGTCATCCACCCGCCCCGCCCCTTTTTTTTCATAGGAGGCGCGTGCACGCGCCCGCGCGCGCGCCCGTGCGCCAATGGCGCCCTTTTCGAAAACCAACAGAGGACTAGGAGCCAGGGCCCTTTTTGCCGGAGGGCCTGTGCGGTGGATGAACGCAGCAACAGGGCAGAGGAAGTGGATTCCCTCAGAGAAACTTACCAGCTGCCTGGATCTTTTGAGTTGAGAAAACCAAAGATCCACATTTACAAGAAAAATGGACTACAGCGGCCTCTAGTGGTTTAACACAGGTACCGCGGTCCCTGTTTTTTTTTTTTTTTTTTCTTGACTACTATTAAAATTTTACATTTTCAGTAGATATAGGCAAACACAGATATTTAGCGGGAATACCGTTAGGTAACAGACAGAAAGACAAATTAGGCTTGGGGGTCCCCCAATAGAACCAAGTTCCTGAGGGCCCCCACTTACCTGATCCCCGCCGCAGGACTTTGTTTGGTCCACAAAAGTCCAAACTTCACCTATCACGGCAGGCATTGTAATTAAACCTTCAGGGACCGGGTTCCCAAGGATTCCACTCCCCTGGACCTGTATAGCACCCTGCACAGACAGCGTCTTGGTCGTGGGTATGACCAGAGCTCTGGATCCCAGGGTCCAGCCCTCCTAAGAGAAGCATTACAGGCAAAACCTTGCTCTTCTGCTGCAAGGCCCGGGTACCGACCGTTTAGCTATGAAGCTTTTTTGGTGGGATCCGGAACAGCTTACTAAGGCCCAAAAGAACCTGTACGCAAGCCCAGTGAAAACACATGTTACTCTTTGGCCAACACCTTAGACACTGGCAAAAAACTGAGGTGCTCCCGGGTGGGAGGGGCTTATATAGGGGAGGGTACTTCCGGTTTGGAATTGGCCAGTGCCAACACCTGAAGGTAAACTATATAACCCATTAGTAATGACTAAGTCGCTCTGTGTCCCGTGATGTACGAAAAAGAAAGGAGTCGCTTCATCCTGATTGAACTAATACCTCTCAGGTGAACACTCCAGGCTATTACTACAAAAAAGTAGTCGCTTTATCCTGATTGAACTAATACCTCACATATGAACACTCCAGGCTATTACTACAGAAAAGGATTTGCTTCATCCTGATTAAACTAATACCTCTCAGGTGAACACTCCAGGCTATTACTACAGTAAAGGAGTCCCTTTATCCTGATTGAACTAATACCTCTCATGTGAACACTCCAGGCTATTACTACAGAAAAGGAGTCGCTTCACCCTGATTGAACTAATACCTCTCAGGTGAACACTCCAGGCTATTACTACAGAAAAGGAGTCGCTTTACCCTGATTGAACTAATACATCTCAAGTGAACACTCCAGGCTATTACTACAAAAAAGGAGTCGCTTCATCCTGATTGAACTAATACCTCTCAGGTGAACACTCCAGGCTATTACTACAGAAAAGAAGTCGCTTCATCCTGATTGAACTAATACCTCTCAGGTGAACACTCCAGACTATTACTACAGAAAAGGAGTCGCTTCATCCTGATTGATCTAATACCTCTCAGGTGAACACTCCAGGCTATTACTACAGAAAAGGAGTCGCTTCATCCTGATTGAACTAATACCTTTCAGGTTAACACTCCAGGCTATTACTACAGGAAAAGAGTTGTTTCATCCTGATTGAACTAATACCTCTCAGGTGAACACTCCTGGCTATTATTACAGAAAAGGAGTCGCTTCATCCTGGTGCACTAATTTCTCTCAGGTGAACACTCCAGGCTATTACTATAGAAAAGGAGTCGCTTCATTCTGATTGAACTAATACCACTCAGAGAAACACTCCAGGCTATTACTACAGAAAAGGAGTTGCTTCATACTGAATGAACTAATACCTCTCAGGTGAACACTCCAGGCTATTACTACAGAAAAGGAGTTTCTTCATCTTGATTGAACGACTACCTCTCAGGTGAACACTCCATTCTATTACAACAGAAAAGGAGTCGCTTCATACTGACTGAACTAATACCTCTCAGGTGAACACTCCAGACTATTACTACAGAAAAGGAGTCGCTTTATCTTGATTGAACTACTACCACTCAGGTGAACACTCCAGGCAATTACTACAGAAAAGGAGTCGCTTCATCCTGATTGAACTACTACCTCTTAGGTGAACACTCCAGGCTATTACTACAGAAAAGGAGTCGCTTCATCCTGATTGAACTAATTTTTCTCAGGTGAACACTCCAGACTATTACTACAGAAAAAGAGTCCCTTCATCCTGATTGAACTACTACCTCTCGGGTGAACACTCCAGACTATTACTTCAGAAAAGGAGTTGCTTCATCCTGATTGAACTAATACCTCTCAGGTGAACACTCCAGGCTATTACTACAGAAAAGGAGTCGCTTCACCCTGATTGAATTAATAACTCTCAGGTGAACACTCCAGGCTATTACTACAGAAAAGGAGTCGCCTCACCCTGATTGAACTAATACCTCTCAGGTGAACACTCCAGGCTATTTCTACAGAAAAGGAGTCGCTTCATCCTGACTGAACTAATACCTCTCAGGTGAACACTCCAGGCTATTACTACAGAAAAGGAGACGCTTTATGCTGATTGAACTAATACCTCTCAGATGAACACTCCAGGCTATTAGTACAGAAAAGGAGTCACTTTATCCTGATTGAACTAATACATCGCATATGAACACTCCAGGCTATTACTACAGAAAAGGATTTGCTTCATCCTGATTAAACTAATACCTCTCAGGTGAACACTCCAGACTATTACTACAGAAAAGGAGTTGCTTCATCCTGATTGAACTAATACCTTTCAGGTAAACACTCCAGACTATTACTACAGAAAAGGAGTCGCTTCACCCTGATTGAACTAATACCTCTCAGGTGAACAGTCCAGGCTATTACTACAGAAAAGGAGTCGCTTCATCCTGATTGAACTAATACCTCTCAGGTGAACACTCCAGGCTATTACTACAGAAAAGTAGTCGCTTTATCCTGATTGAACTAATACCTCACATATGAACACTCCAGGCTATTACTACAGAAAAGGATTTGCTTCATCCTGATTAAACTAATACCTCTCAGGTGAACACTCCAGGCTATTACTACAGTAAAGGAGTCCCTTTATCCTGATTGAACTAATCCCTCTCATGTGAACACTCCAGGCTATTACTACAGAAAAGGAGTCGCTTCACCCTGATTGAACTAATACCTCTCAGGTGAACACTCCAGGCTATTACTATAGAAAAGGAGTCGCTTAATTCTGATTGAACTACTACCACTCAGAGAAACACTCCAGGCTATTACTACAGAAAAGGAGTTGCTTCATACTGAATGAACTAATACCTCTCAGGTGAACACTCCAGGCTATTACTACAGAAAAGGAGTCGCTTCACCCTGATTGAACTAATACCTCTCAGGTGAACACTCCAGGCTATTACTACAGAAAAGGAGTCGCTTTACCCTGATTGAACTAATACATCTCAAGTGAACACTCCAGGCTATTACTACAAAAAAGGAGTCGCCTCACCCTGATTGCACTACTACTTCTCAGGTGAACACTCCAGGCTATTACTACAGAAAAGGAGTCGCTTCATCCTGATTGAACTAATACCTCTCAGGTGAACACTCCAGGCTATTACTACAGAAAAGAAGTCGCTTCATCCTGATTGAACTAATACCTCTCAGGTGAACACTCAGACTATTACTACAGAAAAGGAGTCGCTTCACCCTGATTGAACTAATACCTCTCAGGTGAACACTCCAGGCTATTACTACAGAAAAGGAGTCGCTTCATCCTGATTGAACTAATACCTCTCAGGTGAACACTCCAGGCTATTACTACAGAAAAGTAGTCTCTTTACCCTGATTGAACTAATACATCGCAAGTGAACACTCCAGGCTATTACTACAAAAAAGGAGTCTCTTCACCCTGATTGAACTAATACTTCTCAGGCGAACACTCCAGGGTATTACTACAGAAAAGGAGTCCCTTCACCCTGATTGAACTACTACCTCTCAGGTGAACACTCCAGGCTTTTTCTATAGAAAAGGAGTCGCTTCATCCTGATTGAACTAATACCTCTCAGGTGAACACTCCAGGCAATTACTACAGAAAAGGAGTCGCTTCATCCTGATTGAACTATTACCTCTCAGGTGAACACTCCAGGTTATTACTACAGAAAAGAAGTAGCTTCATCCTGATTGAACTAATACCTCTCAGGTGAACACTCCAGGCTATTACTACAGAAAAGGAGTCGCTTCATCCTGTTTGCACTAATATCTCTCAGGTGAACACTCCAGGCTATTACTACAGAAAAGGAGTTGCTTCATACTGAATGAACTAATACCTCTCAGGTGAACACTCCAGGCTATTATTACAGAAAGCCCTGGTTCACACTGGTGCGATTTCACATGCGATTTGACATGTCAAATCGCATGTCAAATCGGCGAAATTAGCCCCAAATTGCGGCCAATGGCACGTCCTAATCGGTGCGACGCCGCATCTGCGGCGCTGCACCGATTACAAAAAGTAGTTTTTGTACTACTTTTTGCGATTTCAACCGCGATTTACATTGACATCTGTTTCAGATGTCTTTGAAATCGCGGCCGAAATTGGGACTGCCAGCGGGAGTGAAATCGTGCGAGTTCAGCTGAATTCGCAGGCTTCACTCCCGCAGCCCCAGTGTGAATGTGGGCAAAAGGAGTTGCTTCATACTGATTGAACTAATTCCTCTCAGGTGAACACTCCAGACTATTACTACAGAAAAGGAGTCGCTTCATCCTGATTGAACTACTACCTCTCAGGTGAACACTCCAGGCTAATACTACAGAAGAGGAGTTGATTCACCCTGATTGAACTAATAGCTCTCAGGTGAACACTCCAGGCTATTTCTACAGAAAAGAAGTCGCTTCACCCAGATTGAACTAATACCTCTCAGGTGAACACTCCAGGCTATTACTTCAAAAAAATAAGTCGCTTCACCCTGATTGAACAAATACCTTGCAGATGAACACTCCAGGCTATTACTACAGAAAAGGATTTGCTTCATCCTGATTAAACTAATACCTCTCGGGTGAACACTGCAGGCTATTACTAAAGAAAATAAGTTGCTTCATCCTGATTGAACTACTATCTCTCAGGTGAACACTCAAGGCTATTACTACAGAAAAGGAGTCGCTTCACCCTGATTGAACTAATACTTCTCAGGTGAACACTCCAGGCTATTTCTACAGAAAAGGAGTCGCTTCATCCTGATTGAACTAATACCTCTCAGGTGAACACTCCAGGCAATTATTACAGAAAAGGAGTCTCTTCATTCTGATTTAACTAATACCTCTCAGGTGAACACTCCAGGCTATTACTACAGAAAAGAAGTCGCTTCATCCTGATTGAACTAATACCTCTCAGGTGAACACTCCAGGCAATTACTACAGAAATGGAGTCGCTTCATCCTGATTGAACTAATACCTCTCAGGTGAACACTCCAGGCTATTACTACAGAAAAGGAGTCGCTTCATCCTGATTGAACTAATACTTCTCAGGTGAACACTCCAGACTATTGCTACAGAAAAAGAGTCTCTTCATCCTGATTAAACTACTACCTCTCAGGTGAACACTCCAGACTATTACTACAGAAAAGAAGTTGCTTCATCCTGATTGAACTACTACCTCTCAGCTGAACACTCCAGGCTTTAACTACAGAAAAGGAGTCGCTTCATCCTGATTGAACTAATACCTCTCAGGTGAACACTCCAGACTATTACTACAGAAAAAGAGTCTCTTCATCCTGATTAAACTACTACCTCTCAGGTGAACACTCCAGACTATTACTACAGAAAAGAAGTTGCTTCATCCTGATTGAACTACTACCTCTCAGGTGAACACTCCAGGCTTTAACTACAGAAAAGGAGTCGCTTCATCCTGATGGAACTAATACCTCTCAGGTGAACACTCCAGACTATTACTACACAAAAAGAGTCTCTTCATCCTGATTAAACTACTACCTCTGAGGTGAACACTCCAGACTATTACTACAGAAAAGAAGTTGCTTCATCCTGATTGAACTACTACCTCTCAGGTGAACACTCCAGGCTTTAACTACAGAAAAGGAGTCGCTTCATCCTGATGGAACTAATACCTCTCAGGTGAACACTCCAGACTATTACTATAGAAAAAGAGTCTCTTCATCCTGATTAAACTACTACCTCTCAGGTGAACACTCCAGACTATTACTACAGAAAAGAAGTTGCTTCATACTGATTGAACTAATACCTCTCAGGTGAACACGCCAGACTATTACTACAGAAAAAGAGTCTCTTCATCCTGATTGAATTAATACCTCTCAGGTGAACACTCCAGACTATTACTACAGAAAAGGAGTCGCTTTATGCTGATTGAACTAATTCCTCTCAGGTGAACACTCCAGACTATTACTACAGAAAAAGAGTCTCTTCATCCTGATTAAACTACTACCTCTCAGGTGAACACTCCAGACTATTACTACAGAAAAGAAGTTGCTTCATCCTGATTGTACTACTACCTCTCAGGTGAATACTCCAGGCTATTACTACAGAAAAGGAGTCGCTTCACCCTGATTGAACTAATACCTCTAAGGTGAACACTCCAGACTATTACTACAGAAAAGGAGTCGCTTCATCCTGATTTAACTAATACCTCTAAGGTGAACACTCCAGACTATTACTACAGAAACGGAGTCGCTTCATCCTGATTGAACTAATACCTCTCAGGTGAACACTCCAGGCTATTACTACAGAAAAGGAGTCGCTTTATGCTGATTGAACTAATTCCTCTCAGGTGAACACTCCAGACTATTACTAAAGAAAAAGACTCCCTTCATCCTGATTGAACTACTACCTCTCAAGTGAACACTCCAGGCTATTACTACAGAAAAGGAGTGGCTTCATCCTGATTGAACTAATACCTCTCAGGTGAACACTCCAGGCTATTACTAAAGAAAAGGAGTTGCTTCATACTAATTGAACTAATACCTCTCAGGTGAACTCTCCAGACTATTACTACAGAAAAAGAGTCTCTTCATCCTGATTGAACTACTACCTCTCAAGTTAACACTCCAGGCTATTACTACAGAAAAGGAGTTGCTTCATCCTGATTAGTGATGAGCCGAACACCCCCGGGTTCGGTTCGCACCAGAACCCGCGAACGGACCGAAAGTTCGTACGAACATTAGAACCCTATTAAATACAATGGATGCGAACGTTCGAATTCTAAAGTGCTAATTATAACAACTATTATGCATGTTATTGTCCTAAAAAGGGTGTGGGAACCCGGGTTGTGCACCAGGGGACATGTATCAATGCAAAAAGAAGTTTTAAAAACGGTCGTTTTTCGGGAGCAGTCATTTTAATGATGCATAAAGTGAAAAAAAAAAGTCAAATATTCCTTTAAATATCGTACCTGGGGGGTGTCTAAAGTATGCCTGTGAAGTGCCACGTGTTTCCCGTGTTTAGAACTGTCCCTGCACAAAATGACACTTCTAAAGGAAAAAAAAGCCATTTAAAACTGCTTGCGGCTGTAATGTAATGTCTGGTCCCGGTAATATGGATGAAAATCTTTAAGAAAAATGGCATAGCTACCCCATGACCCCCCCCTACCCCAGCCCATTACCAGCCCCTTTGGGTCTTGTATGGATATTAAGGGGAACCCCGCACATAAAATAAAAAAGGCCCTATATACTCTGAACAGCCGTATACAGGCGGTGCATACAAGACAGGGACTGTAGGTTTGTTCTCATGTAGAATCTGTTTGTAATTTTGAACAGGTACATTGTTGAAGTGTAGCTCCAGCCCAAAAATCTATTTTTAAACTTTTTGGAAAACACAGGTAAGGGTTATCACCCCTGTAACATTTGTTTTGCTGTCTGTGCCCCTGTTTAGAACATTTCACCTCACTTTCCGTCCCAATGACAACTGTTTTTGAAATGTGGTGTTTTTCTTGAAACAAGGATTGCTGATAAAGCATCAGTACAGAGGAGACACCTTTCTCCCATATTTATTCTTACAGGAGAGAATTTTCCTTCCTAGTGGTAGATTTCCTCTCACTTCCTGTTGTCTTCTTGCGTTTGCAAGTAGGAGTCGTTTGTAAGTTGGATGTTTGAAAGTAGGGACCTGCCGTATATACTCTGCAGAAATAGGCCCCTTAGTTGTTGGTGTTGGCACAACACTGTAAGCACTCACAGTTACTCTTGGTTGGTGCTGGAACGCCCTGCTGTCAACTATTATATCAGGCATTTTAATTACATATAATTGTTGAACAGTGGTAGTAAAAATTGGGCCTTTGATGGTGGTGCTGGTGCCACAACACTGTAAGCCCTGACAGTTACTCTTGGTGGGTGCAGCAATGGACCCTGCTGTGAATTATTAGATCAAGAATTGTAATTGCATGCCCCTGTTGAACAGGGGCTGAAAAATTGGGCCTTTCGTGGTGGTGGTGGTGGTGGTGTTGCCACAACACTGTAAGCCCTCAGAGTTACTCTTGGTGGGTGCAGGAATGGGCCCTGCTGTGAATTATTAGATCAAGAATTGTAATTGCATGCCCCTGTTGAACAGGGGCTGAAAAATTGGGCCTTTCGTGGTGGTGGTGGTGGTGGTGGTGTTGCCACAACACTGTAAGCCCTCAGAGTTACTCTTGGTGGGTGCAGGAATGGGCCCTGCTGTGAATTATTAGATCAAGAATTGTAATTACATGCCCCTTTTGAACAGGGGCTGAAAAATTGGGCCTTTCGTGGTGGTGGTGGTGGTGGCGTTGCCACAACACTGTAAGCCCTCAGAGTTACTCTTGGTGGGTGCAGCAATGGGCCCTGCTGTGAATTATTAGATCAAGAATTGTAATTGCATGCCCCTGTTGAACAGGGGCTGAAAAATTGGGCCTTAGGCACTGGTGGCACAACACTACAACCCCTCACAGATACTGTACTTGGAGCACAGCAATGAGCCCTGTTGCAAAGTATTGCTTCAAAAATTGTAATGACACGCCCCTGTTAAACAGGGGCTGAAAAATTGGGCCTTAGGCACTGGTGCCACAACACTCCAACCCCTCACAGATACTGTACTTGGAGCACAGCAATGAGCCCTATGGCAAATTATTGCTAAAAAAATTGTAATTACACGCCCCTGTAAAACAGGGGCTGAAAAATTGGGCCTTAGCCACTGGTGGCGGCACCCATAAACAAAAATGATCTTCCAAGCTATTATCATCAATCGTATCATTGAGGACTCGGAGGAGGAGGATAGCCAGTCAACATAACAGCACAGGCACTCAGCATCAGCATCAGTCTTGAAGGGATGTGACATGTTAAAATCAATTAGTCTGTTATATCAGCATCAGGTGTGTGGTAGCTGGTGGTGATCCAAGACTGGTTCATCTTGATGAAAGTCAGTCGATCAACCGAGTCGGTGGACAGGCGCACCCTGTGATCCGTGACAAATCCTCCAGCAGCACTGAATGTGCGTTCCGAAAGAACGCTGGATGCAGGACAGGCCAGTAGCTCAATTGCATACTGTGCAAGCTCTGGCCAGTGATCCATCCTCAAGACCCAGTAAGCCAGAGGATTTTCGGTGGGGAAGGTGTCCAAGTCTGACCTTGCCCCTAGATATTCCTGCACCATGTTTATCAGACGCTGGCGATGGTTGCTGGAACCGATCATACTTTGGGGCTGCGGACTAAAGAATTGTCTGAACGCATCGGTCAGACGGCCACCTTCCCCACCGCTCCTTCTTTGACTGGCCGAAGCCTCAGCAACTCGTTGTCCAGGACCAGGAGTTTGTAACCTCCCAGTCTCTGGGAACGCGTTGCACAGACCTTTCTGCAAGGCCTCCCGGAGTTGTCTCATCCTCTGCTCCCTCTGCGACGATAACATAAGGTCCGCAACCTTACCCTTGTACCGTGGATCAAGGAGAGTGGCCAGCCAGTAATGGTCCCTCTCCTTGATCCGAAGAATACGAGGATCCTTCCGCAGACTTTGCAGGATCAGGGAGGCCATGCAGCGTAGGTTTGCTGAGGCATTCGCTCCGGAGTCCTCTGGGTCACTAAGGACGACATGATCCGCAGCCACCTCCTCCCAGCCACGTACAAGTCCACTGGTTTCTTGGGACTGTAAATCATCCCTAAAAGACTGCTGCTGATGATGCTGAGTGCCAGCCTCCACCTCCATGCTGACACAATCCTCCTCCTCCTCCTCCTCCTCCTCCTCCTCCTCTTCCTGTGCGATGGGTGGGACAGAAGGAACACTGTCTGGGTAAAGGGGGCCTTGAGAGGCAAGGAAGTCCTCCTCTTCCTGCCTCTGTTCTGCCTCAAGTGCCCTGTCCATTATTCCACGCAGCGTGTGCTCCAACAGGTGGACAAGAGGTACAGTGTCACTGATGCATGCACTGTCACTGCTCACCATCCTCGTGGCCTCCTCAAATGGTGCCAGGACAGTGCATGCATCCCTGATCATGCCCCACTGGCGTGGAGAAAAAAAACCAAGCTCCCCTGACCCTGTCCTGGTGCCGTAGTCGCACAGGTACTCATTGATGGCCCTCTGCTGCGTGTGCAGCCGCTGCAGCATGGCCAACGTTGAGTTCCACCTGGTGGGCATGTCACATATAAGGCGGTTCTTGGGCAGGTTCAACTCCTTTTGCAGCTCAGCCAGGCGAGCACTGGCATTATAAGATCTGCGGAAATGCACACAGACTTTCCTGGCCTGCCTCAGGACATCCTGTAAGCCCGGGTACCTGCCCAAGAACCGCTGCACCACCAGGTTAAGGACGTGAGCCACACAGGGCACATGGGTCAGTTGTCCCTGTCGGAGGGCGGAGAGGAGGTTGGTGCCATTGTCGCAAACCACCATTCCTGGCTTAAGCTGGCGTGGCGTCAACCACCTCTCGGCCTGGCCCTGCAGAGCAGACAGGACCTCTGCCCCAGTGTGGCTTCTGTCCCCCAAACACACCAGCGCAAGCACGGCATGGCATCTTTTTGCCTGCGTACTTGCGTAGCCCCTTGAACGCCTACGGAGCACCGCTGGTTCCGAGGACAAACCACAGGAAGAGGCCATGGAGGAAGAAGAAGAGGAGGGGGTGGAGGAGAGAGGTGTGTCACAACCAGTAGTAGCATTTTGGAGGCGTGGCGGTGGAACAACCTCCAACACTACTGCACCTTGTCCTGCATCCTTCCCAGCTGCCAAAAGAGTGACCCAATGGGCCGTGAAAGAAAGGTAACGTCCCTGTCCATGCCTGCTGGACCATGAGTCAGCGGTAATATGCACCTTACCGCTGACCGCCCTGTCCAGCGAGGCCAAGACATTGCCTTCCACATGCCGGTAGAGAGCCGGAATAGCCTTCCGTGAGAAAAAGTGGCGTTTGGGAACCTGCCACTGAGGAACCGCACATTGCACAAACTCACGGAAGGGGGCCGAGTCTACCAACTGAAAAGGCAGCAGTTGAAGCGCTAGCAATTTAGCCAAGCTAGCATTCAACCGCTGGGCATGTGGATGGCTGGGAGTGAACTTCTTTCGACGGTCCAGCAGCTGGGGCAGGGAAATTTGCCTGCTAGAATCGGACGTCGGTGTACTGCTAGCAGAGTGGCCGCAAGTACTTGGCTGTGACACACCTAATTCTACACCTTCATTCCTCTCAGTGCATGTTTCAGAGAGGACTGAAGTTATAGTGGGGTTGGAGATCCCAGCTGATGCGGTGCAAGGAGAGGTCCGCTTTGTTCTTTGGTGTGGGTCTTTGAGGTAGGCTTGCCAACGAGCTGCATGGCAGGTCAACATATGTCTGGTCAGGCATGTGGTACCCAAGCGGCTGATGTTTTGGCCACGCGATATACGCTTGAGACATATGTTGCAAACAGCAGCTGTGCGATCTGATGCACTAGCCTCAAAAAAGGCCCACACCAAAGAACTTTTTGAATGACGGGCAGAGGCAGCGCCCTGCACAGGCGGAGCTCTGCGGTGTGATTCCGTCGGTGTACTGCCCTTACGCTGGCCACCAAAGGGCATCCTGCCTCGTTGGAGATGTGCCTCCTCCTCATCCTCCTCCTCCTCCTCTCTCCTATTAGGCACCCACGTGGAGTCAGTGACCTCATCATCCCCTCCCTCCTCATCACTGGAGCCAATCTGGCAGTATGCTGCAGCTGCTGGAACATGACTGCCAGATTGGTGTCCTTCTTGAGCATCCCCTCTGTCTGCTCTCACGCTACTGCCTTCCTGTAGCTGGGTTTCATCATCAGACCCTTCGAAACGCTGGGCATCCTCCTGGAGCATGTACCCAACACTGTGCTCAAACAGTTCGGGGGACTCCTCAGGAGGAGGACATGGTGGGTCTAGGGAAGGAGTGACTGATGATGAGTCTGACATTGATACCAGGGAAGAGGACGCTTTGGCAGCTGCTTTTCCAGTACCCTGAGCCTGGGTGAGAGAGGATGAGGAGGAGGAGGAGGGCTTGGTCATCCACTCTACCAAGTCTTCGGCATGATGTGGCTCAACATGTCCAGCTGCCGAAAAGAAGGACAAGCGTGTCCCATGGCCATGTGCTGATGACAATGCACCGCGTCCACGACCAGCACTGTTGCCCCCAGACACAGAGCCTGCTTGCCCTCTTTTATTGCCTCCTGACTGTCTGCCTCTCCTTGTTTGCCTTCCAGACATTCTAATAGATGGCCTGCAGGGAGATGGGAAAAAAGCAATAAGGGCTACCTTCAGGTGTCCTTCTCTGTCCCTTTACTTAAGGATTTCTAAATATGGTTGAGGATGATTGCTTTTGCACAGAATAGCACAACGACAATTTCCCTGACTGTCCAAAAAAACAAGGATTTCAAAGATGGTTGATGAGGAATGCTTTAGCACACTATAGCACAAGGAGAATTTCCCTCACTGTCCTTCCCTGTCCCTAGAAACAAGGATTATCACAGTGAAAGAAACTGACACTCTTCCTACCTATAGTTTTCTGTCCCTAGAAAAAATGTTTTTTTAAAGCACACTATAGCACAAGGAGAATTCCCTCACTGTCCTTCCCTGTCCCTAGAAACAAGGATTCGCACAGTAAAACACACTGACACTCTCCCTACCTATAGTTTTCTGTCCCTAGAAAAAATGTTTTTTTAAAGCACACTATAGCACAAGGAGAATTTTCCTCACTGTCCTTCCCTGTCCCTAGAAACAAGGATTCGCACAGTAAAACACACTGACACTCTCCCTACCTATAGTTTTCTGTCCCTAGAAAAAATGTTTTTTTAAAGCACACTATAGCGCAAGGAGAATTTCCCTCACTTTCCTTCCCTGTCCCTAGAAACAAGGATTATCACAGTGAAAGAAACTGACACTCTTCCTACCTATAGTTTTCTGTCCCTAGAAAAAATGTTTTTTTAAAGCACACTATAGCACAAGGAGAATTTCCCTCACTTTCCTTCTTTGTCCCTAGAAACAAGGATTATCACAGTGAAAGAAACTGACACTCTTCCTACCTATAGTTTTCTGTCCCTAGAAAAAATGTTTTTTTAAAGCACACTATAGCACAAGGAGAATTCCCTCACTGTCCTTCTCTGTCCCTAGAAACAAGGATTCGCACAGTAAAACACACTGACACTCTCCCTACCTATAGTTTTCTGTCCCTAGAAAAAATGTTTTTTTAAAGCACACTATAGCACAAGGAGAATTCCCTCACTGTCCTTCCCTGTCCCTAGAAACAAGGATTCGCACAGTAAAACACACTGACACTCTCCCTACCTATAGTTTTCTGTCCCTAGAAAAAATGTTTTTTTAAAGCACACTATAGCACAAGGAGAATTCCCTCACTTTCCTTCCCTGTCCCTAGAAACAAGGATTATCACAGTGAAAGAAACTGACACTCTTCCTACCTATAGTTTTCTGTCCCTAGAAAAAATGTTTTTTTAAAGCACACTATAGCACAAGGAGAATTTCCCTCACTTTCCTTCTTTGTCCCTAGAAACAAGGATTATCACAGTGAAAGAAACTGACACTCTTCCTACCTATAGTTTTCTGTCCCTAGAAAAAATGTTTTTTTAAAGCACACTATAGCACAAGGAGAATTCCCTCACTGTCCTTCCCTGTCCCTAGAAACAAGGATTCGCACAGTAAAACACACTGACACTCTCCCTACCTATAGTTTTCTGTCCCTAGAAAAAATGTTTTTTTAAAGCACACTATAGCACAAGGAGAATTTTCCTCACTGTCCTTCCCTGTCCCTAGAAACAAGGATTATCACAGTGAAAGAAACTGACACTCTTCCTACCTATAGTTTTCTGTCCCTAGAAAAAATGTTTTTTTAAAGCACACTATAGCACAAGGAGAATTTCCCTCACTTTCCTTCTTTGTCCCTAGAAACAAGGATTATCACAGTGAAAGAAACTGACACTCTTCCTACCTATAGTTTTCTGTCCCTAGAAAAAATGTTTTTTTAAAGCACACTATAGCACAAGGAGAATTCCCTCACTGTCCTTCCCTGTCCCTAGAAACAAGGATTCGCACAGTAAAACACACTGACACTCTCCCTACCTATAGTTTTCTGTCCCTAGAAAAAATGTTTTTTTAAAGCACACTATAGCACAAGGAGAATTCCCTCACTGTCCTTCCCTGTCCCTAGAAACAAGGATTCGCACAGTAAAACACACTGACACTCTCCCTACCTATAGTTTTCTGTCCCTAGAAAAAATGTTTTTTTAAAGCACACTATAGCACAAGGAGAATTCCCTCACTGTCCTTCCCTGTCCCTAGAAACAAGGATTCGCACAGTAAAACACACTGACACTCTCCCTACCTATAGTTTTCTGTCCCTAGAAAAAATGTTTTTTTAAAGCACACTATAGCACAAGGAGAATTCCCTCACTGTCCTTCCCTGTCCCTAGAAACAAGGATTCGCACAGTAAAACACACTGACACTCTCCCTACCTATAGTTTTCTGTCCCTAGAAAAAATGTTTTTTTAAAGCACACTATAGCACAAGGAGAATTCCCTCACTGTCCTTCCCTGTCCCTAGAAACAAGGATTCGCACAGTAAAACACACTGACACTCTTGAGTCCCTACCTATAGTTTTCTGTCCCTAGAAAAAATGTTTTTTTAAAGCACACTATAGCACAAGGAGAATTTCCCTCACTTTCCTTCTTTGTCCCTAGAAACAAGGATTATCACAGTGAAAGAAACTGACACTCTTCCTACCTATAGTTTTCTGTCCCTAGAAAAAATGTTTTTTTAAAGCACACTATAGCACAAGGAGAATTCCCTCACTGTCCTTCCCTGTCCCTAGAAACAAGGATTCGCACAGTAAAACACACTGACACTCTCCCTACCTATAGTTTTCTGTCCCTAGAAAAAATGTTTTTTTAAAGCACACTATAGCACAAGGAGAATTCCCTCACTGTCCTTCCCTGTCCCTAGAAACAAGGATTCGCACAGTAAAACACACTGACACTCTCCCTACCTATAGTTTTCTGTCCCTAGAAAAAATGTTTTTTTAAAGCACACTATAGCACAAGGAGAATTCCCTCACTGTCCTTCCCTGTCCCTAGAAACAAGGATTCGCACAGTAAAACACACTGACACTCTCCCTACCTATCCTTCTCTTTCCCTAAACTAAAGGAATCCAGGTTAAGCAAGAAAAAAATAAATGTCACTGTCCCTGCCTATGCTTCTCTTTCCCTGCTCCGGAACACACTACACTAGGCCGCCGTGCTGGCGGCCTTTTATAGTGTGAGGCGTGTACTAAACACCCTCAGCAATAATTGGCCACAGGCATCCTGCCTGTGGCCAATCATTGCTCTCCTCGCTGCCGGCGCTGTGATTGGCCAAGCATGCGGGGTCACAGTGCATGCTTGGCCAATCACAGCGCCTGGATGACACTGCGATGGCGTAGTGCATTGTGGGCCGTTCGCGTCACTCGAATTTGGCGCGAACGGCCCAAATCGTTCGATCTTCGTCGAACAATCGAACAGCCGATGTTCGAATCGAACGTATGTTCGACTCGAACACGAAGCTCATCCCTAATCCTGATTGAACTAATACCTCTCAGGGGAACACTCCAGGCTATTACTACAGAAAAGGAGTCGCTTCACCCTGATTGATCTAATACCTCTCAGGTGAACACTCCAGGCTATTACTACAGAAAAGGAGTTGCTTCACCCTGATTGAATTATTACCTCTCAGGTGAACACTCCAGGCTATTACTACAGAAAAGAAGTCGCTTCATCCTGATTGAACTACAACCGCTTAGGTGAACACTCCAGGCTTTAACTACAGAAAAGGAGTCGCTTCATCCTGATTGAACTAATTTCTCTCAGGTGAACACTCCAGGCTATTACTACAGAAAAGGAGACGCTTTATGCTGATTGAACTAATACCTCTCAGGTGAACACTCCAGGCTATTAGTACAGAAAAGGAGTCACTTTATCCTGATTGAACTAATGCATCGCATATGAACACTCCAGGCTATTACTACAGAAAAGGATTTGCTTCATCCTGATTAAACTAATACCTCTCAGGTGAACACTCCAGACTATTACTACAGAAAAGGAGTCGCTTCATCCTGATTGAACTAATACCTCTCAGGTAAACACTCCAGACTATTACTACAGAAAAGGAGTCGCTTCACCCTGATTGAACTAATACCTCTCAGGTGAACAGTCCAGGCTATTACTACAGAAAAGGAGTCGCTTCATCCTGATTGAACTAATACCTCTCAGGTGAACACTCCAGGCTATTACTAAAGAAAAGTAGTCGTTTTATCCTGATTGAACTAATACCTCACATATGAACACTCCAGGCTATTACTACAGAAAAGGATTTGCTTCATCCTGATTAAACTAATACCTCTCAGGTGAACACTCCAGGCTATTACTACAGTAAAGGAGTCCCTTTATCCTGATTGAACTAATACCTCTCATGTGAACACTCCAGACTTTACTACAGAAAAGGAGTCGCTTCACCCTGATTGAACTAATACCTCTCAGGTGAACACTCCAGGCTATTACTACAGAAAAGGAGTCGCTTTACCCTGATTGAACTGATACATTTCAAGTGAACACTCCAGGCTATTACTACAAAAAAGGAGTCGCCTCACCCTGATTGAACTACTACTTCTCAGGTGAACACTCCAGGCTATTACTACAGAAAAGGAGTCGCTTCATCCTGATTGAACTAATACCTCTCAGGTGAACACTCCAGGCTATTACTACAGAAAAGAAGTCGCTTCATCCTGATTGAACTAATACCTCTCAGGTGAACACTCCAGACTATTACTACAGAAAAGGAGTCGCTTCATCCTGATTGATCTAATACCTCTCAGGTGAACACTCCAGGCTATTACTACAGAAAAGGAGTCGCTTCATCCTGATTGAACTAATACCTCTCAGGATAACACTCCAGGCTATTACTACAGAAAAGGAGTCGCTTCATCCTGATTGAACTAATACCTTTCAGGTTAACACTCCTGGCTATTACTACAGGAAAATAGTTGTTTCATCCTGATTGAACTAATACCTCTCAGGTGAACACTCCTGTCTATTACTACAGAAAAGGAGTCACTTCATCCTGTTTGCACTAATATCTCTCAGGTGAACACTCCAGGCTATTACTATAGAAAAGGAGTCGCTTCATTCTGATTGAACTACTACCACTCAGAGAAACACTCCAGGCTATTACTACAGAAAAGGAGTTGCTTCATACTGAATGAACTAATACCTCTCAGGTGAACACTCCAGGCTATTACTACAGAAAAGGAGTTTCTTCATCTTGATTGAACGACTACCTCTCAGGTGAACACTCCATTCTATTACAACAGAAAAGGAGTCGCTTCATACTGACTGAACTAATACCTCTCAGATGTACACTCCAGACTATTACTACAGAAAAATCTTTGCTTCACCCTGTTTGAATTAATACCTCTCAGGTGAACACTCCAGGCTATTACTACAGAAAAGGAGTCGCTTCATCCTGATTGAACTACTACCACTAAGGTGAACACTCCAGGCCATTACTACAGAAAATGAGTCGCTTCATCCTGATTGAACTAATTCCTCTCAGGTAAACACTCCAGTCTTTTACTACAGAAAAGGAGTTGCTTCATACTGATTGAACTAATACCTCTCAGGTGAACACTCCACACTATTACTACAGAAAAAGTGTCTCTTCATCTTGATTGAACTACTACCTCTGAGGTGAATACTCCAGGCTATTACTACAGAAAAGGAGTCGCTTCACCCTGATTGAACTAATACCTCTAAGGTGAACACTCCAGACTATTACTACAGAAACAGAGTCGCTTCACCCTGATTGAACTAATACCTCTCAGGTGAACACTCCAGGCTATTACTACAGAAAAGGAATCGCTTCATCCTGATTGAACTAATACCTCTCAGGTGAACACTCCAGGCTATTACTACAGAAAAGGAGTCGCTTTATGCTGATTGAACTAAATCCTCTCAGGTGAATACTCCAGACTATTACTAAAGAAAAAGAGTCCCTTCATCCTGATTGAACTACTACCTCTCAAGTGAACACTCCAGGCTATTACTACAGAAAAGGAGTTGCTTCATCCTGATTGAACTAATACCTCTCAGGTGAACACTCCAGGCTATTACTACAGAAAAGGAGTCGCTTCACCCTGATTGAACTAATACCTCCCAGGTGAACACTCCAGGCTATTACTACAGAAAAGGAGTCGCTTCACCCTGATTGAATTATTACCTCCAGGTGAACACTCCAGACGATTACTACAGAAAATGAGTCGCTTCATCGTGATTGAACTAATACCTCTCAGGTGAACACTCCAGGCTATTACTACAGAAAAGGAGTCGCTTCACCCTGATTGAACTAATACCTCTCAGGTGAACACTCCAGATGATTACTACAGAAAAGGAGTCGCTTCATCGTGATTGAACTTCTACGACGCAGGTGAAAACTCCAGGCAATTACTACAGAAAAGGAGTCGCTTCATCCTGATTGAACTACTACCTCTAAGGTGAACACTCCAGACTATTACTACAGAAAATAAGTTGCTTCATCCTGATTGAACTAATACCTCTAAGGTGAACACTCCAGACTATTACTACAGAAACGGAGTCGCTTCACCCTGATTGAACTAATACCTCTCAGGTGAACACTCCAGGCTATTACTACAGAAAAGGAATCGCTTCATCCTGATTGAACTAATACCTCTAAGGTGAACACTCCAGACTAGGGATGGGCCCGGTGCTCGATTCGAACCCATGTTCGAATCGAGCATCGGGCGTTCGCTCGCTCGTCGAGCCCAGAACTATTTGGGCCGTTCGCATCACATTCGTGTGATGCGAGCGGCCCCGCAATGCATTGCGGCCGGCGCGGCCGGCGCAGTGCATTGCTGGCTGATGATTGGCCAAGCATGCACTGTGACCCCGCATGCTTGGCCAATCACAGCGCCCGAAACTCGGAGAGCAATAATTGGCTACAGGCAGGACGGCTGTAGCCAATTACAGCTCAGGGGCTTTAGTACACGCCCCACCATTTAAAAGGCCGCCACGCCATCGGCCCCGGTCACATGAGTTCCGGCTTTAGGAGAGATTAGTCTGCTGATTCTGTCTTTGCTTGATACTGAAAGATTTGCTCTTCTTTGCTAAACCATTGGCTATTTCTTTGCTAAACCATTGCTACCTAAGTCATTGATCGTTCATTGCTGCTGATTGCACAGTTAGTGTGTTATTAGCTGCTGCTGGGGATTAGTCTGGTGCGTGCTTACTGTTAGTACAGTATTGCAGTAGTACCAACCGCAGTGCTGTTAGCACAGCATTGCACCCCAACAGCACCCATAGGACTTCTAGTGTGTTAGTGGCAGCAAACAGAGCTCCTATATTTTCTTCTCAGCAGCACCCATAGGACTTCTAGTGTGTTAGTGGCATCACACAGAGCTCCTATATTTTCTTCTCAGCAGCACCCATAGGACTTCTAGTGTGTTAGTGGCAGCAAACAGAGCTCCTATATTTTCTTCTCAGCAGCACCCATAGGACTTCTAGTGTGTTAGTGGCAGCAAACAGAGCTCCTATATTTTCTTCTCAGCAGCACCCATAGGACTTCTAGTGTGTTAGTGGCAGCAAACAGAGCTCCTATATTTTCTTCTCAGCAGCACCCATAGGACTTCTAGTGTGTTAGTGGCAGCAAACAGAGCTCCTATATTTTCTTCTCAGCAGCACCCATAGGACTTCTAGTGTGTTAGTGGCAGCAAACAGAGCTCCTATATTTTCTTCTCAGCAGCACCCATAGGACTTCTAGTGTGTTAGTGGCATCACACAGAGCTCCTATATTTTCTTCTCAGCAGCACCCATAGGACTTCTAGTGTGTTAGTGGCAGCAAACAGAGCTCCTATATTTTCTTCTCAGCAGCACCCATAGGACTTCTAATGTGTTAGTGGCATCACACAGAGTTCCTATATTTTCATCTCAGCAGCACCCATAGGACTTCTAGTGTGTTAGTGGCATCACACAGAGCTCCTATATTTTCTTCTCAGCAGCACCCATAGGACTTCTAGTGTGTTAGTGGCAGCAAACAGAGCTTCTATATTTTCTTCTCAGCAGCACCCATAGGACTTCTAGTGTGTTAGTGGCAGCAAACAGAGCTCCTATATTTTCTTCTCAGCAGCACCCATAGGACTTCTAGTGTGTTAGTGGCAGCAAACAGAGCTCCTATATTTTCTTCTCAGCAGCACCCATAGGACTTCTAGTGTGTTAGTGGCAGCAAACAGAGCTCCTATATTTTCTTCTCAGCAGCACCCATAGGACTTCTAGTGTGTTAGTGGCATCACACAGAGCTCCTATATTTTCTTCTCAGCAGCACCCATAGGACTTCTAGTGTGTTAGTGGCAGCAAACAGAGCTCCTATATTTTCTTCTCAGCAGCACCCATAGGACTTCTAGTGTGTTAGTGGCAGCAAACAGAGCTCCTATATTTTCTTCTCAGCAGCACCCATAGGACTTCTAGTGTGTTAGTGGCAGCAAACAGAGCTCCTATATTTTCTTCTCAGCAGCACCCATAGGACTTCTAGTGTGTTAGTGGCATCACACAGAGCTCCTATATTTTCTTCTCAGCAGCACCCATAGGACTTCTAGTGTGTTAGTGGCAGCAAACAGAGCTCCTATATTTTCTTCTCAGCAGCACCCATAGGACTTCTAGTGTGTTAGTGGCATCACACAGAGCTCCTATATTTTCTTCTCAGCAGCACCCATAGGACTTCTAGTGTGTTAGTGGCAGCAAACAGAGCTCCTATATTTTCTTCTCAGCAGCACCCATAGGACTTCTAGTGTGTTAGTGGCAGCAAACAGAGCTCCTATATTTTCTTCTCAGCAGCACCCATAGGACTTCTAGTGTGTTAGTGGCAGCAAACAGAGCTCCTATATTTTCTTCTCAGCAGCACCCATAGGACTTCTAGTGTGTTAGTGGCATCACACAGAGCTCCTATATTTTCTTCTCAGCAGCACCCATAGGACTTCTAGTGTGTTAGTGGCAGCAAACAGAGCTCCTATATTTTCTTCTCAGCAGCACCCATAGGACTTCTAGTGTGTTAGTGGCAGCAAACAGAGCTCCTATATTTTCTTCTCAGCAGCACCCATAGGACTTCTAGTGTGTTAGTGGCAGCAAACAGAGCTCCTATATTTTCTTCTCAGCAGCACCCATAGGACTTCTAGTGTGTTAGTGGCATCACACAGAGCTCCTATATTTTCTTCTCAGCAGCACCCATAGGACTTCTAGTGTGTTAGTGGCAGCAAACAGAGCTCCTATATTTTCTTCTCAGCAGCACCCATAGGACTTCTAGTGTGTTAGTGGCAGCAAACAGAGCTCCTATATTTTCTTCTCAGCAGCACCCATAGGACTTCTAGTGTGTTAGTGGCAGCAAACAGAGCTCCTATATTTTCTTCTCAGCAGCACCCATAGGACTTCTAGTGTGTTAGTGGCAGCAAACAGAGCTCCTATATTTTCTTCTCAGCAGCACCCATAGGACTTCTAGTGTGTTAGTGGCAGCAAACAGAGCTCCTATATTTTCTTGTCAGCAGCACACATAGTACCTATAGTGTGTTAGTGTCAGCACCCATAGGACCTACAGTGTGTTGTGAGCACACATAGGAGTTCTATTTTTTATACTATATACACTACCGACTACAATGGCTGGAAGACCGCCAAGGAGAGGCAGAGCGTGCCGAGGCAAGAACACAGGGCAGGCAGGCTCTGTTTCTAGAGACAACAGTGCTGGCCGTGGACGTGGTCGTGCATCGTCATCAGCACGTGGCCATGGGACACGCTTGTCTTTGTTTTCGGCAGCTGGACATGTGGAGCCGCATCATGCCGAAGGCTTGGTAGAATGGATGACCAAGCCCTCCTCATCCTCCTCATCCTCTCTCACCCAGGCTCAGGGTACTGGCAGAGCAGCTGCCAACGCGTACTCAATGGCATCATCAGCCACCCCTTCCCTAGACCCACCATGTCCTCCTGAGGAGTCCCCCGAACTGTTTGAGCACAGTGTTGGGTACATGCTCCAGGAGGATGCCCAACGATTCGAAGGCTCGGATGATGATACCCAGCTTGAGGAAGTCAGTAGTGTGCGCGCAGAGAGAGGGGATGCTGAAGGACAGCAATCTGGCAGTAGTGTTCCACCACCTGCAGCTTACTGCCAGGTTTGCTCTAGTGGTGAAGAGGGAGGGGATGATGAGGTCACTGACTCCACGTGGGTGCCTGAAGGGAGAGAGGAGGAGGAGGAGGAGGATGCAGCGTCACATGTCCAACGAGGCAGGATGCCCCCTGGAGGCCAGCTAGAGGCCAGCACAGCAACTGTACCACACCGCAGAGCTCCGCCTGTGCAGGGCGCTGCCTCTGCACGTTATCACAAAAGTTCTTTGGTGTGGGCCTTTTTTGAGACGAGTGCATCAGATCGCACCACTGCTATTTGCAATATTTGTCTCAAGCGTATCTCGCGTGGCCAAAACATCAGCCGCTTGGGCACCACAAGCATGAGCAGACATATGTCGACCTGCCATGCAGCTCGTTGGCAAGCACACATAAAAGACCCACACCAAAGAACAAAGCGGACCTCTCCTTGCTCCTCATCAGCTGGGATCTCCATCCCCACTATATCTTCAGTCCTCTCTGAAAGCTGCTCTGAGAGGACTGAAGGTGTAGAATTAGGTGTGTCACAACCAAGTACTTGCAGTACACCGACGTCCGATTGTAGCAGGCAAATTTCCCTGCCCCAGCTGCTGGACCGTCGAAAGAAGTATACTCCCAGCCATCCACATGCCCAGCGGTTGAATGCTAGCTTGGCTAAATTGCTAGCACTTCAACTTCTGCCTTTTCAGTTGATAGACTCGGCCCCCTTCCGTGAGTTTGTTCAATGTGCGGTTCCTCAGTGGCAGGTTCCCAAACGCCACTTTTTCTCACGGAAGGCGATTCCGTCTCTCTACTGGCATGTGGAAGGCAATGTCCATGCCTCGCTGGACAGGGCGGTCAGCGGTAAGGTGCATATTACCGCTGACTCATGGTCCAGCAGGCATGGACAGGGACGTTATCTTTCTTTCACGGCCCATTGGGTCACTCTTTTGGTAGCTGGGAGGGATGCAGGACAAGGTGCAGTAGTGTTGGAGGTTGTTCCGCCACCACGCCTCCAAAATGCTACTACTGGTTGTGACACACCTCTCTCCTCCACCCCCTCCTCTTCTTCTTCCTCCATGTCCTCTTCGAGTGCTCTGTCCTCGGAACCAGCGGTGCTCCGTAGGCGTACAAGGGGCTACGCGAGTACGCAGGCAAAAAGATGCCATGCCGTGCTTGCGCTGGTGTGTTTGGGGGACAGGAGCCACACTGGGCCAGAGGTTCTGGCAGCTCTGCAGGGGCAGGCCGAGAGGTGGTTGACGCCACGCCAGCTTAAGCCAGGAATGGTCGTTTCTGATAATGGCACCAACCTCCTCTCCGCCCTGCGACAGGGGCAGCTCACCCATGTGCCCTGTATGGCTCACGTCCTCAACCTGGTGGTGCAGCGGTTCTTGGGCAGGTTCCCAGGCTTACAGGATGTCCTGAGGCAGGCCAGGAAAGTCTGTGTGCATTTCCGCCGATCTTATAATGCCAGTGCTCGGCTGACTGAGCTGCAAAAGGAGCTGAACCTGCCCAAGAACCGCCTAATATGTGACATGCCCACCAGGTGGAACTCAACGTTGGCCATGCTGCAGCGACTGCACACGCAGCAGAGGGCCATCAATGAGTACCTTTGCGACTACGGCACCAGGACAGGGTCAGGGGAGCTTGGCTTTTTTTCCCCACGCCAGTGGAGCATGATCAGGGATGCATGCACTGTCCTCTCACCATTTGAGGAGGCCACGAGGATGGTGAGCAGTGACAGTGCATGCATCAGTGACACTGTACCTCTTGTCCACCTGTTGGAGCATACGCTGCGTGGGATAATGGACAGGGCACTTGAGGCAGAACAGAGGCAGGAAGAGGAGGACTTCCTTGTCTCTCAAGGCCCCCTTTATCCAGACAATGTTCCTTCTGTCCCACCCATCACACAGGAAGAGGAGGAGGAGGAGGAGGAGGAGGAGGATTGTGTGAGCATGGAGGTGGAGCCTGGCACTCAGCATCAGCAGCAGCAGTCTTTTAGGGATGATGTACAGTCCCAACAAACCAGTGGACTTGTACGTGGCTGGGAGGAGGTGGCTGGCGATCATGTCATCCTCAGTGACCCAGAAGACTCCGGACCGAATGCCTCAGCTAACCTACGCTGCATGGCCTCCCTGATCCTGCAAAGCCTGCGGAAGGATCCTCGTGTTCTTCGGATCAAGGAGAGTGACCATTACTGGCTGGCCACTCTCCTTGATCCACGGTACAAGGGTAAGGTTGCGGACCTTATCTTGCCGTCGCAGAGGGAGCAGAGGATGAGACATCTCAGGGAGGCCTTGCAGAAAGGTCTGTGCAACGCGTTCCCAGAAACTGGGAGGTTACAAACTCCTGGTCCTGGACGACAAGTTGCTGAGGCTTCGGTCAGTAGCAGAAGGAGCGGTGGGGAAGGTGGACGTCTGACCGATGCGTTCAGACAATTTTTTAGTCCGCAGCCCCAAGGTATGATCGGTTGCAGCAACCATCGCCAGCGTCTGATATACATGGTGCAGGAATACCTAGGGGCAAGGTCAGACTTGGACACCTTTCCCACCGAAAATCCTCTGGCTTACTGGGTCCTGAGGATGGATCACTGGCCAGAGCTTGCACAGTATGCAATTGAGCTACTGGCCTGTCCTGCATCCAGCGTTCTTTCCGAACGCACATTCAGTGCTGCTGGAGGATTTGTCACCGATCATAGGGTGCGCCTGTCCACCGACTCGGTTGATCGACTGACCTTCATAAAAATGAATCAGTCTTGGATCACCACCAGCTACCAGACACCTGAAGCGGATATAACGGAATAATTTATAATGTCACATCCCTTCAAGACTGCCTATGCTGATGCTGAGTGACTGTCCTGTTATGTTCACTGACTATCCTCTTCCTCCTCCTCAATGATCCATGCCACCACACCAGTGCCTAAGGCACAATTTTTCAGCCCCTGTATAACAGGGGCGTGTAATTACAATTTTTTAAAAAGATGCTTCGCAACAGGTGTGACTGCTGTGCTCAGAGTACAGTATCTGTGAGGGGTTGCAGTGTTGTGGCACCAGCACCAGTGCCTAAGGCACAATTTTTCAGCCCCTGTTGGGGCGTGTAATTACAATTTTTAGGCAATGCTTTGCAACAGGTCTCATTGCTGTGCTCAGAGTACAGTATCTGTGAGGGGTTGCAGTGTTGTGGCACCAGCACCAGTGCCTAAGGCACAATTTTTCAGCCCCTGTATAACAGGGGCGTGTAATTAAATTTTTTTAAAAAGATGCTTCGCAACAGGTGTGACTGCTGTGCTCAGAGTACAGTATCTGTGAGGGGTTGCAGTGTTGTGGCACCAGCACCAGTGCCTAAGGCACAATTTTTCAGCCCCTGTTGGGGCGTGTAATTACAATTTTTAGGCAATGCTTTGCAACAGGTCTCATTGCTGTGCTCAGAGTACAGTATCTGTGAGGGGTTGCAGTGTTGTGGCACCAGCACCAGTGCCTAAGGCACAATTTTTCAGCCCCTGTATAACAGGGGCGTGTAATTACAATTTTTTAAAAAGATGCTTCGCAACAGGTGTGACTGCTGTGCTCCAAGTACAGTATCTGTGAGGGGTTGCAGTGTTGTGGCACCAGCACCAATGCCTAAGGCACAATTTTTCAGCCCCTGTTTAACAGGGGCGTGTAATTACAAATCTTGATCTAATAGTTCACAGCAGGGCCCATTCCTGCGCCCACCAAGAGTAACTATGAGGGCCTACAGTCTTGTGGCAACACCGTCCACCACCACCACCACCACCAAAGGCCCAATTTTTCTGCCCTGTTCAACAGGTGCATGCAATTACAAATCTTGATCTAATAACTCACAGCAGGGCCCATTCCTGCACCCACCAAGAGTAACTGTGAGGGCTTACAGTCTTGTGGCAACACCGTCCACCACCACCACCACCACCACCAAAGGCCCAATTTTTCTGCCCGGTTCAACAGGTGCATGCAAGTACAAATCTTGATCTATTAACTCACAGCAGGGCCCATTCCTGTGCCCACCAGTCTTGTGGCTACACCAACATCTAATAGGGCAAATTTCTGCAGAGTATATACGGCAGGCCCCTACTTTCAAACATCCAACTTACAAACGACTCCTACTTGCAAACGGCAAGAGAAAACAGGAAGTGAGAGGAAATCTACCCCTAGGAAGGAAAATTCTATCCTGTTAGATTTAATTTGGGAAAAAGGTATCTCCTCTCTACTGATGCTTTATCACCAATCCTTGTTTCAATTAAAACCCCACTTTTCCAAAAACATTTGTCATTGGGACGGAAAGTGAGGTGACATGTTCTGAACAGATGTGCAAAGACAGCAAATGTTACAGGGGTGATAACCCCTCCCTATGTTCTCCAAAAAGCTTAAAAATTGATTTTTTTGGGATGTAGCTACACTTCATAATGTACCTGTTCAGATTCTACTTAAGAACAAACCTACAGTCCATGTCTTGTTTGCACCACCTATATACTGCTGTTCAGAGTATATAGGGTTGTAGGTATAGGGTTTTATTTTGGGTGCGGGGTCCCCCTTAGTATCCATACAAGACCCAAAGAGGCTGGGGTGGGGGGGGGGTGATGGGGTAGCCATGCCATTTTTCTCAAGGATTTTCAGCCATATGGCGGCCAGGACAAGACATGACATTAAAGCCGCAAGTGGTTTTAAATGGCTTCTTTTTTTCCTTTACAAATGTCATTTTGTGCAAGGACAGTTCTAAACACGGGAAACACATGCCACTTCACAGGCATACTTTAGACACCCCCCAGGTACCATATTTAAAGGAAAATTTCACTTTTTTTTTTTCACTTTATGCATCATTAAAATGACTGCTCCCGAAAAAACTTTAGTTTTTAAAATTTCTTTTTGCATTGATATATGTCCCCTGGGGCAGGACCCGGGTCCCCAAACCTGTTTTATAACATTAACATGCATATTGGCCGTTGTAATTAGCAATTTTGATTTCGAATGTTCGCGTCCATTATAACGAATAGGGTTCGAAAATTCGCGCAAACTTTCGGTCCGTTCGAAGGTTCTGGTGCGAACCGAACCCGGGGGTGTTCGGCTCATCCCTACTCCAGACTATTACTACAGAAAAGGAGTCGCTTCACCCTGATTGAACTAATACCTCTCAGGTGATCACTCCAGACTATTACTACAGAAAAAGAGTCTCTTCATCTTGATTGAACTACTACCTCTCAGGTGAACACTCCAGGCTATTACTACAAAAAAGGAGTCGCTTCATCCTGATTGAATTAATACCTCTCAGGTGAACACTCCAGACTATTACTACAGAAAAAGAGTCTCTTCATCTTGATTGAACTACTACCTCTAAGGTGAACACTCCAGGCTATTACTACAGAAAAGCAGTTGCTTCATACTGATTGAACTAATACCTCTCAGGTGAACACTCCAGAATATTACTACAGAAAAAGAGTTTCTTCATCCTGATTAAACTACTACCTCTCAGGTGAACACTCCGGGCTATTACTACAGAAAAGGAGTTGCTTCATCCTGATTGAACTAATACCTCTCAGGTGAACACTCCAGTCTATTACTACAGAAAAGGAGTCGCTTCACCCTGATTGAATTAATACCTCTCAGGTGAACACTCTAGACGATTACTACAGAAAAGGAGTCGCTTCATCGTGATTGAACTACTACCACGCAGGTGAACACTCCAGGCAATTACTACAGAAAAGAGTCGCTTCATACTGATTGAACTACTACCACTCAGGTGAACACTCCAGACTATTACTACAGAAAAGGAGTCGCTTCATCTTGATTGAACTAATACCTCTCAGGTGAACACTCCAGGCTTATACTACAGAAAAGGAGTCGCTTTATGCTGATTGAACTAATTCCTCTTAGGTGAACACTCCAGGCTTTAACTACAGAAAAGGAGTCCCTTCATCCTGATTGAACTAATACCTCTCAGGTGAACACTCCAGACTATTACTACAGAAAAAGAGTCTCTTCATCTTGATTGAACTACTACCTCTAAGGTGAACACTCCAGGCTATTACTACAGAAAAGGAGTCGCTTCACCCTGATTCAACTAATACCTCTCAGGTGAACACTCCAGACGGTTACTACAGAAAAGGAGTCGCTTCATCGTGATTGAACTTCTACCACGCAGGTGAAAACTCCAGGCAATTACTACAGAAAAGGAGTCGCTTCATCCTGATTGAACTACTACCTCTAAGGTGAACACTCCAGACTATTACTACAGAAAAGAAGTTGCTTCATCCTGATTGAACTAATACCTCTAAGGTGAACACTCCAGACTATTACTACAGAAACGGAGTCGCTTCACCCTGATTGAACTAATACCTCTCAGGTGAACACTCCAGGCTATTACTACAGAAAAGGTGTCGCTTCACCCTGATTGAACTAATACCTCTCAGGTGAACACTCCAGGCTATTACTACAGAAAAGGAGTCGCTTCACCCTGATTGAACTAATACCTTTCAGGTGAACACTCCAGACGATTACTACAGAAAAGGAGTCGCTTCATCGTGATTGAACTACTACCACGCAGGTGAAAACTCTAGGCAATTACTACAGAAAAGGAGTCGCTTCATACTGATTGAACTACTACCTCTCAGGTGAACACTCCAGGCTATTACTACAAAAAAGGAGTCGCTTCATCCTGATTGAATTAATACCTCTCAGGTGAACACTCCAGACTATTACTACAGAAAAAGAGTCTCTTCATCTTGATTGAACTACTACCTCTAAGGTGAACACTCCAGACTATTACTACAGAAAAGGAGTCGCTTCACCCTGATTGAACTAATACCTCTCAGGTGAACACTCCAGGCTATTACTACAGAAAAGGAGTTGCTTCATACTGATTGAACTAATACCTCTCAGGTGAACACTCCAGACTATTACTACAGAAAAAGAGTCTCTTCATCCTGATTAAACTACTACCTCTCAGGTGAACACACCAGGCTATTACTACAAAAAAGGAGTCGCTTCATCCTGATTGAATTAATACCTCTCAGGTGAACACTCCAGACTATTACTACAGAAAAAGAGTCTCTTCATCTTGATTGAACTACTACCTTTAAGGTGAACACTCCAGACTATTACTACAGAAAAGGAGTCGCTTCACCCTGATTGAACTAATACCTCTCAGGTGAACACTCCAGGCTATTACTACAGAAAAGGAGTTGCTTCATACTGATTGAACTAATACCTCTCAGGTGAACACTCCAGACTATTACTACAGAAAAAGAGTCTCTTCATCCTGATTAAACTACTACCTCTCAGGTGAACACTCCAGACTATTACTACAGAAAAGGAGTCGCTTCATCCTGATTGAACTACTACCACTCAGGTGAACACTCCAGGCTATTACTACAGAAAAGGAGTTGCTTCATACTGATTGAACTAATACCTCTCAGGTGAACACTCCAGACTATTACTACAGAAAAAGAGTCTCTTCATCCTGATTAAACTACTACCTCTCAGGTGAACACTCCAGGCTATTACTACAGAAAAGGAGTTGCTTCATCCAGATTGAACTAATACCTCTCAGGTGAACACTCCAGTCTATTACTGCAGAAAAGGAGTCGCTTCACCCTGATTGAATTAATACCTCTCAGGTGAACACTCCTGGCTGTTACTACAGAAAAGGAGTCGCTTCATCGTGATTGAACTACTACCACGCAGGTGAACACTCCAGGCAATTACTACAGAAAAGGAGTCGCTTCATACTGATTGAACTACTACCACTCAGGTGAACACTCCAGGCTATTACTAAAGAAAAGGAGTTGCTTCATACTGATTGAACTAATACCTCTCAGGTGAACACTCCAGACTATTACTACAGAAAAAGACTCCCTTCATCCTGATTGAACTACTACCTCTCAGGTGAAAACTCCAGGCTATTACTACAGAAAAGGAGTTGCTTCATCCTGATTGAACTAAAACCTCTCAGGTGAACACTCCAGACTATTACTACAGAAAAAGAGTCTCTTCATCCTGATTGAACTAATACCTCTCAGGTGAACACTCCTGGCTGTTACTACAGAAAAGGAGTCGCTACACTCTGATTGAACCAGTACCTCTCAGGTGAACACTCCTGGCTATTACTACAGAAAAGGAGTCGCTACACTCTGAATTAATACCTCTCAGGTGAACACTCCAGACTATTACTACAGAAAAATCTTTGCTTCACCCTGATTTAACTAATACTTCTCACGTGAACACTCCAGGCTATTACAACAGAAAAGGAGAGGCTTCATCCTGATTGAACTAATACATCTGAGGTGAACACTCCAGGCTATTACTACAGAAAAAGAGTCCCTTCATCCTGATTGAACAACTACCTCTCAGGTGAACACTCCAGGCTATTACTACAGAAAAGGAGTTGCTTCATCCTGATTGAACTAATACCTCTCAGGTGAACACTCCAGGCTATTAATACAGAAAAGTAGTCGCTTCATCCTGATTGAACTACTACCACGCAGGTGAACACTCCAGGCTATTACTACAGAAAAGGAGTTGCTTCATCCTGATTGAACTAATACCTCTCAGGTGAACACTACAGGCTATTACTACAGAAAAGGAGTTGCTTCATACTGATTGAATTAATACCTCTCAGGTGAACACTCCAGGCTATTACTACAGAAAATGAGTTGCTTCATCCTGATTGAACTACTACCACGCAGGTGAACACTCCAGGCTATTTCTACAGAAAAGGAGTTGCTTCATACTGATTGAACTAATACCTCTCAGGTGAACACTACAGGCTATTACTACAGAAAAGCAGTCGCTTCATCTTGATTGAACTAATACCTCTCAGGTGACCATTCCAGGCTATTACTACAGAAAAGGAGTCGCTTCACCCTGATTGAACTAATTCCTCTCAGGTGAACACTCCAGGCTATTATTACAGAAAAGGAGTCGCTTCACTCTGATTGAACCAATACTTCTCAGGTGAACACTCCAGGCTATTACAATAGAAAAGGAGAGGCTTCATCCTGATTGAACTACTACCTCTCAGGTGAACACTCCAGGCTATTACTACAGAAAAGGAGCCGCTTCATCCTGATGGAACTAATACCTCTCCGGTGAACACTCCAGGCTATTACTACTAAGGTTGAGCGAACCCGAACTGTAAAGTTCGGGTTTGTACCGAACTTTAGCATTTTCCGAACCCGAACCCGAACAATTGCGTGTAAGTTCGAGTTCGGTGTTCGGGGATGTAATGGCGCATTTAGAAAGCTTCAGGGGCCAGCCAATCACCTTTTGTTTAGCTGGTGTGCCCTTAGAAGCCATCATAGCCATGCCTACTAATGGCATGGCTGTGATTGGCCAGTGCAGAATGTGACCCAGCTCAGTGCAGCATGTGACCCAGCTTCTATATAAGCTAGAGGCACACAGCACAGCACGTCACTCTGCTAGACAGAATAGGGAGAGGTTCCTGGCTGCTGTTGCTTATTAGGGAGAGATTGAAATACATGAGTTAGTCCTGATCAGGGATGAGCCGAACACCCCCCTGTTCGGTTCGCACCAGAACCTGCGAACAGACAAAATGTTCGTGTAAACTTTAGAACCCTATTAAATACAATGGACTCGAGCGTTCGAAATCTAAAGTGTTAATTATAAAGGCTAATATGCAAGTTATTGTCCTAAAAAGTGTTTGGGGACCCGGGTCCTGCCCCAGGGGACATGTATCAATGCAAAAAGAAGTTTTAAAAACGGCCGTTTTTTTGGGAGCAGTGATTTTAATAATGCTTAAAATGAAAAAATAAAAGTGAAATATTCCTTTAAATTTCGTACCTGGGGGGTGTGTATGATATGCATGTGAAGTGGCGCATGTTTCCCGTGCTTAGAACTGTCCCTGCAAAAAATGTCATTTTTGAAAGAAAAAAATGCATTTAAAACTGACTCGCGGCTATTAATGAATTGTCGGCTCCCGGCAATACATACAAAAGTCATTGATAAAAAAAAAAAAAAAGCGTGGGTGTTCCCCAGAATTCAATTACCAGGCCCTTCAGGTCTGGAATGGATATTAAGGGGAACCCTGCCGCAAATTTAAAAAAAAATTGACGTGGGGTTCCCCCAAATATCCATTCCAGGCCCTTCAGATCTGGCATGGATTTTAAGGGGAACTCCACCCCAAATTAAAAAAAAAATGGCGTGGAGTCCCCCTAAAAATCCATACCAGACCCCTTATCCGAGCACGCAACCTGGCCGGCCGCAGGGGAAAAGGGGGGACGAGAGAGCGGCCCCCCCTCCCTCCTGAACCGTACCAGGCCACATGCCCTCAACATGGGGAGGATGTCCCCATGTTGATGGGGACAAGGGCCTCATCCCCACAACCCTTGCCCGGTGGTTGTGGGGGTCTGCGGGCGGGGGTCTTATCGGAATCTGGAAGACCCCTTTAACAAAGGGGACCCCCAGATCCCGGCCCCCCCCTATGTGAATTGGTAAGGGGTACATTGTACCCCTACCATTTCACGAAGAAAGCGTAAAAAAATGTTTAAAAAAACACACAAACACCTTGAAAAAGTCCTTTATTTAAAAAAAAAAAAAAAAAAAACATTCCAGCGGTGAAATCCAGTGTCCCGCGGCGATCCCGATGTCCAGCGCTGTCCTTCATTGGTTGTGCCTGAGCGGACCTGATGGGGAACTCCCTCTCAGTATTTTAAATGTATAGACCCGCCCCTTCTAAAGTTCCCCATCAGGTCCGCTCAGCGGACCAGATGCGGAACATGAGAAGGGGCGGGTCTATACATGTATTACCAAAGTGAGAGCAGTCCCCCATCAGGTCCGCCCCCTCGGTATGTCAGACCCGCCTACGTCATTGGCTTGAGCGGGGAACTTCCTTCACTATGTAAATTTAAATTACACAGTGAAGGAAGTTCCCCGCTCAAGCCAATGACGTAGGCGGGTCCGACATACCGAGGGAGCGGACCTGATGGGGAACTTTAGAAGGGGCGGGTCTATACATTTAAAATACTGAGAGGGAGTTCCCCATCAGGTCCGCTCAGGCACAACCAATGAAGGACAGCGCTGGACATCGGGATCGCCGCGGGACACTGGATTTCACCGCTGGAATGTTTTTTTTTTTTTTGTTTTTTTTTAATAAAGGACTTTTTCAAGGTGTTTGTGTGTTTTTTTAAACATTTTTTTTACGCTTTCTTCGTGAAATGGTAGGGGTACAACGTACCCCTTACCAATTCACATAGGGGGGGGCCGGGATCTGGGGGTCCCCTTTGTTAAAGGGGTCTTCCAGATTCCGATAAGCCCCCCGCCCGCAGACCCCCACAACCACCGGGCAAGGGTTGTGGGGATGAGGCCCTTGTTCCCATCAACATGGGGACATCCTCCCCATGTTGAGGGCATGTGGCTTGGTACGGTTCAGGAGGGAGGGGGGCCGCTCTCTCGTCCCCCCCTTTTCCCCTGCGGCCGGCCAGGTTGCGTGCTCAGATAAGGGGTCTGGTATGGATTTTTAGGGGGACTCCACGTTTTTTTTTTTTTACATTTGGGGTGGAGTTCCCCTTAAAATCCATGCCAGATCTGAAGGGCCTGGAATGGATATTTGGGGGAACCCCACGTCAATTTTTTTTTTAATTTGCTGCGGGGTTCCCCTTAATATCCATTCCAGACCTGAAGGGCCTGGTAATTGAATTCTGGGGAACCCCCACGCTTTTTTTTTTTTTATCAATGACTTTTGTATGTATTGCCGGGAGCCGACAATTCATTAATAGCCGCTAGTCAGTTTTAAAAGACTTTTTTTCTTTCAAAAATGACATTTTTTGCAGGAACAGTTCTAAGCACGGAAAACATGCGCCACTTCACATGCATATCATACACACCCCCCAGGTACGAAATTTAAAGGAATATTTCACTTTTATTTTTTCATTTTAAGCATTATTAAAATCACTGCTCCCGAAAAAACGGCCGTTTTTAAAACTTCTTTTTGCATTGATACATGTCCCCGGGGCAGGACTCCGGTCCCCAAACACTTTTTAGGACAATAACTTGCATATTAGCCTTTATAATTAACACTTTAGATTTCTCCCATAGATTTTTCGAATTTGCCGCGAACACCCCAATTTGTTCGCTGTTCGGCGAACGGGCAAACAGGCAATGTTCGAGTCGAACATGAGTTCGACTCGAACTCGAAGCTCATCCCTAGTCCTGATTCTGCAATCTGAGAGAAAAGGTAAAGAGACAGTGTAGGGGAAGGTTCCTGATGGTGCTTTCAGGGAGAGAGATTTATATAGGAGTCCAGATTCAGAGATCTAATAACTCAGCGATCTGCATAGGTTTACCTGTTTGTTTTGCAGTGCACAGTCTTTTTACACTGCAATGAGCCCAGTGTCAGAGAAAATCTAACTTTTATCTGCAATCTCAGTGCACCAGCACTGCATATGTTACGTTGAGAGATACACCATTTCCATACTCTCGCAAAAAGACCCATTTAGGGCAAAAAAAGGCACTTTATTGTGCTCTTGCAAAAAGACCCATTTAGGGCAAAAAAAGGCACTTTATTGTGCTCTTGCAAAAAGACCCATTTAGGGCAATTTTTTTTAAAAAATTTGCATTTTATTTTGCTCGTGCAAAAAGACCCATTTAGGGCAAAAAAAGAAAAATTTTTGCACTTTAATGTACTCTTGCAAAAAGACCTATTTAGGGCAAAAAATAATATTTTGCAGTGTTTTATACATGTCTGGAGGTGTGTGAAATAAACAATTTCTATATATTTTTCTTCTACTGTGCTATCCTAAAAAAACAAAAAAAAATTTAATAGCAGTTTCTGCAGTTCTGTAGCTGTGCGATACAGCGGCTACATACTGTGGGTGTGTTGTGGTCTTGCAAAAAGCCCCATTTAGGGCCACAAAAAATATTTTGCAGTGTGTTATACATATCTGGAGTTGTGTGAAATAAACAATTTCTATATATTTTTCTTCTAATGTGCTATCCTAAAAAAAAACATTTTTTTTGAACAGCATTTTCTGCAGTTCTGTAGCTGTGCGATACAGCGGTTACGTACTGTGGGTGGGTTGTGGTCTTGCAAAAAGCCCCATTTAGGGCCACAAAAAATATTTTGCAAACTGGATGACGGGTCTGCCCCCTTCAACTTCTGGGTTTCCAAATTGGGCACATGGCCTGAGCTTGCCCTTTACGCCTTGGAGGTGCTGGCCTGCCCTGCAGCCAGTGTATTATGTGAACGTGTATTTAGCACGGCAGGGGGCGTTATCATGTCCAGAGCCAATGTGGACAAGCTCACGTTCAATAAAATTAACCAGGCATGGATCCCACAGGACTTGTCCGTACCTTGTGCAGAATAGACATGTATACCGGTGTTGTGACAAAAACTGTCCGGCCATCGGATTGTGTCCGGCACGTACTGCGCAGGCGCAGCGTTTGCGCAGTACAGAGGACAAGGAGATTCACAAAATCTCCGAAGATGAACGGCGCCTGCGCAGTAAGTGCAGGTTCAAGCCCCACCATCCAAGTGGACATACGGTAGCACATAGTAACAGGGCCCCTCACGGGCTCGCTTCGATCGCCACGCTTCGGGCACGGCCTCGCTTGGCTCGGCTTGAACCTCGGATGATGTGGCTTTCACCTGGACTCACCGGGCAGGCGCCGTTCGTCTTGGAAAATTTTCGAAATCCCCTTGTCCTATATACTGAGCAAGCGCAGTACAGGGCGGACACTATTCGACAGGGGAAAGAATTCGTGAACACTCCAGGCTATTACTACAGAAAATGAGTCGCTTCATCCTGATTGAACTACTACCACGCAGGTGAACACTCCAGGCTATTTCTACAGAAAAGGGGTTGCTTCATACTGATTGAACTAATACCTCTCAGGTGAACACGCCAGGCTATTACTACAGAAAAGGAGTCGCTTTATCCTGATTGAACTAATTCCTCTCAGGTGAACACTCCAGACTATTACTAAAGAAAAAGAGTCCCTTCATCCTGATTGAACAACTACCTCTCAGGTGAACACTCCAGGCTTTTACTACAGAAAAGGAGAGGCTTCACCCTGATTGAACTAATACTTCTCAGGTGAACACTCCAGGCTATTACTACAGAAAATGAGAGGCTTCATCCTGATTGAACTAATACCTCTGAGGTGAACACTCCAGGCTATTACTACAGAAAAGGAGTCGCTTCATCCTGATTGAACTGCTACCACTCAGGTGAACACTCCAGGCTATTACTACCTCTCAGGTGAACACTCCAGGCTATTACTACTGAAAAGGAGTGGCTTCATACTGATTGAACTACTACCTCTCAGGTGAATACTACAGGCTATTACTACAGAAAGGGAGTCGCTTCATCCTGATTGAACTATTACCTCTCAGGTAAACACTCCAGGCTATTACTACAGAAAAGGAGTCGCTTCACCCTGATTGAACTAATACTTCTCAGGTGAACACTCCAGGCTATTACTACAGAAAAGGAGAGGCTTCATCCTGAGTGAACTAATACCTCTGAGGTGAACACTCCAGGCTATTACTACAGAAAAGGAGTCGCTTCACCCTGATTGAACTAATACCTCTCAGGTGAACACTCCAGGCTATTACTACAAAAAAGGAGTCGCTTCATCTTGATTGAACTAATTCCTCTCAGGTAAACACTCCAGGCTATTACTACAGAAAAGAAGTCGCTTCATCCTGATTGAACTAATACCTCTCAGGTGAACACTCCAGACTATTACTACAGAAAAAGAGTCTTTTCATCCTGATTGAACTACTACCTCTCAGGTGAACACTCCAGGATATTACTACAGAAAAGGAGTCGCTTCATCTTGATTGAAATAATACCTCTCAGGTGAACACTCCAGGCTATTACTACAGAAAAGGAGTCGCTTCATCCTGATTGAACTAATTCCTCTCAGGTGAACACTCCAGACTTTTACTACAGAAAAAGAGTCCCTTCATCCTGATTGAACTACTACCTCTCATGTGAACACTCCAGGCTATTACTACAGAAAAGGAGACGCTACACTCTGATTGAACTAATACCTCTCAGGTGAACACTCCTGGCTATTACTACAGAAAAGGAGTCGCTTCACCCTGAATGCACTAATACTTCTCAGGTGAACACTCCAGGCTTTTACTACAGAAAAGGAGAGGCTTCACCCTGATTGAACTAATACTTCTCAGGTGAACACTCCAGGCTATTACTACAGAAAATGAGAGGCTTCATCCTGATTGAACTAATACCTCTGAGGTGAACACTCCAGGCTATTACTACAGAAAAGGAGTCGCTTCATCCTGATTGAACTGCTACCACTCAGGTGAACACTCCAGGCTATTACTACCTCTCAGGTGAACACTCCAGGCTATTACTACTGAAAAGGAGTGGCTTCATACTGATTGAACTACTACCTCTCAGGTGAACACTACAGGCTATTACTACAGAAAGGGAGTCGCTTCATCCTGATTGAACTATTACCTCTCAGGTAAACACTCCAGGCTATTACTACAGAAAAGGAGTCGCTTCACCCTGATTGAACTAATACTTCTCAGGTGAACACTCCAGGCTATTACTACAGAAAAGGAGAGGCTTCATCCTGAGTGAACTAATACCTCTGAGGTGAACACTCCAGGCTATTACTACAGAAAAGGAGTCGCTTCACCCTGATTGAACTACTACCACTCAGGTGAACACTCCAGGCTAATACTACAGAAAAGGAGTTGCTTCATACTGATTGAACTAATACCTCACAGGTGACAGAAAAGGAGTCGCTTCATCGTGATTGAACTACTACCGCGCAGGTGAAAACTCCAGGTAATTACTACAGAAAAGGAGTCGCTTCATACTGATTGAACTACTACCTCTCAGGTGAACACTCCAGACTATTACTACAGAAAAGGAGTCGCTTCATCCTGATTGAACTACTACCACTCAGGTGAACACTCCAGGCTAATACTACAGAAAAGGAGTTGCTTCATACTGATTGAACTAATACCTCTCAGGTGAACACTCCAGACTATTACTACAGAAAAAGAGTCTCTTCATCCTGATTAAACTACTACCTCTCAGGTGAACACTCCAGACTATTACTACAGAAAAGCAGTTGCTTCATGCTGATTGAACTAATACCTCTCAGGTGAACACTCCAGACTATTACTACAGAAAAAGAGTCTCTTCATCCTGATTAAACTACTACCTCTCAGGTGAACACTCCAGACTATTACTACAGAAATTAAGTTGCTTCCTCCTGATTGAACTACTACCTCTCAGGTGAACACTCCAGGCTATTACTACAGAAAAGGAGTCGCTTCATCCTGATTGAATTAATACCTCTCAGGTGAACACTCCAGACGATTACTACAGAAAAGGAGTTGCTTCATCCTTATTGAACTAATACCTCTCAGGTGAACACTCCAGGCTATTACTACAGAAAAGGAGTCGCTTTATGCTGATTGAACTAATTCCTCTCAGGTGAACACTCCAGACTATTACTAAAGAAAAAGAGTCCCTTCATCCTGATTGAACTACTACCTCTCAAGTGAACACTCCAGGCTATTACTACAGAAAAGGAGTCGCTTCATCCTGATTGAACTAATTCCTCTCAGGTGAACACTCCAGACTTTTACTACAGAAAAAGAGTCCCTTCATCCTGATTGAACTACTACCTCTCAGGTGAACACTCCTGGCTATTACTACAGAAAAGGAGTCGCTTCACCCTGATTGAACTAATACTTCTCAGGTGAACACTCCAGGCTATTACTACAGAAAAGGAGAGGCTTCACCCTGATTGAACTAATACTTCTCAGGTGAACACTCCAGGCTATTACTACAGAAAAGGAGAGGCTTCATCCTGATTGAACTAATACCTCTGAGGTGAATACTCCAGGCTATTACTACAGAAAAGGAGTCGCTTCATCCTGATTGAACTACTACCACTCAGGTGAACACTCCAGGCTATTACTACCTCTCAGGTGAACACTCCAGGCTATTACTTCTGAAAAGGAGTGGCTTCATACTGATTGAATTACTACCTCTCAGGTGAACACTACAGGCTATTACTACAGAAATGGAGTCGCTTCATCCTGATTGAACTATTACCTCTCAGGTAAACACTCCAGGCTATTACTACAGAAAAGGAGTCGCTTCACCCTGATTGAACTAATACTTCTCAGGTGAACACTCCAGGCTATTACTACAGAAAAGGAGAGGCTTCATCCTGAGTGAACTAATACCTCTGAGGTGAACACTCCAGGCTATTAGTACAGAAAAGGAGTCGCTTCACCCTGATTGAACTAATACCTCTCAGGTGAACACTCCAGACGATTACTACAGAAAAGGAGACGCTTCATCGTGATTGAACTACTACCACGCAGGTGAAAACTCCAGGCAATTACTACAGAAAAGGAGTCGCTTCATACTGATTGAACTACTACCTCTCAGGTGAACACTCCAGACTATTACTACAGAAAAGGAGTCGCTTCATCCTGATTGAACTACTACCACTCAGGTGAACACTCCAGGCTAATACTACAGAAAAGGAGTTGCTTCATACTGATTGAACTAATACCTCTCAGGTGAACACTCCAGAGTCCAGACTATTACTACAGAAAAAGAGTCTCTTCATCCTGATTAAACTACTACCTCTCAGGTGAACACTGCAGACTATTACTACAGAAAAAGTGTCTCTTCATCTTGATTGAACTACTACCTCTGAGGTGAATACTCCAGGCTATTACTACAGAAAAGGAGTCGCTTCACCCTGATTGAACTAATACCTCTAAGGTGAACACTCCAGACTATTACTACAGAAACGGAGTCGCTTCACCCTGATTGAACTAATACCACTCAGGTGAACACTCCAGGCTATTACTCCAGAAAAGGAATCGCTTCATCCTGATTGAACTAATACCTCTCAGGTGAACACTCCAGGCTATTACTACAGAAAAGGAGTCGCTTTATGCTGATTGAACTAATTCCTCTCAGGTGAACACTCCAGACTATTACTAAAGAAAAAGAGTCCCTTCATCCTTATTAAACTACTACCTCTCAAGTGAACACTCCAGGCTATTACTACAGAAAAGGAGTTGCTTCATCCTGATTGAACTAATACCTCTCAGGTGAACACTCCAGGCTATTACTACAGAAAAGGAGTCACTTCACCCTGATTGAACTAACACCTCTCAGGTGAACACTCCAGGCTATTACTACAGAAAAGGAGTCGCTTCACCCTGATTGAATTAATACCTCTCAGGTGAACACTCCAGACGATTACTACAGAAAAGGAGTCGCTTCATCGTGATTGAACTACTACCACGCAGGTGAAAACTCCAGGCAATTACTACAGAAAAGGAGTTGCTTCATACTGATTGAACTAATACCTCTCGGGTGAACACTCCAGACTATTACTACAGAAAAAGAGTCTCTTCATCCTGATTAAACTACTACCTCTCAGGTGAACACTCCAGACTAGTACTACAGAAAAGCAGTTGCTTCATACTGATTGAACTAATACCTCTCAGGTGAACACTCCAGACTATTACTACAGAAAAAGAGTCTCTTCATCCTGATTAAACTACTACCTCTCAGGTGAACACTCCAGACTATTACTACAGAAATTTAATTGCTTCCTCCTGATTAAACTACTACCTCTCAGGTGAACACTCCAGGCTATTACTACAGAAAAGGAGTCGCTTCATCCTGATTGAATTAATACCTCTCAGGTGAACACTCCAGACGATTACTACAGAAAAGGAGTTGCTTCATCCTTATTGAACTAATACCTCTCAGGTGAACACTCCAGGCTATTACTACAGAAAAGGAGTCGCTTCATCCTGATTGAACTACTACCACTCAGGTGAACACTCCAGGCTATTACTACCTCTCAGGTGAACACTCCAGACTATTACTACAGAAATTAAATTGCTTCCTCCTGATTAAACTACTACCTCTCAGGTGAACACTCCAGGCTATTACTACAGAAAAGGAGTCGCTTCATCCTGATTGAATTAATACCTCTCAGGTGAACACTCCAGACGATTACTACAGAAAAGGAGTGGCTTCATACTGATTGAACTACTACCTCTCAGGTGAACACTACAGGCTATTACTACAGAAAGGGAGTCGCTTCATCCTGATTGAACTATTACCTCTCAGGTAAACACTCCAGGCTATTACTACAGAAAAGGAGTCGCTTCACCCTGATTGAACTAATACTTCTCAGGTGAACACTCCAGGCTATTACTACAGAAAAGGAGTCGCTTCACCCTGATTGAACTAATACGTCTCAGGTGAACACTCCACGCTATTACTAAAAAAAAGGAGTCGCTTCATCCTGATTTAACTAATTCCTCTCAGGTAAACACTCCAGGCTATTACTACAGAAAAGAAGTCGCTTCATCCTGATTGAACTAATACCTCTCAGGTGAATACTCCAGACTATTACTACAGAAAAGGAGTCGCTTCATCCTGATTGAACTAATACCTCTCAGGTGAACACTCCAGACTATTACTACAGAAAAAGAGTCTCTTCATCCTGATTAAACTACTACCTCTCAGGTGAACACTCCAGACTATTACTATAGAAAAAGTGTCTCTTCATCTTGATTGAACTACTACCTCTGAGGTGAATACTCCAGGCTATTACTACAGAAAAGGAGTCGCTTCACCCTGATTGAACTAATACCTCTAAGGTGAACACTCCAAACTATTACTACAGAAACTGAGTCGCTTCACCCTGATTGAACTAATACCTCTCAGGTGAACACTCCAGGCTATTACTACAGAAAAGGAATCGCTTCATCCTGATTGAACTAATACCTCTCAGGTGAACACTCCAGGCTATTACTACAGAAAAGGAGTCGCTTTATGCTGATTGAACTAATTCCTCTCAGGTGAACACTCCAGACTATTACTAAAGAAAAAGAGTCCCTTCATCCTGATTAAACTACTACCTCTCAAGTGAACACTCCAGGCTATTACTACAGAAAAGGAGTTGCTTCATCCTGATTGAACTAATATCTCTCAGGTGAACACTCCAGGCTATTACTACAGAAAAGGAGTCGCTTCACCCTGATTGAACTACTACCACGCAGGTGAAAACTCCAGGCAATTACTACAGAAAAGGAGTCGCTTCATACTGATTGAACTACTACCTCTCAGGTGAACACTCCAGACTATTACTACAGAAAAGGAGTCGCTTCATCCTGATTGAACTACTACCACTCAGGTGAACACTCCAGGCTAATACTACAGAAAAGGAGTTGCTTCATACTGATTGAACTAATACCTCTCGGGTGAACACTCCAGACTATTACTACAGAAAAAGAGTCTCTTCATCCTGATTAAACTACTACCTCTCAGGTGAACACTCCAGACTATTACTACAGAAAAGCAGTTGCTTCATACTGATTGAACTAATACCTCTCAGGTGAACACTCCAGACTATTACTACAGAAAAAGAGTCTCTTCATCCTGATTAAACTACTACCTCTCAGGTGAACACTCCAGACTATTACTACAGAAATTAAATTGCTTCCTCCTGATTGAACTACTACCTCTCAGGTGAACACTCCAGGCTATTACTACAGAAAAGGAGTCGCTTCATCCTGATTGAATTAATACCTCTCAGGTGAACACTCCAGACGATTACTACAGAAAAGGAGTTGCTTCATCCTTATTGAACTAATACCTCTCAGGTGAACACTCCAGGCTATTACTACAGAAAAGGAGTCGCTTTATGCTGATTGAACTAATTCCTCTCAGGTGAACACTCCAGACTATTACTAAAGAAAAAGAGTCCCTTCAACCTGATTGAACTACTACCTCTCAAGTGAACACTCCAGGCTATTACTACAGAAAAGGAGTTGCTTCATCCTGATTGAACTAATACCTCTCAGATGAACACTCCAGGCTATTACTACAGAAAAGGAGTCGCTTCACCCTGATTGAATTAATACCTCTCAGGTGAACACTCCAGACGATTACTACAGAAAAGGAGTCGCTTCATCGTGATTGAACTACTACCACGCAGGTGAAAACTCCAGGCAATTACTACAGAAAAGGAGTTGCTTCATACTGATTGAACTAATACCTCTCGGGTGAACACTCCAGACTATTACTACAGAAAAAGAGTCTCTTCATCCTGATTAAACTACTACCTCTCAGGTGAACACTCCAGACTATTACTACAGAAAAGCAGTTGCTTCATACTGATTGAACTAATACCTCTCAGGTGAACACTCCAGACTATTACTACAGAAAAAGAGTCTCTTCATCCTGATTAAACTACTACCTCTCAGGTGAACACTCCAGACTATTACTACAGAAATTTAATTGCTTCCTCCTGATTAAACTACTACCTCTCAGGTGAACACTCCAGGCTATTACTACAGAAAAGGAGTCGCTTCATCCTGATTGAATTAATACCTCTCAGGTGAACACTCCAGACGATTACTACAGAAAAGGAGTTGCTTCATCCTTATTGAACTAATACCTCTCAGGTGAACACTCCAGGCTATTACTACAGAAAAGGAGTCGCTTCATCCTGATTGAACTACTACCACTCAGGTGAACACTCCAGGCTATTACTACCTCTCAGGTGAACACTCCAGACTATTACTACAGAAATTAAATTGCTTCCTCCTGATTAAACTACTACCTCTCAGGTGAACACTCCAGGCTATTACTACAGAAAAGGAGTCGCTTCATCCTGATTGAATTAATACCTCTCAGGTGAACACTCCAGACGATTACTACAGAAAAGGAGTGGCTTCATACTGATTGAACTACTACCTCTCAGGTGAACACTACAGGCTATTACTACAGAAAGGGAGTCGCTTCATCCTGATTGAACTATTACCTCTCAGGTAAACACTCCAGGCTATTACTACAGAAAAGGAGTCGCTTCACCCTGATTGAACTAATACTTCTCAGGTGAACACTCCAGGCTATTACTACAGAAAAGGAGTCGCTTCACCCTGATTGAACTAATACGTCTCAGGTGAACACTCCACGCTATTACTAAAAAAAAGGAGTCGCTTCATCCTGATTTAACTAATTCCTCTCAGGTAAACACTCCAGGCTATTACTACAGAAAAGAAGTCGCTTCATCCTGATTGAACTAATACCTCTCAGGTGAATACTCCAGACTATTACTACAGAAAAGGAGTCGCTTCATCCTGATTGAACTAATACCTCTCAGGTGAACACTCCAGACTATTACTACAGAAAAAGAGTCTCTTCATCCTGATTAAACTACTACCTCTCAGGTGAACACTCCAGACTATTACTATAGAAAAAGTGTCTCTTCATCTTGATTGAACTACTACCTCTGAGGTGAATACTCCAGGCTATTACTACAGAAAAGGAGTCGCTTCACCCTGATTGAACTAATACCTCTAAGGTGAACACTCCAAACTATTACTACAGAAACTGAGTCGCTTCACCCTGATTGAACTAATACCTCTCAGGTGAACACTCCAGGCTATTACTACAGAAAAGGAATCGCTTCATCCTGATTGAACTAATACCTCTCAGGTGAACACTCCAGGCTATTACTACAGAAAAGGAGTCGCTTTATGCTGATTGAACTAATTCCTCTCAGGTGAACACTCCAGACTATTACTAAAGAAAAAGAGTCCCTTCATCCTGATTAAACTACTACCTCTCAAGTGAACACTCCAGGCTATTACTACAGAAAAGGAGTTGCTTCATCCTGATTGAACTAATATCTCTCAGGTGAACACTCCAGGCTATTACTACAGAAAAGGAGTCGCTTCACCCTGATTGAACTACTACCACGCAGGTGAAAACTCCAGGCAATTACTACAGAAAAGGAGTCGCTTCATACTGATTGAACTACTACCTCTCAGGTGAACACTCCAGACTATTACTACAGAAAAGGAGTCGCTTCATCCTGATTGAACTACTACCACTCAGGTGAACACTCCAGGCTAATACTACAGAAAAGGAGTTGCTTCATACTGATTGAACTAATACCTCTCGGGTGAACACTCCAGACTATTACTACAGAAAAAGAGTCTCTTCATCCTGATTAAACTACTACCTCTCAGGTGAACACTCCAGACTATTACTACAGAAAAGCAGTTGCTTCATACTGATTGAACTAATACCTCTCAGGTGAACACTCCAGACTATTACTACAGAAAAAGAGTCTCTTCATCCTGATTAAACTACTACCTCTCAGGTGAACACTCCAGACTATTACTACAGAAATTAAATTGCTTCCTCCTGATTGAACTACTACCTCTCAGGTGAACACTCCAGGCTATTACTACAGAAAAGGAGTCGCTTCATCCTGATTGAATTAATACCTCTCAGGTGAACACTCCAGACGATTACTACAGAAAAGGAGTTGCTTCATCCTTATTGAACTAATACCTCTCAGGTGAACACTCCAGGCTATTACTACAGAAAAGGAGTCGCTTTATGCTGATTGAACTAATTCCTCTCAGGTGAACACTCCAGACTATTACTAAAGAAAAAGAGTCCCTTCAACCTGATTGAACTACTACCTCTCAAGTGAACACTCCAGGCTATTACTACAGAAAAGGAGTTGCTTCATCCTGATTGAACTAATACCTCTCAGATGAACACTCCAGGCTATTACTACAGAAAAGGAGTCGCTTCACCCTGATTGAATTAATACCTCTCAGGTGAACACTCCAGACGATTACTACAGAAAAGGAGTCGCTTCATCGTGATTGAACTACTACCACGCAGGTGAAAACTCCAGGCAATTACTACAGAAAAGGAGTTGCTTCATACTGATTGAACTAATACCTCTCGGGTGAACACTCCAGACTATTACTACAGAAAAAGAGTCTCTTCATCCTGATTAAACTACTACCTCTCAGGTGAACACTCCAGACTATTACTACAGAAAAGCAGTTGCTTCATACTGATTGAACTAATACCTCTCAGGTGAACACTCCAGACTATTACTACAGAAAAAGAGTCTCTTCATCCTGATTAAACTACTACCTCTCAGGTGAACACTCCAGACTATTACTACAGAAATTTAATTGCTTCCTCCTGATTAAACTACTACCTCTCAGGTGAACACTCCAGGCTATTACTACAGAAAAGGAGTCGCTTCATCCTGATTGAATTAATACCTCTCAGGTGAACACTCCAGACGATTACTACAGAAAAGGAGTTGCTTCATCCTTATTGAACTAATACCTCTCAGGTGAACACTCCAGGCTATTACTACAGAAAAGGAGTCGCTTCATCCTGATTGAACTACTACCACTCAGGTGAACACTCCAGGCTATTACTACCTCTCAGGTGAACACTCCAGACTATTACTACAGAAATTAAATTGCTTCCTCCTGATTAAACTACTACCTCTCAGGTGAACACTCCAGGCTATTACTACAGAAAAGGAGTCGCTTCATCCTGATTGAATTAATACCTCTCAGGTGAACACTCCAGACGATTACTACAGAAAAGGAGTGGCTTCATACTGATTGAACTACTACCTCTCAGGTGAACACTACAGGCTATTACTACAGAAAGGGAGTCGCTTCATCCTGATTGAACTATTACCTCTCAGGTAAACACTCCAGGCTATTACTACAGAAAAGGAGTCGCTTCACCCTGATTGAACTAATACTTCTCAGGTGAACACTCCAGGCTATTACTACAGAAAAGGAGTCGCTTCACCCTGATTGAACTAATACGTCTCAGGTGAACACTCCACGCTATTACTAAAAAAAAGGAGTCGCTTCATCCTGATTTAACTAATTCCTCTCAGGTAAACACTCCAGGCTATTACTACAGAAAAGAAGTCGCTTCATCCTGATTGAACTAATACCTCTCAGGTGAATACTCCAGACTATTACTACAGAAAAGGAGTCGCTTCATCCTGATTGAACTAATACCTCTCAGGTGAACACTCCAGACTATTACTACAGAAAAAGAGTCTCTTCATCCTGATTAAACTACTACCTCTCAGGTGAACACTCCAGACTATTACTATAGAAAAAGTGTCTCTTCATCTTGATTGAACTACTACCTCTGAGGTGAATACTCCAGGCTATTACTACAGAAAAGGAGTCGCTTCACCCTGATTGAACTAATACCTCTAAGGTGAACACTCCAAACTATTACTACAGAAACTGAGTCGCTTCACCCTGATTGAACTAATACCTCTCAGGTGAACACTCCAGGCTATTACTACAGAAAAGGAATCGCTTCATCCTGATTGAACTAATACCTCTCAGGTGAACACTCCAGGCTATTACTACAGAAAAGGAGTCGCTTTATGCTGATTGAACTAATTCCTCTCAGGTGAACACTCCAGACTATTACTAAAGAAAAAGAGTCCCTTCATCCTGATTAAACTACTACCTCTCAAGTGAACACTCCAGGCTATTACTACAGAAAAGGAGTTGCTTCATCCTGATTGAACTAATATCTCTCAGGTGAACACTCCAGGCTATTACTACAGAAAAGGAGTCGCTTCACCCTGATTGAACTACTACCACGCAGGTGAAAACTCCAGGCAATTACTACAGAAAAGGAGTCGCTTCATACTGATTGAACTACTACCTCTCAGGTGAACACTCCAGACTATTACTACAGAAAAGGAGTCGCTTCATCCTGATTGAACTACTACCACTCAGGTGAACACTCCAGGCTAATACTACAGAAAAGGAGTTGCTTCATACTGATTGAACTAATACCTCTCGGGTGAACACTCCAGACTATTACTACAGAAAAAGAGTCTCTTCATCCTGATTAAACTACTACCTCTCAGGTGAACACTCCAGACTATTACTACAGAAAAGCAGTTGCTTCATACTGATTGAACTAATACCTCTCAGGTGAACACTCCAGACTATTACTACAGAAAAAGAGTCTCTTCATCCTGATTAAACTACTACCTCTCAGGTGAACACTCCAGACTATTACTACAGAAATTAAATTGCTTCCTCCTGATTGAACTACTACCTCTCAGGTGAACACTCCAGGCTATTACTACAGAAAAGGAGTCGCTTCATCCTGATTGAATTAATACCTCTCAGGTGAACACTCCAGACGATTACTACAGAAAAGGAGTTGCTTCATCCTTATTGAACTAATACCTCTCAGGTGAACACTCCAGGCTATTACTACAGAAAAGGAGTCGCTTTATGCTGATTGAACTAATTCCTCTCAGGTGAACACTCCAGACTATTACTAAAGAAAAAGAGTCCCTTCAACCTGATTGAACTACTACCTCTCAAGTGAACACTCCAGGCTATTACTACAGAAAAGGAGTTGCTTCATCCTGATTGAACTAATACCTCTCAGATGAACACTCCAGGCTATTACTACAGAAAAGGAGTCGCTTCACCCTGATTGAACTAATACCTCTCAGATGAACACTCCAGGCTATTACTACAGAAAAGGAGTCGCTTCACCCTGGTTGAATTAATACCTCTCAGGTGAACACTCCAGACGATTACTACCGAAAAGGAGTCGCTTCATCGTGATTGAACTACTACCACGCAGGTGAACTCTCCATGCAATTACTACAGAAAAGGAGTCGCTTCATACTGATTGAACTACTACCACTCAGTTGAACACTCCAGGCTATTACTAAAGAAAAGGAGTTGCTTCATACTGATTGAACTAATACCTCTCAGGTGAACACTCCAGACTATTACTACAGAAAAAGAGTCTCTTCCTCCTGATTAAACTACTACCTCTCAGGTGAACACTCCAGACTATTACTACAGAAAATAAGTTACTTCATCCTGATTGAACTACTACCTCTCAGGTGAACACTCCAGGCTTTAACTACAGAAAAGGAGTCGCTTCATCCTGATTGAACTAATACCTCTCAGGTGAACACTCCAGGCTATTACTACAGAAAAGGAGTTGCTTTATGCTGATTGAACTAATTCTTCTCAGGTAAACACTCCAGACTATTACTAAAGAAAAAGAGTCCCTTCATCCTGATTGAACTACTACCTCTCAGGTGAACACTCCAGGCTATTACTACAGAAAAGGAGTCGCTTCATCCTGATTAAACTACTACCTCTCAGGTGAACACTGCAGACTATTACTACAGAAAAAGTGTCTCTTCATCTTGATTGAACTACTACCTCTGAGGTGAATACTCCAGGCTATTACTACAAAAAAGGAGTCGCTTCACCCTGATTGAACTAATACCTCTAAGGTGAACACTCCAGACTATTACTACAGAAAAGGAGTCGCTTCACCCTGATTGAACTAATACCACTCAGGTGAACACTCCAGGCTATTACTACAGAAAAGGAATCGCTTCATCCTGATTGAACTAATACCTCTCAGGTAAACACTCCATGCTATTAATACAGAAAAGGAGTCGCTTTATGCTGATTGAACTAATTCCTCTCAGGTGAACACTCCAGACTAATACTAAAGAAAAAGAGTCCCTTCATCCTTATTAAACTACTACCTCTCAAGTGAACACTCCAGGCTATTACTACAGAAAAGGAGTTGCTTCATCCTGATTGAACTAATACCTCTCAGGTGAACACTCCAGGCTATTACTACAGAAAAGGAGTCGCTTCACCCTGATTGAACTAATACCTCTCAGGTGAACACTCCAGGCTATTACTACAGAAAAGGAGTCGCTTCACCCTGATTGAATTAATACCTCTCAGGTGAACACTCCAGACGATTACTACAGAAAAGGAGTCGCTTCATCGTGATTGAACTACTACCACGCAGGTGAAAACTCCAGGCAATTACTACAGAAAAGGAGTCGCTTCATACTGATTGAACTACTACCTCTCAGGTGAACACTCCAGACTATTACTACAGGAAAGGAGTCGCTTTATCCTGATTGAACTACTACCACTCAGGTGAACACTCCAGGCTAATACTACAGAAAAGGAGTTGCTTCATACTGATTGAACTAATACCTCTCGGGTGAACACTCCAGACTATTACTACAGAAAAAGAGTCTCTTCATCCTGATTAAACTACTACCTCTCAGGTGAACACTCCAGACTATTACTACAGAAAAGCAGTTGCTTCATACTGATTGAACTAATACCTGTCAGGTGAACACTCCAGACTATTACTACAGAAAAAGAGTCTCTTCATCCTGATTAAACTACTACCTCTCAGGTGAACACTCCAGACTATTACTACAGAAATTAAATTGCTTCCTCCTGATTAAACTACTACCTCTCAGGTGAACACTCCAGGCTATTACTACAGAAAAGGAGTCGCTTCATCCTGATTGAATTAATACCTCTCAGGTGAACACTCCAGACGATTACTACAGAAAAGGAGTTGCTTCATCCTTATTGAACTAATACCTCTCAGGTGAACACTCCAGGCTATTACTACAGAAAAGGAGTCGCTTCATCCTGATTGAACTACTACCACTCAGGTGAACACTCCAGGCTATTACTACCTCTCAGGTGAACACTCCAGGCTATTACTACTGAAAAGGAGTGGCTTCATACTGATTGAACTACTACCTCTCAGGTGAACACTACAGGCTATTACAACAGAAAGGGAGTCGCTTCACCCTGATTAAACTAATACTTCTCAGGTGAACACTCCAGGCTATTACTACAGAAAAGGAGTCGCTTCACCCTGATTGAACTAATACCTCTCAGGTGAACACTCCAGGCTGTTACTAAAAAAAAGGAGTCGCTTCATCCTGATTGAACTACTACCACTCAGGTGAACACTCCAGGCTATTACTACAGAAAAGGAGTCGCTTCATCCTGATTGAACTACTACCACTCAGGTGAACACTCCAGGCTAATACTACAGAAAAGGAGTTGCTTCATACTGATTGAACTAATACCTCTCGGGTGAACACTCCAGACTATTACTACAGAATAGCAGTTGCTTCATACTGATTGAACTAATACCTCTCAGGTGAACACTCCAGACTATTACTACAGAAAAACAGTCTCTTCATCCTGATTAAACTACTACCTCTCAGGTGAACACTCCAGACTATTACTACAGAAATTAAATTGCTTCCTCCTGATTAAACTACTACCTCTCAGGTGAACACTCCAGGCTATTACTACAGAAAAGGAGTCGCTTCATCCTGATTGAATTAATACCTCTCAGGTGAACACTCCAGACGATTACTACAGAAAAGGAGTTGCTTCATCCTTATTGAACTAATACCTCTCAGGTGAACACTCCAGGCTATTACTACAGAAAAGGAGTCGCTTCATCCTGATTGAACTACTACCACTCAGGTGAACACTCCAGGCTATTACTACCTCTCAGGTGAACACTCCAGGCTATTACTACTGAAAAGGAGTGGCTTCATACTGATTGAACTACTACCTCTCAGGTGAACACTACAGGCTATTACAACAGAAAGGGAGTCGCTTCATCCTGATTGAACTATTACCTCTCAGGTAAACACTCCAGGCTATTACTACAGAAAAGGAGTCGCTTCACCCTGATTGAACTAATACTTCTCAGGTGAACACTCCAGGCTATTACTACAGAAAAGGAGTCGCTTCACCCTGATTGAACTAATACCTCTCAGGTGAACACTCCAGGCTGTTACTAAAAAAAAGGAGTCGCTTCATCCTGATTGAACTAATTCCTCTCAGGTAAACACTCCAGGCTATTACTACAGAAAAGAAGTCGCTTCATCCTGATTGAACTAATACCTCTCAGGTGAATACTCCAGACTATTACTACAGAAAAGGAGTCGCTTCATCCTGATTGAACTAATACCTCTCAGGTGAACACTCCAGACTATTACTACAGAAAAAGAGTCTCTTCATCCTGATTAAACTACTACCTCTCAGGTGAACACTCCAGACTATTACTATAGAAAAAGTGTCTCTTCATCTTGATTGAACTACTACCTCTGAGGTGAATACTCCAGGCTATTACTACAGAAAAGGAGTCGCTTCACCCTGATTGAACTAATACCTCTAAGGTGAACACTCCAAACTATTACTACAGAAACGGAGTCGCTTCACCCTGATTGAACTAATACCTCTCAGGTGAACACTCCAGGCTATTACTACAGAAAAGGAATCGCTTCATCCTGATTGAACTAATACCTCTCAGGTGAACACTCCAGGCTATTACTACAGAAAAGGAGTCGCTTTATGCTGATTGAACTAATTCCTCTCAGGTGAACACTCCAGACTATTACTAAAGAAAAAGAGTCCCTTCATCCTGATTAAACTACTACCTCTCAAGTGAACACTCCAGGCTATTACTACAGAAAAGGAGTTGCTTCATCCTGATTGAACTAATATCTCTCAGGTGAACACTCCAGGCTATTACTACAGAAAAGGAGTCGCTTCACCCTGATTGAACTACTACCACGCAGGTGAAAACTCCAGGCAATTACTACAGAAAAGGAGTCGCTTCATACTGATTGAACTACTACCTCTCAGGTGAACACTCCAGACTATTACTACAGAAAAGGAGTCGCTTCATCCTGATTGAACTACTACCACTCAGGTGAACACTCCAGGCTAATACTACAGAAAAGGAGTTGCTTCATACTGATTGAACTAATACCTCTCGGGTGAACACTCCAGACTATTACTACAGAAAAAGAGTCTCTTCATCCTGATTAAACTACTACCTCTCAGGTGAACACTCCAGACTATTACTACAGAAAAGCAGTTGCTTCATACTGATTGAACTAATACCTCTCAGGTAAACACTCCAGACTATTACTACAGAAAAAGAGTCTCTTCATCCTGATTAAACTACTACCTCTCAGGTGAACACTCCAGACTATTACTACAGAAATTAAATTGCTTCCTCCTGATTGAACTACTACCTCTCAGGTGAACACTCCAGGCTATTACTACAGAAAAGGAGTCGCTTCATCCTGATTGAATTAATACCTCTCAGGTGAACACTCCAGACGATTACTACAGAAAAGGAGTTGCTTCATCCTTATTGAACTAATACCTCTCAGGTGAACACTCCAGGCTATTACTACAGAAAAGGAGTCGCTTTATGCTGATTGAACTAATTCCTCTCAGGTGAACACTCCAGGCTATTACTACAGAAAAGGAGTCGCTTCACCCTGATTGAACTAATACCTCTCAGATGAACACTCCAGGCTATTACTACAGAAAAGGAGTCGCTTCACCCTGGTTGAATTAATACCTCTCAGGTGAACACTCCAGACGATTACTACTGAAAAGGAGTCGCTTCATCGTGATTGAACTACTACCACGCAGGTGAACTCTCCATGCAATTACTACAGAAAAGGAGTCGCTTCATACTGATTGAACTACTACCACTCAGTTGAACACTCCAGGCTATTACTAAAGAAAAGGAGTTGCTTCATACTGATTGAACTAATACCTCTCAGGTGAACACTCCAGACTATTACTACAGAAAAAGAGTCTCTTCCTCCTGATTAAACTACTACCTCTCAGGTGAACACTCCAGACTATTACTACAGAAAATAAGTTACTTCATCCTGATTGAACTACTACCTCTCAGGTGAACACTCCAGGCTTTAACTACAGAAAAGGAGTCGCTTCATCCTGATTGAACTAATACCTCTCAGGTGAACACTCCAGGCTATTACTACAGAAAAGGAGTTGCTTTATGCTGATTGAACTAATTCTTCTCAGGTAAACACTCCAGACTATTACTAAAGAAAAAGAGTCCCTTCATCCTGATTGAACTACTACCTCTCAGGTGAACACTCCAGGCTATTACTACAGAAAAGGAGTCGCTTCATCCTGATTGAACTAATACCTCTCAGGTGAACACTCCAGACTATTACTACAGAAAAAGAGTCTCTTCATCCTGATTGAACTACTAACTCTGAGGTGAATACTCCAGGCTATTACTACAGAAAAGGAGTCGCTTCACCCTGATTGAACTAACACCTCTCAGGTGAACCTTCCAGGCTATTACTACAGAAAATGAGTCGCTTCATCCTGATTGAACTAATACCTCTCAGGTGAACACTCCAGGCTATTACTACAGAAAAGGAGTTGCTTCATACTGATTGAACTAATACCTCTCAGGTGAACACTCCAGACTATTACTACAGAAAAAGAGTCTCATCATCCTGATTAAACTACTACCTCTCAGGTGAACACTCCAGACTATTACTACAGAAAATAAGTTGCTTCCTCCTGATTGAACTATACCTCTCAGGTGAACACTCCAGGCTATTACTACAGAAAAGGAGTCGCTTTACCCTGATTGAACTAATACCTCTCAGATGAACACTCCAGGCTATTACTACAGAAAAGGAGTCGCTTCACCCTGGTTGAATTAATACCTCTCAGGTGAACACTCCAGACGATTACTACCGAAAAGGAGTCGCTTCATCGTGATTGAACTACTACCACGCAGGTGAACTCTCCATGCAATTACTACAGAAAAGGAGTCGCTTCATACTGATTGAACTACTACCACTCAGTTGAACACTCCAGGCTATTACTAAAGAAAAGGAGTTGCTTCATACTGATTGAACTAATACCTCTCAGGTGAACACTCCAGACTATTACTACAGAAAAAGAGTCTCTTCCTCCTGATTAAACTACTACCTCTCAGGTGAACACTCCAGACTATTACTACAGAAAATAAGTTTCTTCATCCTGATTGAACTACTACCTCTCAGGTGAACACTCCAGGCTTTAACTACAGAAAAGGAGTCGCTTCATCCTGATTGAACTAATACCTCTCAGGTGAACACTCCAGGCTATTACTACAGAAAAGGAGTCGCTTCATCCTGATTAAACTACTACCTCTCAGGTGAACACTGCAGACTATTACTACAGAAAAAGTGTCTCTTCATTTTGATTGAACTACTACCTCTGAGGTGAATACTCCAGGCTATTACTACAGAAAAGGAGTCGCTTCACCCTGATTGAACTAATACCTCTAAGGTGAACACTCCAGACTATTACTACAGAAAAGGAGTCGCTTCACCCTGATTGAACTAATACCACTCAGGTGAACACTCCAGGCTATTACTACAGAAAAGGAATCGCTTCATCCTGATTGAACTAATACCTCTCAGGTGAACACTCCATGCTATTACTACAGAAAAGGAGTCGCTTTATGCTGATTGAACTAATTCCTCTCAGGTGAACACTCCAGACTAATACTAAAGAAAAAGAGTCCCTTCATCCTTATTAAACTACTACCTCTCAAGTGAACACTCCAGGCTATTACTACAGAAAAGGAGTTGCTTCATCCTGATTGAACTAATACCTCTCAGGTGAACACTCCAGGCTATTACTACAGAAAAGGAGTCGCTTCACCCTGATTGAACTAATACCTCTCAGGTGAACACTCCAGGCTATTACTACAGAAAAGGAGTCGCTTCACCCTGATTGAATTAATACCTCTCAGGTGAACACTCCAGACGATTACTACAGAAAAGGAGTCGCTTCATCGTGATTGAACTACTACCACGCAGGTGAAAACTCCAGGCAATTACTACAGAAAAGGAGTCGCTTCATACTGATTGAACTACTACCTCTCAGGTGAACACTCCAGACTATTACTACAGAAAAGGAGTCGCTTTATCCTGATTGAACTACTACCACTCAGGTGAACACTCCAGGCTAATACTACAGAAAAGGAGTTGCTTCATACTGATTGAACTAATACCTCTCGGGTGAACACTCCAGACTATTACTACAGAAAAAGAGTCTCTTCATCCTGATTAAACTACTACCTCTCAGGTGAACACTCCAGACTATTACTACAGAAAAGCAGTTGCTTCATACTGATTGAACTAATACCTCTCAGGTGAACACTCCAGACTATTACTACAGAAAAAGAGTCTCTTCATCCTGATTAAACTACTACCTCTCAGGTGAACACTCCAGGCTATTACTACAGAAAAGGAGTCGCTTCATCCTGATTGAATTAATACCTCTCAGGTGAACACTCCAGACGATTACTACAGAAAAGGAGTTGCTTCATCCTTATTGAACTAATACCTCTCAGGTGAACACTCCAGACTATTACTACAGAAAAGGAGTCGCTTCATCCTGATTGAACTACTACCACTCAGGTGAACACTCCAGGCTATTACTACCTCTCAGGTGAACACTCCAGGCTATTACTACTGAAAAGGAGTGGCTTCATACTGATTGAACTACTACCTCTCAGGTGAACACTACAGGCTATTACAACAGAAAGGGAGTCGCTTCATCCTGATTGAACTATTACCTCTCAGGTAAACACTCCAGGCTATTACTACAGAAAAGGAGTCGCTTCATCCTGATTGAACTATTACCTCTCAGGTGAACACTCCAGGCTATTACTACAGAAAAGGAGTCGCTTCACCCTGATTGAACTAATACCTCTCAGGTGAACACTCCAGACTGTTACTAAAAAAAAAGGAGTCGCTTCATCCTGATTGAACTAATTCCTCTCAGGTAAACACTCCAGGCTATTACTACAGAAAAGAAGTCGCTTCATCCTGATTGAACTAATACCTCTCAGGTGAATACTCCAGACTATTACTACAGAAAAGGAGTCGCTTCATCCTGATTGAACTAATACCTCTCAGGTGAACACTCCAGACTATTACTACAGAAAAAGAGTCTCTTCATCCTGATTAAACTACTACCTCTCAGGTGAACACTCCAGACTATTACTATAGAAAAAGTGTCTCTTCATCTTGATTGAACTACTACCTCTGAGGTGAATACTCCAGGCTATTACTACAGAAAAGGAGTCGCTTCACCCTGATTGAACTAATACCTCTAAGGTGAACACTCCAAACTATTACTACAGAAACGGAGTCGCTTCACCCTGATTGAACTAATACCTCTCAGGTGAACACTCCAGGCTATTACTACAGAAAAGGAATCGCTTCATCCTGATTGAACTAATACCTCTCAGGTGAACACTCCAGGCTATTACTACAGAAAAGGAGTCGCTTTATGCTGATTGAACTAATTCCTCTCAGGTGAACACTCCAGACTATTACTAAAGAAAAAGAGTCCCTTCATCCTGATTAAACTACTACCTCTCAAGTGAACACTCCAGGCTATTACTACAGAAAAGGAGTTGCTTCATCCTGATTGAACTAATATCTCTCAGGTGAACACTCCAGGCTATTACTACAGAAAAGGAGTCGCTTCACCCTGATTGAACTACTACCACGCAGGTGAAAACTCCAGGCAATTACTACAGAAAAGGAGTCGCTTCATACTGATTGAACTACTACCTCTCAGGTGAACACTCCAGACTATTACTACAGAAAAGGAGTCGCTTCATCCTGATTGAACTACTACCACTCAGGTGAACACTCCAGGCTAATACTACAGAAAAGGAGTTGCTTCATACTGATTGAACTAATACCTCTCGGGTGAACACTCCAGACTATTACTACAGAAAAAGAGTCTCTTCATCCTGATTAAACTACTACCTCTCAGGTGAACACTCCAGACTATTACTACAGAAAAGCAGTTGCTTCATACTGATTGAACTAATACCTCTCAGGTAAACACTCCAGACTATTACTACAGAAAAAGAGTCTCTTCATCCTGATTAAACTACTACCTCTCAGGTGAACACTCCAGACTATTACTACAGAAATTAAATTGCTTCCTCCTGATTGAACTACTACCTCTCAGGTGAACACTCCAGGCTATTACTACAGAAAAGGAGTCGCTTCATCCTGATTGAATTAATACCTCTCAGGTGAACACTCCAGACGATTACTACAGAAAAGGAGTTGCTTCATCCTTATTGAACTAATACCTCTCAGGTGAACACTCCAGGCTATTACTACAGAAAAGGAGTCGCTTTATGCTGATTGAACTAATTCCTCTCAGGTGAACACTCCAGACTATTACTAAAGAAAAAGAGTCCCTTCAACCTGATTGAACTACTACCTCTCAAGTGAACACTCCAGGCTATTACTACAGAAAAGGAGTTGCTTCATCCTGATTGAACTAATACCTCTCAGGTGAACACTCCAGGCTATTACTACAGAAAAGGAGTCGCTTCACCCTGATTGAACTAATACCTCTCAGATGAACACTCCAGGCTATTACTACAGAAAAGGAGTCGCTTCACCCTGGTTGAATTAATACCTCTCAGGTGAACACTCCAGACGATTACTACTGAAAAGGAGTCGCTTCATCGTGATTGAACTACTACCACGCAGGTGAACTCTTCATGCAATTACTACAGAAAAGGAGTCGCTTCATACTGATTGAACTACTACCACTCAGTTGAACACTCCAGGCTATTACTAAAGAAAAGGAGTTGCTTCATACTGATTGAACTAATACCTCTCAGGTGAACACTCCAGACTATTACTACAGAAAAAGAGTCTCTTCCTCCTGATTAAACTACTACCTCTCAGGTGAACACTCCAGACTATTACTACAGAAAATAAGTTACTTCATCCTGATTGAACTACTACCTCTCAGGTGAACACTCCAGGCTTTAACTACAGAAAAGGAGTCGCTTCATCCTGATTGAACTAATACCTCTCAGGTGAACACTCCAGGCTATTACTACAGAAAAGGAGTTGCTTTATGCTGATTGAACTAATTCTTCTCAGGTAAACACTCCAGACTATTACTAAAGAAAAAGAGTCCCTTCATCCTGATTGAACTACTACCTCTCAGGTGGACACTCCAGGCTATTACTACAGAAAAGGAGTCGCTTCACCCTGATTGAACTAATACCTCTCAGGTGAACCTTCCAGGCTATTACTACAGAAAATGAGTCGCTTCATCCTGATTGAACTAATACCTCTCAGGTGAACACTCCAAGCTATTACTACAGAAAAGGAGTTGCTTCATACTGATTGAACTAATACCTCTCAGGTGAACACTCCAGACTATTACTACAGAAAAAGAGTCTCTTCATCCTGATTAAACTACTACCTCTCAGGTGAACACTCCAGACTATTACTACAGAAACTGAGTCGCTTCATCCTGATTGAACTAATACCTCTCAGTTGAACACTCCAGGCTATTACTACAGATAAGGAGTCGCTTCATCCTGATTGAATTAATACCTCTCAGGTAAACACTCCAGACGATTACTACAGAAAAGGAGTCACTTCACCCTGATTGAATTAATACCTCTCAGGTGAACACTCCAGACGATTACTACAGAAAAGGAGTTGCTTCATCGTGATTGAACTACTACCACGCAGGTGAACACTCCCGGCTATTACTACAGAAAGGGAGTTGCTTCATACTGATTGAGCTAATACCTCTCAGGTGAACACTCCAGGCAATTACTACAGAAAAGGAGTCGCTTCATCCTGATTGAACTACTACCTCTCAGGTGAACACTCCAGGCTATTACTACAGAAAAGGAGTCGCTTCATACTGATTGAACTAATACCTCTCAGGTGAACACTCCAGGCTATTACTAAAGAAAAAGAGTCTCTTCATCCTGATTGAACTAATACCTCTCAGGTGAACACTACAGGCTATTACTACAGAAAAGGAGTCGCTTCATCTTGATTGAACTAATACCTCTCAGTTGAACACTCCAGGCTATTACTACAGAAAAGGAAAGGCTTCGTCCTGATTGAAAAAATACCTCTGAGGTGAACACTCCAGGCTATTTCTACAGAAAAGGAGACGCTTCACCCTGATTGAATTAATACCTCTCAGATGAACACTCCAGGCTATTAGTACAGAAAAGAAGTCGCTTCACCCTGATTGAACTACTACCTCTCAGGTGAACACTCCAGACTATTAGTACAGAAAAGAAGTCGCTTTATGCTGATTGAACTAATTCCTTTCAGGTGAACACTCCAGAAAATTACTAAAGAAAAAGAGTCCGTTCATCCTGATTGAGCTAATACCTCTCAGGTGAACACTCCAGGCTATTACTACAGAAAAGGAGTCGCTACACTCTGATTGAATTAATACCTCTCTGATGAAGACTCCAGACTATTACTACAGAAAAATCTTTGCTTCACCCTGTTTGAACTAATACCTCTCAGGTGAACACTCCAGGCTATTACTACAGAAAATGAGTCGCTTCACCCTGATTGAATTATTACCTCTCAGGTGAACACTCCAGGCTATTACTACAGAAAAGGAGTCGCTTCACCCTGATTGAACTAATACTTCTCAGGTGAACACTCCAGGCTATTACTACAGAAAAAGAGAGGCTTCATCTTGATTGAACTAATACCTCTGAGGTGAACACTCCAGGCTATTACTACAGAAAATGAGTCGCTTCATCCTGGTTGAACTAATGCCTCTCATGTGAACACTCCAGGCTATCACTACAGAATTGAAGTCACTTCACCCTGATTGAACTAATACCTCTCAGGAGAACATTCCAGACTATTACTACAGAAAAGGAGTCGCTTCACCCTGATTGAACTAATACCTCTCAGGTGAACACTCCAGGCTATTACTACAGAAAAGGAGTCGCTTCATCCTGTTTGAACTAATGCCTCTCAGGTGTACACTCAAGGCTATTACTACAGAAACGAAGTCGCTTCATCCTGATTGAACTAATACCTATCAGGTGAACACTCAAGGCTATTACTACAGAAAAGGAGTCACTTCATCCTGATTGAACTACAACCTCTCAGGTGAACACTCCAGGCTTTAACTACAGAAAAGGAGTCGCTTCACCCTGATTGAACTAATACCTCTCAGGTAAACACTCCAGTCTTTTACTACAGAAAAAGAGTCCCTTCATCCTCATTGAACTACTACCTCTCAGGTGAACACTCCAGGCTATTACTACAGAAAAGGAGTTGCTTCATAATGATTGAACTAATACCTCTCAGGTGAACACTCCAGGCTATTACTACAGAAAAGGAGTTGCTTCATACTGATTGAATTAATACCTCTCAGGTGAACACTACAGGCTATTACTACAGAAAAGGAGTCGCTTCATCTTGATTGAACTAATACCTCTCAGGTGAACACTCCAGGCTATTACTACAGAAAAAGAAGTCGCTTCATCCTGATTGAACTAATACCTCTCAAGTGAACACTACAGGCTATTACTACAGAAAAGGAGTCGCTTCATCTTGATTGAACTGATACCTCTCAGTTGAACACTCCAGGCTATTACTACAGAAAGGGAGTCACTTTACCCTGATTGAACTAATACTTCTCAGGAGAACACTCCAGGCTATTACTACAGAAAAGGAAAGGCTTCGTCCAGATTGAACTAATACCTCTGAGGTGAACACTCCAGGCTATTTCTACAGAAAAGGAGTCGCTTCACCCTGATTGAATTAATACCTCTCAGATGAACACTCCAGGCTATTACTACAGAAAAATCTTTGCTTCACCCTGTTTGAACTAATACCTCTCAGGTGAACACTCCAGGCTATTACTACAGAAAAGAAGTCGCTTCACCCTGATTGAACTACTACCTCTCAAGTGAACACTCCAGGCTATTACTACAGAAAAGGAGTCGCTTTCTTACTGATTGAACTAATACCTCTCAGGTAAACACTCCAGGCTATTACTACAGAAAAGGAGTCGCTTCACCCTGATTGAACTAATACCTCTCAGGTGAACACTCCAGGCTATTACTACAGAAAAGGCGTTGTTTCGTCCTGATTGAACTAATACTTCTCAGGTGAACACTCCAAGCTATTACTACAGAAAAGGAGAGGCTTCATCTTGATTGAACTAATATCTCTCAGGTGAACACTCCAAGCTATTACTACAGAAAAGGAGAGGCTTCATCCTGATTGAACTAATGCCTCTCATGTGAACACTCCAGGCTATCACTGCAGAAAATAAATCACTTCACCCTGATTGAACTAATACCTCTCAGGTGAACACTCCAGTCTTTTATTACAGAAAAAGAGTCCCTTCATCCTCATTGAACTAATACCTCTCAGGTGAACACTCCAGGCTATTACTACAGAAAAGGAGTCGCTTCATTCTGATTGAACTACTACCACTCAGGTGAACACTCCAGGCTTTAACTACAGAAAAGGAGTCCCTTCATCCTGATTGAACTACTACCTCTCAAGTGAACACTCCAGGCTATTACTACAGAAATGGAGTTGCTTCATCCTGATTGAACTAATAACTCTCAGGTGAACACTCCAGGCTATTACTACAGAAAAGGAGTCGCTTCACCCTGATTGAACTAATACCTCTCAGGTGAACACTCCAGACGATTACTACAGAAAAGGAGTCGCTTCATCGTGATTGAACTACCACCACGAAGGTGAAAACTCCAGGCAATTACTACAGAAAAGGAGTCGCTTCATACTGATTGAACTAATACCTCTCAGGTGAACATTACAGGCTATTACTACAGAAAAGGAGTCGCTTCATCTTGATTGAACTAATACCTCTCAGGTGAACACTCCAGGCTATTACTACAGAAAAAGAAGTCGCTTCATCCTGATTGAACTAATACCTCTCAAGTGAACACTACAGGCTATTACTACAGAAAAGGAGTCGCTTCATCTTGATTGAACTGATACCTCTCAGTTGAACACTCCAGGCTATTACTACAGAAAAGGAGTCACTTTACCCTGATTGAACTAATACTTCTCAGGAGAACACTCCAGGCTATTACTACAGAAAAGGAAAGGCTTCGTCCTGATTGAACTAATACCTCTGAGGTGAACACTCCAGGCTATTTCTACAGAAAAGGAGTCGCTTCACCCTGATTGAATTAATACCTCTCAGATGAACACTCCAGGCTATTACTACAGAAAAATCTTTGCTTCACCCTGTTTGAACTAATACCTCTCAGGTGAACACTCCAGGCTATTACTACAGAAAAGAAGTCGCTTCACCCTGATTGAACTACTACCTCTCAAGTGAACACTCCAGGCTATTACTACAGAAAAGGAGTCGCTTTCTTACTGATTGAACTAATACCTCTCAGGTAAACACTCCAGGCTATTACTACAGAAAAGGAGTCGCTTCACCCTGATTGAACTAATACCTCTCAGGTGAACACTCCAGGCTATTACTACAGAAAAGGCGTTGTTTCGTCCTGATTGAACTAATACTTCTCAGGTGAACATTACAGGCTATTACTACAGAAAAGGAGTCGCTTCATCTTGATTGAACTAATACCTCTCAGGTGAACATTCCAGGCTTATACTACAGAAAAGGAGTCGCTTTATGCTGATTAAACTAATTCCTCTCAGGTGAACACTCCAGGCTTTAACTACAGAAAAGGAGTCCCTTCATCCTGATTGAACTACTACCTCTCAAGTGAACACTCCAGGCTATTACTACAGAAAAGGAGTTGCTTCATCCTGATTGAACTAATACCTCTCAGATGAACACTTCAGGCTATTACTACAGAAAAGGAGTCACTTCACCCTGATTGAACTAATACCTCTCAGGTGAACACTCCAGGCTATTACTACAGAAAAGGAGTCGCTTCACCCTGATTCAATTAATACCTCTCAGGTGAACACTCCAGACGATTACTACAGAAAAGGAGTCGCTTCATCTTGATTGAACTACTACCACGCAGCAGGTGAAAACTCCAGGCAATTACTACAGAAAAAGAGTCTCTTCATCCTGATTAAACTACTACCTCTCAGGTGAACACTCCAGGCTATTACTGCAGAAAAGGAGTTGCTTCATCCTGATTGAACTAATACCTCTCAGGTGAACACTCCAGTCTATTACTACAGAAAAGGAGTCGCTTCACCCTGATTGAATTAATACCTCTCAGGTGAGCACTCCAGACGATTACTACAGAAAAGGAGTCGCTTCATCGTGATTGAACTACTACCACGCAGGTAAACACTCCAGGCAATTACTACAGAAAAGGAGTCGCTTCATACTGATTGAACTACTACCACTCAGGTGAACACTCCAGGCTATTACTAAAGAAAAGAAGTTGCTTCATACTGATTGAACTAATACCTCTCAGGTGAACACTCCAGACTATTACTACAGAAAAAGAGTCTCTTCATCCTGATTAAACTACTACCTCTCAGGTGAACACTCCAGACTATTACTACAGAAAAGAAGTTACTTCACCCTGATTGAACTAATTCCTCTCAGGTGAACACTCCAGACTATTACTAAAGAAAAAGAGTCCCTTCATCCTGATTGAACTACTACCTCTCAGGTGAACACTCCAGGCTATTACTACAGAAAAGGAGCTGCTTCATCCTGATTGAACTAATACCTCTCAGGTGAACACTCCAGTCTATTACTACAGAAAAGGAGTCGCTTCACCCTGATTGAATTAATACCTCTCAGGTGAGCACTCCAGACGATTACTACAGAAAAGGAGTCGCTTCATCGTGATTGAACTACTACCACGCAGGTAAACACTCCAGGCAATTACTACAGAAAAGGAGTCGCTTCATACTGATTGAACTACTACCACTCAGGTGAACACTCCAGGCTATTACTAAAGAAAAGAAGTTGCTTCATACTGATTGAACTAATACCTCTCAGGTGAACACTCCAGACTATTACTACAGAAAAAGAGTCTCTTCATCTTGATTGAACTACTACCTCTGAGGTGAATACTCCAGGCTATTACTACAGAAAAGGAGTTGCTTCACCCTGATTGAACTAATACCTCTAAGGTGAACACTCCAGACTATTACTACAGAAAAGGAGTCGCTTCACCCTGATTGAACTAATACCTCTCAGGTGAACCTTCCAGGCTATTACTAGAGAAAATGAGTCGCTTCATCCTGATTGAACTAATACCTCTCAGGTGAACACTCCAGGCTATTACTACAGAAAAGGAGTTGCTTCATACTGATTGAACTAATACCTCTCAGGTGAACACTCCAGACTATTACTACAGAAAAATAGTCTCTTCATCCTGATTAAACTACTACCTCTGAGGTGAACACTCCAGACTATTACTACAGAAAAGAAGTTGCTTCCTCCTGATTGAACTACTACCTCTCAGGTGAACACTCCAGGTTATTACTACAGAAAAGGAGTCGCTTAATCCTGATTGAATTAATACCTCTCAGGTGAACACTCCAGGCTATTACTACAGAAAAAGAGTCTCTTCATCCTGATTAAACTACTACCTCTCAGGTGAACACTCCAGGCTATTACTACAGAAAAGGAGTCGCTACATCCTGATTGAATTATTACCTCTCAGGTGAACACTCCAGACGATTACTACAGAAAAGGAGTTGCTTCGTCCTGATTGAACTAATACCTCTCAGGTGAACACTCCAGGCTATTACTACAGAAAAGGAGTTGCTTCATACTGATTGAACTAATACCTCTCAGGAGAACACTCCAGGCTATTACTACAGAAAAGGAAAGGCTTCGTCCTGATTGAACTAATACCTCTGAGGTGAACACTCCAGGCTATTTCTACAGAAAAGGAGTCGCTTCACCCCTATTGAACTAATACCTCTCAGATGAACACTCCAGGCTATTACTACAGAAAAGGAGTCCTTTCACCCTGATTGAACTAATACCTCTCAGGTGAACACTCCAGGCTATTACTACAGAAAAGGAGTCGCTTCATCCTGATTGAACTACTACCACTCAGGTGAACACTCCAGGCTATTACTACAGAAAAGGAGTCGCTTCATCCTGATTGAACTAATGCCTCTCAGGTGAACACTCCAGGCTATTACTACAGAAAAGGAAAGGCTTCGTCCTGATTGAACTAATACCTCTGAGGTGAACACTCCAGGCTATATCTACAGAAAATAAGTCGCTTCACCCTGATTGAACTAATACCTCTGAGGTGAACACTCCAGGCTATTACTACAGAAAAGGAAAGGCTTCGTCCTGATTGAACCAATACCTCTGAGGTGAACACTCCAGGCTATTTCTACAAAAAAGGAGTCGCTTCACCCTGATTGAACTAATACCTCTCAGGTGAACACTCCAGGCTATTACTACAGAAAAGAAGTCGCTTCACCCTGATTGAACTAATACCTCTCAGGTGAACACTCCAGACTATTACTATAGAAAAGGAGTCCTTTCACCCTGATTGAACTAACACCTCTCAGGTGAACACTCCAGACGATTACTACAGAAAAGGAGTCACTTCACCCTGATTGAATTAATACCCCTCAGGTGAACACTCCAGACGATTACTACAGAAAAAGAGTCTCTTCATCCTGATTAAACTACTACCTCTGAGGTGAACACTCCAGACTATTACTACAGAAAAGAAGTTGCTTCCTCCTGATTGAACTACTACCTCTCAGGTGAACACTCCAGGCTATTACTACAGAAAAGGAGTCGCTTCATCCTGATTGAATTAATACCTCTCAGGTGAACACTCCAGGCTATTACTACAGAAAAGGAGTTGCTTCATACTGATTGAACTAATACCTCTCAGGTGAACACTCCAGACTATTACTACAGAAAAAGTGTCTCTTCATCCTTATTAAACTACTACCTCTCAGGTGAACATTCCAGACTATTACTACAGAAAAGAAGTTGCTTCCTCCTGATTGAACTACTACCTCTCAGGTGAACACTCCAGGCTATTACTACAGAAAAGGAGTCGCTTCATCCTGATTGAATTAATACCTCTCAGGTGAACACTCCAGATGATTACTACAGAAAAGGAGTTGCTTCGTCCTGATTGAACTAATACCTCTCAGGTGAACACTCCAGGCTATTACTACAGAAAAGGAGTTGCTTCATACTGATTGAACTAATACCTCTCAGGTGAACACTCCAAGCTATTACTACAGAAAAGGAGTTGCTTCATACTGATTAAACTAATACCTCTCAGGAGAGCACTCCAGGCTATTACTACAGAAAAGGAAAGGCTTCGTCCCGATTGAACTAATACCTCTGAGGTGAACACTCCAGGCTATTTCTACAGAAAAGGAGTCGCTTCACCCCTATTGAACTAATACCTCTCAGGTGAACACTCCAGGCTATTACTACAGAAAAGGAGTCCTTTCACCCTGATTGAACTAATACCTCTCAGGTGAACACTCCAGGCTATTACTACAGAAAAGGAGTCGCTTCATCCTGATTAGGGATGAGCTTGGAGTTCGAGTTGAACTCATGTTCGACTCGAACATTGCCTGTTCACCGAACAGCGAACAAATTGGGGTGTTCGCGGCAAATTCGAAAAATCTATGGGAGAAATCTAAAGTGTTAATTATAAAGGCTAATATGCAAGTTATTGTCCTAAAAAGTGTTTGGGGACCGGGGTCCTGCCCCAGGGGACATGTATCAATGCAAAAAGAAGTTTTAAAAACGGCAGTTTTTTCAGGAGCAGTGATTTTAATAATGCTTAAAATGAAAAAATAAAAGTGAAATATTCCTTTAAATTTCGTACCTGGGGGGTGTGTATGATATGCATGTGAAGTGGCGCATGTTTCCCGTGCTTAGAACTGTCCCTGCAAAAAATGTCATTTTTGAAAGAAAAAAAGTCTTTTAAAACTGACTCGCGGCTATTAATGAATTGTCGGCTCCCGGCAATACATACAAAAGTCATTGATAAAAAAAAAAAAAAGCGTGGGTGTTCCCCAGAATTCAATTACCAGGCCCTTCAGGTCTGGAATGGATATTAAGGGGAACCCCGCCGCAAATTAAAAAAAAATTGACGTGGGGTTCCCCCAAATATCCATTCCAGGCCCTTCAGATCTGGCATGGATTTTAAGGGGAACTCCACCCCAAATTTAAAAAAAAATGGCGTGGAGTCCCCCTAAAAATCCATACCAGACCCCTTATCCGAGCACGCAACCTGGCCGGCCGCAGGGGAAAAGGGGGGGACGAGAGAGAGGCCCCCCTCCCTCCTGAACCGTACCAAGCCACATGCCCTCAACATGGGGAGGATGTCCCCATGTTGATGGGGACAAGGGCCTCATCCCCACAACCCTTGCCCGGTGGTTGTGGGGGTCTGCGGGCGGGGGGCTTATCGGAATCTGGAAGACCCCTTTAACAAAGGGGACCCCCAGATCCCGCCCCCCCCTATGTGAATTGGTAAGGGGTACGTTGTACCCCTACCATTTCACGAAGAAAGCGTAAAAAAATGTTTAAAAAAACACACAAACACCTTGAAAAAGTCCTTTATTTAAAAAAAAAAAAAAAAAAAAAAACATTCCAGCGGTGAAATCCAGTGTCCCGCGGCGATCCCGATGTCCAGCGCTGTCCTTCATTGGTTGTGCCTGAGTGGACCTGATGGGGAACTCCCTCTCAGTATTTTAAATGTATAGACCCGCCCCTTCTAAAGTTCCCCATCAGGTCCGCTCCCTCGGTATGTCGGACCCGCCTACGTCATTGGCTTGAGCGGGGAACTTCCTTCACTGTGTAATTTAAATTTACATAGTGAAGGAAGTTCCCCGCTCAAGCCAATGACATAGGCGGGTCTGACATACCGAGGGGGCGGACCTGATGGGGGACTGCTCTCACTTTGGTAATACATGTATAGACCCGCCCCTTCTCATGTTCCGCATCTGGTCCGCTGAGCGGACCTGATGGGGAACTTTAGAAGGGGCGGGTCTATACATTTAAAATACTGAGAGGGAGTTCCCCATCAGGTCCGCTCAGGCACAACCAATGAAGGACAGCGCTGGACATCGGGATCGCCGCGGGACACTGGATTTCACCGCTGGAATGTTTTTGTTTTTTTTTAAATAAAGGACTTTTTCAAGGTGTTTGTGTGTTTTTTTAAACATTTTTTTACGCTTTCTTCGTGAAATGGTAGGGGTACAATGTACCCCTTACCAATTCACATAGGGGGGGGCCGGGATCTGGGGGTCCCCTTTGTTAAAGGGGTCTTCCAGATTCCGATAAGCCCCCCACCCGCAGACCCCCACAACCACCGGGCAAGGGTTGTGGGGATGAGGCCCTTGTCCCCATCAACATGGGGACATCCTCCCCATGTTGAGGGCATGTGGCCTGGTACAGTTCAGGAGGGAGGGGGGGCCGCTCTCTCGTCCCCCCCTTTTCCCCTGCGGCCGGCCAGGTTGCGTGCTCGGATAAGGGGTCTGGTATGGATTTTTAGGGGGATTCCACGCCATTTTTTTTTTAAATTTGGGGTGGAGTTCCCCTTAAAATCCATGCCAGATCTGAAGGGCCTGGAATGGATATTTGGGGGAACCCCACGTCAATTTTTTTTTAAATTTGCGGCAGGGTTCCCCTTAATATCCATTCCAGACCTGAAGGGCCTGGTAATTGAATTCTGGGGAACACCTACGCTTTTTTTTTTTTTTTTAATCAATGACTTTTGTATGTATTGCCGGGAGCCGACAATTCATTAATAGCCGCGAGTCAGTTTTAAATGCATTTTTTTCTTTCAAAAATGACATTTTTTGCAGGGACAGTTCTAAGCACGGGAAACATGCGCCACTTCACATGCATATCATACACACCCCCCAGGTACGAAATTTAAAGGAATATTTCACTTTTATTTTTTCATTTTAAGCATTATTAAAATCACTGCTCCCAAAAAAACGGCCGTTTTTAAAACTTCTTTTTGCATTGATACATGTCCCCTGGGGCAGGACCCGGGTCCCCAAAAACTTTTTAGGACAATAACTTGCATATTAGCCTTTATAATTAACACTTTAGATTTCGAACGTTCGAGTCCATTGTATTTAATAGGGTTCTAAAGTTTACACGAACATTTTGTCTGTTCGCAGGTTCTGGTGCGAACCGAACAGGGGGGTGTTCGGCTCATCCCTGATCCTGATTGAACTACTACCACTCAGGTGAACACTCCAGGCTATTACTACAGAAAAGGAAAGGCTTCGTCCTGATTGAACTAATACCTCTGAGGTGAACACTCAAGGCTATATCTACAGAAAATAAGTCACTTCACCCTGATTGAACTAATACCTCTCAGGTGAACACTCCAGGCTATTACTACAGAAAAGGAAAGGCTTCATCCTGATTCAACCAATACCTCTGAGGTGAACACTCCAGGCTATTTCTACAAAAAAGGAGTCGCTTCACCCCGATTGAACTAATACGTCTCACGTGAACACTCCAGGCTATTACTACAGAAAAGAAGTCGCTTCACCCTGATTGAACTAATACCTCTCAGGTGAACACTCCAGACTATTACTAAAGAAAAAGAGTCCGTTCATCCTGATTGAACTACTACCTCTCAGGTGAACACTCCAGGCTATTACTACAGAAAAGGAGTTGCTTCATCCTGATTGACCTAATACTTCTCAGGTGAACACTCCAGGCTATTACTACAGAAAAGGAGTCGCTACACTCTGATTGAATTAATACCTCTCAGATGAACACTCCAGACTATTACTACAGAAAAATCTTTGCTTCACCCTGTTTGAACTAATACCTCTCAGGTGAACACTCCAGGCTATTACTACAGAAAAGGAGTCGCTTCACCCTGATTGAACTAATACCTCTCAGGTGAACACTCCAGGCTATTACTACAAAAAAGGCGTCGCTTCACCCTGATAGAACTAATAACTCTCAGGTGAACACTCCAGGCTATTACTACAGAAAAGGAGTCGCTTTATGCTGATTGAACTAATTCCTCTCAGGTGAACACTCCAGACTATTACTAAAGAAAAAGAGTCCCTTCATCCTGATTGAACTACTACCTCTCAAGTGAACACTCCAGGCTATTACTACAGAAAAGGAGTTGCTTCATCCTGATTGAACTAATACCTCTCAGGTGAACACTCCAGGCTTATACTACAGAAAAGGAGTCTCTTTATGCTGATTGAACTAATTCCTCTCAGGTGAACACTCCAGGCTTTAACTACAGAAAAGGAGTCCCTTCATCCTGATTGAACTACTACCTCTCAAGTGAACACTCCAGGCTATTACTACAGAAAAGGAGTTGCTTCATCCTGATTGAACTAATACCTCTCAGGTGAACACTCCAGGCTATTACTACAGAAAAGGAGTCGCTTCACCCTGATTGAACTAATACCTCTCAGGTGAACACTCCAGACTATTACTACAGAAAAAGAGTCTCTTCATCCTGATTAAACTACTACCTCTCAGGTGAACACTCCAGACTATTACTACAGAAAAGGAGTTGCTTCATACTGATTGAACTAATACCTCTCAGGTGAACACTCCAGACTATTACTACAGAAAAAGAGTCTCTTCATCCTGATTAAACTACTACCTCTCAGGTGAACACTCCAGACTATTACTACAGAAATGAAGTTGCTTCCTCCTGATTGAACTACTACTTCTCAGGTGAACACTCCAGGCTATTACTACAGAAAAGGAGTCGCTTCATCCTGATTGAATTAATACCTCTCAGGTGAACACTCCAGACGATTACTACAGAAAAGGAGTTGCTTCATCCTTATTGAACTAATACCTCTCAGGTGAACACTCCAGGCTATTACTACAGAAAAGGAGTCGCTTTATGCTGATTGAACTAATTCCTCTCAGGTGAACACTCCAGACTATTACTAAAGAAAGAGAGTCCCTTCATCCTGATTGAACTACTACCTCTCAAGTGAACACTCCAGGCTATTACTACAGAAAAGGAGTTGCTTCATCCTGATTGAACTAATACCTCTCAGGTGAACACTCCAGGCTATTACTACAGAAAAGGAGTCGCTTCACCCTGATTGAACTAATACCTCTCAGATGAACACTCCAGGCTATTACTACAGAAAAGGAGTCGCTTCACCCTGGTTGAATTAATACCTCTCAGGTGAACACTCCAGACGATTACTACAGAAAATGAGTTGCTTCATCGTGATTGGACTACTACCACGCAGGTGAACACTCCAGGCACCTACTACAGAAAAGGAGTCTGTCACGATCAGGCGTCGGGGTTGAAGACCAATTGCAATAGCAGTGGCAGGACAGGCATACAGGCAGTCCCTTCTGGTAGATGACACAGGCTCACCTGAGGTGCGGAGTCTAAGTACTAGCTGGTTTTCCCCAGAGCTCCGGGTGGTGGAGATGGATTTGGCTGCAAGCTAGTACCAGGTTGCAGTCCTCAAGTTTGCCCCACCAGGGTGTGAGCAAGCCGGGGTCCAATAGCGGATAAACAGACAAGGATGAAACAGCAACGTCGTCAAAGAACAGGCCGAGGGTCAAACACGGGTAGTTGCAGATTGGGATCAGGCAGTAGAAAAGTCCAGGAACAAGCCAAAGGTCAATCACGAGTGGTTGTAGGTACAGATGGCAACAGGAAAACCAACAGCAAGGCACTGGCAGGGAAGGCACAATAACCTGGCCAAGAGGAAGTGCTGAGACAAAGCTTATATAGGAAGTTCATGGGAGGAGCAAGGAGTTCAAGGTTCATCGGTAATCAAGACTCAAGGCAGGGTTGTCCATTGGATCAGATAGGTTTGTCCAGCAGATCAGGCAAGGAGCTGTCCAGCATCCCAGATAGCTCAGTGGGAAGAGTAAATGCCAGACATGGACGAGGTCCCAGGTTCAAGCCCAGGTCCTGACAGTACTCCCCTCCTCTCTGGACATCTTAGGGCTGGGTTTGTGAGGAAACCTCTGGTGGAATTCTCTTGTCAATCTAGGGGAGTGAACCTTATCCATCCTTGGGCATCTTTTTCTTTAGAAGTTTCTGCTGGGGAGATTCTCCTCACTTGCAAGGCTTTTTCAAACATCTCCAGCTCCTGCTTACGGATAAGGGTGCCATTCGAGGCATACATACAGTCAGGTGGTAGAACTTCTTTGGCAGAACAGGAATTTGTGATGGAGCCAGACTTTACGGAAGTGGTGACGGTATCAAGAACAGGTGTTTTCTTAGGATGTAGTGAAGGCGTCTCTGGAGCAGGAGGTGGTTCTTTGGCAGGACAGGGTGATGTTACTGCATTTACCACTGTGGAACGTGGGATGACTACTGGAACTGGTCTGTTGTCGGGAGGTTGCATAGTTGCCTCTAGGCCAGATGGTAGGAGTTTCACAGGGTTATTGGTTGCGGGTTCAAGAGGGGCACTGGTATCGTTGACCACCGTAGTCTGGGAACCTACTTGTGTCATTGAACATGGACAGGCCTTACGGCAACCTTGGCAGTTCACAGGCCGAACAGCAGCGATAGCAGAATGAATCCCAGTAGTACCCACTTGAAGAACCTTTGGCCGAGGTGGACGAGTTGGGCAGAGAGAGATTAAGTGCCCTCTTTCTCCACAATAGAAACAAAGGCCACAGCCTCTCCTCCGCTCTCTTTCAGCTTTAGACAGCGTGGTCTGGATGACCCCGATCTCCATAGGTTCCACATCTTCCAGGGTAGGTGTGTGTATATCCACAGGAACGTCAAGGCTTTGTGGTGTTAGGGCTTCATGGCTTGGCACGTACTGGGGTGGCTTGAAGTCATACCTGTACAGGGAATTCCTGTCCCTGGGTCCTCGAAGGCCAGATGAGCTAGGAGCAGACTTGGGAACCCTGGTTTTCTTGGAAACTGTACAGTGAGAGTCCAGGGCTAACATAAAAGCTTCCCAGCTGTCCAAGACTGGACTCCTTTCCTGTAATACCTGGTGAGCCCATGTTTTGATGGGTCCAGTGAGCAGGTTGATAGTAGCGAGAACCTTTATATAATCTGTGGCATAGGTCCTAGGCTTAAGAGCAAACAACAGCTCGCAATCCATCTTAAAGGATGAAAGAGATGCACGGCTACCGTCAAACCTCTCGGGCATCACAACAAATGGCTCAGGACAGGCTGGTTCCGGGCCTGGGCGTACTGTACCTTTCAGTAACAGAACTTCTTGCTGCAGGTCTGAGATTTGCTGTCTGACAGGAGTCAGAGCATCTGCTATAGCGGCCTTCATGTTTATGGCCAGGTTATTCTGTCACGATCAGGCGTCGGGGTTGAAGACCAATTGCAATAGCAGTGGCAGGACAGGCATACAGGCAGTCCCTTCTGGTAGATGACACAGGCTCACCTGAGGTGCGGAGTCTAAGTACTAGCTGGTTTTCCCCAGAGCTCCGGGTGGTGGAGATGGATTTGGCTGCAAGCTAGTACCAGGTCGCAGTCCTCAAGTTTGCCCCACCAGGGTGTGAGCAAGCCGGGGTCCAATAGCGGATAAACAGACAAGGATGAAACAGCAACGTCGTCAAAGAACAGGCCGAGGGTCAAACACGGGTAGTTGCAGATTGGGATCAGGCAGTAGGAAAGTCCAGGAACAAGCCAAAGGTCAATCACGAGTGGTTGTAGGTACAGATGGCAACAGGAAAACCAACAGCAAGGCACTGGCAGGGAAGGCACAATAACCTGGCCAAGAGGAAGTGCTGAGACAAAGCTTATATAGGAAGTTCATGGGAGGAGCAAGGAGTTCAAGGTTCATCGGTAATCAAGACTCAAGGCAGGGTTGTCCATTGGATCAGATAGGTTTGTCCAGCAGATCAGGCAAGGAGCTGTCCAGCATCCCAGATAGCTCAGTGGGAAGAGTAAATGCCAGATTCAAGCCCAGGTCCTGACAGAGTCGCTTCATACTGATTGAACTACTACCACTCAGGTGAACACTCCAGGCTTTTACTACAGAAAAGGAGTTCCTTCATACTGATTGAACTAATACCTCTCAGGTGAACACTCCAGACTATTACTACAGAAAAAGAGTCTCTTCATCCTGATTAAACTACTGCCTCTCAGGTGAACACTCCAGACTATTACTACAGAAAAGAAGTCGCTTCATCCTGATTGAACTACTACCTCTAAGGTGAACACTCCAGGCTTTAACTACAGAAAAGGAGTCCCTTCATCCTGATTGAACTACTACCTCTCAAGTAAACACTCCAGGCTATTACTACAGAAAAGGAGTCGCTTCACCCTGATTGAACTACTACCTCTCAGGTGAACACTCCAGGCTATTACTACAGAAAAGGAGTCGCTTCATCTTGATTGAACTAATACCTCTCAGGTGAACACTCCAGACTATTACTACAGAAAAGGAGTCCTTTCACCCTGATTGAACTATTACCTCTCAGGTAAACACTCCAGGTTATTACTACAGAAAAGGAGTCGCTTCACCCTGATTGAACTAATACTTCTCAGGTGAACACTCCAGGCTATTACTAAAGAAAAGGAGAGGCTTCATCCTGATTGAACTAATACCTCTGAGGTGAACACTCCAGGCTATTACTACAGAAAAGGAGTCGCTTCACCCTGATTGAACTAATACCTCTCAGGTGAACACTCCAGGCTATTACTACCTCTCAGGTGAACACTCCAGGATATTACTACAGAAAAGGAGTTGCTTCATACTGATTGAACTACTACCTCTCAGGTGAACACTACAGGCTATTACTACAGAAAAGGAGTCGCTTCATCCTGATTGAACTATTACCTCTCAGGTAAACACGCCAGGCTATTACTACAGAAAAGGAGTCGCTTCACCCTGATTGAACTAATACTTCTCAGGTGAACACTCCAGGCTATTACTACAGAAAAGGAGAGGCTTCATCTTGATTGAACTATTACCTCTGAGGTGAACACTCCAGGCTATTCCACAGAAAAGGAGTCGCTTCACCCTGATTGAATTAATACCTCTCAGGTGTACACTCCAGACGATTACTACAGAAAAGGAGTCGCTTCATCTTGATTGAACTAATACCTCTCAGGTGAACACTCCAGGCTTATACTACAGAAAAGGAGTCTCTTTATGCTGATTGAACTAATTCCTCTCAGGTGAACACTCCAGGCTTTAACTACAGAAAAGGAGTCCCTTCATCCTGATTGAACTACTACCTCTCAAGTGAACACTCCAGGCTATTACTACAGAAAAGGAGTTGCTTCATCCTGATTGAACTAATACCTCTCAGGTGAACACTCCAGGCTATTACTACAGAAAAGGAGTTGCTTCACCCTGATTGAACTAATACCTCTCAGGTGAACACTCCAGACTATTACTACAGAAAAAGAGTCTCTTCATCCTAATTAAACTACTACCTCTCAGGTGAACACTCCAGACTATTACTACAGAAAAAGAGTCTCTTCATCCTGATTAAACTACTACCTCTCAGGTGAACACTCCAGACTATTACTACAGAAATGAAGTTGCTTCCTCCTGATTGAACTACTACTTCTCAGGTGAACACTCCAGGCTATTACTACAGAAAAGGAGTCGCTTCATCCTGATTGAATTAATACCTCTCAGGTGAACACTCCAGACGATTACTACAGAAAAGGAGTTGCTTCATCCTTATTGAACTAATACCTCTCAGGTGAACACTCCAGGCTATTACTACAGAAAAGGAGTCGCTTTATGCTGATTGAACTAATTCCTCTCAGGTGAACACTCCAGACTATTACTAAAGAAAAAGAGTCCCTTCATCCTGATTGAACTACTACCTCTCAAGTGAACACTCCAGGCTATTACTACAGAAAAGGAGTTGCTTCATCCTGATTGAACTAATACCTCTCAGGTGAACACTCCAGGCTTATACTACAGAAAAGGAGTCTCTTTATGCTGATTGAACTAATTCCTCTCAGGTGAACACTCCAGGCTTTAACTACAGAAAAGGAGTCCCTTCATCCTGATTGAACTACTACCTCTCAAGTGAACACTCCAGGCTATTACTACAGAAAAGGAGTTGCTTCATCCTGATTGAACTAATACCTCTCAGGTGAACACTCCAGGCTATTACTACAGAAAAGGAGTCGCTTCACCCTGATTGAACTAATACCTCTCAGGTGAACACTCCAGACTATTACTACAGAAAAAGAGTCTCTTCATCCTGATTAAACTACTACCTCTCAGGTGAACACTCCAGACTATTACTACAGAAAAGGAGTTGCTTCATACTGATTGAACTAATACCTCTCAGGTGAACACTCCAGACTATTACTACAGAAAAAGAGTCTCTTCATCCTGATTAAACTACTACCTCTCAGGTGAACACTCCAGACTATTACTACAGAAATGAAGTTGCTTCCTCCTGATTGAACTACTACTTCTCAGGTGAACACTCCAGGCTATTACTACAGAAAAGGAGTCGCTTCATCCTGATTGAATTAATACCTCTCAGGTGAACACTCCAGACGATTACTACAGAAAAGGAGTTGCTTCATCCTTATTGAACTAATACCTCTCAGGTGAACACTCCAGGCTATTACTACAGAAAAGGAGTCGCTTTATGCTGATTGAACTAATTCCTCTCAGGTGAACACTCCAGACTATTACTAAAGAAAAAGAGTCCCTTCATCCTGATTGAACTACTACCTCTCAAGTGAACACTCCAGGCTATTACTACAGAAAAGGAGTTGCTTCATCCTGATTGAACTAATACCTCTCAGGTGAACACTCCAGGCTATTACTACAGAAAAGGAGTCGCTTCACCCTGATTGAACTAATACCTCTCAGATGAACACTCCAGGCTATTACTACAGAAAAGGAGTCGCTTCACCCTGGTTGAATTAATACCTCTCAGGTGAACACTCCAGACGATTACTACAGAAAATGAGTTGCTTCATCGTGATTGAACTACTACCACGCAGGTGAACACTCCAGGCACCTACTACAGAAAAGGAGTCTGTCACGATCAGGCGTCGGGGTTGAAGACCAATTGCAATAGCAGTGGCAGGACAGGCATACAGGCAGTCCCTTCTGGTAGATGACACAGGCTCACCTGAGGTGCGGAGTCTAAGTACTAGCTGGTTTTCCCCAGAGCTCTGGGTGGTGGAGATGGATTTGGCTGCAAGCTAGTACCAGGTCGCAGTCCTCAAGTTTGCCCCACCAGGGTGTGAGCAAGCCGGGGTCCAATAGCGGATAAACAGACAAGGATGAAACAGCAACGTCGTCAAAGAACAGGCCGAGGGTCAAACACGGGTAGTTGCAGATTGGGATCAGGCAGTAGGAAAGTCCAGGAACAAGCCAAAGGTCAATCACGAGTGGTTGTAGGTACAGATGGCAACAGGAAAACCAACAGCAAGGCACTGGCAGGGAAGGCACAATAACCTGGCCAAGAGGAAGTGCTGAGACAAAGCTTATATAGGAAGTTCATGGGAGGAGCAAGGAGTTCAAGGTTCATCGGTAATCAAGACTCAAGGCAGGGTTGTCCATTGGATCAGATAGGTTTGTCCAGCAGATCAGGCAAGGAGCTGTCCAGCGTCCCAGATAGCTCAGTGGGAAGAGTAAATGCCAGACACGGACGAGGTCCCAGGTTCAAGCCCAGGTCCTGACAGCACTCCCCTCCCCTCAGGGCATCCTCTGGACATCTTAGGGCTGGGTTTGTGAGGAAACCTCTGGTGGAATTCTCTTGTCAATCTAGGGGAGTGAACCTTATCCATCCTTGGGCATCTTTTTCTTTAGAAGTTTCTGCTGGGGAGATTCTCCTCACTTGCAAGGCTCTTTCAAACATCTCCAGCTCCTGCTTACGGATAAGGGTGCCATTCGAGGCATACATACAGTCAGGTGGTAGAACTTCTTTGGCAGAACAGGAATTTGTGATGGAGCCAGACTTTACGGAAGTGGTGACGGTATCAAGAACAGGTGTTTTCTTAGGATGTAGTGAAGGCGTCTCTGGAGCAGGAGGTGGTTCTTTGGCAGGACAGGGTGATGTTACTGCATTTACCACTGTGGAACGTGGGATGACTACTGGAACTGGTCTGTTGTCGGGAGGTTGCATAGTTGCCTCTAGGCCAGATGGTAGGAGTTTCACAGGGTTATTGGTTGCGGGTTCAAGAGGGGCACTGGTATCGTTGACCACCGTAGTCTGGGAACCTACTTGTGTCATTGAACATGGACAGGCCTTACGGCAACCTTGGCAGTTCACAGGCCGAACAGCAGCGATAGCAGAATGAATCCCAGTAGTACCCACTTGAAGAACCTTTGGCCGAGGTGGACGAGTTGGGCAGAGAGAGATTAAGTGCCCTCTTTCTCCACAATAGAAACAAAGGCCACAGCCTCTCCTCCGCTCTCTTTCAGCTTTAGACAGCGTGGTCTGGATGACCCCGATCTCCATAGGTTCCACATCTTCCAGGGTAGGTGTGTGTATATCCACAGGAACGTCAAGGCTTTGTGGTGTTAGGGCTTCATGGCTTGGCACGTACTGGGGTGGCTTGAAGTCATACCTGTACAGGGAATTCCTGTCCCTGGGTCCTCGAAGGCCAGATGAGCTAGGAGCAGACTTGGGAACCCTGGTTTTCTTGGAAACTGTACAGTGAGAGTCCAGGGCTAACATAAAAGCTTCCCAGCTGTCCAAGACTGGACTCCTTTCCTGTAATACCTGGTGAGCCCATGTTTTGATGGGTCCAGTGAGCAGGTTGATAGTAGCGAGAACCTTTATATAATCTGTGGCATAGGTCCTAGGCTTCAGAGCAAACAACAGCTCGCAATCCATCTTAAAGGATGAAAGAGATGCACGGCTACCGTCAAACCTCTCGGGCATCACAACAAATGGCTCAGGACAGGCTGGTTCCGGGCCTGGGCGTACTGTACCTTTCAGTAACAGAACTTCTTGCTGCAGGTCTGAGATTTGCTGTCTGACAGGAGTCAGAGCATCTGCTATAGCGGCCTTCATGTTTATGGCCAGGTTATTCTGTCACGATCAGGCGTCGGGGTTGAAGACCAATTGCAATAGCAGTGGCAGGACAGGCATACAGGCAGTCCCTTCTGGTAGATGACACAGGCTCACCTGAGGTGCGGAGTCTAAGTACTAGCTGGTTTTCCCCAGAGCTCCGGGTGGTGGAGATGGATTTGGCTGCAAGCTAGTACCAGGTCGCAGTCCTCAAGTTTGCCCCACCAGGGTGTGAGCAAGCCGGGGTCCAATAGCGGATAAACAGACAAGGATGAAACAGCAACGTCGTCAAAGAACAGGCCGAGGGTCAAACACGGGTAGTTGCAGATTGGGATCAGGCAGTAGGAAAGTCCAGGAACAAGCCAAAGGTCAATCACGAGTGGTTGTAGGTACAGATGGCAACAGGAAAACCAACAGCAAGGCACTGGCAGGGAAGGCACAATAACCTGGCCAAGAGGAAGTGCTGAGACAAAGCTTATATAGGAAGTTCATGGGAGGAGCAAGGAGTTCAAGGTTCATCGGTAATCAAGACTCAAGGCAGGGTTGTCCATTGGATCAGATAGGTTTGTCCAGCAGATCAGGCAAGGAGCTGTCCAGCATCCCAGATAGCTCAGTGGGAAGAGTAAATGCCAGATTCAAGCCCAGGTCCTGACAGAGTCGCTTCATACTGATTGAACTACTACCACTCAGGTGAACACTCCAGGCTTTTACTACAGAAAAGGAGTTCCTTCATACTGATTGAACTAATACCTCTCAGGTGAACACTCCAGACTATTACTACAGAAAAAGAGTCTCTTCATCCTGATTAAACTACTGCCTCTCAGGTGAACACTCCAGACTATTACTACAGAAAAGAAGTTGCTTCATCCTGATTGAACTACTACCTCTAAGGTGAACACTCCAGGCTTTAACTACAGAAAAGGAGTCCCTTCATCCTGATTGAACTACTACCTCTCAGGTGAACACTCCAGACTATTACTACAGAAAAGGAGTCCTTTCACCCTGATTGAACTATTACCTCTCAGGTAAACACTCCAGGTTATTACTACAGAAAAGGAGTCGCTTCACCCTGATTGAACTAATACTTCTCAGGTGAACACTCCAGGCTATTACTACAGAAAAGGAGAGGCTTCATCCTGATTGAACTAATACCTCTGAGGTGAACACTCCAGGCTATTACTACAGAAAAGGAGTCGCTTCACCCTGATTGAACTAATACCTCTCAGGTGAACACTCCAGGCTATTACTACCTCTCAGGTGAACACTCCAGGATATTACTACAGAAAAGGAGTTGCTTCATACTGATTGAACTACTACCTCTCAGGTGAACACTACAGGCTATTACTACAGAAAAGGAGTCGCTTCATCCTGATTGAACTATTACCTCTCAGGTAAACACGCCAGGCTATTACTACAGAAAAGGAGTCGCTTCACCCTGATTGAACTAATACTTCTCAGGTGAACACTCCAGGCTATTACTACAGAAAAGGAGAGGCTTCATCTTGATTGAACTATTACCTCTGAGGTGAACACTCCAGGCTATTCCACAGAAAAGGAGTCGCTTCACCCTGATTGAATTAATACCTCTCAGGTGTACACTCCAGACGATTACTACAGAAAAGGAGTCGCTTCATCTTGATTGAACTAATACCTCTCAGGTGAACACTCCAGGCTTATACTACAGAAAAGGAGTCTCTTTATGCTGATTGAACTAATTCCTCTCAGGTGAACACTCCAGGCTTTAACTACAGAAAAGGAGTCCCTTCATCCTGATTGAACTACTACCTCTCAAGTGAACACTCCAGGCTATTACTACAGAAAAGGAGTTGCTTCATCCTGATTGAACTAATACCTCTCAGGTGAACACTCCAGGCTATTACTACAGAAAAGGAGTTGCTTCACCCTGATTGAACTAATACCTCTCAGGTGAACACTCCAGACTATTACTACAGAAAAAGAGTCTCTTCATCCTAATTAAACTACTACCTCTCAGGTGAACACTCCAGACTATTACTACAGAAAAAGAGTCTCTTCATCCTGATTAAACTACTACCTCTCAGGTGAACACTCCAGACTATTACTACAGAAATGAAGTTGCTTCCTCCTGATTGAACTACTACTTCTCAGGTGAACACTCCAGGCTATTACTACAGAAAAGGAGTCGCTTCATCCTGATTGAATTAATACCTCTCAGGTGAACACTCCAGACGATTACTACAGAAAAGGAGTTGCTTCATCCTTATTGAACTAATACCTCTCAGGTGAACACTCCAGGCTATTACTACAGAAAAGGAGTCGCTTTATGCTGATTGAACTAATTCCTCTCAGGTGAACACTCCAGACTATTACTAAAGAAAAAGAGTCCCTTCATCCTGATTGAACTACTACCTCTCAAGTGAACACTCCAGGCTATTACTACAGAAAAGGAGTTGCTTCATCCTGATTGAACTAATACCTCTCAGGTGAACACTCCAGGCTTATACTACAGAAAAGGAGTCTCTTTATGCTGATTGAACTAATTCCTCTCAGGTGAACACTCCAGGCTTTAACTACAGAAAAGGAGTCCCTTCATCCTGATTGAACTACTACCTCTCAAGTGAACACTCCAGGCTATTACTACAGAAAAGGAGTTGCTTCATCCTGATTGAACTAATACCTCTCAGGTGAACACTCCAGGCTATTACTACAGAAAAGGAGTCGCTTCACCCTGATTGAACTAATACCTCTCAGGTGAACACTCCAGACTATTACTACAGAAAAAGAGTCTCTTCATCCTGATTAAACTACTACCTCTCAGGTGAACACTCCAGACTATTACTACAGAAAAGGAGTTGCTTCATACTGATTGAACTAATACCTCTCAGGTGAACACTCCAGACTATTACTACAGAAAAAGAGTCTCTTCATCCTGATTAAACTACTACCTCTCAGGTGAACACTCCAGACTATTACTACAGAAATGAAGTTGCTTCCTCCTGATTGAACTACTACTTCTCAGGTGAACACTCCAGGCTATTACTACAGAAAAGGAGTCGCTTCATCCTGATTGAATTAATACCTCTCAGGTGAACACTCCAGACGATTACTACAGAAAAGGAGTTGCTTCATCCTTATTGAACTAATACCTCTCAGGTGAACACTCCAGGCTATTACTACAGAAAAGGAGTCGCTTTATGCTGATTGAACTAATTCCTCTCAGGTGAACACTCCAGACTATTACTAAAGAAAAAGAGTCCCTTCATCCTGATTGAACTACTACCTCTCAAGTGAACACTCCAGGCTATTACTACAGAAAAGGAGTTGCTTCATCCTGATTGAACTAATACCTCTCAGGTGAACACTCCAGGCTATTACTACAGAAAAGGAGTCGCTTCACCCTGATTGAACTAATACCTCTCAGATGAACACTCCAGGCTATTACTACAGAAAAGGAGTCGCTTCACCCTGGTTGAATTAATACCTCTCAGGTGAACACTCCAGACGATTACTACAGAAAATGAGTTGCTTCATCGTGATTGAACTACTACCACGCAGGTGAACACTCCAGGCACCTACTACAGAAAAGGAGTCTGTCACGATCAGGCGTCGGGGTTGAAGACCAATTGCAATAGCAGTGGCAGGACAGGCATACAGGCAGTCCCTTCTGGTAGATGACACAGGCTCACCTGAGGTGCGGAGTCTAAGTACTAGCTGGTTTTCCCCAGAGCTCTGGGTGGTGGAGATGGATTTGGCTGCAAGCTAGTACCAGGTCGCAGTCCTCAAGTTTGCCCCACCAGGGTGTGAGCAAGCCGGGGTCCAATAGCGGATAAACAGACAAGGATGAAACAGCAACGTCATCAAAGAACAGGCCGAGGGTCAAACACGGGTAGTTGCAGATTGGGATCAGGCAGTAGGAAAGTCCAGGAACAAGCCAAAGGTCAATCACGAGTGGTTGTAGGTACAGATGGCAACAGGAAAACCAACAGCAAGGCACTGGCAGGGAAGGCACAATAACCTGGCCAAGAGGAAGTGCTGAGACAAAGCTTATATAGGAAGTTCATGGGAGGAGCAAGGAGTTCAAGGTTCATCGGTAATCAAGACTCAAGGCAGGGTTGTCCATTGGATCAGATAGGTTTGTCCAGCAGATCAGGCAAGGAGCTGTCCAGCGTCCCAGATAGCTCAGTGGGAAGAGTAAATGCCAGACACGGACGAGGTCCCAGGTTCAAGCCCAGGTCCTGACAGCACTCCCCTCCCCTCAGGACATCCTCTGGACATCTTAGGGCTGGGTTTGTGAGGAAACCTCTGGTGGAATTCTCTTGTCAATCTAGGGGAGTGAACCTTATCCATCCTTGGGCATCTTTTTCTTTAGAAGTTTCTGCTGGGGAGATTCTCCTCACTTGCAAGGCTCTTTCAAACATCTCCAGCTCCTGCTTACGGATAAGGGTGCCATTCGAGGCATACATACAGTCAGGTGGTAGAACTTCTTTGGCAGAACAGGAATTTGTGATGGAGCCAGACTTTACGGAAGTGGTGACGGTATCAAGAACAGGTGTTTTCTTAGGATGTAGTGAAGGCGTCTCTGGAGCAGGAGGTGGTTCTTTGGCAGGACAGGGTGATGTTACTGCATTTACCACTGTGGAACGTGGGATGACTACTGGAACTGGTCTGTTGTCGGGAGGTTGCATAGTTGCCTCTAGGCCAGATGGTAGGAGTTTCACAGGGTTATTGGTTGCGGGTTCAAGAGGGGCACTGGTATCGTTGACCACCGTAGTCTGGGAACCTACTTGTGTCATTGAACATGGACAGGCCTTACGGCAACCTTGGCAGTTCACAGGCCGAACAGCAGCGATAGCAGAATGAATCCCAGTAGTACCCACTTGAAGAACCTTTGGCCGAGGTGGACGAGTTGGGCAGAGAGAGATTAAGTGCCCTCTTTCTCCACAATAGAAACAAAGGCCACAGCCTCTCCTCCGCTCTCTTTCAGCTTTAGACAGCGTGGTCTGGATGACCCCGATCTCCATAGGTTCCACATCTTCCAGGGTAGGTGTGTGTATATCCACAGGAACGTCAAGGCTTTGTGGTGTTAGGGCTTCATGGCTTGGCACGTACTGGGGTGGCTTGAAGTCATACCTGTACAGGGTATTCCTGTCCCTGGGTCCTCGAAGGCCAGATGAGCTAGGAGCAGACTTGGGAACCCTGGTTTTCTTGGAAACTGTACAGTGAGAGTCCAGGGCTAACATAAAAGCTTCCCAGCTGTCCAAGACTGGACTCCTTTCCTGTAATACCTGGTGAGCCCATGTTTTGATGGGTCCAGTGAGCAGGTTGATAGTAGCGAGAACCTTTATATAATCTGTGGCATAGGTCCTAGGCTTAAGAGCAAACAACAGCTCGCAATCCATCTTAAAGGATGAAAGAGATGCACGGCTACCGTCAAACCTCTCGGGCATCACAACAAATGGCTCAGGACAGGCTGGTTTCGGGCCTGGGCGTACTGTACCTTTCAGTAACAGAACTTCTTGCTGCAGGTCTGAGATTTGCTGTCTGACAGGAGTCAGAGCATCTGCTATAGCGGCCTTCATGTTTATGGCCAGGTTATTCTGTCACGATCAGGCGTCGGGGTTGAAGACCAATTGCAATAGCAGTGGCAGGACAGGCATACAGGCAGTCCCTTCTGGTAGATGACACAGGCTCACCTGAGGTGCGGAGTCTAAGTACTAGCTGGTTTTCCCCAGAGCTCCGGGTGGTGGAGATGGATTTGGCTGCAAGCTAGTACCAGGTCGCAGTCCTCAAGTTTGCCCCACCAGGGTGTGAGCAAGCCGGGGTCCAATAGCGGATAAACAGACAAGGATGAAACAGCAACGTCGTCAAAGAACAGGCCGAGGGTCAAACACGGGTAGTTGCAGATTGGGATCAGGCAGTAGGAAAGTCCAGGAACAAGCCAAAGGTCAATCACGAGTGGTTGTAGGTACAGATGGCAACAGGAAAACCAACAGCAAGGCACTGGCAGGGAAGGCACAATAACCTGGCCAAGAGGAAGTGCTGAGACAAAGCTTATATAGGAAGTTCATGGGAGGAGCAAGGAGTTCAAGGTTCATCGGTAATCAAGACTCAAGGCAGGGTTGTCCATTGGATCAGATAGGTTTGTCCAGCAGATCAGGCAAGGAGCTGTCCAGCATCCCAGATAGCTCAGTGGGAAGAGTAAATGCCAGACACGGACGAGGTCCCAGGTTCAAGCCCAGGTCCTGACAGAGTCGCTTCATACTGATTGAACTACTACCAGTCAGGTGAACACTCCAGGCTTTTACTACAGAAAAGGAGTTCCTTCATACTGATTGAACTAATACCTCTCAGGTGAACACTCCAGACTATTACTACAGAAAAGAAGTCGCTTCATCCTGATTGAACTACTACCTCTAAGGTGAACACTCCAGGCTTTAACTACAGAAAAGGAGTCCCTTCATCCTGATTGAACTACTACCTCTCAAGTAAACCCTCCAGGCTATTACTACAGAAAAGGAGTTGCTTCATCCTGATTGAACTAATACCTCTCAGGTGAACACTCCAGGCTATTACTACAGAAAAGGAGTCGCTTCACCCTGATTGAATTAATACCTCTCAGGTGAACACTCCAGACGATTACTACAGAAAAGGAGTCGCTTCATCGTGATTGAACTACTACCACGCAGGTGAAAACTCCAGGCAATTACTACAGAAAAGGAGTCGCTTCATACTGATTCAACTACTACCTCTCAGGTGAACACTCCAGGCTATTACTACAGAAAAGGAGTCGCTTCATCCTGATTGAATTAATACCTCTCAGGTGAACACTCCAGACTATTACTACAGAAAAGGAGTTGCTTCATCCTGATTGAACTAATACCTCTCAGATGAACACTCCAGTCTATTACTACAGAAAAGGAGTCGCTTCACTCTGATTGAATTAATAGCTCTCAGGTGAACACTCCAGACGATTACTACAGAAAAGGAGTCGCTTCATCGTGATTGAACTACTACCACGCAGGTGAACACTCCAGGCAATTACTACAGAAAAGGAGTCGCTTCATACTGATTGAACTACTACCACTCAGGTGAACACTCCAGGCTATTACTAAAGAAAAGGAGTTGCTTCATACTGATTGAACTAATACCTCTCAGGTGAACACTCCAGACTATTACTACAGAAAAAGAGTCTCTTCATCCTGATTAAACTACTACCTCTCAGGTGAACACTCCAGACTATTACTACAGAAAAGAAGTTGCTTCATCCTGATTGAACTACTACCTCTCAGGTGAACACTCCAGGCTTTAACTACAGAAAAGGAGTCGCTTCATCCTGATTGAACTAATACCTCTCAGGTGAACACTCCAGACTATTACTACAGAAAAAGAGTCTCTTCATCCTGATTAAACTACTACCTCTCAGGTGAACACTCCAGACTATTACTACAGAAAAGAAGTTGCTTCATCCTGATTGAACTACTACCTCTCAGGTGAACACTCCAGGCTTTAACTACAGAAAAGGAGTCGCTTCATCCTGATGGAACTAATACCTCTCAGGTGAACACTCCAGACTATTACTACAGAAAAAGAGTCTCTTCATCCTGATTAAACTACTACCTCTCAGGTGAACACTCCAGACTATTACTACAGAAAAGAAGTTGCTTCATCCTGATTGAACTACTACCACTCAGGTGAACACTCCAGGCTTTAACTACAGAAAAGGAGTCGCTTCATCCTGATGGAACTAATACCTCTCAGGTGAACACTCCAGACTATTACTACAGAAAAAGAGTCTCTTCATCCTGATTAAACTACTACCTCTCAGGTGAACACTCCAGACTATTACTACAGAAAAGGAGTTGCTTCATACTGATTGAACTAATACCTCTCAGGTGAACACGCCAGACTATTACTACAGAAAAAGAGTCTCTTCATCCTGATTAAACTACTACCTCTCAGGTGAACACTCCAGGCTATTACTACAGAAAAGAAGTTGCTTCCTCCTGATTGAACTACTACCTCTCAGGTGAACACTCCAGGCTATTACTACAGAAAAGGAGTCGCTTCATCCTGATTGAATTAATACCTCTCAGGTGAACATTCCAGACGATTACTACAGAAAAGGAGTTGCTTCATCTTGATTGAACTAATACCTCTCAGGTGAACACTCCAGACTATTACTACAGAAAAGGAGTCACTTTATGCTGATTGAACTAATTCCTCTCAGGTGAACACTCCAGACTATTACTACAGAAAAAGAGTCTCTTCATCCTGATTAAACTACTACCTCTCAGGTGAACACTCCAGACTATTACTACAGAAAAGAAGTTGCTTCATCCTGATTGTACTACTACCTCTCAGGTGAATACTCCAGGCTATTACTACAGAAAAGGAGTCGCTTCACCCTGATTGAACTAATACCTCTAAGGTGAACACTCCAGACTATTACTACAGAAAAGGAGTCGCTTCATCCTGATTGAACTAATACCTCTAAGGTGAACACTCCAGACTATTACTACAGAAACGGAGTCGCTTCACCCTGATTGAACTAATACCTCTAAGGTGAACACTCCAGGCTATTACTACAGAAAAGGAATCGCTTCATCCTGATTGAACTAATACCTCTCAGGTGAACACTCCAGGCTATTACTACAGAAAAGGAGTCGCTTTATGCTGATTGAACTAATTCCACTCAGGTGAACACTCCAGACTATTACTAAAGAAAAAGACTCCCTTCATCCTGATTGAACTACTACCTCTGAAGTGAACACTCCAGGCTATTACTACAGAAAAGGAGTGGCTTCATCCTGATTGAACTAATACCTCTCAGGTGAACACTCCAGGCTATTACTACAGAAAAGGAGTTGCTTCACCCTGATTGAACTAATACCTCTCAGGTGAACACTCCAGACTATTACTACAGAAAAAGAGTCTCTTCATCCTAATTAAACTACTACCTCTCAGGTGAACACTCCAGACTATTACTACAGAAAAAGAGTCTCTTCATCCTGATTAAACTACTACCTCTCAGGTGAACACTCCAGACTATTACTACAGAAATGAAGTTGCTTCCTCCTGATTGAACTACTACTTCTCAGGTGAACACTCCAGGCTATTACTACAGAAAAGGAGTCGCTTCATCCTGATTGAATTAATACCTCTCAGGTGAACACTCCAGGCTTTAACTACAGAAAAGGAGTCGCTTCATCCTGATTGAACTAATACCTCTCAGGTGAACACTCCAGACTATTACTACAGAAATAGAGTCTCTTCATCCTGATTAAACTACTACCTCTCAGGTGAACACTCCAGACTATTACTACAGAAAAGAAGTTGCTTCATCCTGATTGAACTACTACCTCTCAGGTGAACACTCCAGGCTTTAACTACAGAAAAGGAGTCGCTTCATCCTGATGGAACTAATACCTCTCAGGTGAACACTCCAGACTATTACTACAGAAAAAGAGTCTCTTCATCCTGATTAAACTACTACCTCTCAGGTGAACACTCCAGACTATTACTACAGAAAAGAAGTTGTTTCATCCTGATTGAACTACTACCACTCAGGTGAACACTCCAGGCTTTAACTACAGAAAAGGAGTCGCTTCATCCTGATGGAACTAATACCTCTCAGGTGAACACTCCAGACTATTACTACAGAAAAAGAGTCTCTTCATCCTGATTAAACTACTACCTCTCAGGTGAACACTCCAGACTATTACTACAGAAAAGGAGTTGCTTCATACTGATTGAACTAATACCTCTCAGGTGAACACGCCAGACTATTACTACAGAAAAAGAGTCTCTTCATCCTGATTAAACTACTACCTCTCAGGTGAACACTCCAGGCTATTACTACAGAAAAGAAGTTGCTTCCTCCTGATTGAGCTACTACCTCTCAGGTGAACACTCCAGGCTATTACTACAGAAAAGGAGTCGCTTCATCCTGATTGAATTAATACCTCTCAGGTGAACATTCCAGACGATTACTACAGAAAAGGAGTTGCTTCATCTTGATTGAACTAATACCTCTCAGGTGAACACTCCAGACTATTACTACAGAAAAGGAGTCACTTTATGCTGATTGAACTAATTCCCCTCAGGTGAACACTCCAGACTATTACTACAGAAAAAGAGTCTCTTCATCCTGATTAAACTACTACCTCTCAGGTGAACACTCCAGACTATTACTACAGAAAAGAAGTTGCTTCATCCTGATTGTACTACTACCTCTCAGGTGAATACTCCAGGCTATTACTACAGAAAAGGAGTCGCTTCACCCTGATTGAACTAATACCTCTAAGGTGAACACTCCAGACTATTACTACAGAAAAGGAGTCGCTTCATCCTGATTGAACTAATACCTCTAAGGTGAACACTCCAGACTATTACTACAGAAACGGAGTCGCTTCACCCTGATTGAACTAATACCTCTAAGGTGAACACTCCAGGCTATTACTACAGAAAAGGAATCGCTTCATCCTGATTGAACTAATACCTCTCAGGTGAACACTCCAGGCTATTACTACAGAAAAGGAGTCGCTTTATGCTGATTGAACTAATTCCACTCAGGTGAACACTCCAGACTATTACTAAAGAAAAAGACTCCCTTCATCCTGATTGAACTACTACCTCTGAAGTGAACACTCCAGGCTATTACTACAGAAAAGGAGTGGCTTCATCCTGATTGAACTAATACCTCTCAGGTGAACACTCCAGGCTATTACTACAGAAAAGGAGTTGCTTCACCCTGATTGAACTAATACCTCTCAGGTGAACACTCCAGACTATTACTACAGAAAAAGAGTCTCTTCATCCTAATTAAACTACTACCTCTCAGGTGAACACTCCAGACTATTACTACAGAAAAAGAGTCTCTTCATCCTGATTAAACTACTACCTCTCAGGTGAACACTCCAGACTATTACTACAGAAATGAAGTTGCTTCCTCCTGATTGAACTACTACTTCTCAGGTGAAAACTCCAGGCTATTACTACAGAAAAGGAGTCGCTTCATCCTGATTGAATTAATACCTCTCAGGTGAACACTCCAGACGATTACTACAGAAAAGGAGTTGCTTCATCCTTATTGAACTAATACCTCTCAGGTGAACACTCCAGGCTATTACTACAGAAAAGGAGTCGCTTTATGCTGATTGAACTAATTCCTCTCAGGTGAACACTCCAGACTATTACTAAAGAAAAAGAGTCCCTTCATCCTGATTGAACTACTACCTCTCAAGTGAACACTCCAGGCTATTACTACAGAAAAGGAGTTGCTTCATCCTGATTGAACTAATACCTCTCAGGTGAACACTCCAGGCTTATACTACAGAAAAGGAGTCTCTTTATGCTGATTGAACTAATTCCTCTCAGGTGAACACTCCAGGCTTTAACTACAGAAAAGGAGTCCCTTCATCCTGATTGAACTACTACCTCTCAAGTGAACACTCCAGGCTATTACTACAGAAAAGGAGTTGCTTCATCCTGATTGAACTAATACCTCTCAGGTGAACACTCCAGGCTATTACTACAGAAAAGGAGTCGCTTCACCCTGATTGAACTAATACCTCTCAGATGAACACTCCAGGCTATTACTACAGAAAAGGAGTCGCTTCACCCTGGTTGAATTAATACCTCTCAGGTGAACACTCCAGACGATTACTACAGAAAATGAGTTGCTTCATCGTGATTGAACTACTACCACGCAGGTGAACACTCCAGGCACCTACTACAGAAAAGGAGTCTGTCACGATCAGGCGTCGGGGTTGAAGACCAATTGCAATAGCAGTGGCAGGACAGGCATACAGGCAGTCCCTTCTGGTAGATGACACAGGCTCACCTGAGGTGCGGAGTCTAAGTACTAGCTGGTTTTCCCCAGAGCTCCGGGTGGTGGAGATGGATTTGGCTGCAAGCTAGTACCAGGTCGCAGTCCTCAAGTTTGCCCCACCAGGGTGTGAGCAAGCCGGGGTCCAATAGCGGATAAACAGACAAGGATGAAACAGCAACGTCGTCAAAGAACAGGCCGAGGGTCAAACACGGGTAGTTGCAGATTGGGATCAGGCAGTAGAAAAGTCCAGGAACAAGCCAAAGGTCAATCACGAGTGGTTGTAGGTACAGATGGCAACAGGAAAACCAACAGCAAGGCACTGGCAGGGAAGGCACAATAACCTGGCCAAGAAGAAGTGCTGAGACAAAGCTTATATAGGAAGTTCATGGGAGGAGCAAGGAGTTCAAGGTTCATCGGTAATCAAGACTCAAGGCAGGGTTGTCCATTGGATCAGATAGGTTTGTCCAGCAGATCAGGCAAGGAGCTGTCCAGCGTCCCAGATAGCTCAGTGGGAAGAGTAAATGCCAGACACGGACGAGGTCCCAGGTTCAAGCCCAGGTCCTGACAGCACTCCCCTCCTCTCAGGACGTCCTCTGGACATCTTAGGGCTGGGTTTGTGAGGAAACCTCTGGTGGAATTCTCTTGTCAATCTAGGGGAGTGAACCTTATCCCTCCTTGGGCATCTTTTTCTTTAGAAGTTTCTGCTGGGGAGATTCTCCTCACTTGCAAGGCTCTTTCAAACATCTCCAGCTCCTGCTTACGGATAAGGGTGCCATTCGAGGCATACATACAGTCAGGTGGTAGAACTTCTTTGGCAGAACAGGAATTTGTGATGGAGCCAGACTTTACGGAAGTGGTGACGGTATCAAGAACAGGTGTTTTCTTAGGATGTAGTGAAGGCGTCTCTGGAGCAGGAGGTGGTTCTTTGGCAGGACAGGGTGATGTTACTGCATTTACCACTGTGGAACGTGGGATGACTACTGGAACTGGTCTGTTGTCGGGAGGTTGCATAGTTGCCTCTAGGCCAGATGGTAGGAGTTTCACAGGGTTATTGGTTGCGGGTTCAAGAGGGGCACTGGTATCGTTGACCACCGTAGTCTGGGAACCTACTTGTGTCATTGAACATGGACAGGCCTTACGGCAACCTTGGCAGTTCACAGGCCGAACAGCAGCGATAGCAGAATGAATCCCAGTAGTACCCACTTGAAGAACCTTTGGCCGAGGTGGACGAGTTGGGCAGAGAGAGATTAAGTGCCCTCTTTCTCCACAATAGAAACAAAGGCCACAGCCTCTCCTCCGCTCTCTTTCAGCTTTAGACAGCGTGGTCTGGATGACCCCGATCTCCATAGGTTCCACATCTTCCAGGGTAGGTGTGTGTATATCCACAGGAACGTCAAGGCTTTGTGGTGTTAGGGCTTCATGGCTTGGCACGTACTGGGGTGGCTTGAAGTCATACCTGTACAGGGTATTCCTGTCCCTGGGTCCTCGAAGGCCAGATGAGCTAGGAGCAGACTTGGGAACCCTGGTTTTCTTGGAAACTGTACAGTGAGAGTCCAGGGCTAACATAAAAGCTTCCCAGCTGTCCAAGACTGGACTCCTTTCCTGTAATACCTGGTGAGCCCATGTTTTGATGGGTCCAGTGAGCAGGTTGATAGTAGCGAGAACCTTTATATAATCTGTGGCATAGGTCCTAGGCTTAAGAGCAAACAACAGCTCGCAATCCATCTTAAAGGATGAAAGAGATGCACGGCTACCGTCAAACCTCTCGGGCATCACAACAAATGGCTCAGGACAGGCTGGTTTCGGGCCTGGGCGTACTGTACCTTTCAGTAACAGAACTTCTTGCTGCAGGTCTGAGATTTGCTGTCTGACAGGAGTCAGAGCATCTGCTATAGCGGCCTTCATGTTTATGGCCAGGTTATTCTGTCACGATCAGGCGTCGGGGTTGAAGACCAATTGCAATAGCAGTGGCAGGACAGGCATACAGGCAGTCCCTTCTGGTAGATGACACAGGCTCACCTGAGGTGCGGAGTCTAAGTACTAGCTGGTTTTCCCCAGAGCTCCGGGTGGTGGAGATGGATTTGGCTGCAAGCTAGTACCAGGTCGCAGTCCTCAAGTTTGCCCCACCAGGGTGTGAGCAAGCCGGGGTCCAATAGCGGATAAACAGACAAGGATGAAACAGCAACGTCGTCAAAGAACAGGCCGAGGGTCAAACACGGGTAGTTGCAGATTGGGATCAGGCAGTAGGAAAGTCCAGGAACAAGCCAAAGGTCAATCACGAGTGGTTGTAGGTACAGATGGCAACAGGAAAACCAACAGCAAGGCACTGGCAGGGAAGGCACAATAACCTGGCCAAGAGGAAGTGCTGAGACAAAGCTTATATAGGAAGTTCATGGGAGGAGCAAGGAGTTCAAGGTTCATCGGTAATCAAGACTCAAGGCAGGGTTGTCCATTGGATCAGATAGGTTTGTCCAGCAGATCAGGCAAGGAGCTGTCCAGCATCCCAGATAGCTCAGTGGGAAGAGTAAATGCCAGACACGGACGAGGTCCCAGGTTCAAGCCCAGGTCCTGACAGAGTCGCTTCATCCTGATTGAACTACTACCTCTCAAGTAAACCCTCCAGGCTATTACTACAGAAAAGGAGTTGCTTCATCCTGATTGAACTAATACCTCTCAGGTGAACACTCCAGGCTATTACTACAGAAAAGGAGTCGCTTCACCCTGATTGAATTAATACCTCTCAGGTGAACACTCCAGACGATTACTACAGAAAAGGAGTCGCTTCATCGTGATTGAACTACTACCACGCAGGTGAAAACTCCAGGCAATTACTACAGAAAAGGAGTCGCTTCATACTGATTCAACTACTACCTCTCAGGTGAACACTCCAGGCTATTACTACAGAAAAGGAGTCGCTTCATCCTGATTGAATTAATACCTCTCAGGTGAACACTCCAGACTATTACTACAGAAAAGGAGTTGCTTCATCCTGATTGAACTAATACCTCTTAGGTGAACACTCCAGTCTATTACTACAGAAAAGGAGTCGCTTCACTCTGATTGAATTAATAGCTCTCAGGTGAACACTCCAGACGATTACTACAGAAAAGGAGTCGCTTCATCGTGATTGAACTACTACCGCGCAGGTGAACACTCCAGGCAATTACTACAGAAAAGGAGTCGCTTCATACTGATTGAACTACTACCACTCAGGTGAACACTCCAGGCTATTACTAAAGAAAAGGAGTTGCTTCATACTGATTGAACTAATACCTCTCAGGTGAACACTCCAGACTATTACTACAGAAAAAGAGTCTCTTCATCCTGATTAAACTACTACCTCTCAGGTGAACACTCCAGACTATTACTACAGAAAAGAAGTTGCTTCATCCTGATTGAACTACTACCTCTCAGGTGAACACTCCAGGCTTTAACTACAGAAAAGGAGTCGCTTCATCCTGATTGAACTAATACCTCTCAGGTGAACACTCCAGACTATTACTACAGAAAAAGAGTCTCTTCATCCTGATTAAACTACTACCTCTCAGGTGAACACTCCAGACTATTACTACAGAAAAGAAGTTGCTTCATCCTGATTGAACTACTACCTCTCAGGTGAACACTCCAGGCTTTAACTACAGAAAAGGAGTCGCTTCATCCTGATGTAACTAATACCTCTCAGGTGAACACTCCAGACTATTACTACAGAAAAAGAGTCTCTTCATCCTGATTAAACTACTACCTCTCAGGTGAACACTCCAGACTATTACTACAGAAAATAAGTTGCTTCATCCTGATTGAACTACTACCACTCAGGTGAACACTCCAGGCTTTAACTACAGAAAAGGAGTCGCTTCATCCTGATGGAACTAATACCTCTCAGGTGAACACTCCAGACTATTACTACAGAAAAAGAGTCTCTTCATCCTGATTAAACTACTACCTCTCAGGTGAACACTCCAGACTATTACTACAGAAAAGGAGTTGCTTCATACTGATTGAACTAATACCTCTCAGGTGAACACGCCAGACTATTACTACAGAAAAAGAGTCTCTTCATCCTGATTAAACTACTACTTCTCAGGTGAACACTCCAGGCTATTACTACAGAAAAGAAGTTGCTTCCTCCTGATTGAACTACTACCTCTCAGGTGAACACTCCAGGCTATTACTACAGAAAAGGAGTCGCTTCATCCTGATTGAATTAATACCTCTCAGGTGAACATTCCAGACGATTACTACAGAAAAGGAGTTGCTTCATCTTGATTGAACTAATACCTCTCAGGTGAACACTCCAGACTATTACTACAGAAAAGGAGTCACTTTATGCTGATTGAAGTAATTCCTCTCAGGTGAACACTCCAGACTATTACTACAGAAAAAGAGTCTCTTCATCCTGATTAAACTACTACCTCTCAGGTGAACACTCCAGACTATTACTACAGAAAAGAAGTTGCTTCATCCTGATTGTACTACTACCTCTCAGGTGAATACTCCAGGCTATTACTACAGAAAAGGAGTCGCTTCACCCTGATTGAACTAATACCTCTAAGGTGAACACTCCAGACTATTACTACAGAAAAGGAGTCGCTTCATCCTGATTGAACTAATACCTCTAAGGTGAACACTCCAGACTATTACTACAGAAACGGAGTCGCTTCACCCTGATTGAACTAATACCTCTAAGGTGAACACTCCAGGCTATTACTACAGAAAAGGAATCGCTTCATCCTGATTGAACTAATACCTCTCAGGTGAACACTCCAGGCTATTACTACAGAAAAGGAGTCGCTTTATGCTGATTGAACTAATTCCACTCAGGTGAACACTCCAGACTATTACTAAAGAAAAAGACTCCCTTCATCCTGATTGAACTACTACCTCTGAAGTGAACACTCCAGGCTATTACTACAGAAAAGGAGTGGCTTCATCCTGATTGAACTAATACCTCTCAGGTGAACACTCCAGGCTATTACTAAAGAAAAGGAGTTGCTTCATACTAATTGAACTAATACCTCTCAGGTGAACTCTCCAGACTATTACTACAGAAAAAGAGTCTCGTCATCCTGATTGAACTACTACCTCTCAAGTTAACACTCCAGGCTATTACTACAGAAAAGGAGTTGCTTCATCCTGATTGAACTAATACCTCTCAGGGGAACACTCCAGGCTATTACTACAGAAAAGGAGTCGCTTCACCCTGATTGATCTAATACCTCTCAGGTGAACACTCCAGGCTATTACTACAGAAAAGGAGTCGCTTCACCCTGATTGAATTAATACCTCTCAGGTGAACACTCCAGACGATTACTACAGAAAAGAAGTCGCTTCATCCTGATTGAACTACAACCGCTTAGGTGAACACTCCAGGCTTTAACTACAGAAAAGGAGTCGCTTCATCCTGATTGAACTAATTTCTCTCAGGTGAACACTCCAGGCTATTACTACAGAAAAGGAGACGCTTTATGCTGATTGAACTAATACCTCTCAGGTGAACACTCCAGGCTATTAGTACAGAAAAGGAGTCACTTTATCCTGATTGAACTAATACATCGCATATGAACACACCAGGCTATTACTACAGAAAAGGATTTGCTTCATCCTGATTAAACTAATACCTCTCAGGTGAACACTCCAGACTATTACTACAGAAAAGGAGTCGCTTTATCCTGATTGAACTAATACCTCTCAGGTAAACACTCCAGACTATTACTACAGAAAAGGAGTCGCTTCACCCTGATTGAACTAATACCTCTCAGGTGAACAGTCCAGGCTATTACTACAGAAAAGGAGTCGCTTCATCCTGATTGAACTAATACCTCTCAGGTGAACACTCCAGGCTATTACTAAAGAAAAGTAGTCGTTTTATCCTGATTGAACTAATACCTCACATATGAACACTCCAGGCTATTACTACAGAAAAGGATTTGCTTCATCCTGATTAAACTAATACCTCTCAGGTGAACACTCCAGGCTATTACTACAGTAAAGGAGTCCCTTTATCCTGATTGAACTAATACCTCTCATGTGAACACTCCAGACTTTACTACAGAAAAGGAGTCGTTTCACCCTGATTGAACTAATACCTCTCAGGTGAACACTCCAGGCTATTACTACAGAAAAGGAGTCGCTTTACCCTGATTGAACTGATACATTTCAAGTGAACACTCCAGGCTATTACTACAAAAAAGGAGTCGCCTCACCCTGATTGAACTACTACTTCTCAGGTGAACACTCCAGGCTATTACTACAGAAAAGGAGTCGCTTCATCCTGATTGAACTAATACCTCTCAGGTGAACACTCCAGGCTATTACTACAGAAAAGAAGTCGCTTCATCCTTATTGAACTAATACCTCTCAGGTGAACACTCCAGACTATTACTACAGAAAAGGAGTCGCTTCATCCTGATTGATCTAATACCTCTCAGGTGAACACTCCAGGCTATTACTACAGAAAAGGAGTCGCTTCATCCTGATTGAACTAATACCTTTCAGGTTAACACTCCTGGCTATTACTACAGGAAAATAGTTGTTTCATCTTGATTGAACTAATACCTCTCAGGTGAACACTCCAGGCTATTACTACAGAAAAGGAGTCACTTCATCCTGTTTGCACTAATATCTCTCAGGTGAACACTCCAGGCTATTACTATAAAAAAGGAGTCGCTTCATTCTGATTGAACTACTACCACTCAGAGAAACACTCCAGGCTATTACTACAGAAAAGGAGTTGCTTCATACTGAATGAACTAATACCTCTCAGGTGAACACTCCAGGCTATTACTACAGAAAACAAGTTTCTTCATCTTGATTGAACGACTACCTCTCAGGTGAACACTCCATTCTATTACAACAGAAAAGGAGTCGCTTCATACTGACTGAACTAATACCTCTCAGGTGAACACTCCAGGCTATTACTACAGAAAAGGAGTCGCTTTATCTTGATTGAACTACTACCACTCAGGTGAACACTCCAGGCAATTACTACAGAAAAGGAGTCGCTTCATCCTGATTGAACTACTAACTCTTAGGTGAACACTCCAGGCTATTACTACAGAAAAGGAGTCGCTTCATCCTTATTGAACTAATTTCTCTCAGGTGAACACTCCAGTCTATTGCTACAGAAAAAGAGTCCCTTCATCCTGATTGAACTACTACCACTCAGGTGAACACTCCAGGCTTTTACTACAGAAAAGGAGTTCCTTCATACTGATTGAACTAATACCTCTCAGGTGAACACTCCAGACTATTACTACAGAAAAGAAGTTGCTTCATCCTGATTGTACTACTACCTCTCAGGTGAATACTCCAGGCTATTACTACAGAAAAGGAGTCGCTTCACCCTGATTGAACTAATACCTCTAAGGTGAACACTCCAGACTATTACTACAGAAAAGGAGTCGCTTCATCCTGATTGAACTAATACCTCTAAGGTGAACACTCCAGACTATTACTACAGAAACGGAGTCGCTTCACCCTGATTGAACTAATACCTCTAAGGTGAACACTCCAGGCTATTACTACAGAAAAGGAATCGCTTCATCCTGATTGAACTAATACCTCTCAGGTGAACACTCCAGGCTATTACTACAGAAAAGGAGTCGCTTTATGCTGATTGAACTAATTCCACTCAGGTGAACACTCCAGACTATTACTAAAGAAAAAGACTCCCTTCATCCTGATTGAACTACTACCTCTGAAGTGAACACTCCAGGCTATTACTACAGAAAAGGAGTGGCTTCATCCTGATTGAACTAATACCTCTCAGGTGAACACTCCAGGCTATTACTAAAGAAAAGGAGTTGCTTCATACTAATTGAACTAATACCTCTCAGGTGAACTCTCCAGACTATTACTACAGAAAAAGAGTCTCTTCATCCTGATTGAACTACTACCTCTCAAGTTAACACTCCAGGCTATTACTACAGAAAAGGAGTTGCTTCATCCTGATTGAACTAATACCTCTCAGGGGAACACTCCAGGCTATTACTACAGAAAAGGAGTCGCTTCACCCTGATTGATCTAATACCTCTCAGGTGAACACTCCAGGCTATTACTACAGAAAAGGAGTCGCTTCACCCTGATTGAATTAATACCTCTCAGGTGAACACTCCAGACGATTACTACAGAAAAGAAGTCGCTTCATCCTGATTGAACTACAACCGCTTAGGTGAACACTCCAGGCTTTAACTACAGAAAAGGAGTCGCTTCATCCTGATTGAACTAATTTCTCTCAGGTGAACACTCCAGGCTATTACTACAGAAAAGGAGACGCTTTATGCTGATTGAACTAATACCTCTCAGGTGAACACTCCAGGCTATTAGTACAGAAAAGGAGTCACTTTATCCTGATTGAACTAATACATCGCATATGAACACACCAGGCTATTACTACAGAAAAGGATTTGCTTCATCCTGATTAAACTAATACCTCTCAGGTGAACACTCCAGACTATTACTACAGAAAAGGAGTCGCTTTATCCTGATTGAACTAATACCTCTCAGGTAAACACTCCAGACTATTACTACAGAAAAGGAGTCGCTTCACCCTGATTGAACTAATACCTCTCAGGTGAACAGTCCAGGCTATTACTACAGAAAAGGAGTCGCTTCATCCTGATTGAACTAATACCTCTCAGGTGAACACTCCAGGCTATTACTAAAGAAAAGTAGTCGTTTTATCCTGATTGAACTAATACCTCACATATGAACACTCCAGGCTATTACTACAGAAAAGGATTTGCTTCATCCTGATTAAACTAATACCTCTCAGGTGAACACTCCAGGCTATTACTACAGTAAAGGAGTCCCTTTATCCTGATTGAACTAATACCTCTCATGTGAACACTCCAGACTTTACTACAGAAAAGGAGTCGCTTCACCCTGATTGAACTAATACCTCTCAGGTGAACACTCCAGGCTATTACTACAGAAAAGGAGTCGCTTTACCCTGATTGAACTGATACATTTCAAGTGAACACTCCAGGCTATTACTACAAAAAAGGAGTCGCCTCACCCTGATTGAACTACTACTTCTCAGGTGAACACTCCAGGCTATTACTACAGAAAAGGAGTCGCTTCATCCTGATTGAACTAATACCTCTCAGGTGAACACTCCAGGCTATTACTACAGAAAAGAAGTCGCTTCACACTTATTGAACTAATACCTCTCAGGTGAACACTCCAGACTATTACTACAGAAAAGGAGTCGCTTCATCCTGATTGATCTAATACCTCTCAGGTGAACACTCCAGGCTATTACTACAGAAAAGGAGTCGCTTCATCCTGATTGAACTAATACCTTTCAGGTTAACACTCCTGGCTATTACTACAGGAAAATAGTTGTTTCATCTTGATTGAACTAATACCTCTCAGGTGAACACTCCAGGCTATTACTACAGAAAAGGAGTCACTTCATCCTGTTTGCACTAATATCTCTCAGGTGAACACTCCAGGCTATTACTATAAAACAGGAGTCGCTTCATTCTGATTGAACTACTACCACTCAGAGAAACACTCCAGGCTATTACTACAGAAAAGGAGTTGCTTCATACTGAATGAACTAATACCTCTCAGGTGAACACTCCAGGCTATTACTACAGAAAACAAGTTTCTTCATCTTGATTGAACGACTACCTCTCAGGTGAACACTCCATTCTATTACAACAGAAAAGGAGTCGCTTCATACTGACTGAACTAATACCTCTCAGGTGAACACTCCAGGCTATTACTACAGAAAAGGAGTCGCTTTATCTTGATTGAACTACTACCACTCAGGTGAACACTCCAGGCAATTACTACAGAAAAGGAGTCGCTTCATCCTGATTGAACTACTAACTCTTAGGTGAACACTCCTGGCTATTACTACAGAAAAGGAGTCGCTTCATCCTTATTGAACTAATTTCTCTCAGGTGAACACTCCAGTCTATTGCTACAGAAAAAGAGTCCCTTCATCCTGATTGAACTACTACCACTCAGGTGAACACTCCAGGCTTTTACTACAGAAAAGGAGTTCCTTCATACTGATTGAACTAATACCTCTCAGGTGAACACTCCAGACTATTACTACAGAAAAGAAGTCGCTTCATCCTGATTGAACTACTACCTCTAAGGTGAACACTCCAGGCTTTAACTACAGAAAAGGAGTCCCTTCATCCTGATTGAACTACTACCTCTCAAGTAAACCCTCCAGGCTATTACTACAGAAAAGGAGTTGCTTCATCCTGATTGAACTAATACCTCTCAGGTGAACACTCCAGGCTATTACTACAGAAAAGGAGTCGCTTCACCCTGATTGAATTAATACCTCTCAGGTGAACACTCCAGACGATTACTACAGAAAAGGAGTCGCTTCATCGTGATTGAACTACTACCACGCAGGTGAAAACTCCAGGCAATTACTACAGAAAAGGAGTCGCTTCATACTGATTCAACTACTACCTCTCAGGTGAACACTCCAGGCTATTACTACAGAAAAGGAGTCGCTTCATCCTGATTGAATTAATACCTCTCAGGTGAACACTCCAGACTATTACTACAGAAAAGGAGTTGCTTCATCCTGATTGAACTAATACCTCTCAGGTGAACACTCCAGTCTATTACTACAGAAAAGGAGTCGCTTCACTCTGATTGAATTAATAGCTCTCAGGTGAACACTCCAGACGATTACTACAGAAAAGGAGTCGCTTCATCGTGATTGAACTACTACCACGCAGGTGAACACTCCAGGCAATTACTACAGAAAAGGAGTCGCTTCATACTGATTGAACTACTACCACTCAGGTGAACACTCCAGGCTATTACTAAAGAAAAGGAGTTGCTTCATACTGATTGAACTAATACCTCTCAGGTGAACACTCCAGACTATTACTACAGAAAAAGAGTCTCTTCATCCTGATTAAACTACTACCTCTCAGGTGAACACTCCAGACTATTACTACAGAAAAGAAGTTGCTTCATCCTGATTGAACTACTACCTCTCAGGTGAACACTCCAGGCTTTAACTACAGAAAAGGAGTCGCTTCATCCTGATTGAACTAATACCTCTCAGGTGAACACTCCAGACTATTACTACAGAAAAAGAGTCTCTTCATCCTGATTAAACTACTACCTCTCAGGTGAACACTCCAGACTATTACTACAGAAAAGAAGTTGCTTCATCCTGATTGAACTACTACCTCTCAGGTGAACACTCCAGGCTTTAACTACAGAAAAGGAGTCGCTTCATCCTGATGGAACTAATACCTCTCAGGTGAACACTCCAGACTATTACTACAGAAAAAGAGTCTCTTCATCCTGATTAAACTACTACCTCTCAGGTGAACACTCCAGACTATTACTACAGAAAAGAAGTTGCTTCATCCTGATTGAACTACTACCACTCAGGTGAACACTCCAGGCTTTAACTACAGAAAAGGAGTCGCTTCATCCTGATGGAACTAATACCTCTCAGGTGAACACTCCAGACTATTACTACAGAAAAAGAGTCTCTTCATCCTGATTAAACTACTACCTCTCAGGTGAACACTCCAGACTATTACTACAGAAAAGGAGTTGCTTCATACTGATTGAACTAATACCTCTCAGGTGAACACGCCAGACTATTACTACAGAAAAAGAGTCTCTTCATCCTGATTAAACTACTACCTCTCAGGTGAACACTCCAGGCTATTGCTACAGAAAAGAAGTTGCTTCCTCCTGATTGAACTACTACCTCTCAGGTGAACACTCCAGGCTATTACTACAGAAAAGGAGTCGCTTCATCCTGATTGAATTAATACCTCTCAGGTGAACATTCCAGACGATTACTACAGAAAAGGAGTTGCTTCATCTTGATTGAACTAATACCTCTCAGGTGAACACTCCAGACTATTACTACAGAAAAGGAGTCACTTTATGCTGATTGAACTAATTCCTCTCAGGTGAACACTCCAGACTATTACTACAGAAAAAGAGTCTCTTCATCCTGATTAAACTACTACCTCTCAGGTGAACACTCCAGACTATTACTACAGAAAAGAAGTTGCTTCATCCTGATTGTACTACTACCTCTCAGGTGAATACTCCAGGCTATTACTACAGAAAAGGAGTCGCTTCACCCTGATTGAACTAATACCTCTAAGGTGAACACTCCAGACTATTACTACAGAAAAGGAGTCGCTTCATCCTGATTGAACTAATACCTCTAAGGTGAACACTCCAGACTATTACTACAGAAACGGAGTCGCTTCACCCTGATTGAACTAATACCTCTAAGGTGAACACTCCAGGCTATTACTACAGAAAAGGAATCGCTTCATCCTGATTGAACTAATACCTCTCAGGTGAACACTCCAGGCTATTACTACAGAAAAGGAGTCGCTTTATGCTGATTGAACTAATTCCACTCAGGTGAACACTCCAGACTATTACTAAAGAAAAAGACTCCCTTCATCCTGATTGAACTACTACCTCTGAAGTGAACACTCCAGGCTATTACTACAGAAAAGGAGTGGCTTCATCCTGATTGAACTAATACCTCTCAGGTGAACACTCCAGGCTATTACTACAGAAAAGGAGTTGCTTCACCCTGATTGAACTAATACCTCTCAGGTGAACACTCCAGACTATTACTACAGAAAAAGAGTCTCTTCATCCTAATTAAACTACTACCTCTCAGGTGAACACTCCAGACTATTACTACAGAAAAAGAGTCTCTTCATCCTGATTAAACTACTACCTCTCAGGTGAACACTCCAGACTATTACTACAGAAATGAAGTTGCTTCCTCCTGATTGAACTACTACTTCTCAGGTGAACACTCCAGGCTATTACTACAGAAAAGGAGTCGCTTCATCCTGATTGAATTAATACCTCTCAGGTGAACACTCCAGACGATTACTACAGAAAAGGAGTTGCTTCATCCTTATTGAACTAATACCTCTCAGGTGAACACTCCAGGCTATTACTACAGAAAAGGAGTCGCTTTATGCTGATTGAACTAATTCCTCTCAGGTGAACACTCCAGACTATTACTAAAGAAAAAGAGTCCCTTCATCCTGATTGAACTACTACCTCTCAAGTGAACACTCCAGGCTATTACTACAGAAAAGGAGTTGCTTCATCCTGATTGAACTAATACCTCTCAGGTGAACACTCCAGGCTTATACTACAGAAAAGGAGTCTCTTTATGCTGATTGAACTAATTCCTCTCAGGTGAACACTCCAGGCTTTAACTACAGAAAAGGAGTCCCTTCATCCTGATTGAACTACTACCTCTCAAGTGAACACTCCAGGCTATTACTACAGAAAAGGAGTTGCTTCATCCTGATTGAACTAATACCTCTCAGGTGAACACTCCAGGCTATTACTACAGAAAAGGAGTCGCTTCACCCTGATTGAACTAATACCTCTCAGGTGAACACTCCAGACTATTACTACAGAAAAAGAGTCTCTTCATCCTGATTAAACTACTACCTCTCAGGTGAACACTCCAGACTATTACTACAGAAAAGGAGTTGCTTCATACTGATTGAACTAATACCTCTCAGGTGAACACTCCAGACTATTACTACAGAAAAAGAGTCTCTTCATCCTGATTAAACTACTACCTCTCAGGTGAACACTCCAGACTATTACTACAGAAATGAAGTTGCTTCCTCCTGATTGAACTACTACTTCTCAGGTGAACACTCCAGGCTATTACTACAGAAAAGGAGTCGCTTCATCCTGATTGAATTAATACCTCTCAGGTGAACACTCCAGACGATTACTACAGAAAAGGAGTTGCTTCATCCTTATTGAACTAATACCTCTCAGGTGAACACTCCAGGCTATTACTACAGAAAAGGAGTCGCTTTATGCTGATTGAACTAATTCCTCTCAGGTGAACACTCCAGACTATTACTAAAGAAAAAGAGTCCCTTCATCCTGATTGAACTACTACCTCTCAAGTGAACACTCCAGGCTATTACTACAGAAAAGGAGTTGCTTCATCCTGATTGAACTAATACCTCTCAGGTGAACACTCCAGGCTATTACTACAGAAAAGGAGTCGCTTCACCCTGATTGAACTAATACCTCTCAGATGAACACTCCAGGCTATTACTACAGAAAAGGAGTCGCTTCACCCTGGTTGAATTAATACCTCTCAGGTGAACACTCCAGACGATTACTACAGAAAATGAGTTGCTTCATCGTGATTGAACTACTACCACGCAGGTGAACACTCCAGGCACCTACTACAGAAAAGGAGTCTGTCACGATCAGGCGTCGGGGTTGAAGACCAATTGCAATAGCAGTGGCAGGACAGGCATACAGGCAGTCCCTTCTGGTAGATGACACAGGCTCACCTGAGGTGCGGAGTCTAAGTACTAGCTGGTTTTCCCCAGAGCTCCGGGTGGTGGAGATGGATTTGGCTGCAAGCTAGTACCAGGTCGCAGTCCTCAAGTTTGCCCCACCAGGGTGTGAGCAAGCCGGGGTCCAATAGCGGATAAACAGACAAGGATGAAACAGCAACGTCGTCAAAGAACAGGCCGAGGGTCAAACACGGGTAGTTGCAGATTGGGATCAGGCAGTAGAAAAGTCCAGGAACAAGCCAAAGGTCAATCACGAGTGGTTGTAGGTACAGATGGCAACAGGAAAACCAACAGCAAGGCACTGGCAGGGAAGGCACAATAACCTGGCCAAGAAGAAGTGCTGAGACAAAGCTTATATAGGAAGTTCATGGGAGGAGCAAGGAGTTCAAGGTTCATCGGTAATCAAGACTCAAGGCAGGGTTGTCCATTGGATCAGATAGGTTTGTCCAGCAGATCAGGCAAGGAGCTGTCCAGCGTCCCAGATAGCTCAGTGGGAAGAGTAAATGCCAGACACGGACGAGGTCCCAGGTTCAAGCCCAGGTCCTGACAGCACTCCCCTCCTCTCAGGACGTCCTCTGGACATCTTAGGGCTGGGTTTGTGAGGAAACCTCTGGTGGAATTCTCTTGTCAATCTAGGGGAGTGAACCTTATCCCTCCTTGGGCATCTTTTTCTTTAGAAGTTTCTGCTGGGGAGATTCTCCTCACTTGCAAGGCTCTTTCAAACATCTCCAGCTCCTGCTTACGGATAAGGGTGCCATTCGAGGCATACATACAGTCAGGTGGTAGAACTTCTTTGGCAGAACAGGAATTTGTGATGGAGCCAGACTTTACGGAAGTGGTGACGGTATCAAGAACAGGTGTTTTCTTAGGATGTAGTGAAGGCGTCTCTGGAGCAGGAGGTGGTTCTTTGGCAGGACAGGGTGATGTTACTGCATTTACCACTGTGGAACGTGGGATGACTACTGGAACTGGTCTGTTGTCGGGAGGTTGCATAGTTGCCTCTAGGCCAGATGGTAGGAGTTTCACAGGGTTATTGGTTGCGGGTTCAAGAGGGGCACTGGTATCGTTGACCACCGTAGTCTGGGAACCTACTTGTGTCATTGAACATGGACAGGCCTTACGGCAACCTTGGCAGTTCACAGGCCGAACAGCAGCGATAGCAGAATGAATCCCAGTAGTACCCACTTGAAGAACCTTTGGCCGAGGTGGACGAGTTGGGCAGAGAGAGATTAAGTGCCCTCTTTCTCCACAATAGAAACAAAGGCCACAGCCTCTCCTCCGCTCTCTTTCAGCTTTAGACAGCGTGGTCTGGATGACCCCGATCTCCATAGGTTCCACATCTTCCAGGGTAGGTGTGTGTATATCCACAGGAACGTCAAGGCTTTGTGGTGTTAGGGCTTCATGGCTTGGCACGTACTGGGGTGGCTTGAAGTCATACCTGTACAGGGTATTCCTGTCCCTGGGTCCTCGAAGGCCAGATGAGCTAGGAGCAGACTTGGGAACCCTGGTTTTCTTGGAAACTGTACAGTGAGAGTCCAGGGCTAACATAAAAGCTTCCCAGCTGTCCAAGACTGGACTCCTTTCCTGTAATACCTGGTGAGCCCATGTTTTGATGGGTCCAGTGAGCAGGTTGATAGTAGCGAGAACCTTTATATAATCTGTGGCATAGGTCCTAGGCTTAAGAGCAAACAACAGCTCGCAATCCATCTTAAAGGATGAAAGAGATGCACGGCTACCGTCAAACCTCTCGGGCATCACAACAAATGGCTCAGGACAGGCTGGTTTCGGGCCTGGGCGTACTGTACCTTTCAGTAACAGAACTTCTTGCTGCAGGTCTGAGATTTGCTGTCTGACAGGAGTCAGAGCATCTGCTATAGCGGCCTTCATGTTTATGGCCAGGTTATTCTGTCACGATCAGGCGTCGGGGTTGAAGACCAATTGCAATAGCAGTGGCAGGACAGGCATACAGGCAGTCCCTTCTGGTAGATGACACAGGCTCACCTGAGGTGCGGAGTCTAAGTACTAGCTGGTTTTCCCCAGAGCTCCGGGTGGTGGAGATGGATTTGGCTGCAAGCTAGTACCAGGTCGCAGTCCTCAAGTTTGCCCCACCAGGGTGTGAGCAAGCCGGGGTCCAATAGCGGATAAACAGACAAGGATGAAACAGCAACGTCGTCAAAGAACAGGCCGAGGGTCAAACACGGGTAGTTGCAGATTGGGATCAGGCAGTAGGAAAGTCCAGGAACAAGCCAAAGGTCAATCACGAGTGGTTGTAGGTACAGATGGCAACAGGAAAACCAATAGCAAGGCACTGGCAGGGAAGGCACAATAACCTGGCCAAGAGGAAGTGCTGAGACAAAGCTTATATAGGAAGTTCATGGGAGGAGCAAGGAGTTCAAGGTTCATCGGTAATCAAGACTCAAGGCAGGGTTGTCCATTGGATCAGATAGGTTTGTCCAGCAGATCAGGCAAGGAGCTGTCCAGCATCCCAGATAGCTCAGTGGGAAGAGTAAATGCCAGACACGGACGAGGTCCCAGGTTCAAGCCCAGGTCCTGACAGAGTCGCTTCATACTGATTGAACTACTACCACTCAGGTGAACACTCCAGGCTTTTACTACAGAAAAGGAGTTCCTTCATACTGATTGAACTAATACCTCTCAGGTGAACACTCCAGACTATTACTACAGAAAAGAAGTCGCTTCATCCTGATTGAACTACTACCTCTAAGGTGAACACTCCAGGCTTTAACTACAGAAAAGGAGTCCCTTCATCCTGATTGAACTACTACCTCTCAAGTAAACCCTCCAGGCTATTACTACAGAAAAGGAGTCGCTTCACCCTGATTGAATTAATACCTCTCAGGTGAACACTCCAGACGATTACTACAGAAAAGGAGTCGCTTCATCGTGATTGAACTACTACCACGCAGGTGAAAACTCCAGGCAATTACTACAGAAAAGGAGTCGCTTCATACTGATTCAACTACTACCTCTCAGGTGAACACTCCAGGCTATTACTACAGAAAAGGAGTCGCTTCATCCTGATTGAATTAATACCTCTCAGGTGAACACTCCAGACTATTACTACAGAAAAGGAGTTGCTTCATCCTGATTGAACTAATACCTCTCAGGTGAACACTCCAGTCTATTACTACAGAAAAGGAGTCGCTTCACTCTGATTGAATTAATAGCTCTCAGGTGAACACTCCAGACGATTACTACAGAAAAGGAGTCGCTTCATCGTGATTGAACTACTACCACGCAGGTGAACACTCCAGGCAATTACTACAGAAAAGGAGTCGCTTCATACTGATTGAACTACTACCACTCAGGTGAACACTCCAGGCTATTACTAAAGAAAAGGAGTTGCTTCATACTGATTGAACTAATACCTCTCAGGTGAACACTCCAGACTATTACTACAGAAAAAGAGTCTCTTCATCCTGATTAAACTACTACCTCTCAGGTGAACACTCCAGACTATTACTACAGAAAAGAAGTTGCTTCATCCTGATTGAACTACTACCTCTCAGGTGAACACTCCAGGCTTTAACTACAGAAAAGGAGTCGCTTCATCCTGATTGAACTAATACCTCTCAGGTGAACACTCCAGACTATTACTACAGAAAAAGAGTCTCTTCATCCTGATTAAACTACTACCTCTCAGGTGAACACTCCAGACTATTACTACAGAAAAGAAGTTGCTTCATCCTGATTGAACTACTACCTCTCAGGTGAACACTCCAGGCTTTAACTACAGAAAAGGAGTCGCTTCATCCTGATGGAACTAATACCTCTCAGGTGAACACTCCAGACTATTACTACAGAAAAAGAGTCTCTTCATCCTGATTAAACTACTACCTCTCAGGTGAACACTCCAGACTATTACTACAGAAAAGAAGTTGCTTCATCCTGATTGAACTACTACCACTCAGGTGAACACTCCAGGCTTTAACTACAGAAAAGGAGTCGCTTCATCCTGATGGAACTAATACCTCTCAGGTGAACACTCCAGACTATTACTACAGAAAAAGAGTCTCTTCATCCTGATTAAACTACTACCTCTCAGGTGAACACTCCAGACTATTACTACAGAAAAGGAGTTGCTTCATACTGATTGAACTAATACCTCTCAGGTGAACACGCCAGACTATTACTACAGAAAAAGAGTCTCTTCATCCTGATTAAACTACTACCTCTCAGGTGAACACTCCAGGCTATTACTACAGAAAAGAAGTTGCTTCCTCCTGATTGAACTACTACCTCTCAGGTGAACACTCCAGGCTATTACTACAGAAAAGGAGTCGCTTCATCCTGATTGAATTAATACCTCTCAGGTGAACATTCCAGACGATTACTACAGAAAAGGAGTTGCTTCATCTTGATTGAACTAATACCTCTCAGATGAACACTCCAGACTATTACTACAGAAAAGGAGTCACTTTATGCTGATTGAACTAATTCCTCTCAGGTGAACACTCCAGACTATTACTACAGAAAAAGAGTCTCTTCATCCTGATTAAACTACTACCTCTCAGGTGAACACTCCAGACTATTACTACAGAAAAGAAGTTGCTTCATCCTGATTGTACTACTACCTCTCAGGTGAATACTCCAGGCTATTACTACAGAAAAGGAGTCGCTTCACCCTGATTGAACTAATACCTCTAAGGTGAACACTCCAGACTATTACTACAGAAAAGGAGTCGCTTCATCCTGATTGAACTAATACCTCTAAGGTGAACACTCCAGACTATTACTACAGAAACGGAGTCGCTTCACCCTGATTGAACTAATACCTCTAAGGTGAACACTCCAGGCTATTACTACAGAAAAGGAATCGCTTCATCCTGATTGAACTAATACCTCTCAGGTGAACACTCCAGGCTATTACTACAGAAAAGGAGTCGCTTTATGCTGATTGAACTAATTCCACTCAGGTGAACACTCCAGACTATTACTAAAGAAAAAGACTCCCTTCATCCTGATTGAACTACTACCTCTGAAGTGAACACTCCAGGCTATTACTACAGAAAAGGAGTGGCTTCATCCTGATTGAACTAATACCTCTCAGGTGAACACTCCAGGCTATTACTAAAGAAAAGGAGTTGCTTCATACTAATTGAACTAATACCTCTCAGGTGAACTCTCCAGACTATTACTACAGAAAAAGAGTCTCTTCATCCTGATTGAACTACTACCTCTCAAGTTAACACTCCAGGCTATTACTACAGAAAAGGAGTTGCTTCATCCTGATTGAACTAATACCTCTCAGGGGAACACTCCAGGCTATTACTACAGAAAAGGAGTCGCTTCACCCTGATTGATCTAATACCTCTCAGGTGAACACTCCAGGCTATTACTACAGAAAAGGAGTCGCTTCACCCTGATTGAATTAATACCTCTCAGGTGAACACTCCAGACGATTACTACAGAAAAGAAGTCGCTTCATCCTGATTGAACTACAACCGCTTAGGTGAACACTCCAGGCTTTAACTACAGAAAAGGAGTCGCTTCATCCTGATTGAACTAATTTCTCTCAGGTGAACACTCCAGGCTATTACTACAGAAAAGGAGACGCTTTATGCTGATTGAACTAATACCTCTCAGGTGAACACTCCAGGCTATTAGTACAGAAAAGGAGTCACTTTATCCTGATTGAACTAATACATCGCATATGAACACACCAGGCTATTACTACAGAAAAGGATTTGCTTCATCCTGATTAAACTAATACCTCTCAGGTGAACACTCCAGACTATTACTACAGAAAAGGAGTCGCTTTATCCTGATTGAACTAATACCTCTCAGGTAAACACTCCAGACTATTACTACAGAAAAGGAGTCGCTTCACCCTGATTGAACTAATACCTCTCAGGTGAACAGTCCAGGCTATTACTACAGAAAAGGAGTCGCTTCATCCTGATTGAACTAATACCTCTCAGGTGAACACTCCAGGCTATTACTAAAGAAAAGTAGTCGTTTTATCCTGATTGAACTAATACCTCACATATGAACACTCCAGGCTATTACTACAGAAAAGGATTTGCTTCATCCTGATTAAACTAATACCTCTCAGGTGAACACTCCAGGCTATTACTACAGTAAAGGAGTCCCTTTATCCTGATTGAACTAATACCTCTCATGTGAACACTCCAGACTTTACTACAGAAAAGGAGTCGCTTCACCCTGATTGAACTAATACCTCTCAGGTGAACACTCCAGGCTATTACTACAGAAAAGGAGTCGCTTTACCCTGATTGAACTGATACATTTCAAGTGAACACTCCAGGCTATTACTACAAAAAAGGAGTCGCCTCACCCTGATTGAACTACTACTTCTCAGGTGAACACTCCAGGCTATTACTACAGAAAAGGAGTCGCTTCATCCTGATTGAACTAATACCTCTCAGGTGAACACTCCAGGCTATTACTACAGAAAAGAAGTCGCTTCATCCTTATTGAACTAATACCTCTCAGGTGAACACTCCAGACTATTACTACAGAAAAGGAGTCGCTTCATCCTGATTGATCTAATACCTCTCAGGTGAACACTCCAGGCTATTACTACAGAAAAGGAGTCGCTTCATCCTGATTGAACTAATACCTTTCAGGTTAACACTCCTGGCTATTACTACAGGAAAATAGTTGTTTCATCTTGATTGAACTAATACCTCTCAGGTGAACACTCCAGGCTATTACTACAGAAAAGGAGTCACTTCATCCTGTTTGCACTAATATCTCTCAGGTGAACACTCCAGGCTATTACTATAAAAAAGGAGTCGCTTCATTCTGATTGAACTACTACCACTCAGAGAAACACTCCAGGCTATTACTACAGAAAAGGAGTTGCTTCATACTGAATGAACTAATACCTCTCAGGTGAACACTCCAGGCTATTACTACAGAAAACAAGTTTCTTCATCTTGATTGAACGACTACCTCTCAGGTGAACACTCCATTCTATTACAACAGAAAAGGAGTCGCTTCATACTGACTGAACTAATACCTCTCAGGTGAACACTCCAGGCTATTACTACAGAAAAGGAGTCGCTTTATCTTGATTGAACTACTACCACTCAGGTGAACACTCCAGGCAATTACTACAGAAAAGGAGTCGCTTCATCCTGATTGAACTACTAACTCTTAGGTGAACACTCCAGGCTATTACTACAGAAAAGGAGTCGCTTCATCCTTATTGAACTAATTTCTCTCAGGTGAACACTCCAGTCTATTGCTACAGAAAAAGAGTCCCTTCATCCTGATTGAACTACTACCTCTCGGGTGAACACTCCAGACTATTACTTCAGAAAAGGAGTTGCTTCATCCTGATTGAACTAATACCTCTCAGGTGAACACTCCAGGCAATTACTACAGAAAAGTAGTCGCTTCATCCTGATTGAACTACTACCTCTCAGGTGAACACTCCAGGCTATTACTACAGAAAAGGAGTCGCTTCATCCTGATTGAACTAATTTCTCTCAGGTGAACACTCCAGACTATTACTATAGAAAAAGAGTCCCTTCATCCTGATTGAACTACTACCTCTCGGGTGAACACTCCAAACTATTACTTCAGAAAAGGAGTTGCTTCATCCTGATTGAACTAATACCTCTCAGGTGAACACTCCAGGCTATTACTACAGAAAAGGAGTCGCTTCACCCTGATTGAATTAATAACTCTCAGGTGAACACTCCAGGCTATTACTACAGAAAAGGAGTCGCCTCACCCTGATTGAACTAATACCTCTCAGGTGAACACTCCAGGCTATTTCTACAGAAAAGGAGTCGCTTCATCCTGACTGAACTAATACCTCTCAGGTGAACACTCCAGGCTATTACTACAGAAAAGGAGACGCTTTATGCTGATTGAACTAATACCTCTCAGGTGAACACTCCAGGATATTAGTACAGAAAAGGAGTCACTTTATCCTGATTGAACTAATACATCGCATATGAACACTCCAGGCTATTACTACAGAAAAGGATTTGCTTCATCCTGATTAAACTAATACCTCTCAGGTAAACACTCCAGACTATTACTACAGAAAAGGAGTCGCTTCACCCTGATTGAACTAATACCTCTCAGGTGAACAGTCCAGGCTATTACTACAGAAAAGGAGTCGCTTCATCCTGATTGAACTAATACCTCTCAGGTGAACACTCCAGGCTATTACTACAAAAAAGTAGTCGCTTTATCCTGATTGAACTAATACCTCACATATGAACACTCCAGGCTATTACTACAGAAAAGGATTTGCTTCATCCTGATTAAACTAATACCTCTCAGGTGAACACTCCAGGCTATTACTACAGTAAAGGAGTCCCTTTATCCTGATTGAACTAATACCTCTCATGTGAACACTCCAGGCTATTACTACAGAAAAGGAGTCGCTTCACCCTGATTGAACTAATACCTCTCAGGTGAACACTCCAGGCTATTACTACAGAAAAGGAGTCGCTTTACCCTGATTGAACTAATACATCTCAAGTGAACACTCCAGGCTATTACTACAAAAAAGGAGTCGCTTCATCCTGATTGAACTAATACCTCTCAGGTGAACACTCCAGGCTATTACTACAGAAAAGAAGTCGCTTCATCCTGATTGAACTAATACCTCTCAGGTGAACACTCCAGACTATTACTACAGAAAAGGAGTCGCTTCATCCTGATTGATCTAATACCTCTCAGGTGAACACTCCAGGCTATTACTACAGAAAAGGAGTCGCTTCATCCTGATTGAACTAATACCTTTCAGGTTAACACTCCAGGCTATTACTACAGGAAAAGAGTTGTTTCATCCTGATTGAACTAATACCTCTCAGGTGAACACTCCTGGCTATTATTACAGAAAAGGAGTCGCTTCATCCTGGTGCACTAATTTCTCTCAGGTGAACACTCCAGGCTATTACTATAGAAAAGGAGTCGCTTCATTCTGATTGAACTAATACCACTCAGAGAAACACTCCAGGCTATTACTACAGAAAAGGAGTTGCTTCATACTGAATGAACTAATACCTCTCAGGTGAACACTCCAGGCTATTACTACAGAAAAGGAGTTTCTTCATCTTGATTGAACGACTACCTCTCAGGTGAACACTCCATTCTATTACAACAGAAAAGGAGTCGCTTCATACTGACTGAACTAATACCTCTCAGGTGAACACTCCAGACTATTACTACAGAAAAGGAGTCGCTTTATCTTGATTGAACTACTACCACTCAGGTGAACACTCCAGGCAATTACTACAGAAAAGGAGTCGCTTCATCCTGATTGAACTACTACCTCTTAGGTGAACACTCCAGGCTATTACTACAGAAAAGGAGTCGCTTCATCCTGATTGAACTAATTTTTCTCAGGTGAACACTCCAGACTATTACTACAGAAAAAGAGTCCCTTCATCCTGATTGAACTACTACCTCTCGGGTGAACACTCCAGACTATTACTTCAGAAAAGGAGTTGCTTCATCCTGATTGAACTAATACCTCTCAGGTGAACACTCCAGGCTATTACTACAGAAAAGGAGTCGCTTCACCCTGATTGAATTAATAACTCTCAGATGAACACTCCAGGCTATTACTACAGAAAAGGAGTCGCCTCACCCTGATTGAACTAATACCTCTCAGGTGAACACTCCAGGCTATTTCTACAGAAAAGGAGTCGCTTCATCCTGACTAGTGATGAGCCGAACACCCCCGGGTTCGGTTCGCACCAGAACCCGCGAACGGACCGAAAGTTCGAACGAACATTAGAACCCTATTAAATACAATGGATGCGAACGTTCGAATTCTAAAGTGCTAATTATAAAAACTATTATGCATGTTATTGTCCTAAAAAGGGTTTGGGAACCCGGGTTCTGCACCAGGGGACATGTATCAATGCAAAAATAAGTTTTAAAAACGGTCGTTTTCCGGGAGCAGTCATTTTAATGATGCATAAAGTGAAAAAAAAAAAGTCAAATATTCCTTTAAATATCGTACCTGGGGGGTGTCTAAAGTATGCCTGTGAAGTGCCACGTGTTTCCCGTGTTTAGAACTGTCCCTGCACAAAATGACACTTCTAAAGGAAAAAAAAGCCATTTAAAACTGCTTGCGGCTTTAATGTAATGTCTGGTCCCGGTAATATGGATGAAAATCTTTAAGAAAAATGGCATAGCTACCCCATGACCCCCCCCTACCCCAGCCCATTACCAGCCCCTTTGGGTCTTGTATGGATATTAAGGGGAACCCCGCACATAAAATAAAAAAGGCCCTATATACTCTGAACAGCCGTATACAGGCGGTGCATACAAGACAGGGACTGTAGGTTTGTTCTTATGTAGAATCTGTTTGTAATTTTGAACAGGTACATTGTTGAAGTGTAGCTCCAGACCAAAAATCTATTTTTAAACTTTTTGGAAAACATAGGTAAGGGTTATCACCCCTGTAACATTTGTTTTGCTGTCTGTGCCCCTGTTCAGAACATTTCACCTCACTTTCCGTCCTAATGACAACTGTTTTTGAAATGTGGTGTTTTTCTTGAAACAAGGATTGCTGATAAAGCATCAGTACAGAGGAGACACCTTTCTCCCATATTTATTCTTACAGGAGAGAATTTTCCTTCCTAGTGGTAGATTTCCTCTCACTTCCTGTTGTCTTCTTGCGTTTGCAAGTAGGAGTCGTTTGTAAGTTGGATGTTTGAAAGTAGGGACCTGCCGTATATACTCTGCAGAAATAGGCCCCTTAGTTGTTGGTGTTGGCACAACACTGTAAGCACTCACAGTTACTCTTGGTTGGTGCTGGAACGCCCTGCTGTCAACTATTATATCAGGAATTTTAATTACATATAATTGTTGAACAGTGGTAGTAAAAATTGGGCCTTTGATGGTGGTGCTGGTGCCACAACACTGTAAGCCCTGACAGTTACTCTTGGTGGGTGCAGCAATGGGCCCTGCTGTGAATTATTAGATCAAGAATTGTAATTACATGCCCCTGTTGAACAGGGGCTGAAAAATTGGGCCTTAGGCACTGGTGGCACAACACTGCAACCCTTCACAGATACTGTACTTGGAGCACAGCAATGAGCCCTGTTGCAAAGTATTGCTTCAAAAATTGTAATGACACGCCCCTGTTAAACAGGGGCTGAAAAATTGGGCCTTAGGCACTGGTGGCACAACACTGCAACTCCTCACAGATACTGTACTTGGAGCACAGCAATGAGCCCTGTTGCAAAGTATTGCTTCAAAAATTGTAATTACACGCCCCTGTTAAACAGGGGCTGAAAAATTGGGCGTTAGGCACTGGTGGCGGCACCCATAAACAAAAATGATCTTCCAAGCTATCATCATCAATCGTATCATTGAGGACTCGGAGGAGGAGGATAGCCAGTCAACATAACAGCACAGGCACTCAGCATCAGCATCAGTCTTGAAGGGATGTGACATTTTAAAATCAATTAGTCTGTTATATCAGCATCAGGTGTGTGGTAGCTGGTGGTGATCCAAGACTGGTTCATCTTGATGAAAGTCAGTCGATCAACCGAGTCGGTGGACAGGCGCACCCTGTGATCCGTGACAAATCCTCCAGCAGCACTGAATGTGCGTTCCGAAAGAACGCTGGATGCAGGACAGGCCAGTAGCTCAATTGCATACTGTGCAAGCTCTGGCCAGTGATCCATCCTCAAGACCCAGTAAGCCAGAGGATTTTCGGTGGGGAAGGTGTCCAAGTCTGACCTTGCCCCTAGATATTCCTGCACCATGTTTATCAGACGCTGGCGATGGTTGCTGGAACCGATCATACTTTGGGGCTGCGGACTAAAGAATTGTCTGAACGCATCGGTCAGACGGCCACCTTCCCCACCGCTCCTTCTTTGACTGGCCGAAGCCTCAGCAACTCGTTGTCCAGGACCAGGAGTTTGCAACCTCCCAGTCTCTGGGAACGCGTTGCACAGACCTTTCTGCAAGGCCTCCCGGAGTTGTCTCATCCTCTGCTCCCTCTGCGACGGTAACATAAGGTCCGCAACCTTACCCTTGTACCGTGGATCAAGGAGAGTGGCCAGCCAGTAATGGTCCCTCTCCTTGATCCGAAGAATACGAGGATCCTTCCGCAGACTTTGCAGGATCAGGGAGGCCATGCAGCGTAGGTTTGCTGAGGCATTCGCTCCGGAGTCCTCTGGGTCACTAAGGACGACATGATCCGCAGCCACCTCCTCCCAGCCACGTACAAGTCCACTGGTTTCTTGGGACTGTAAATCATCCCTAAAAGACTGCTGCTGATGATGCTGAGTGCCAGCCTCCACCTCCATGCTGACACAATCCTCCTCCTCCTCCTCCTCCTCCTCCTCCTCCTCCTCTTCCTGTGCGATGGGTGGGACAGAAGGAACACTGTCTGGGTAAAGGGGGCCTTGAGAGGCAAGGAAGTCCTCCTCTTCCTGCCTCTGTTCTGCCTCAAGTGCCCTGTCCATTATTCCACGCAGCGTGTGCTCCAACAGGTGGACAAGAGGTACAGTGTCACTGATGCATGCACTGTCACTGCTCACCATCCTCGTGGCCTCCTCAAATGGTGCCAGGACAGTGCATGCATCCCTGATCATGCCCCACTGGCGTGGAGAAAAAAAACCAAGCTCCCCTGACCCTGTCCTGGTGCCGTAGTCGCACAGGTACTCATTGATGGCCCTCTGCTGCGTGTGCAGCCGCTGCAGCATGGCCAACGTTGAGTTCCACCTGGTGGGCATGTCACATATAAGGCGGTTCTTGGGCAGGTTCAACTCCTTTTGCAGCTCAGCCAGGCGAGCACTGGCATTATAAGATCTGCGGAAATGCACACAGACTTTCCTGGCCTGCCTCAGGACATCCTGTAAGCCCGGGTACCTGCCCAAGAAGCGCTGCATCACCAGGTTAAGGACGTGAGCCACACAGGGCACATGGGTCAGTTGTCCCTGTCGGAGGGCGGAGAGGAGGTTGGTGCCATTGTCGCAAACCACCATTCCTGGCTTAAGCTGGCGTGGCGTCAACCACCTCTCGGCCTGGCCCTGCAGAGCAGACAGGACCTCTGCCCCAGTGTGGCTTCTGTCCCCCAAACACACCAGCGCAAGCACGGCATGGCATCTTTTTGCCTGCGTACTTGCGTAGCCCCGTGAACGGCTACGGAGCACCGCTGGTTCATAGGACAAACCACAGGAAGAGGCCATGGAGGAAGAAGAAGAGGAGGGGGTGGAGGAGAGAGGTGTGTCACAACCAGTAGTAGCATTTTGGAGGCGTGGCGGTGGGACAACCTCCAACACTACTGCACCTTGTCCTGAATCCTTCCCAGCTGCCAAAAGAGTGACCCAATGGGCCGTGAAAGAAAGGTAACGTCCCTGTCCATGCCTGCTGGACCATGAGTCAGCGGTAATATGCACCTTACCGCTGACCGCCCTGTCCAGCGAGGCCAAGACATTGCCTTCCACATGCCGGTAGAGAGCCGGAATAGCCTTCCGTGAGAAAAAGTGGCGTTTGGGAACCTGCCACTGAGGAACCGCACATTGCACAAACTCACGGAAGGGGGCCGAGTCTACCAACTGAAAAGGCAGCAGTTGAAGCGCTAGCAATTTAGCCAAGCTAGCATTCAACCGCTGGGCATGTGGATGGCTGGGAGTGAACTTCTTTCGACGGTCCAGCAGCTGGGGCAGGGAAATTTGCCTGCTAGAATCGGACGTCGGTGTACTGCTAGCAGAGTGGGCGCAAGTACTTGGCTGTGACACACCTAATTCTACACCTTCATTCCTCTCAGTGCATGTTTCAGAGAGGACTGAAGTTATAGTGGGGTTGGAGATCCCAGCTGATGCGGTGCAAGGAGAGGTCCGCTTTGTTCTTTGGTGTGGGTCTTTGAGGTAGGCTTGCCAACGAGCTGCATGGCAGGTCAACATATGTCTGGTCAGGCATGTGGTACCCAAGCGGCTGATGTTTTGGCCACGCGATATACGCTTGAGACATATGTTGCAAACAGCAGCTGTGCGATCTGATGCACTAGCCTCAAAAAAGGCCCACACCAAAGAACTTTTTGAATGACGGGCAGAGGCAGCGCCCTGCACAGGCGGAGCTCTGCGGTGTGATTCCGTCGGTGTACTGCCCTTACGCTGGCCACCAAAGGGCATCCTGCCTCGTTGGAGATGTGCCTCCTCCTCATCCTCCTCCTCCTCCTCTCTCCTATTAGGCACCCACGTGGAGTCATTGACCTCATCATCCCCTCCCTCCTCATCACTGGAGCCAATCTGGCAGTATGCTGCAGCTGCTGGAACATGACTGCCAGATTGGTGTCCTTCTTGAGCATCCCCTCTGTCTGCTCTCACGCTACTGCCTTCCTCTAGCTGGGTTTCATCATCAGACCCTTCGAAACGCTGGGCATCCTCCTGGAGCATGTACCCAACACTGTGCTGAAACAGTTCGGGGGACTCCTCAGGAGGAGGACATGGTGGGTCTAGGGAAGGAGTGACTGATGATTTGTCTGACATTGATACCAGGGAAGACGACGCTTTGGCAGCTGCTTTTCCAGTACCCTGAGCCTGGGTGAGAGAGGATGAGGAGGAGGAGGAGGGCTTGGTCATCCACTCTACCAAGTCTTCGGCATGATGTGGCTCAACATGTCCAGCTGCCGAAAAGAAGGACAAGCGTGTCCCATGGCCATGTGCTGATGACAATGCACCGCGTCCACGACCAGCACTGTTGCCCCCAGACACAGAGCCTGCTTGCCCTCTTTTATTGCCTCCTGACTGTCTGCCTCTCCTTGTTTGCCTTCCAGACATTCTAATAGATGGCCTGCAGGGAGATGGGAAAAAAGCAATAAGGGCTACCTTCAGGTGTCCTTCTCTGTCCCTTGAAACAAGGACTTTCACAGTGAAAGAAACTGACACTGTCCCTACCTAGAGTTTTCTGTCCCTAGAATAAATGTTTTTTTTAATCACAATATAGCACAAGGACAATTCACTCAATGTCTCTCCAGGTCCCTGGAAACAAGGACTTGCAGAGTGAAAGAAACTGACACTGTCCCTACCTAGAGTTTTCTGTCCCTAGAATAAATGTTTTTTTTAAGCACAATATAGCACAAGGACAATTAACTCACTGTCCTTACAGGTCCCTGGAAACAAGGACTTGCAGAGTGAAAAAAAAAAAACACTCTCCCTACCTACAGTTTTCTGTCCCTAGAAAAAATGTTTTTTTTAAGCACAATATAGCACAAGGACAATTAACTCACTGTCCTTACAGGTCCCTGGAAACAAGGACTTGCAGAGTGAAAGAAAAAAAACACTCTCCCTACCTACAGTTTTCTGTCCCTAGAAAAAATGTTTTTTTTAATCACAATATAGCACAAGGAAAATTAACTCACTGTCCTTACAGGTCCCTGGAAACAAGGACTTGCAGAGTGAAAGAAAAAAAACACTCTCCCTACCTACAGTTTTCTGTCCCTAGAAAAAATGTTTTTTTTAATCACAATATAGCACAAGGAAAATTAACTCACTGTCCTTACAGGTCCCTGGAAACAAGGACTTGCAGAGTGAAAGAAACTGACACTGTCCCTACCTAGAGTTTTCTGTCCCTAGAATAAATGTTTTTTTTAAGCACAATATAGCACAAGGACAATTAACTCACTGTCCTTACAGGTCCCTGGAAACAAGGACTTGCAGAGTGAAAGAAAAAAAACACTCTCCCTACCTACAGTTTTCTGTCCCTAGAAAAAATGTTTTTTTTAAGCACAATATAGCACAAGTAAAATTAACTCACTGTCCTTACAGGTCCCTGGAAACAAGGACTTGCAGAGTGAAAGAAAAAAAACACTCTCCCTACCTACAGTTTTCTGTCCCTAGAAAAAATGTTTTTTTTAATCACAATATAGCACAAGGAAAATTAACTCACTGTCCTTACAGGTCCCTGGAAACAAGGACTTGCAGAGTGAAAGAAACTGACACTGTCCCTACCTAGAGTTTTCTGTCCCTAGAATAAATGTTTTTTTTAATCACAATATAGCACAAGGAAAATTAACTCACTGTCCTTACAGGTCCCTGGAAACAAGGACTTGCAGAGTGAAAGAAACTGACACTGTCCCTACCTAGAGTTTTCTGTCCCTAGAATAAATGTTTTTTTTAAGCACAATATAGCACAAGGACAATTAACTCACTGTCCTTACAGGTCCCTGGAAACAAGGACTTGCAGAGTGAAAAAAAAAAAACACTCTCCCTACCTAGAGTTTTCTGTCCCTAGAAAAAATGTTTTTTTTAAGCACAATATAGCACAAGGACAATTAACTCACTGTCCTTACAGGTCCCTGGAAACAAGGACTTGCAGAGTGAAAGAAAAAAAACACTCTCCCTACCTAGAGTTTTCTGTCCCTAGAAAAAATGTTTTTTTTAATCACAATATAGCACAAGGAAAATTAACTCACTGTCCTTACAGGTCCCTGGAAACAAGGACTTGCAGAGTGAAAGAAAAAAAACACTCTCCCTACCTACAGTTTTCTGTCCCTAGAAAAAATGTTTTTTTTAATCACAATATAGCACAAGGAAAATTAACTCACTGTCCTTACAGGTCCCTGGAAACAAGGACTTGCAGAGTGAAAGAAACTGACACTGTCCCTACCTAGAGTTTTCTGTCCCTAGAATAAATGTTTTTTTTAATCACAATATAGCACAAGGAAAATTAACTCACTGTCCTTACAGGTCCCTGGAAACAAGGACTTGCAGAGTGAAAGAAACTGACACTGTCCCTACCTAGAGTTTTCTGTCCCTAGAATAAATGTTTTTTTTAATCACAATATAGCACAAGGAAAATTAACTCACTGTCCTTACAGGTCCCTGGAAACAAGGACTTGCAGAGTGAAAGAAACTGACACTGTCCCTACCTAGAGTTTTCTGTCCCTAGAATAAATGTTTTTTTTAATCACAATATAGCACAAGGAAAATTAACTCACTGTCCTTACAGGTCCCTGGAAACAAGGACTTGCAGAGTGAAAGAAACTGACACTGTCCCTACCTAGAGTTTTCTGTCCCTAGAATAAATGTTTTTTTTAAGCACAATATAGCACAAGGACAATTAACTCACTGTCCTTACAGGTCCCTGGAAACAAGGACTTGCAGAGTGAAAGAAAAAAAACACTCTCCCTACCTACAGTTTTCTGTCCCTAGAAAAAATGTTTTTTTTAATCACAATATAGCACAAGGAAAATTAACTCACTGTCCTTACAGGTCCCTGGAAACAAGGACTTGCAGAGTGAAAGAAACTGACACTGTCCCTACCTAGAGTTTTCTGTCCCTAGAATAAATGTTTTTTTTAATCACAATATAGCACAAGGACAATTAACTCACTGTCCTTACAGGTCCCTGGAAACAAGGACTTGCAGAGTGAAAGAAACTGACACTGTCCCTACCTAGAGTTTTCTGTCCCTAGAATAAATGTTTTTTTTAAGCACAATATAGCACAAGGACAATTAACTCACTGTCCTTACAGGTCCCTGGAAACAAGGACTTGCAGAGTGAAAGAAAAAAAACACTCTCCCTACCTACAGTTTTCTGTCCCTAGAAAAAATGTTTTTTTTAATCACAATATAGCACAAGGAAAATTAACTCACTGTCCTTACAGGTCCCTGGAAACAAGGACTTGCAGAGTGAAAGAAACTGACACTGTCCCTACCTAGAGTTTTCTGTCCCTAGAATAAATGTTTTTTTTAATCACAATATAGCACAAGGACAATTAACTCACTGTCCTTACAGGTCCCTGGAAACAAGGACTTGCAGAGTGAAAGAAACTGACACTGTCCCTACCTAGAGTTTTCTGTCCCTAGAATAAATGTTTTTTTTAAGCACAATATAGCACAAGGACAATTAACTCACTGTCCTTACAGGTCCCTGGAAACAAGGACTTGCAGAGTGAAAGAAACTGACACTGTCCCTACCTAGAGTTTTCTGTCCCTAGAATAAATGTTTTTTTTAAGCACACTATAGCAGAAGCACAAAACACACTGACACTCTCCCTACCTATCCTTCTCTTTCCCTAAACTAAAGGAATCCAGGTTAAGCAAGAAAGAAATAACAGTCACTGTCCCTGCCTATGCTACTCTATCCCTGCTCCGGAACACACTACACTAGGCCGCCGTGCTGGCGGCCTTTTATAGTGTGGGGCGTGTACTAAACACCCTCAGCAATAATTGGCCACAGGCATCCTGCCTGTGGCCAATCATTGCTCTCCTCGCTGCCGGCGCTGTGATTGGCCAAGCATGCGGGGTCACAGTGCATGCTTGGCCAATCACAGCGCCTGGATGACACTGCGATGGCGTAGTGCATTGTGGGCCGTTCGCGTCACTCGAATTTGGCGCGAACGGCCCAAATCGTTCGATCTTCGTCGAACGATCGAACAGCCAATGTTCGAGTCGAACGTATGTTCGACTCGAACACGAAGCTCATCCCTAATCCTGACTGAACTAATACCTCTCAGGTGAACACTCCAGGCTATTACTACAGAAAAGGAGACGCTTTATGCTGATTGAACTAATACCTCTCAGATGAACACTCCAGGCTATTAGTACAGAAAAGGAGTCACTTTATCCTGATTGAACTAATACATCGCATATGAACACTCCAGGCTATTACTACAGAAAAGGATTTGCTTCATCCTGATTAAACTAATACCTCTCAGGTGAACACTCCAGACTATTACTACAGAAAAGGAGTCGCTTCATCCTGATTGAACTAATACCTTTCAGGTAAACACTCCAGACTATTACTACAGAAAAGGAGTCGCTTCACCCTGATTGAACTAATACCTCTCAGGTGAACAGTCCAGGCTATTACTACAGAAAAGGAGTCGCTTCATCCTGATTGAACTAATACCTCTCAGGTGAACACTCCAGGCTATTACTACAGAAAAGTAGTCGCTTTATCCTGATTGAACTAATACCTCACATATGAACACTCCAGGCTATTACTACAGAAAAGGATTTGCTTCATCCTGATTAAACTAATACCTCTCAGGTGAACACTCCAGGCTATTACTACAGTAAAGGAGTCCCTTTATCCTGATTGAACTAATCCCTCTCATGTGAACACTCCAGGCTATTACTACAGAAAAGGAGTCGCTTCACCCTGATTGAACTAATACCTCTCAGGTGAACACTCCAGGCTATTACTATAGAAAAGGAGTCGCTTAATTCTGATTGAACTACTACCACTCAGAGAAACACTCCAGGCTATTACTACAGAAAAGGAGTTGCTTCATACTGAATGAACTAATACCTCTCAGGTGAACACTCCAGGCTATTACTACAGAAAAGGAGTCGCTTCACCCTGATTGAACTAATACCTCTCAGGTGAACACTCCAGGCTATTACTACAGAAAAGGAGTCGCTTCACCCTGATTGCACTACTACTTCTCAGGTGAACACTCCAGGCTATTACTACAGAAAAGGAGTCGCCTCACCCTGATTGCACTACTACTTCTCAGGTGAACACTCCAGGCTATTACTACAGAAAAGGAGTCGCTTCATCCTGATTGAACTAATACCTCTCAGGTGAACACTCCAGGCTATTACTACAGAAAAGAAGTCGCTTCATCCTGATTGAACTAATACCTCTCAGGTGAACACTCAGACTATTACTACAGAAAAGGAGTCCCTTCACCCTGATTGAACTACTACCTCTCAGGTGAACACTCCAGGCTTTTTCTATAGAAAAGGAGTCGCTTCATCCTGATTGAACTAATACCTCTCAGGTGAACACTCCAGGCAATTACTACAGAAAAGGAGTCGCTTCATCCTGATTGAACTATTACCTCTCAGGTGAACACTCCAGGTTATTACTACAGAAAATAAGTAGCTTCATCCTGATTGAACTAATACCTCTCAGGTGAACACTCCAGGCTATTACTACAGAAAAGGAGTCGCTTCATCCTGTTTGCACTAATATCTCTCAGGTGAACACTCCAGGCTATTACTACAGAAAAGGAGTTGCTTCATACTGAATGAACTAATACCTCTCAGGTGAACACTCCAGGCTATTATTACAGAAAGCCCTGGTTCACACTGGTGCGATTTCACATGCGATTTGACATGTCAAATCGCATGTCAAATCGGCGAAATTAGCCCCAAATTGCGGCCAATGGCACGTCCTAATCGGTGCGACGCCGCATCTGCGGCGCTGCACCGATTACAAAAAGTAGTTTTTGTACTACTTTTTGCGATTTCAACCGCGATTTACATTGACATCTGTTTCAGATGTCTTTGAAATCGCGGCCGAAATTGGGACTGCCAGCGGGAGTGAAATCGTGTGAGTTCAGCTGAATTCGCAGGCTTCACTCCCGCAGCCCCAGTGTGAATGTGGGCAAAAGGAGTTGCTTCATACTGATTGAACTAATTCCTCTCAGGTGAACACTCCAGACTATTACTACAGAAAAGGAGTCGCTTCATCCTGATTGAACTACTACCTCTCAGGTGAACACTCCAGGCTAATACTACAGAAGAGGAGTTGATTCACCCTGATTGAACTAATAGCTCTCAGGTGAACACTCCAGGCTATTTCTACAGAAAAGAAGTCGCTTCACCCAGATTGAACTAATACCTCTCAGGTGAACACTCCAGGCTATTACTTCAAAAAAATAAGTCGCTTCACCCTGATTGAACAAATACCTTGCAGATGAACACTCCAGGCTATTACTACAGAAAAGGATTTACTTCATCCTGATTAAACTAATACCTCTCGGGTGAACACTGCAGGCTATTACTAAAGAAAATAAGTTGCTTCATCCTGATTGAACTACTATCTCTCAGGTGAACACTCAAGGCTATTACTACAGAAAAGGAGTCGCTTCACCCTGATTGAACTAATACTTCTCAGGTGAACACTCCAGGCTATTTCTACAGAAAAGGAGTCGCTTCATCCTGATTGAACTAATACCTCTCAGGTGAACACTCCAGGCAATTATTACAGAAAAGGAGTCTCTTCATTCTGATTTAACTAATACCTCTCAGGTGAACACTCCAGGCTATTACTACAGAAAAGAAGTCGCTTCATCCTGATTGAACTAATACCTCTCAGGTGAACACTCCAGGCAATTACTACAGAAATGGAGTCGCTTCATCCTGATTGAACTAATACCTCTCAGGTGAACACTCCAGGCTATTACTACAGAAAAGGAGTCGCTTCATCCTGATTGAACTAATACTTCTCAGGTGAACACTCCAGACTATTACTACAGAAAAAGAGTCTCTTCATCCTGATTAAACTACTACCTCTCAGGTGAACACTCCAGACTATTACTACAGAAAAGAAGTTGCTTCATCCTGATTGAACTACTACCTCTCAGCTGAACACTCCAGGCTTTAACTACAGAAAAGGAGTCGCTTCATCCTGATTGAACTAATACCTCTCAGGTGAACACTCCAGACTATTACTACAGAAAAAGAGTCTCTTCATCCTGATTAAACTACTACCTCTCAGGTGAACACTCCAGACTATTACTACAGAAAAGAAGTTGCTTCATCCTGATTGAACTACTACCTCTCAGGTGAACACTCCAGGCTTTAACTACAGAAAAGGAGTCGCTTCATCCTGATGGAACTAATACCTCTCAGGTGAACACTCCAGACTATTACTACAGAAAAAGAGTCTCTTCATCCTGATTAAACTACTACCTCTGAGGTGAACACTCCAGACTATTACTACAGAAAAGAAGTTGCTTCATCCTGATTGAACTACTACCTCTCAGGTGAACACTCCAGGCTTTAACTACAGAAAAGGAGTCGCTTCATCCTGATGGAACTAATACCTCTCAGGTGAACACTCCAGACTATTACTATAGAAAAAGAGTCTCTTCATCCTGATTAAACTACTACCTCTCAGGTGAACACTCCAGACTATTACTACAGAAAAGAAGTTGCTTCATACTGATTGAACTAATACCTCTCAGGTGAACACGCCAGACTATTACTACAGAAAAAGAGTCTCTTCATCCTGATTGAATTAATACCTCTCAGGTGAACACTCCAGACTATTACTACAGAAAAGGAGTCGCTTTATGCTGATTGAACTAATTCCTCTCAGGTGAACACTCCAGACTATTACTACAGAAAAAGAGTCTCTTCATCCTGATTAAACTACTACCTCTCAGGTGAACACTCCAGACTATTACTACAGAAAAGAAGTTGCTTCATCCTGATTGTACTACTACCTCTCAGGTGAATACTCCAGGCTATTACTACAGAAAAGGAGTCGCTTCACCCTGATTGAACTAATACCTCTAAGGTGAACACTCCAGACTATTACTACAGAAAAGGAGTCGCTTCATCCTGATTTAACTAATACCTCTAAGGTGAACACTCCAGACTATTACTACAGAAACTGAGTCGCTTCATCCTGATTGAACTAATACCTCTCAGGTGAACACTCCAGGCTATTACTACAGAAAAGGAGTCGCTTTATGCTGATTGAACTAATTCCTCTCAGGTGAACACTCCAGACTATTACTAAAGAAAAAGACTCCCTTCATCCTGATTGAACTACTACCTCTCAAGTGAACACTCCAGGCTATTACTACAGAAAAGGAGTGGCTTCATCCTGATTGAACTAATACCTCTCAGGTGAACACTCCAGGCTATTACTAAAGAAAAGGAGTTGCTTCATACTAATTGAACTAATACCTCTCAGGTGAACTCTCCAGACTATTACTACAGAAAAAGAGTCTCTTCATCCTGATTGAACTACTACCTCTCAAGTTAACACTCCAGGCTATTACTACAGAAAAGGAGTTGCTTCATCCTGATTAGTGATGAGCCGAACACCCCCGGGTTCGGTTCGCACCAGAACCCGCGAACGGACCGAAAGTTCGTACGAACATTAGAACCCTATTAAATACAATGGATGCGAACGTTCGAATTCTAAAGTGCTAATTATAACAACTATTATGCATGTTATTGTCCTAAAAAGGGTTTGGGAACCCGGGTTGTGCACCAGGGGACATGTATCAATGCAAAAAGAAGTTTTAAAAACGGTCGTTTTTCGGGAGCAGTCATTTTAATGATGCATAAAGTGAAAAAAAAAAGTCAAATATTCCTTTAAATATCGTACCTGGGGGGTGTCTAAAGTATGCCTGTGAAGTGCCACGTGTTTCCCGTGTTTAGAACTGTCCCTGCACAAAATGACACTTCTAAAGGAAAAAAAAGCCATTTAAAACTGCTTGCGGCTGTAATGTAATGTCTGGTCCCGGTAATATGGATGAAAATCTTTAAGAAAAATGGCATAGCTACCCCATGACCCCCCCCCTACCCCAGCCCATTACCAGCCCCTTTGGGTCTTGTATGGATATTAAGGGGAACCCCGCACATAAAATAAAAAAGGCCCTATATACTCTGAACAGCCGTATACAGGCGGTGCATACAAGACAGGGACTGTAGGTTTGTTCTCATGTAGAATCTGTTTGTAATTTTGAACAGGTACATTGTTGAAGTGTAGCTCCAGCCCAAAAATCTATTTTTAAACTTTTTGGAAAACACAGGTAAGGGTTATCACCCCTGTAACATTTGTTTTGCTGTCTGTGCCCCTGTTTAGAACATTTCACCTCACTTTCCGTCCCAATGACAACTGTTTTTGAAATGTGGTGTTTTTCTTGAAACAAGGATTGCTGATAAAGCATCAGTACAGAGGAGACACCTTTCTCCCATATTTATTCTTACAGGAGAGAATTTTCCTTCCTAGTGGTAGATTTCCTCTCACTTCCTGTTGTCTTCTTGCGTTTGCAAGTAGGAGTCGTTTGTAAGTTGGATGTTTGAAAGTAGGGACCTGCCGTATATACTCTGCAGAAATAGGCCCCTTAGTTGTTGGTGTTGGCACAACACTGTAAGCACTCACAGTTACTCTTGGTTGGTGCTGGAACGCCCTGCTGTCAACTATTATATCAGGCATTTTAATTACATATAATTGTTGAACAGTGGTAGTAAAAATTGGGCCTTTGATGGTGGTGCTGGTGCCACAACACTGTAAGCCCTGACAGTTACTCTTGGTGGGTGCAGCAATGGACCCTGCTGTGAATTATTAGATCAAGAATTGTAATTGCATGCCCCTGTTGAACAGGGGCTGAAAAATTGGGCCTTTCGTGGTGGTGGTGGTGGTGGTGTTGCCACAACACTGTAAGCCCTCAGAGTTACTCTTGGTGGGTGCAGGAATGGGCCCTGCTGTGAATTATTAGATCAAGAATTGTAATTGCATGCCCCTGTTGAACAGGGGCTGAAAAATTGGGCCTTTCGTGGTGGTGGTGGTGGTGGTGGTGTTGCCACAACACTGTAAGCCCTCAGAGTTACTCTTGGTGGGTGCAGGAATGGGCCCTGCTGTGAATTATTAGATCAAGAATTGTAATTACATGCCCCTTTTGAACAGGGGCTGAAAAATTGGGCCTTTCGTGGTGGTGGTGGTGGTGGCGTTGCCACAACACTGTAAGCCCTCAGAGTTACTCTTGGTGGGTGCAGCAATGGGCCCTGCTGTGAATTATTAGATCAAGAATTGTAATTGCATGCCCCTGTTGAACAGGGGCTGAAAAATTGGGCCTTAGGCACTGGTGGCACAACACTACAACCCCTCACAGATACTGTACTTGGAGCACAGCAATGAGCCCTGTTGCAAAGTATTGCTTCAAAAATTGTAATGACACGCCCCTGTTAAACAGGGGCTGAAAAATTGGGCCTTAGGCACTGGTGCCACAACACTCCAACCCCTCACAGATACTGTACTTGGAGCACAGCAATGAGCCCTATGGCAAATTATTGCTAAAAAAATTGTAATTACACGCCCCTGTAAAACAGGGGCTGAAAAATTGGGCCTTAGCCACTGGTGGCGGCACCCATAAACAAAAATGATCTTCCAAGCTATTATCATCAATCGTATCATTGAGGACTCGGAGGAGGAGGATAGCCAGTCAACATAACAGCACAGGCACTCAGCATCAGCATCAGTCTTGAAGGGATGTGACATGTTAAAATCAATTAGTCTGTTATATCAGCATCAGGTGTGTGGTAGCTGGTGGTGATCCAAGACTGGTTCATCTTGATGAAAGTCAGTCGATCAACCGAGTCGGTGGACAGGCGCACCCTGTGATCCGTGACAAATCCTCCAGCAGCACTGAATGTGCGTTCCGAAAGAACGCTGGATGCAGGACAGGCCAGTAGCTCAATTGCATACTGTGCAAGCTCTGGCCAGTGATCCATCCTCAAGACCCAGTAAGCCAGAGGATTTTCGGTGGGGAAGGTGTCCAAGTCTGACCTTGCCCCTAGATATTCCTGCACCATGTTTATCAGACGCTGGCGATGGTTGCTGGAACCGATCATACTTTGGGGCTGCGGACTAAAGAATTGTCTGAACGCATCGGTCAGACGGCCACCTTCCCCACCGCTCCTTCTTTGACTGGCCGAAGCCTCAGCAACTCGTTGTCCAGGACCAGGAGTTTGTAACCTCCCAGTCTCTGGGAACGCGTTGCACAGACCTTTCTGCAAGGCCTCCCGGAGTTGTCTCATCCTCTGCTCCCTCTGCGACGGTAACATAAGGTCCGCAACCTTACCCTTGTACCGTGGATCAAGGAGAGTGGCCAGCCAGTAATGGTCCCTCTCCTTGATCCGAAGAATACGAGGATCCTTCCGCAGACTTTGCAGGATCAGGGAGGCCATGCAGCGTAGGTTTGCTGAGGCATTCGCTCCGGAGTCCTCTGGGTCACTAAGGACGACATGATCCGCAGCCACCTCCTCCCAGCCACGTACAAGTCCACTGGTTTCTTGGGACTGTAAATCATCCCTAAAAGACTGCTGCTGATGATGCTGAGTGCCAGCCTCCACCTCCATGCTGACACAATCCTCCTCCTCCTCCTCCTCCTCCTCCTCTTCCTGTGCGATGGGTGGGACAGAAGGAACACTGTCTGGGTAAAGGGGGCCTTGAGAGGCAAGGAAGTCCTCCTCTTCCTGCCTCTGTTCTGCCTCAAGTGCCCTGTCCATTATTCCACGCAGCGTGTGCTCCAACAGGTGGACAAGAGGTACAGTGTCACTGATGCATGCACTGTCACTGCTCACCATCCTCGTGGCCTCCTCAAATGGTGCCAGGACAGTGCATGCATCCCTGATCATGCCCCACTGGCGTGGAGAAAAAAAACCAAGCTCCCCTGACCCTGTCCTGGTGCCGTAGTCGCACAGGTACTCATTGATGGCCCTCTGCTGCGTGTGCAGCCGCTGCAGCATGGCCAACGTTGAGTTCCACCTGGTGGGCATGTCACATATAAGGCGGTTCTTGGGCAGGTTCAACTCCTTTTGCAGCTCAGCCAGGCGAGCACTGGCATTATAAGATCTGCGGAAATGCACACAGACTTTCCTGGCCTGCCTCAGGACATCCTGTAAGCCCGGGTACCTGCCCAAGAACCGCTGCACCACCAGGTTAAGGACGTGAGCCACACAGGGCACATGGGTCAGTTGTCCCTGTCGGAGGGCGGAGAGGAGGTTGGTGCCATTGTCGCAAACCACCATTCCTGGCTTAAGCTGGCGTGGCGTCAACCACCTCTCGGCCTGGCCCTGCAGAGCAGACAGGACCTCTGCCCCAGTGTGGCTTCTGTCCCCCAAACACACCAGCGCAAGCACGGCATGGCATCTTTTTGCCTGCGTACTTGCGTAGCCCCTTGAACGCCTACGGAGCACCGCTGGTTCCGAGGACAAACCACAGGAAGAGGCCATGGAGGAAGAAGAAGAGGAGGGGGTGGAGGAGAGAGGTGTGTCACAACCAGTAGTAGCATTTTGGAGGCGTGGCGGTGGAACAACCTCCAACACTACTGCACCTTGTCCTGCATCCTTCCCAGCTGCCAAAAGAGTGACCCAATGGGCCGTGAAAGAAAGGTAACGTCCCTGTCCATGCCTGCTGGACCATGAGTCAGCGGTAATATGCACCTTACCGCTGACCGCCCTGTCCAGCGAGGCCAAGACATTGCCTTCCACATGCCGGTAGAGAGCCGGAATAGCCTTCCGTGAGAAAAAGTGGCGTTTGGGAACCTGCCACTGAGGAACCGCACATTGCACAAACTCACGGAAGGGGGCCGAGTCTACCAACTGAAAAGGCAGCAGTTGAAGCGCTAGCAATTTAGCCAAGCTAGCATTCAACCGCTGGGCATGTGGATGGCTGGGAGTGAACTTCTTTCGACGGTCCAGCAGCTGGGGCAGGGAAATTTGCCTGCTAGAATCGGACGTCGGTGTACTGCTAGCAGAGTGGCCGCAAGTACTTGGCTGTGACACACCTAATTCTACACCTTCATTCCTCTCAGTGCATGTTTCAGAGAGGACTGAAGTTATAGTGGGGTTGGAGATCCCAGCTGATGCAGTGCAAGGAGAGGTCCGCTTTGTTCTTTGGTGTGGGTCTTTGAGGTAGGCTTGCCAACGAGCTGCATGGCAGGTCAACATATGTCTGGTCAGGCATGTGGTACCCAAGCGGCTGATGTTTTGGCCACGCGATATACGCTTGAGACATATGTTGCAAACAGCAGCTGTGCGATCTGATGCACTAGCCTCAAAAAAGGCCCACACCAAAGAACTTTTTGAATGACGGGCAGAGGCAGCGCCCTGCACAGGCGGAGCTCTGCGGTGTGATTCCGTCGGTGTACTGCCCTTACGCTGGCCACCAAAGGGCATCCTGCCTCGTTGGAGATGTGCCTCCTCCTCATCCTCCTCCTCCTCCTCTCTCCTATTAGGCACCCACGTGGAGTCAGTGACCTCATCATCCCCTCCCTCCTCATCACTGGAGCCAATCTGGCAGTATGCTGCAGCTGCTGGAACATGACTGCCAGATTGGTGTCCTTCTTGAGCATCCCCTCTGTCTGCTCTCACGCTACTGCCTTCCTGTAGCTGGGTTTCATCATCAGACCCTTCGAAACGCTGGGCATCCTCCTGGAGCATGTACCCAACACTGTGCTCAAACAGTTCGGGGGACTCCTCAGGAGGAGGACATGGTGGGTCTAGGGAAGGAGTGACTGATGATGAGTCTGACATTGATACCAGGGAAGAGGACGCTTTGGCAGCTGCTTTTCCAGTACCCTGAGCCTGGGTGAGAGAGGATGAGGAGGAGGAGGAGGGCTTGGTCATCCACTCTACCAAGTCTTCGGCATGATGTGGCTCAACATGTCCAGCTGCCGAAAAGAAGGACAAGCGTGTCCCATGGCCATGTGCTGATGACAATGCACCGCGTCCACGACCAGCACTGTTGCCCCCAGACACAGAGCCTGCTTGCCCTCTTTTATTGCCTCCTGACTGTCTGCCTCTCCTTGTTTGCCTTCCAGACATTCTAATAGATGGCCTGCAGGGAGATGGGAAAAAAGCAATAAGGGCTACCTTCAGGTGTCCTTCTCTGTCCCTTTACTTAAGGATTTCTAAATATGGTTGAGGATGATTGCTTTTGCACAGAATAGCACAACGACAATTTCCCTGACTGTCCAAAAAAACAAGGATTTCAAAGATGGTTGATGAGGAATGCTTTAGCACACTATAGCACAAGGAGAATTTCCCTCACTGTCCTTCCCTGTCCCTAGAAACAAGGATTATCACAGTGAAAGAAACTGACACTCTTCCTACCTATAGTTTTCTGTCCCTAGAAAAAATGTTTTTTTAAAGCACACTATAGCACAAGGAGAATTCCCTCACTGTCCTTCCCTGTCCCTAGAAACAAGGATTCGCACAGTAAAACACACTGACACTCTCCCTACCTATAGTTTTCTGTCCCTAGAAAAAATGTTTTTTTAAAGCACACTATAGCACAAGGAGAATTTTCCTCACTGTCCTTCCCTGTCCCTAGAAACAAGGATTCGCACAGTAAAACACACTGACACTCTCCCTACCTATAGTTTTCTGTCCCTAGAAAAAATGTTTTTTTAAAGCACACTATAGCGCAAGGAGAATTTCCCTCACTTTCCTTCCCTGTCCCTAGAAACAAGGATTATCACAGTGAAAGAAACTGACACCCTTCCTACCTATAGTTTTCTGTCCCTAGAAAAAATGTTTTTTTAAAGCACACTATAGCACAAGGAGAATTTCCCTCACTTTCCTTCTTTGTCCCTAGAAACAAGGATTATCACAGTGAAAGAAACTGACACTCTTCCTACCTATAGTTTTCTGTCCCTAGAAAAAATGTTTTTTTAAAGCACACTATAGCACAAGGAGAATTCCCTCACTGTCCTTCCCTGTCCCTAGAAACAAGGATTCGCACAGTAAAACACACTGACACTCTCCCTACCTATAGTTTTCTGTCCCTAGAAAAAATGTTTTTTTAAAGCACACTATAGCACAAGGAGAATTCCCTCACTGTCCTTCCCTGTCCCTAGAAACAAGGATTCGCACAGTAAAACACACTGACACTCTCCCTACCTATAGTTTTCTGTCCCTAGAAAAAATGTTTTTTTAAAGCACACTATAGCACAAGGAGAATTCCCTCACTTTCCTTCCCTGTCCCTAGAAACAAGGATTATCACAGTGAAAGAAACTGACACTCTTCCTACCTATAGTTTTCTGTCCCTAGAAAAAATGTTTTTTTAAAGCACACTATAGCACAAGGAGAATTTCCCTCACTTTCCTTCTTTGTCCCTAGAAACAAGGATTATCACAGTGAAAGAAACTGACACTCTTCCTACCTATAGTTTTCTGTCCCTAGAAAAAATGTTTTTTTAAAGCACACTATAGCACAAGGAGAATTCCCTCACTGTCCTTCCCTGTCCCTAGAAACAAGGATTCGCACAGTAAAACACACTGACACTCTCCCTACCTATAGTTTTCTGTCCCTAGAAAAAATGTTTTTTTAAAGCACACTATAGCACAAGGAGAATTTTCCTCACTGTCCTTCCCTGTCCCTAGAAACAAGGATTATCACAGTGAAAGAAACTGACACTCTTCCTACCTATAGTTTTCTGTCCCTAGAAAAAATGTTTTTTTAAAGCACACTATAGCACAAGGAGAATTTCCCTCACTTTCCTTCTTTGTCCCTAGAAACAAGGATTATCACAGTGAAAGAAACTGACACTCTTCCTACCTATAGTTTTCTGTCCCTAGAAAAAATGTTTTTTTAAAGCACACTATAGCACAAGGAGAATTCCCTCACTGTCCTTCCCTGTCCCTAGAAACAAGGATTCGCACAGTAAAACACACTGACACTCTCCCTACCTATAGTTTTCTGTCCCTAGAAAAAATGTTTTTTTAAAGCACACTATAGCACAAGGAGAATTCCCTCACTGTCCTTCCCTGTCCCTAGAAACAAGGATTCGCACAGTAAAACACACTGACACTCTCCCTACCTATAGTTTTCTGTCCCTAGAAAAAATGTTTTTTTAAAGCACACTATAGCACAAGGAGAATTCCCTCACTGTCCTTCCCTGTCCCTAGAAACAAGGATTCGCACAGTAAAACACACTGACACTCTCCCTACCTATAGTTTTCTGTCCCTAGAAAAAATGTTTTTTTAAAGCACACTATAGCACAAGGAGAATTCCCTCACTGTCCTTCCCTGTCCCTAGAAACAAGGATTCGCACAGTAAAACACACTGACACTCTCCCTACCTATAGTTTTCTGTCCCTAGAAAAAATGTTTTTTTAAAGCACACTATAGCACAAGGAGAATTCCCTCACTGTCCTTCCCTGTCCCTAGAAACAAGGATTCGCACAGTAAAACACACTGACACTCTCCCTACCTATAGTTTTCTGTCCCTAGAAAAAATGTTTTTTTAAAGCACACTATAGCACAAGGAGAATTCCCTCACTGTCCTTCCCTGTCCCTAGAAACAAGGATTCGCACAGTAAAACACACTGACACTCTCCCTACCTATAGTTTTCTGTCCCTAGAAAAAATGTTTTTTTAAAGCACACTATAGCACAAGGAGAATTCCCTCACTTTCCTTCCCTGTCCCTAGAAACAAGGATTATCACAGTGAAAGAAACTGACACTCTTCCTACCTATAGTTTTCTGTCCCTAGAAAAAATGTTTTTTTAAAGCACACTATAGCACAAGGAGAATTTCCCTCACTTTCCTTCTTTGTCCCTAGAAACAAGGATTATCACAGTGAAAGAAACTGACACTCTTCCTACCTATAGTTTTCTGTCCCTAGAAAAAATGTTTTTTTAAAGCACACTATAGCACAAGGAGAATTCCCTCACTGTCCTTCCCTGTCCCTAGAAACAAGGATTCGCACAGTAAAACACACTGACACTCTCCCTACCTATAGTTTTCTGTCCCTAGAAAAAATGTTTTTTTAAAGCACACTATAGCACAAGGAGAATTTTCCTCACTGTCCTTCCCTGTCCCTAGAAACAAGGATTATCACAGTGAAAGAAACTGACACTCTTCCTACCTATAGTTTTCTGTCCCTAGAAAAAATGTTTTTTTAAAGCACACTATAGCACAAGGAGAATTTCCCTCACTTTCCTTCTTTGTCCCTAGAAACAAGGATTATCACAGTGAAAGAAACTGACACTCTTCCTACCTATAGTTTTCTGTCCCTAGAAAAAATGTTTTTTTAAAGCACACTATAGCACAAGGAGAATTCCCTCACTGTCCTTCCCTGTCCCTAGAAACAAGGATTCGCACAGTAAAACACACTGACACTCTCCCTACCTATAGTTTTCTGTCCCTAGAAAAAATGTTTTTTTAAAGCACACTATAGCACAAGGAGAATTCCCTCACTGTCCTTCCCTGTCCCTAGAAACAAGGATTCGCACAGTAAAACACACTGACACTCTCCCTACCTATAGTTTTCTGTCCCTAGAAAAAATGTTTTTTTAAAGCACACTATAGCACAAGGAGAATTCCCTCACTGTCCTTCCCTGTCCCTAGAAACAAGGATTCGCACAGTAAAACACACTGACACTCTCCCTACCTATAGTTTTCTGTCCCTAGAAAAAATTTTTTTTTAAAGCACACTATAGCACAAGGAGAATTCCCTCACTGTCCTTCCCTGTCCCTAGAAACAAGGATTCGCACAGTAAAACACACTGACACTCTCCCTACCTATAGTTTTCTGTCCCTAGAAAAAATGTTTTTTTAAAGCACACTATAGCACAAGGAGAATTCCCTCACTGTCCTTCCCTGTCCCTAGAAACAAGGATTCGCACAGTAAAACACACTGACACTCTTGAGTCCCTACCTATAGTTTTCTGTCCCTAGAAAAAATGTTTTTTTAAAGCACACTATAGCACAAGGAGAATTTCCCTCACTTTCCTTCTTTGTCCCTAGAAACAAGGATTATCACAGTGAAAGAAACTGACACTCTTCCTACCTATAGTTTTCTGTCCCTAGAAAAAATGTTTTTTTAAAGCACACTATAGCACAAGGAGAATTCCCTCACTGTCCTTCCCTGTCCCTAGAAACAAGGATTCGCACAGTAAAACACACTGACACTCTCCCTACCTATAGTTTTCTGTCCCTAGAAAAAATGTTTTTTTAAAGCACACTATAGCACAAGGAGAATTCCCTCACTGTCCTTCCCTGTCCCTAGAAACAAGGATTCGCACAGTAAAACACACTGACACTCTCCCTACCTATAGTTTTCTGTCCCTAGAAAAAATGTTTTTTTAAAGCACACTATAGCACAAGGAGAATTCCCTCACTGTCCTTCCCTGTCCCTAGAAACAAGGATTCGCACAGTAAAACACACTGACACTCTCCCTACCTATCCTTCTCTTTCCCTAAACTAAAGGAATCCAGGTTAAGCAAGAAAAAAATAAATGTCACTGTCCCTGCCTATGCTTCTCTTTCCCTGCTCCGGAACACACTACACTAGGCCGCCGTGCTGGCGGCCTTTTATAGTGTGGGGCGTGTACTAAACACCCTCAGCAATAATTGGCCACAGGCATCCTGCCTGTGGCCAATCATTGCTCTCCTCGCTGCCGGCGCTGTGATTGGCCAAGCATGCGGGGTCACAGTGCATGCTTGGCCAATCACAGCGCCTGGATGACACTGCGATGGCGTAGTGCATTGTGGGCCGTTCGCGTCACTCGAATTTGGCGCGAACGGCCCAAATCGTTCGATCTTCGTCGAACAATCGAACAGCCGATGTTCGAATCGAACGTATGTTCGACTCGAACACGAAGCTCATCCCTAATCCTGATTGAACTAATACCTCTCAGGGGAACACTCCAGGCTATTACTACAGAAAAGGAGTCGCTTCACCCTGATTGATCTAATACCTCTCAGGTGAACACTCCAGGCTATTACTACAGAAAAGGAGTTGCTTCACCCTGATTGAATTATTACCTCTCAGGTGAACACTCCAGGCTATTACTGCAGAAAAGAAGTCGCTTCATCCTGATTGAACTACAACCGCTTAGGTGAACACTCCAGGCTTTAACTACAGAAAAGGAGTCGCTTCATCCTGATTGAACTAATTTCTCTCAGGTGAACACTCCAGGCTATTACTACAGAAAAGGAGACGCTTTATGCTGATTGAACTAATACCTCTCAGGTGAACACTCCAGGCTATTAGTACAGAAAAGGAGTCACTTTATCCTGATTGAACTAATGCATCGCATATGAACACTCCAGGCTATTACTACAGAAAAGGATTTGCTTCATCCTGATTAAACTAATACCTCTCAGGTGAACACTCCAGACTATTACTACAGAAAAGGAGTCGCTTCATCCTGATTGAACTAATACCTCTCAGGTAAACACTCCAGACTATTACTACAGAAAAGGAGTCGCTTCACCCTGATTGAACTAATACCTCTCAGGTGAACAGTCCAGGCTATTACTACAGAAAAGGAGTCGCTTCATCCTGATTGAACTAATACCTCTCAGGTGAACACTCCAGGCTATTACTAAAGAAAAGTAGTCGTTTTATCCTGATTGAACTAATACCTCACATATGAACACTCCAGGCTATTACTACAGAAAAGGATTTGCTTCATCCTGATTAAACTAATACCTCTCAGGTGAACACTCCAGGCTATTACTACAGTAAAGGAGTCCCTTTATCCTGATTGAACTAATACCTCTCATGTGAACACTCCAGACTTTACTACAGAAAAGGAGTCGCTTCACCCTGATTGAACTAATACCTCTCAGGTGAACACTCCAGGCTATTACTACAGAAAAGGAGTCGCTTTACCCTGATTGAACTGATACATTTCAAGTGAACACTCCAGGCTATTACTACAAAAAAGGAGTCGCCTCACCCTGATTGAACTACTACTTCTCAGGTGAACACTCCAGGCTATTACTACAGAAAAGGAGTCGCTTCATCCTGATTGAACTAATACCTCTCAGGTGAACACTCCAGGCTATTACTACAGAAAAGAAGTCGCTTCATCCTGATTGAACTAATACCTCTCAGGTGAACACTCCAGACTATTACTACAGAAAAGGAGTCGCTTCATCCTGATTGATCTAATACCTCTCAGGTGAACACTCCAGGCTATTACTACAGAAAAGGAGTCGCTTCATCCTGATTGAACTAATACCTCTCAGGATAACACTCCAGGCTATTACTACAGAAAAGGAGTCGCTTCATCCTGATTGAACTAATACCTTTCAGGTTAACACTCCTGGCTATTACTACAGGAAAATAGTTGTTTCATCCTGATTGAACTAATACCTCTCAGGTGAACACTCCTGTCTATTACTACAGAAAAGGAGTCACTTCATCCTGTTTGCACTAATATCTCTCAGGTGAACACTCCAGGCTATTACTATAGAAAAGGAGTCGCTTCATTCTGATTGAACTACTACCACTCAGAGAAACACTCCAGGCTATTACTACAGAAAAGGAGTTGCTTCATACTGAATGAACTAATACCTCTCAGGTGAACACTCCAGGCTATTACTACAGAAAAGGAGTTTCTTCATCTTGATTGAACGACTACCTCTCAGGTGAACACTCCATTCTATTACAACAGAAAAGGAGTCGCTTCATACTGACTGAACTAATACCTCTCAGGTGAACACTCCAGGCTATTACTACAGAAAAGGAGTCGCTTTATCTTGATTGAACTACTACCACTCAGGTGAACACTCCAGGCAATTACTACAGAAAAGGAGTCGCTTCATCCTGATTGAACTACTAACTCTTAGGTGAACACTCCAGGCTATTACTACAGAAAAGGAGTCGCTTCATCCTTATTGAACTAATTTCTCTCAGGTGAACACTCCAGTCTATTGCTACAGAAAAAGAGTCCCTTCATCCTGATTGAACTACTACCTCTCGGGTGAACACTCCAGACTATTACTTCAGAAAAGGAGTTGCTTCATCCTGATTGAACTAATACCTCTCAGGTGAACACTCCAGGCAATTACTACAGAAAAGGAGTCGCTTCATCCTGATTGAACTACTACCTCTCAGGTGAACACTCCAGGCTATTACTACAGAAAAGGAGTCGCTTCATCCTGATTGAACTAATTTCTCTCAGGTGAACACTCCAGACTATTACTATAGAAAAAGAGTCCCTTCATCCTGATTGAACTACTACCTCTCGGGTGAACACTCCAAACTATTACTTCAGAAAAGGAGTTGCTTCATCCTGATTGAACTAATACCTCTCAGGTGAACACTCCAGGCTATTACTACAGAAAAGGAGTCGCTTTACTCTGATTGAATTAATAACTCTCAGGTGAACACTCCAGGCTATTACTACAGAAAAGGAGTCGCCTCACCCTGATTGAACTAATACCTCTCAGGTGAACACTCCAGGCTATTTCTACAGAAAAGGAGTCGCTTCATCCTGACTGAACTAATACCTCTCAGGTGAACACTCCAGGCTATTACTACAGAAAAGGAGACGCTTTATGCTGATTGAACTAATACCTCTCAGGTGAACACTCCAGGATATTAGTACAGAAAAGGAGTCACTTTATCCTGATTGAACTAATACATCGCATATGAACACTCCAGGCTATTACTACAGAAAAGGATTTGCTTCATCCTGATTAAACTAATACCTCTCAGGTAAACACTCCAGACTATTACTACAGAAAAGGAGTCGCTTCACCCTGATTGAACTAATACCTCTCAGGTGAACAGTCCAGGCTATTACTACAGAAAAGGAGTCGCTTCATCCTGATTGAACTAATACCTCTCAGGTGAACACTCCAGGCTATTACTACAGAAAAGTAGTCGCTTTATCCTGATTGAACTAATACCTCACATATGAACACTCCAGGCTATTACTACAGAAAAGGATTTGCTTCATCCTGATTAAACTAATACCTCTCAGGTGAACACTCCAGGCTATTACTACAGTAAAGGAGTCCCTTTATCCTGATTGAACTAATACCTCTCATGTGAACACTCCAGGCTATTACTACAGAAAAGGAGTCGCTTCACCCTGATTGAACTAATACCTCTCAGGTGAACACTCCAGGCTATTACTACAGAAAAGGAGTCGCTTTACCCTGATTGAACTAATACATCTCAAGTGAACACTCCAGGCTATTACTACAAAAAAGGAGTCGCCTCACCCTGATTGAACTACTACTTCTCAGGTGAACACTCCAGGCTATTACTACAGAAAAGGAGTCGCTTCATCCTGATTGAACTAATACCTCTCAGGTGAACACTCCAGGCTATTACTACAGAAAATAAGTCGCTTCATCCTGATTGAACTAATACCTCTCAGGTGAACACTCCAGACTATTACTACAGAAAAGGAGTCGCTTCATCCTGATTGATCTAATACCTCTCAGGTGAACACTCCAGGCTATTACTGCAGAAAAGGAGTCGCTTCATCCTGATTGAACTAATACCTTTCAGGTTAACACTCCAGGCTATTACTACAGGAAAAGAGTTGTTTCATCCTGATTGAACTAATACCTCTCAGGTGAACACTCCTGGCTATTATTACAGAAAAGGAGTCGCTTCATCCTGGTGCACTAATTTCTCTCAGGTGAACACTCCAGGCTATTACTATAGAAAAGGAGTCGCTTCATTCTGATTGAACTAATACCACTCAGAGAAACACTCCAGGCTATTACTACAGAAAAGGAGTTGCTTCATACTGAATGAACTAATACCTCTCAGGTGAACACTCCAGGCTATTACTACAGAAAAGGAGTTTCTTCATCTTGATTGAACGACTACCTCTCAGGTGAACACTCCATTCTATTACAACAGAAAAGGAGTCGCTTCATACTGACTGAACTAATACCTCTCAGGTGAACACTCCAGACTATTACTACAGAAAAGGAGTCGCTTTATCTTGATTGAACTACTACCACTCAGGTGAACACTCCAGGCAATTACTACAGAAAAGGAGTCGCTTCATCCTGATTGAACTACTACCTCTTAGGTGAACACTCCAGGCTATTACTACAGAAAAGGAGTCGCTTCATCCTGATTGAACTAATTTCTCTCAGGTGAACACTCCAGACTATTACTACAGAAAAAGAGTCCCTTCATCCTGATTGAACTAATACCTCTCAGGTGAACACTCCAGGCTATTACTACAGAAAAGGAGACGCTTTATGCTGATTGAACTAATACCTCTCAGATGAACACTCCAGGCTATTAGTACAGAAAAGGAGTCACTTTATCCTGATTGAACTAATACATTGCATATGAACACTCCAGGCTATTACTACAGAAAAGGATTTGCTTCATCCTGATTAAACTAATACCTTTCAGGTAAACACTCCAGACTATTACTACAGAAAAGGAGTCGCTTCACCCTGATTGAACTAATACCTCTCAGGTAGTGATGAGCCGAACACCCCCGGGTTCGGTTCGCACCAGAACCCGCGAACGGACCGAAAGTTCGTACGAACATTAGAACCCTATTAAATACAATGGATGCGAACGTTCGAATTCTAAAGTGCTAATTATAACAACTATTATGCATGTTATTGTCCTAAAAAGGGTTTGGGAACCCGGGTTGTGCACCAGGGGACATGTATCAATGCAAAAAGAAGTTTTAAAAACGGTCGTTTTTCGGGAGCAGTCATTTTAATGATGCATAAAGTGAAAAAAAAAAGTCAAATATTCCTTTAAATATCGTACCTGGGGGGTGTCTAAAGTATGCCTGTGAAGTGCCACGTGTTTCCCGTGTTTAGAACTGTCCCTGCACAAAATGACACTTCTAAAGGGAAAAAAAGCCATTTAAAACTGCTTGCGGCTTTAATAGAATGTCTGGTCCCGGTAATATGAATGAAAATCTTTAAGAAAAATGGCATAGCTACCCCATGACCCCCCCCCCCCCCTACCCCAGCCCATTACCAGCCCCTTTGGGTCTTGTATGGATATTAAGGGGAACCCCGCACATAAAATAAAAAAGGCCCTATATACTCTGAACAGCCGTATACAGGCGGTGCATACAAGACAGGGACTGTAGGTTTGTTCTTATGTAGAATCTGTTTGTAATTTTGAGCAGGTACATTGTTGAAGTGTAGCTCCAGCCCAAAAATCTATTTTTAAACTTTTTGGAAAACATTGGTAAGGGTTATCACCCCTGTAACATTTGTTTTGCTGTCTGTGCCCCTGTTCAGAACATTTCACCTCACTTTCCGTCCCAATGACAACTGTTTTTGAAATGTGGTGTTTTTCTTGAAACAAGGATTGCTGATAAAGCATCAGTACAGAGGAGACACCTTTCTCCCATATTTATTCTTACAGGAGAGAATTTTCCTTCCTAGTGGTAGATTTCCTCTCACTTCCTGTTGTCTTCTTGCGTTTGCAAGTAGGAGTCGTTTGTAAGTTGGATGTTTGAAAGTAGGGACCTGCCGTATATACTCTGCAGAAATAGGCCCCTTAGTTGTTGGTGTTGGCACAACACTGTAAGCACTCACAGTTACTCTTGGTTGGTGCTGGAACGCCCTGCTGTCAACTATTATATCAGGAATTTTAATTACATATAATTGTTGAACAGTGGTAGTAAAAATTGGGCCTTTGATGGTGGTGCTGGTGCCACAACACTGTAAGCCCTGACAGTTACTCTTGGTGGGTGCAGCAATGGGCCCTGCTGTGAATTATTAGATCAAGAATTGTAATTGCATGCCCCTGTTGAACAGGGGCTGAAAAATTGGGCCTTTCGTGGTGGTGGTGGTGGTGGTGGTGTTGCCACAACACTGTAAGCCCTCAGAGTTACTCTTGGTGGGTGCAGGAATGGGCCCTGCTGTGAATTATTAGATCAAGAATTGTAATTGCATGCCCCTGTTGAACAGGGGCTGAAAAATTGGGCCTTTCGTGGTGGTGGTGGTGGTGGTGGTGTTGCCACAACACTGTAAGCCCTCAGAGTTACTCTTGGTGGGTGCAGGAATGGGCCCTGCTGTGAATTATTAGATCAAGAATTGTAATTACATGCCCCTTTTGAACAGGGGCTGAAAAATTGGGCCTTTCGTGGTGGTGGTGGTGGTGGCGTTGCCACAACACTGTAAGCCCTCAGAGTTACTCTTGGTGGGTGCAGCAATGGGCCCTGCTGTGAATTATTAGATCAAGAATTGTAATTGCATGCCCCTGTTGAACAGGGGCTGAAAAATTGGGCCTTTCGTGGTGGTGGTGGTGGTGGTGGTGTTGCCACAACACTGTAAGCCCTCAGAGTTACTCTTGGTGGGTGCAGCAATGGGCCCTGCTGTGAATTATTAGATCAAGAATTGTAATTACATGCCCCTTTTGAACAGGGGCTGAAAAATTGGGCCTTTCGTGGTGGTGGTGGTGGTGGCGTTGCCACAACACTGTAAGCCCTCAGAGTTACTCTTGGTGGGTGCAGCAATGGGCCCTGCTGTGAATTATTAGATCAAGAATTGTAATTGCATGCCCCTGTTGAACAGGGGCTGAAAAATTGGGCCTTAGGCACTGGTGGCACAACACTACAACCCCTCACAGATACTGTACTTGGAGCACAGCAATGAGCCCTGTTGCAAAGTATTGCTTCAAAAATTGTAATGACACGCCCCTGTTAAACAGGGGCTGAAAAATTGGGCCTTAGGCACTGGTGCCACAACACTCCAACCCCTCACAGATACTGTACTTGGAGCACAGCAATGAGCCCTATGGCAAATTATTGCTAAAAAAATTGTAATTACACGCCCCTGTAAAACAGGGGCTGAAAAATTGGGCCTTAGCCACTGATGGCGGCACCCATAAACAAAAATGATCTTCCAAGCTATCATCATCAATCGTATCATTGAGGACTCGGAGGAGGAGGATAGCCAGTCAACATAACAGCACAGGCACTCAGCATCAGCATCAGTCTTGAAGGGATGTGACATGTTAAAATCAATTAGTCTGTTATATCAGCATCAGGTGTGTGGTAGCTGGTGGTGATCCAAGACTGGTTCATCTTGATGAAAGTCAGTCGATCAACCGAGTCGGTGGACAGGCGCACCCTGTGATCCGTGACAAATCCTCCAGCAGCACTGAATGTGCGTTCCGAAAGAACGCTGGATGCAGGACAGGCCAGTAGCTCAATTGCATACTGTGCAAGCTCTGGCCAGTGATCCATCCTCAAGACCCAGTAAGCCAGAGGATTTTCGGTGGGGAAGGTGTCCAAGTCTGACCTTGCCCCTAGATATTCCTGCACCATGTTTATCAGACGCTGGCGATGGTTGCTGGAACCGATCATACTTTGGGGCTGCGGACTAAAGAATTGTCTGAACGCATCGGTCAGACGGCCACCTTCCCCACCGCTCTTTCTTTGACTGGCCGAAGCCTCAGCAACTCGTTGTCCAGGACCAGGAGTTTGTAACCTCCCAGTCTCTGGGAACGCGTTGCACAGACCTTTCTGCAAGGCCTCCCGGAGTTGTCTCATCCTCTGCTCCCTCTGCGACGGTAACATAAGGTCCGCAACCTTACCCTTGTACCGTGGATCAAGGAGAGTGGCCAGCCAGTAATGGTCCCTCTCCTTGATCCGAAGAATACGAGGATCCTTCCGCAGACTTTGCAGGATCAGGGAGGCCATGCAGCGTAGCTTTGCTGAGGCATTCGCTCCGGAGTCCTCTGGGTCACTAAGGACGACATGATCCGCAGCCACCTCCTCCCAGCCACGTACAAGTCCACTGGTTTCTTGGGACTGTAAATCATCCCTAAAAGACTGCTGCTGATGATGCTGAGTGCCAGCCTCCACCTCCATGCTGACACAATCCTCCTCCTCCTCCTCCTCCTCCTCCTCCTCCTCTTCCTGTGCGATGGGTGGGACAGAAGGAACACTGTCTGGGTAAAGGGGGCCTTGAGAGGCAAGGAAGTCCTCCTCTTCCTGCCTCTGTTCTGCCTCAAGTGCCCTGTCCATTATTCCACGCAGCGTGTGCTCCAACAGGTGGACAAGAGGTACAGTGTCACTGATGCATGCACTGTCACTGCTCACCATCCTCGTGGCCTCCTCAAATGGTGCCAGGACAGTGCATGCATCCCTGATGATGCCCCACTGGCGTGGAGAAAAAAAACCAAGCTCCCCTGACCCTGTCCTGGTGCCGTAGTCGCACAGGTACTCATTGATGGCCCTCTGCTGCGTGTGCAGCCGCTGCAGCATGGCCAACGTTGAGTTCCACCTGGTGGGCATGTCACATATAAGGCGGTTCTTGGGCAGGTTCAACTCCTTTTGCAGCTCAGCCAGGCGAGCACTGGCATTATAAGATCTGCGGAAATGCACACAGACTTTCCTGGCCTGCCTCAGGACATCCTGTAAGCCCGGGTACCTGCCCAAGAACCGCTGCACCACCAGGTTAAGGACGTGAGCCACACAGGGCACATGGGTCAGTTGTCCCTGTCGGAGGGCGGAGAGGAGGTTGGTGCCATTGTCGCAAACCACCATTCCTGGCTTAAGCTGGCGTGGCGTCAACCACCTCTCGGCCTGGCCCTGCAGAGCAGACAGGACCTCTGCCCCAGTGTGGCTTCTGTCCCCCAAACACACCAGCGCAAGCACGGCATGGCATCTTTTTGCCTGCGTACTTGCGTAGCCCCTTGAACGCCTACGGAGCACCGCTGGTTCCGAGGACAAACCACAGGAAGAGGCCATGGAGGAAGAAGAAGAGGAGGGGGTGGAGGAGAGAGGTGTGTCACAACCAGTAGTAGCATTTTGGAGGCGTGGCGGTGGAACAACCTCCAACACTACTGCACCTTGTCCTGCATCCTTCCCAGCTGCCAAAAGAGTGACCCAATGGGCCGTGAAAGAAAGGTAACGTCCCTGTCCATGCCTGCTGGACCATGAGTCAGCGGTAATATGCACCTTACCGCTGACCGCCCTGTCCAGCGAGGCCAAGACATTGCCTTCCACATGCCGGTAGAGAGCCGGAATAGCCTTCCATGAGAAAAAGTGGCGTTTGGGAACCTGCCACTGAGGAACCGCACATTGCACAAACTCACGGAAGGGGGCCGAGTCTACCAACTGAAAAGGCAGCAGTTGAAGCGCTAGCAATTTAGCCAAGCTAGCATTCAACCACTGGGCATGTGGATGGCTGGGAGTGAACTTCTTTCGACGGTCCAGCAGCTGGGGCAGGGAAATTTGCCTGCTAGAATCGGACGTCGGTGTACTGCTAGCAGAGTGGCCGCAAGTACTTGGCTGTGACACACCTAATTCTACACCTTCATTCCTCTCAGTGCATGTTTCAGAGAGGACTGAAGTTATAGTGGGGTTGGAGATCCCAGCTGATGCGGTGCAAGGAGAGGTCCGCTTTGTTCTTTGAGTGGGTCTTTGAGGTAGGCTTGCCAACGAGCTGCATGGCAGGTCAACATATGTCTGGTCAGGCATGTGGTACCCAAGCGGCTGATGTTTTGGCCACGCGATATACGCTTGAGACATATGTTGCAAACAGCAGCTGTGCGATCTGATGCACTAGCCTCAAAAAAGGCCCACACCAAAGAACTTTTTGAATGACGGGCAGAGGCAGCGCCCTGCACAGGCGGAGCTCTGCGGTGTGATTCCGTCGGTGTACTGCCCTTACGCTGGCCACCAAAGGGCATCCTGCCTCGTTGCAGATGTGCCTCCTCCTCATCCTCCTCCTCTCTCCTATTAGGCACCCACGTGGAGTCAGTGACCTCATCATCACCTCCCTCCTCATCACTGGAGCCAATCTGGCAGTATGCTGCAGCTGCTGGAACATGACTGCCAGATTGGTGTCCTTCTTGAGCATCCCCTCTGTCTGCTCTCACGCTACTGCCTTCCTCTAGCTGGGTTTCATCATCAGACCCTTCGAAACGCTGGGCATCCTCCTGGAGCATGTACCCAACACTGTGCTCAAACAGTTCGGGGGACTCCTCAGGAGGAGGACATGGTGGGTCTAGGGAAGGAGTGACTGATGATGAGTCTGACATTGATACCAGGGAAGAGGATGCTTTGGCAGCTGCTTTTCCAGTACTCTGAGCCTGGGTGAGAGAGGATGAGGAGGAGGAGGAGGGCTTGGTCATCCACTCTACCAAGTCTTCGGCATGATGTGGCTCAACATGTCCAGCTGCCGAAAAGAAGGACAAGCGTGTCCCATGGCCATGTGCTGATGACAATGCACCGCGTCCACGACCAGCACTGTTGCCCCCAGACACAGAGCCTGCTTGCCCTCTTTTATTGCCTCCTGACTGTCTGCCTCTCCTTGTTTGCCTTCCAGACATTCTAATAGATGGCCTGCAGGGAGATGGGAAAAAAGCAATAAGGGCTACCTTCAGGTGTCCTTCTCTGTCCCTTTACTTAAGGATTTCTAAATATGGTTGAGGATGATTGCTTTTGCACAGAATAGCACAACGACAATTTCCCTGACTGTCCAAAAAAACAAGGATTTCAAAGATGGTTGATGAGGAATGCTTTAGCACACTATAGCACAAGGAGAATTCCCTCACTGTCCTTCCCTGTCCCTAGAAACAAGGATTCGCACAGTAAAAGACACTGACACTCTCCCTACCTATAGTTTTCTGTCCCTAGAAAAAATGTTTTTTTAAAGCACACTATAGCACAAGGAGAATTTCACTCACTTTCCTTCTTTGTCCCTAGAAACAAGGATTATCACAGTGAAAGAAACTGACACTCTTCCTTCCTATAGTTTTCTGTCCCTAGAAAAAATGTTTTTTTAAAGCACACTATAGCACAAGGAGAATTCCCTCACTGTCCTTCCCTGTCCATAGAAACAAGGATTCGCACAGTAAAACACACTGACACTCTCCCTACCTATAGTTTTCTGTCCCTAGAAAAAATGTTTTTTTAAAGCACACTATAGCACAAGGAGAATTTCACTCACTTTCCTTCTTTGTCCCTAGAAACAAGGATTATCACAGTGAAAGAAACTGACACTCTTCCTACTGTGAGGGGGTTAACTCGGTAGCGGGTGTGTGTGACCCCCTGGTTGGGCTCCCCACACAAAAACAGGGCCAGCAGACGGAGGTTGTGGTTTTCAAAATCAAAAGGTGCGGTTTATTTCTCTATGTACAGTGACAAAAACACAGCAAAGCCAAAAAGAAACAAACAAAATAAATCCTGGTCAGTTTGACCTCTGACTAAACATGCAGCTTTCCTAAACTAACAGCTGGGATCAGCCTGGTGCTGTCCTAGTCCCTAAGTCCCTGGTTTAGTAAAAGTCCAAACAAATAGCCACACAGGCTTTGCCTCACCGCACAGGGGTTCACTCTCCCTAGACAGTCCACACAGGTCTGGGTCCAGGCATGAGCTAACATCTAATGAAGCTGGGAGTTTTTATAAAGGCCTTAAATGAGCTGACAAGCTTCAGCTGGTCTCATCAACTCCCTGCCTGCACGACGCCCAGCCCTCTCTCTAGAGGTATGAGTCATCCATGAACCCACTAGCCTCAGCTGGGCTTCATCAACTCCCTAGTTGTATAAGTCGGCATAAAGCCTGAATCTGGGAGAAATATATCTACCCCCCTGGATGCAACCAGGTGACTTTACCTTCCTGCTGTCACATACCCCCCCCTCTTGTTTTAACCTTGGGGTTGGAACACCAGCAATCAGGCATTCATGTACTCGAGACAAAGCATCCACATTCCCCATTTGAACGCCAGGGCGATGCTTTACTGTGAAGTTGAATTCCTGTAGGGCCAGGAACCACCTATTCACTCTTCTATTTGTCTCCTTGTTTTGAGCCATCCACTTTAACGGAGCGTGATCCGTAACCATGTCAAAGTGCCTACCTAGCAGATAGTACCGAAGGGAATCTAGAGCCCACTTCACCGCTAAACACTCCTTTTCAACCGTGGCGTAATTTACCTCATGGGACTTCAACTTCCTGCTGAGGTAAATGACTGGGTGCTCTTCCCCGTTCCAGACCTGGGACAATACTGCTCCTAACCCCACATCTGACGCATCACTTTGTACGACAAAGTCTTTAGAGAAGTCGGGTGAGTACAACACTGGCTGGCTACATAAGGCTTGTTTCAAGAATTGGAATGCTGCCTCAGCCTCGGGGGTCCATTTAATCATGACCGACCCTTTCCCTTTCGTCAGGTTGGTTAGGGGCACAGCCTTAGAAGCAAAGTGGGGAATGAAGCGCCGATAATAACCCGCGATTCCCAGAAAGGCCCGTACCTGCTTCTTGCTGTTGGGACGTGGCCAACTCTGGATGGCCTCGACTTTGTTGAGTTGGGGTTTTATCACTCCCCTGCCAATGGTGTACCCAAGATATTTGGCCTCCTCCTGCCCAATGGTACACTTCTTGGGGTTAGCCGTAAACCCCGCTTCCTGGATAGAGTCTAGGACTGCTTGCACTTTTGGCAGATGTGAGGCCCAATCTGTGCTATGGACAATTACGTCATCCAGGTAAGCCGCAGCATACTTCCGATGGGGCCTCAGTATCTGGTCCATTTTCCGCTGGAATGTGGCCGGCGCATTCTGTAACCCGAACGGCATTCTTTTATATTGGAACGCCCCGTCTGGGGTTACAAATGCGGTTTTCTCTTTGGCCGACTTGGCCAGGGGGATTTGCCAATACCCTTTTGTGAGGTCAAGAGTCGTCATGTATCGGGCTGTTCCCAGCCGGTCGATCAACTCATCTATACGTGGCATGGGGTAGGTGTCAAATTTTGTAACTTTGTTCAACTGACGAAAATCGTTACAAAATCGCCAGCTCCCATCCGGTTTAGGCACCAACACAATGGGACTAGACCAATCACTTTGGGACTCCTCTATCACCCCTAAGTTCAGCATTTTCTGTACTTCCTCCCGTATTGCCTCCCGTCGGGCCTCTGGGATCCGATAGGGTTTTAACTTCACCCTTTCACCGGGCGGGGTAATAATATCATGCTCTACCCCAGATGTTTGTCCCGGCAGCTCAGAGAACACCTCCTTGTTGCAAAGCACAAACTCCTTAACCTCCTGTTGTTGGGGTTGTGACAAGGTGGCTGCTATTCCAACCTCCGGAATCACGCAACCAGTTTGAGCTGGTGACCAAGTTTCTGCGACTAGGGACTCTCTATCCCTCCAGGCTTTCAACAGATTAACGTGATATATCTGTTCGGGCTTTCGCCTTCCTGGTTGTCTGACCTTGTAATTCACTTCGCTCACTTTTTCCATTATCTCGTAGGGGCCTTGCCATTTGGCAAGGAATTTACTTTCAACCGTAGGGACAAGTACCAATATCCTATCCCCCGGGGAAAAGGTACGGGTCTTTGCTCCACGGTTGTACACTCTCTGCTGTGCCAACTGCGCTTGGGCCAAATGTTCCTTCACGATGGGCATTACCTGTGCAATTCGATCTTGCATCAGGGCGACATGCTCAATCACACTCCTGTGGGGAGAACTCTCACTTTCCCAAGTTTCCTTGGCAATATCCAACAGCCCTCTTGGGTGTCTCCCATACAGTAACTCAAAGGGGGAGAATCCCGTAGAGGATTGGGGCACCTCCCTAATAGCAAACATCAAATAAGGAAGTAGACAGTCCCAATCCTTTCCATCTCTATCCACCACTTTCTTCAACATTTGTTTTAGGGTTTTGTTGAATCTTTCAACCAGCCCATCGGTTTGGGGGTGATACACAGATGTACGCAATTGCGTCACTTTGAACAATTTACACAGCTCTTTCATAACCCGGGACATAAAGGGTGTACCTTGGTCCGTAAGCAGTTCTTTACAAATACCCACCCGGCTAAAAACAAGAGATAGCTCTTTGGCTATGGTTTTGGCCGAGGTATTTCTGAGAGGGATCGCTTCTGGATAACGGGTGGCATAGTCCATTATAACCAATATGTACTGGTGCCCCCTAGCGGACTTGATTATAGGACCTACCAAATCCATTGCGATTCTCTCAAACGGGACCTCAATGATGGGTAGAGGGACCAGCGGGCTACGGAAATGTGGCATCGGGGCCGACCTCTGACACACAGGGCAGGAGGAACAATAATTTTCTATGTCCTTCATCACCCCAGGCCAATAGAATCTCTGTAATACCCTCTCTCGGGTTTTCTCTGTCCCCAGATGACCTCCAAGAATGTGCCCATGGGCCAACTCCAACACCAACTTCCTGTAAGGTTTGGGCACCACAAGCTGCTCAACGGTTTCTTCTGCCCTTTTTGCCACCCGATACAGTAGGTCCTTCTCTACGCTGAAGTATGGGTAAGTGCAGGTATTATCTGGGTTCACTAACTCGCCATCTATTTCCACTACGTTTTCCCGTGCCTTTATTAGGGCGGGGTCTTTTAACTATTCTGTGGCAAAATTTTCCCTGTGAACCTCCAGATCAGAAAACTCCACAGACGGTAGGTTTTCGTCTGAGGAGGTGGGCTCCTCTCCAGTTTCTTGAGTCTCCCCTGCCAATACTGACAAGGGAAATTCTGGAGAGTCCTCACCACTCTCAGAGGAGTTCTGGCTATCACATTCCTGGTACATAGGGGCACCAGTGGGGGGCTCAGGATCATCCCACAGTTCCCAGAACTTCGGAAAATCCCTTCCCACAATGGCATCATGCGGTAATTGAGATACTAACCCCACTGGATGAGAGAGGGTACCTTTGGGGGTCTCGAAACACACTGTAGTCACTGGATACTCTCGGGTGTCCCCATGCACACAAATAACAGCTACCTTGCTATTCCCAGAGACCTCTGTTTTAACTAATTCAGCCTTTATCAGGGTCACAAGGCTACCTGAATCCAGTAATACCACAACATTTCTACCATTAATACACATTTTGCATAAATGTTTCTCAGTTCCCCGAATGGCAGTGCATGCGACTGTCGCACACAGCGACTGACGTCTGTCCATCAGAAAGTCACATTGCATGGGTTCCTCCACAACCGGGCAATTTGCTGCAATATGTCCCGCTTGCCGGCAGCGGTAGCAAACAATCCATTTGGCTGCCTCTTGAGCCCCTGACTTCCCAGGCTGTTCTCGCCAAACTTTGGGTAGAGCTCCCACCCTCTCACTCTCTCCACCCTCACCCCTTGGAATCCTCTTATCCGCCCCTGGGGATGGTCTGGTCTTAGGGTGGAAAGTCCGAGAGTCTCTGGAAGAGGCCGTCAGGTTCTCTGTAGCCAAGTATCTCTCTACACGATCCACAAGTTTACCGGCCGTTTCTGGGTCTCCATGGCTTACCCACTTTTGAATGGCGGTAGGAAGAGCTCTCAAGAAACGATCCATCACAACACGTTCCACAATCTCCGGTGCGGACAAAGTCTCTGGCTGTAGCCACTTCCTGCTCAGGTGAATGAGATCATACATTTGAGACCTGGGGGGTTTTCCAAGCTGGAAAGTCCAGTTATGCACACGCTGAGCCCGGACAGCCAGGGTGACACCCAGCCTTGCCAATATTTCAGCTTTTAGCATCACATAGTCTTTTGCTTGGTCAGGCTCTAGGTCATAGTAAGCCTTCTGCGATTCACCAGTTAACAGAGGAGCCACCAGTCCAGCCCACTGCTCCTCAGGCCACTTTTCTCTTTCAGCAGTCCTTTCAAATGTGGTCAAAAATACCTCTGGATCATCCTCTCCAGTCATTTTTGTCAATAAACGACTCACCCCAAAGGACGCGGTATTAGTGGGACGGCTTTCCTCACTGGTCTGCGGACGTTGCTGCATTACTGCTTCCATTTGTTGTAGTCTCTGCTCTTGCTTCTGTAACAGGTCTATGAAGCGGGCCTCAGATTGCTGCTGGGCTTGTTGATGAGCTTGCTGCTGGGCTGCAAGGCTCCTTTGCAAACCTGCATTTGTCTGCTGTTGATTGGCATTTGCTAGAGCCAGCTGTTTCAGTATCTCCTCCATGCTGGCTTAAAAAAACTGCCCGCATTCTCCACCAACTGTGAGGGGGTTAACTCGGTAGCGGGTGTGTGTGACCCCCTGGTTGGGCTCCCCACACAAAAACAGGGCCAGCAGACGGAGGTTGTGGTTTTCAAAATCAAAAGGTGCGGTTTATTTCTCTATGTACAGTGACAAAAACACAGCAAAGCCAAAAAGAAACAAACAAAATAAATCCTGGTCAGTTTGACCTCTGACTAAACATGCAGGTTTCCTAAACTAACAGCTGGGATCAGCCTGGTGCTGTCCTAGTCCCTAAGTCCCTGGTTTAGTAAAAGTCCAAACAAATAGCCACACAGGCTTTGCCTCACCGCACAGGGGTTCACTCTCCCTAGACAGTCCACACAGGTCTGGGTCCAGGCATGAGCTAACATCTAATGAAGCTGGGAGTTTTTATAAAGGCCTTAAATGAGCTGACAAGCTTCAGCTGGTCTCATCAACTCCCTGCCTGCACGACGCCCAGCCCTCTCTCTAGAGGTATGAGTCATCCATGAGCCCACTAGCCTCAGCTGGGCTTCATCAACTCCCTAGTTGTATAAGTCGGCATAAAGCCTGAATCTGGGAGAAATATATCTACCCCCCTGGATGCAACCAGGTGACTTTACCTTCCTGCTGTCACACTTCCTATAGTTTTCTGTCCCTAGAAAAAATGTTTTTTTAAAGCACACTATAGCACAAGGAGAATTCCCTCACTGTCCTTCCCTGTCCCTAGAAACAAGGATTCGCACAGTAAAACACACTGACACTCTCCCTACCTATAGTTTTCTGTCCCTAGAAAAAATGTTTTTTTAAAGCACACTATAGCACAAGGAGAATTTCACTCACTTTCCTTCTTTGTCCCTAGAAACAAGGATTATCACAGTGAAAGAAACTGACACTCTTCCTTCCTATAGTTTTCTGTCCCTAGAAAAAATGTTTTTTTAAAGCACACTATAGCACAAGGAGAATTCCCTCACTGTCCTTCCCTGTCCCTAGAAACAAGGATTCGCACAGTAAAACACACTGACACTCTCCCTACCTATAGTTTTCTGTCCCTAGAAAAAATGTTTTTTTAAAGCACACTATAGCACAAGGAGAATTCCCTCACTGTCCTTCCCTGTCCCTAGAAACAAGGATTCGCACAGTAAAACACACTGACACTCTCCCTACCTATAGTTTTCTGTCCCTAGAAAAAATGTTTTTTTAAAGCACACTATAGCACAAGGAGAATTTCACTCACTTTCCTTCTTTGTCCCTAGAAACAAGGATTATCACAGTGAAAGAAACTGACACTCTTCCTTCCTATAGTTTTCTGTCCCTAGAAAAAATGTTTTTTTAAAGCACACTATAGCACAAGGAAAATTCCCTCACTGTCCTTCCCTGTCCCTAGAAACAAGGATTCGCACAGTAAAACACACTGACACTCTCCCTACCTATAGTTTTCTGTCCCTAGAAAAAATGTTTTTTTAAAGCACACTATAGCACAAGGAGAATTCCCTCACTGTCCTTCCCTGTCCCTAGAAACAAGGATTCGCACAGTAAAAGACACTGACACTCTCCCTACCTATAGTTTTCTGTCCCTAGAAAAAATGTTTTTTTAAAGCACACTATAGCACAAGGAGAATTTCACTCACTTTCCTTCTTTGTCCCTAGAAACAAGGATTATCACAGTGAAAGAAACTGACACTCTTCCTTCCTATAGTTTTCTGTCCCTAGAAAAAATGTTTTTTTAAAGCACACTATAGCACAAGGAGAATTCCCTCACTGTCCTTCCCTGTCCCTAGAAACAAGGATTCGCACAGTAAAAGACACTGACACTCTCCCTACCTATAGTTTTCTGTCCCTAGAAAAAATGTTTTTTTAAAGCACACTATAGCACAAGGAGAATTTCACTCACTTTCCTTCTTTGTCCCTAGAAACAAGGATTATCACAGTGAAAGAAACTGACACTCTTCCTTCCTATAGTTTTCTGTCCCTAGAAAAAATGTTTTTTTAAAGCACACTATAGCACAAGGAGAATTCCCTCACTGTCCTTCCCTGTCCCTAGAAACAAGGATTCGCACAGTAAAACACACTGACACTCTCCCTACCTATAGTTTTCTGTCCCTAGAAAAAATGTTTTTTTAAAGCACACTATAGCACAAGGAGAATTCCCTCACTGTCCTTCCCTGTCCCTAGAAACAAGGATTCGCACAGTAAAAGACACTGACACTCTCCCTACCTATAGTTTTCTGTCCCTAGAAAAAATGTTTTTTTAAAGCACACTATAGCACAAGGAGAATTTCACTCACTTTCCTTCTTTGTCCCTAGAAACAAGGATTATCACAGTGAAAGAAACTGACACTCTTCCTTCCTATAGTTTTCTGTCCCTAGAAAAAATGTTTTTTTAAAGCACACTATAGCACAAGGAGAATTCCCTCACTGTCCTTCCCTGTCCCTAGAAACAAGGATTCGCACAGTAAAACACACTGACACTCTCCCTACCTATAGTTTTCTGTCCCTAGAAAAAATGTTTTTTTAAAGCACACTATAGCACAAGGAGAATTCCCTCACTGTCCTTCCCTGTCCCTAGAAACAAGGATTCGCACAGTAAAACACACTGACACTCTCCCTACCTATAGTTTTCTGTCCCTAGAAAAAATGTTTTTTTAAAGCACACTGTAGCACAAGGAGAATTTCACTCACTTTCCTTCTTTGTCCCTAGAAACAAGGATTATCACAGTGAAAGAAACTGACACTCTTCCTTCCTATAGTTTTCTGTCCCTAGAAAAAATGTTTTTTTTAAAGCACACTATAGCACAAGGAGAATTCCCTCACTGTCCTTCCCTGTCCCTAGAAACAAGGATTCGCACAGTAAAACACACTGACACTCTCCCTACTGTGACAGCAGGAAGGTAAAGTCACCTGGTTGCATCCAGGGGGGTAGATATATTTCGCCCAGATTCAGGCTTTACGCCGACTTATACAACTAGGTGGAGAGTTGTATAAGCCCAGCTAAGGCTAGTGGGCTCATGGATGACTCATATGTCTAGGGAGAGTGTGGGGCGTCGTGCAGACAGGGAGTTGATGAGACCAGCTGAAGCTTGTCAGCTCATTTAGGCCTCTATAAGAACTCCCAGCTTCATTAGATGTTAGCTCATGCCTGGAACCAGACCTGTGTGGACTGTCTAGGGAGAGTGAACCCCTGTGCGGTGAGACAAAGCCTGTGTGGCTATTTGCTTGGACATTTAAAACCAGGGACTTAGGGACTAGGACAGCACTAGGCTGATCCCAGTTGTTAGTTAGGAAACCTGTATGTTTAGTCAGAGGTCAACTTGACCAGGATTTATTTTGTTTATGTTTCTTTTGCTTTGCTGTGTTTTGTCACTGTAAATAGAAAATAAACCGCACCTTTTTGATTTTGAAAACCACAACCTCCGTTTGCTGGGCCTGTTTTGTGTGGGGAGCCCATCCCGGGGGTCACACACACCCGCTGCCGAGCTAACCCCCTCACAGTTGGTGGAGAACCAGTGGCAGTTTTTTTTTAAGCCAGCATGGAGGAGATACTGAAGCAGCTGGCTCTAGCAAATGCCAATCAACAGCAGACAAATGCAGGTTTGCAAAAGAGCCTTGCAGCTCATCAACAGAGCCTTGCAGCTCAACAACAGAACTTCGCAGCCCAGCAGCAAGCTCATCAACAGAGCCTTGCAGCCCAGCAGCAGACAAACGCAACTTTGCAACAGAGTCTGGAGGCTCAGCAACAAGCCCAGCAGCAATCTGAGGCCCGCTTCATAGACCTGTTGCAGAAGCAAGAGCAGAGACTACAACAACAGATGGAAGCAGTAATGCAGCAACGTCCGCAGACCAGTGAGGAAAGCCGTCCCACTAATACCGCGTCCTTTGGGGTGAGTCGTTTATTGACAAAAATGACTGGAGAGGATGATCCAGAGGTATTTTTGACCACATTTGAAAGGACCGCTGAAAGAGAAAAGTGGCCTGAGGAGCAGTGGGCTGGACTGGTGGCTCCTCTGTTAACTGGTGAATCGCAGAAAGCTTACTATGACCTAGAGCCTAACCAAGCAAAAGACTATGTGATGCTAAAAGCTGAAATATTGGCAAGGCTGGGTGTCACCCAGGCTGTCCGGGCTCAGCGTGTGCATAACTGGACTTTCCAGCTTGGAAAACCCCCCAGGTCTCAAATGTATGATCTCATTCACCTGAGCAGAAAGTGGCTACAGCCAGAGACTTTGTCCGCACCAAAGATTGTGGAACGTGTTGTAATGGATCGGTTTTTGAGAGCTCTTCCTACTGCCATCCAAAAGTGGGTAAGCCATGGAGACCCAGAGACGGCCGATGGTCTTGTGGATCGTGTGGAGAAATACTTGGCTACAGAGAACCTGACGGCCTCTTCCAGAGACACTCGGACTTTCCACCCTAAGACCAGACCATCCCCAGGGGCGGATAAGAGGATTCCAAGGGGTGAGGGTGGAGAGAGTGAGAGGGTGGGAGCTCTACCCCAAGTTTGGCGAGAACAGCCTGGGAAATCAGCGGCTCAAGAGGCGGCAAGAAGGATCGTTTGCTACCGCTGCCGGCAAGCGGGACATATTGCAGCCAATTGCCCGGTTGTGGAGGAACCCATGCAGTGTGACTTTCTGACGGGCAGACGTCAGTCGCTGTGTGCGACAGTCGCATGCACTGCCATTCGAGGAACTGAGAAACATTTATGCAAAATGTGTGTTAATGGTAGAAATGTTGTGGTATTGCTGGATTCAGGTAGCCTTGTGACCCTGATAAAGGCTGAGTTAGTTAAAACAGAGGTCTCTGGGAATAGCAAGGTAGCTGTTATTTGTGTGCATGGGGACACCCGAGAGTATCCAGTGACTACAGTGTGTTTCGAGACCCCCAAAGGTACCCTCTCTCATCCAGTGGGCTTAGTATCTCAGTTACCGCATGACGCCATTGTGGGAAGGGATTTTCCGAAGTTCTGGGAACTGTGGGATGATCCTGAGCCCCTCACTGGTGCCCCTATGTACCAGGAATGTGATAGCCAGAACTCCCCTGAGAGTGGTGAGGACTCTCCGGAATTTCCCTTATCAGTATTGGCAGGGGAGACTCAAGAAACTGGAGAGGAGCCCACCTCCTCAGACGAAAACCTACCGTCTGTGGAGTTTTCTGATCTTGAGGTTCACAGGGAAAACTTTGCCACAGAACAGTTGAAAGACCCCGCCCTAATAAAGGCACGGGAAAACGTAGTGAAAATAGATGGCGAGTTAGTGAACCCAGATAATACCTGCACTTACCCATACTTCAGCGTAGAGAAGGACCTACTGTATCGGGTGGCAAAAAGGGCAGAAGAAACCGTTGAGCAGCTTGTGGTGCCCAAACCTTACAGGAAGTTGGTGTTGGAGTTGGCCCATGGGCACATTCTTGGAGGTCATCTGGGGACAGAGAAAACCCGAGAGAGGGTATTACAGAGATTCTATTGGCCGGGGGTGATGAAGGACGTAGAAAATTATTGTTCCTCCTGCCCTGTGTGTCAGAGGTCGGCCCCGATGCCACATTTCCGTAGCCCGCTGGTCCCTCTACCCATCATTGAGGTCCCGTTTGAGAGGATCGCCATGGATTTGGTAGGTCCTATAATCAAGTCCGCTAGGGGGCACCAGTACATATTAGTTATAATGGACTATGCCACCCGTTATCCAGAAGCGATCCCTCTCCGAAATACCTCGGCCAAAACCATAGCCAAAGAGCTATCTCTTGTGTTTAGCCGGGTGGGTATTTGTAAAGAACTGCTTACGGACCAAGGTACACCCTTTATGTCCCGGGTTATGAAGGAGCTGTGTAAATTATTCAAAGTGACGCAATTACGTACATCTGTGTATCACCCCCAAACCGATGGGCTGGTTGAAAGATTCAACAAAACCCTAAAACAAATGTTGAAGAAAGTGGTGGATAGAGATGGAAAGGATTGGGACTGTCTACTTCCTTATCTGATGTTTGCTATTAGGGAGGTGCCCCAATCCTCTACGGGATTCTCCCCCTTTGAGTTACTGTATGGGAGACACCCAAGAGGGCTGTTGGATATTGCCAAGGAAACTTGGGAAAGTGAGAGTTCTCCCCACAGGAGTGTGATTGAGCATGTCGCCCTGATGCAAGACCGAATTGCACAGGTAATGCCCATCGTGAAGGAACATTTGGCCCAAGCGCAGTTAGCACAGCAGAGAGTGTACAACCGTGGAGCCAAGACCCGTACCTTTTCCCCGGGGGATAGGATACTGGTACTTGTCCCTACGGTTGAAAGTAAATTCCTTGCCAAATGGCAAGGCCCCTACGAGATAATGGAAAAAGTGAGCGAAGTGAATTACAAGGTCAGACAACCAGGAAGGCGAAAGCCCGAACAGATCTATCACGTTAATCTGTTGAAAGCCTGGAGGGATAGAGAGTCCCTAGTCGCAGACACTTGGTCACCAGCTCAAACTGGTTGCGTGATTCCTGAGGTTGGAATAGCAGCCACCTTGTCACAACCCCAACAACAGGAGGTTAAGGAGTTTGTGCTTCGCAACAAGGAGGTATTCTCTGAGCTGCCGGGACAAACATCTGGGGTAGAGCATGACATCATTACCCCGCCCGGTGAAAGGGTGAAGTTAAAACCCTATCGGATCCCAGAGGCCCGACGGGAGGCAATACGGGAGGAAGTACAGAAAATGCTGAACTTAGGGGTGATAGAGGAGTCCCAAAGTGATTGGTCTAGTCCCATTGTGTTGGTGCCTAAACCGGATGGGAGCTGGCGATTTTGTAACGATTTTCGTCAGTTGAACAAAGTTACAAAATTTGACACCTACCCCATGCCACGTATAGATGAGTTGATCGACCGGCTGGGAACAGCCCGATACATGACGACTCTTGACCTCACAAAAGGGTATTGGCAAATCCCCCTGGCCAAGTCGGCCAAAGAGAAAACCGCATTTGTAACCCCAGACGGGGTGTTCCAATATAAAAGAATGCCGTTCGGGTTACAGAATGCGCCGGCCACATTCCAGCGGAAAATGGACCAGATGCTGAGGCCCCATCGGAAGTATGCTGCGGCTTACCTGGATGACATAATTGTCCATAGCACAGATTGGGCCTCACATCTGCCAAAAGTGCAAGCAGTCCTGGACTCTGTTCGGGAAGCGGGGTTTACGGCTAACCCCAAGAAGTGTACCATTGGGCAGGAGGAGGCCAAATATCTTGGGTACACCATTGGGAGGGGAGTAATAAAACCCCAACTCAACAAAGTCGAGGCCATCCAGAGTTGGCCACGTCCCAACAGCAAGAAGCAGGTACGAGCCTTTCTGGGAATCGCTGGGTATTATCGGCGATTCATTCCCCACTTTGCTTCTAAGGCTGTGCCCCTAACCAACCTGACGAAGGGGAAAGGGTCGGTCATGATTAAATGGACCCCCGAGGCTGAGGCAGCATTCCAATTCTTGAAACAAGCCTTATGTAGCCAGCCAGTGTTGTACTCACCCGACTTCTCTAAAGACTTTGTCGTACAAAGTGATGCGTCAGATGTGGGGTTAGGAGCAGTATTGTCCCAGGTCTGGAACGGGGAAGAGCACCCAGTCATTTACCTCAGCAGGAAGTTGAAGTCCCATGAGGTAAATTACGCCACCGTTGAAAAGGAGTGTTTAGCGGTGAAGTGGGCTCTAGATTCCCTTCGGTACTACCTGCTAGGTAGGCACTTTGACATGGTTACGGATCACGCTCCGTTAAAGTGGATGGCTCAAAACAAGGAAACAAATAGAAGAGTGAATAGGTGGTTCCTGGCCCTCCAGGAATTCAACTTGTTGCTTTTTAAATATTAATTTTCAATATTTAATATTTAATAGCTCAACTTAATATGATGTATGTTAAAATGATAGTTCTTTGACAAGATTTGAAAGCTTCAAATTTAATAAGCATTTATTAAAGAATGGTCATTAGTCTATCTAATACACCGCAAACATTTACAGTCTTTAGGCAAGGGGGTAAATATTAGTTTAAATACAAAGTAGTAAATATTAGTGTTAGGTTACAATACAGAGTATATACATTACAAATAGACAGACAAACATATGAACATGTTAGTATACTGTAAGTGCTGGGAGAGGGTCTGATAATTACCTATAATGAATCCTGGGCCCAGGTTACCTCATCTCTCTCCACCTCTAATGAATTAGGGTGGTCCTTTTTATGGAGTCCTCTTCCATTGACTAACCCAGGGCGGCTACGATTGGCTACTGTTAATTCTCTCCTCCTTCCTATCGTTATATTATTTTCCCACACTACCCACTCTTTAGCGATGATTGAATTTGAAGTTGATTAAACTGGAGGTCGTTAACGTCCCTTGAATGGGGCGCTTAGCTATGCATGGAACTAGCCAGGAAGAATTACCCCTTAAATGGATAATGGTTCGTTAGTATGGGAGAATACATATGCCTTTATCTAGTGAATTAAGCCGCAGCCGCATAGACTGCCTCTTTCAGCTGCGATCTCTTTCTAGTTTGTTTGAATACTAAGTTAGTTCGTCAGACCATACGACTCCGCACACTTGTCACCCAGCATTCATGCATATTCCATAAGAGGACCGGTAATTAGATCTTTCTCTCTCCCAGCTTGTCATCTCAGTTAACCCTTACCGATACACACATTTCTTATTCTAACTTATATATATATATATATACATATATGAACAGATATTCCCAGTTTCAAATGGAGATCATTCATAAACATTCCTCATAAGGCAACAGATGACCCCTTGTGGCCAGTTGAGACAGGTGAGACAAGGCCACACTTAAGTGAGTAATTGTTTATGCCTAAGCTCCATTAGAGTGTTAAGTTTCTCCCTCTGCCATCTTAGAAGTCGGCCAAGATATATCACCATGCCCGTCATGAAAATCAGTACCCCACATTGCAATATGAGAAGACCTTTTATTCCCATTTCCACCCAGGTCCTAGTTGTGACTAAGCCGAAATCCCCATCATGTAAAAGTTCATTCAACCTTTTTCCTGTTTTCACCATATCATTACTAATATAAATTATATGGGTAACCTTCCTTGCAAGCAAATTGTGATTTACTGACAGAGTATCAATTTGTACATCAAAATGGGGTATGTATGTGATAGGATCTGGGACATCAGGGGTACTTTCAATGATATAGTCTTCTGTTAACACTGGTATGGGGGTTACTACAGTTTCCCCAATAGTAGTGTACTCATGTGGAATGAAGCAAAAATTTGGATAGGGTATTGGACACGACTGACCCCCATAGAGAAATGTCTGGTGATTGGTAACGACACAGTACAGTCCATCCATGTGGTAGGTGACCCTTGTGCTTGGTGTTCTCCATTTTGACAACTTTACAGGGCAGTTAGCTTCCATCTCATTTGGACTGGTTTCTTGAGGTGGTTGGCCTGGACTTTCCAGTTGGGGGTCCCTTGCTACTTTGGCTGTGGGAACCGGGTCATTGCTTAGACCACAGACTGGAGTGTCAATTTCGAACACATCACAGCGGCATAAGTATCTATTGTCTTTGACAGTGCAGCAGGCAGTGTGTGGTGCTTTCCATCGCCCCTGAACTTGAATGAGCATTTCGGGGAGGTGCAACCTTTCCTTGTACACGTCATTTTCGAGGTATCCGAGGGAGTGTATGGACGCCATTGTGTGGAAGTAGTCATCTTGTGGATGGAACACGGGCAGCAACATTGTGAAGGACACGTACAGTAGGTCACGGTATGTGGGCAGTGACTGGCTCTTCTTGAAAGCAAATGGCCCTCTATTTGGGTTGTGGTGTCACTATCCCTATATTTCAAATTGTGGAAACTGGCACAGGTTTGCACTTGTCTCCAGAATGTACATTCATTCCACCACTAGTATTAGTGTGAGTACAATACCACTGGGTAAGGTCTATATCTTTTACTTTCCATACGCAGTGCATTATACCTCTTTGCCCATACCATCCTCTCTAGCTTCATGTTATAAACCATAAACCTTTCCTCCTCTGCAAGCCCCTCAACACCCTGCAGAACTGGTTTCAGCACTTGCCGACCCTCCTTCTGTTAAAAATTTCCGATATGCCTGCGAATTGCTGACAAATTGGCTCTGTTCCAAATTGACATGCCAGATCCATAAAGTCCTGGGATGGACGCGAGTATGCTGTCCAAACCCTTTAACTTTCTGGATCTGAAAATGCCCCTATGGGGAGGGAGGTTTGGTTCTGCAAATGGATCCTGAGTTCGGCTTGCATGGGAGGCAATCAAATATACTAGCAAGGAAGAGTAAAACAGACCCATTTGTCCGGGCACATGAGCCAAATTCGGCCATGTTCCACTGGGACAAATTAAGTACCAACGGCACATGAATGAACTTAACGTTATTAAACAATATTACAGGGATTGAGGTTGCCGTTAGGCTGCTAGGTGGTCCCTTTTGCATTGATGGGCATTCCAAGGATGTTGGTTCATAATAGGGGATTGCAACTGTATTTTTGGGCACAGTTGTAGGAGCAGGGGTGTTAGTCTTTGGGGACACATGTAATAAGATGGATTTCCCCTCTAGGTAGTAGACCGGATTCTTGGTCAACGATCACGCTGATGAGCATTCCAGTCTCCTCTCCCTTGGTGTGTCTGATCAGATGGAGCAGGATCACAATCCACCTCGACTTCATGGCTCTAAAAGGGAAGAAAGCAGAACATTTTAGTTGCAGGATTTTGTGAGGGCACAAACGCTGGGGCACAAGACTGAGTCCAGTAAATTCCAAGGAATTTCCCAGATCTCCCCCCCTTGTGCTCCTTGTTTGGCCAAACAATCCGCTACCTCATTTTGTTCCCAGTATGGGGCAGTGCCTAAATTACCTTTTACTTTGCACCCCCATGGTTTGACTGGCAACTTTTGCACCAATGTTACAATAAATTTCAACAGGGATACATGTTTAAGTGGAGACCCATCTGAGGACATGTACTGGTGGGCGTGCCAGAAGGGCAGAATTTCTGTAATAGTATTACAGACCCACGCAGAATCTGAGTATAAAACTATTTCTTGGTCCCTTTTCATCAGTTCTAGGGCATGAGAAATTGAAGCCAGCTCAGCAAATTGTGCTGATTTGACTTGCCATGACCGAAAGATTGATGTTTGGGTCTTTGCATGTGGATTGTTAAGGTATATTCCAAATCCTGCATGTGGTGAACCCTCCACGTAAAAACATGATCCATCTGTGAAAATTTGGACTGCATTTTCAGGGACATTTTCCTTTGCTGACAAAGGTCTAAAGAATTGTTGCGCAACTGATTGTGGTATGATATCACATTCCTGTGGTACTCCTTGGTAAAGGAGGCCATGGGCCCTAGTGGAAGAATTATTTGTGTGTTTGTCTCGATCATGGAGCAACCGAGGCCAATAGTTTTCCTGTGACAGAACCGCTGACATGGTTGTCTCTGATATGGCAGTCTCACTGTGAAAGGGCAGTTGGTACTTTGGGTTGGCTAATGCTGGCGCTTGCGCTAAAGCTTCTTTAAGCTCCTGCACTGGATTGGTGTGTTGCTCAGTCCAGTGCCATCGGGTATCCTTTTTCCACCAATCATACAGTGGTGCAGACTTTTGGGCACAATCAGGGATGAAAGGCCGCAAATAATTTACCATTCCTAGGAAAGATCTGAGAGTAGGCATACTTACTGACAGAGGTAATTGTAGACTGGTTTCTACCTTCTCAGTTACTATCTTACTACCGTATGCTGTCACTGTAATCCCAAGAGAAGACACAAATTCCTGCAACAATTGTGCCTTAATGGGATTACACTTCAGTTCCGTTTTTCCTAGGATCCGTAGGAGTTCCTCCAATAGCCGCAAATGCTTTTCTTTGTCGCATGTGGCTTTAAGTAAATTGTCAAGGTACTGAAAAAGATTCTTTGGGGAAGAAAAATCAGTTAAAATATCTGTCATGGTTGCATATGAAGTCATGTGTTCACTAGATTTAATTTTGTCAATGAAATCAGCCACACTCATAAGTATTTTTACCGGTTGAATTGGATATACATTGGAAATCACCTCATTTCCTTCATTATCAAACCCCAAAAATGTTTGATTTCCTTCAGTAGAGGAGGAGATCTGGGTCCTAACCATGATGGGGAACTTGGCATGCTCCTCATTTGTGGATAGCTGGTCCCCATTGTCTGGTGGGTCTATGACCATGGTGCATTCTCGATTTTCCTGTGGCTCTGCGATTTCTCCCATTGCCACCGGAAAAGTAGAATTAGGATCCATATCTTCCTCTCCCCAATACTCTTCATATTTCTCAGTATCCCCAATTTCATAGGCACAAGTAGGTGCCGTAGCATTACTATGTTCGCATGTGCTAGCCACAGCCTGTCCTTTAAGGATTGAAGTTGTTTGTAGCAACTGTGGCTCTGTTTGCGTGCCCTGTGTGTGATCTAGCACTTTGTATGCACTTGTTATATGGTCCAGTTCAGTGTCAGCTTTAGTTAGCATGCTTTTGTATTGTACCACGTTTTTTTGGGCCAATTTGTAATTTTTACAATTTTCCTCCTGTGAGGCATTAACTATTTGATTAAGGGTAGTTAAGGTTTGTAATTGGCTTTGTAAAGCTGTATTCTCCTTTTCCCTCTCAGAAATTGTAATATTTTGATTATAGACTATATCTTTCAATTTCTGTATTTTAGCCTTCATAGCCAATATGCCTGCTAACGCTAGACTTTTAAGCTTTTTGTTATTTTTGGTTGCTTTTGCTTGTTCTTCCAATAATTTAGCATCACAGGCAAATTCATTGCTCTTATGTTTAAGAGTATAAGTTGCTACAAAACTTTCTAGACAGGTCATGGCAGCCATTGTGATAGTATGCACAATTTGTGAGCTAAATTAAATTAATTGTTCCCTTATACTATAAATTCACTTGTGATTACAGTAAAAGGAAAAAAAAGAAAAGGAAGCAAAAAAAAAGAACAATAAATAGGAACTCAAATGAAATAAGCTGCAGAAACTATAGTAAAAGTTAAACAATATTTTCCAGCTCTCAATAAACAGTGGGGGAAACTAATTATACTAACAATAGCATTTAGCCTATCTTGTCTGAGCCTACTCAATAGACCAAGGGACAATAGAAGCCCCACAGGGATCAATTAGAATGAATACCTGTAGTCTGATAATAGGAATGTCAACACGGCAGTGTTTACACTACTATTTGTAACACTCAATTCAGTAGAGAAAAAAAAAAAAGTTCAATGCACCTTTTAAAATCATAATAATCTTTCTCAGGTTTCAGTAGCAAGACTTCCACAGACTTGTACTTTAATTGACACCAATGAGAATATTACTGCTTGTAACTTCTCCCAGTTAAAAAAAAAAGGTACAATAAAAACCAAAAACCAAAATAAGAGTAAAGAGAAAAAAAAAAAAAATCTCTTGTAGGTTATTTGCAATGTCCTATTTTTAATGTTAGTGGACATGCAAATTAAATAACAAGCAAAAACCCTATTGAGCCTGTTTCAACCTACACACACCAGAACACAAGCACGTGTCTGTGATTTAAACAAAAAAAATAAAAACAAAACTAAAATAAAATAAAGGCTAAAACTAAGCCAGGTTACCAAAAATTTATGATAACAAGAATTATTAAAAAAAATAATAATAATTCAATAACAAAAATTTTAAATTAAAATTAATAAATTGCAAAAAAAGTAAATACACTTTTTCTCCACAAAACCAAGGACCACGTTTTCAGTGTCCTCCTTCCAATAAAACAACACAAATCAAGGCAAAAATGTTTTTGCTTTGTAAAAAAAAAATTTTTTTTTTTTTCAAAACCACGGATCACTATTTACGTGTCTCATAAACAACAATTATTAAAACAAAAATTTTCCCATTCAGTACTTCCTCCCCATTAAATTGACCGGTTATAATGGTACATCCAAAGTATTTTATCAATTATGATTTTGGGATAAAAAAAAAGCAAAACAAACAAAAATAAATAAAAATAACCTGTGGTGTATATTCTCTCCTTGGAGGTAATACCCACTAATAAAACAAAAATATTTACCTATATTTTCCCTAGATAGATTGGCTAAGCTGACTCAGCTTGAATTCCTCCTAATAACCTTAATCTCCAATATACAGATTTTGTTATTATATTAAATGCTTTCAGTCCTGTACTTATCTTCGTGGTCGCCAACTGTTGCTTTTTAAATGTTACTTTTCAATATTTAATATTTAATAGCTCAACTTAATATGATGTATGTTAAAATGATAGTTCTTTGACAAGATTTGAAAGCTTCAAATATAATAAGCATTTATTAAAGAATGGTCATTAGTCTATCTAATACACCGCAAACATTTACAGTCTTTAGGCAAGGGGGTAAATATTAGTTTAAATACAAAGTAGTAAATATTAGTGTTAGGTTACAATACAGAGTATATACATTACAAATAGACAGACAAACATATGAACATGTTAGTATACTGTAAGTGCTGGGAGAGGGTCTGATAATTACCTATAATGAATCCTGGGCCCAGGTTACCTCATCTCTCTCCACCTCTAATGAATTAGGGTGGTCCTTTTTATGGAGTCCTCTTCCATTGACTAACCCAGGGCGGCTACGATTGGCTACTGTTAATTCTCTCCTCCTTCCTATCGTTATATTATTTTCCCACACTACCCACTCTTTAGCGATGATTGAATTTGAAGTTGATTAAACTGGAGGTCGTTAACGTCCCTTGAATGGGGCGCTTAGCTATGCATGGAACTAGCCAGGAAGAATTACCCCTTAAATGGATAATGGTTCGTTAGTATGGGAGAATACATATGCCTTTATCTAGTGAATTAAGCCGCAGCCGCATAGACTGCCTCTTTCAGCTGCGATCTCTTTCTAGTTTGTTTGAATACTAAGTTAGTTCGTCAGACCATACGACTCCGCACACTTGTCACCCAGCATTCATGCATATTCCATAAGAGGACCGGTAATTAGATCTTTCTCTCTCCCAGCTTGTCATCTCAGTTAACCCTTACCGATACACACATTTCTTATTCTAACTTATATATATATATATACATATATGAACAGATATTCCCAGTTTCAAATGGAGATCATTCATAAACATTCCTCATAAGGCAACAAACTTCACAGTAAAGCATCGCCCTGGCGTTCAAATGGGGAATGTGGATGCTTTGTCTCGAGTACATGAATGCCTGATTGCTGGTGTTCCAACCCCGAGGTTAAAACAAGAGGGGGGGTATGTGACAGCAGGAAGGTAAAGTCACCTGGTTGCATCCAGGGGGGTAGATATATTTCGCCCAGATTCAGGCTTTACGCCGACTTATACAACTAGGTGGAGAGTTGTATAAGCCCAGCTAAGGCTAGTGGGCTCATGGATGACTCATATGTCTAGGGAGAGTGTGGGGCGTCGTGCAGACAGGGAGTTGATGAGACCAGCTGAAGCTTGTCAGCTCATTTAGGCCTCTATAAGAACTCCCAGCTTCATTAGATGTTAGCTCATGCCTGGAACCAGACCTGTGTGGACTGTCTAGGGAGAGTGAACCCCTGTGCGGTGAGACAAAGCCTGTGTGGCTATTTGCTTGGACATTTAAAACCAGGGACTTAGGGACTAGGACAGCACTAGGCTGATCCCAGTTGTTAGTTAGGAAACCTGTATGTTTAGTCAGAGGTCAACTTGACCAGGATTTATTTTGTTTATGTTTCTTTTGCTTTGCTGTGTTTTGTCACTGTAAATAGAAAATAAACCGCACCTTTTTGATTTTGAAAACCACAACCTCCGTTTGCTGGGCCTGTTTTGTGTGGGGAGCCCATCCCGGGGGTCACACACACCCGCTGTCGAGCTAACCCCCTCACACTACCTATAGTTTTCTGTCCCTAGAAAAAATGTTTTTTTAAAGCACACTATAGCACAAGGAGAATTCCCTCACTGTCCTTCCCTGTCCCTAGAAACAAGGATTCGCACAGTAAAATACACTGACACTCTCCCTACCTATAGTTTTCTGTCCCTAGAAAAAATGTTTTTTTAAAGCACACTATAGCACAAGGAGAATTTCACTCACTTTCCTTCTTTGTCCCTAGAAACAAGGATTATCACAGTGAAAGAAACTGACACTCTTCCTTCCTATAGTTTTCTGTCCCTAGAAAAAATGTTTTTTTAAAGCACACTATAGCACAAGGAGAATTCCCTCACTGTCCTTCCCTGTCCCTAGAAACAAGGATTCGCACAGTAAAACACACTGACACTCTCCCTACCTATAGTTTTCTGTCCCTAGAAAAAATGTTTTTTTAAAGCACACTATAGCACAAGGAGAATTCCCTCACTGTCCTTCCCTGTCCCTAGAAACAAGGATTCGCACAGTAAAAGACACTGACACTCTCCCTACCTATAGTTTTCTGTCCCTAGAAAAAATGTTTTTTTAAAGCACACTATAGCACAAGGAGAATTTCACTCACTTTCCTTCTTTGTCCCTAGAAACAAGGATTATCACAGTGAAAGAAACTGACACTCTTCCTTCCTATAGTTTTCTGTCCCTAGAAAAAATGTTTTTTTAAAGCACACTATAGCACAAGGAGAATTCCCTCACTGTCCTTCCCTGTCCCTAGAAACAAGGATTCGCACAGTAAAACACACTGACACTCTCCCTACCTATAGTTTTCTGTCCCTAGAAAAAATGTTTTTTTAAAGCACACTATAGCACAAGGAGAATTCCCTCACTGTCCTTCCCTGTCCCTAGAAACAAGGATTCGCACAGTAAAAGACACTGACACTCTCCCTACCTATAGTTTTCTGTCCCTAGAAAAAATGTTTTTTTAAAGCACACTATAGCACAAGGAGAATTTCACTCACTTTCCTTCTTCGTCCCTAGAAACAAGGATTATCACAGTGAAAGAAACTGACACTCTCCCTACCTATAGTTTTCTGTCCCTAGAAAAAATGTTTTTTTAAAGCACACTATAGCACAAGGAGAATTCCCTCACTGTCCTTCCCTGTCCCTAGAAACAAGGATTCGCACAGTAAAACACACTGACACTCTCCCTACCTATAGTTTTCTGTCCCTAGAAAAAATGTTTTTTTAACGCACACTATAGCACAAGGAGAATTCCCTCACTGTCCTTCCCTGTCCCTAGAAACAAGGATTCGCACAGTAAAAGACACTGACACTCTCCCTACCTATAGTTTTCTGTCCCTAGAAAAAATGTTTTTTTAAAGCACACTATAGCACAAGGAGAATTTCACTCACTTTCCTTCTTTGTCCCTAGAAACAAGGATTATCACAGTGAAAGAAACTTGACACTCTCCCTACCTATAGTTTTCTGTCCCCAGAAAAAATGTTTTTTTAAAGCACACTATAGCACAAGGAGAATTCCCTCACTGTCCTTCCCTGTCCCTAGAAACAAGGATTCGCACAGTAAAACACACTGACACTCTCCCTACCTATAGTTTTCTGTCCCTAGAAAAAATGTTTTTTTAAAGCACACTATAGCACAAGGAGAATTCCCTCACTGTCCATCCCTGTCCCTAGAAACAAGGATTCGCACAGTAAAACACACTGACACTCTCCCTACCTATCCTTCTCTTTCCCTAAACTAAAGGAATCCAGGTTAAGCAAGAAAAAAATAAATGTCACTGTCCCTGCCTATGTTTCTCTTTCCCTGCTCCGGAACACACTACACTAGGCCGCCGTGCTGGCGGCCTTTTATAGTGTGGGGCGTGTACTAAACACCCTCAGCAATAATTGGCCACAGGCATCCTGCCTGTGGCCAATCATTGCTCTCCTCGCTGCCGGCGCTGTGATTGGCCAAGCATGCGGGGTCACAGTGCATGCTTGGCCAATCACAGCGCCTGGATGACACTGCGATGGCGTAGTGCATTGTGGGCCGTTCGCGTCACTCGAATTTGGCGCGAACGGCCCAAATCGTTCGATCTTCGTCGAACAATCGAACAGCCGATGTTCGAGTCGAACGTATGTTCGACTCGAACACGAAGCTCATCCCTACTCTCAGGTGAACAGTCCAGGCTATTACTACAGAAAAGGAGTCGCTTCATCCTGAATGAACTAATACCTCTCAGGTGAACACTCCAGGCTATTACTACAGAAAAGTAGTCGCTTTATCCTGATTGAACTAATACCTCACATATGAACACTTCAGGCTATTACTACAGAAAAGGATTTGCTTCATCCTGATTAAACTAATACCTCTCAGGTGAACACTCCAGGCTATTACTACAGTAAAGGAGTCCCTTTATCCTGATTGAACTAATCCCTCTCATGTGAACACTCCAGGCTATTACTACAGAAAAGGAGTCGCTTCACCCTGATTGAACTAATACCTCTCAGGTGAACACTCCAGGCTATTACTATAGAAAAGGAGTCGCTTAATTCTGATTGAACTAATACCTCTCAGGTGAACACTCCAGGCTATTACTACAGAAAAGGAGTCGCTTCACCCTGATTGAACTAATACCTCTCAGGTGAACACTCCAGGCTATTACTACAGAAAAGGAGTCGCTTTACCCTGATTGAACTAATACATCTCAAGTGAACACTCCAGGCTATTACTACAAAAAAGGAGTCGCCTCACCCTGATTGCACTACTACTTCTCAGGTGAACACTCCAGGCTATTACTACAGAAAAGGAGTCGCTTCATCCTGATTGAACTAATACCTCTCAGGTGAACACTCCAGGCTATTACTACAGAAAAGAAGTCGCTTCATCCTGATTGAACTAATACCTCTCAGGTGAACACTCAGACTATTACTACAGAAAAGGAGTCGCTTCACCCTGATTGAACTAATACCTCTCAGGTGAACACTCCAGGCTATTACTACAGAAAAGGAGTCGCTTCACCCTGATTGAACTAATACCTCTCAGGTGAACACTCCAGGCTATTACTACAAAAAAGGAGTCTCTTCACCCTGATTGAACTAATACCTCTCAGGTGAACACTCCAGGCTATTACTACAGAAAAGGAGTCGCTTCATCCTGTTTGCACTAATATCTCTCAGGTGAACACTCCAGGCTATTACTACAGAAAAGGAGTTGCTTCATACTGAATGAACTAATACCTCTCAGGTGAACACTCCAGGCTATTATTACAGAAAGCCCTGGTTCACACTGGTGCGATTTCACATGCGATTTGACATCTCAAATCGCATGTCAAATCGGCGAAATTAGCCCCAAATTGCGGCCAATGGCACCGTCCTAATCGGTGCGACGCCGCATCTGCGGCGCTGCACCGATCACAAAAAGTAGTTTTTGTACTACTTTTTGCGATTTCAGCAGCGATTTACATTGACATCTGTTTCAGATGTCTTTGAAATCGCGGCCGAAATTGGGACTGCCAGCGGGAGTGAAATCGTGCGAGTTCAGCTGAATTCGCAGGCTTCACTCCCGCAGCCCCAGTGTGAATGTGGGCAAAAGGAGTTGCTTCATACTGATTGAACTAATTCCTCTCAGGTGAACACTCCAGACTATTACTACAGAAATGGAGTCGCTTCATCCTGATTGAACTACTACCTCTCAGGTGAACACTCCAGGCTAATACTACAGAAGAGAAGTTGATTCACCCTGATTGAACTAATAGCTCTCAGGTGAACACTCCAGGCTATTTCTACAGAAAAGAAGTCGCTTCACCCAGATTGAACTAATACCTCTCAGGTGAACACTCCAGGCTATTACTTAAAAAAAATAAGTCGCTTCACCCTGATTGAACAAATACCTTGCAGATGAACACTCCAGGCTATTACTACAGAAAAGGATTTGCTTCATCCTGATTAAACTAATACCTCTCGGGTGAACACTGCAGGCTATTACTAAAGAAAATAAGTCGCTTCATCCTGATTGAACTACTATCTCTCAGGTGAACACCCCAGGCTATTACTACAGAAAAGTAGTTGCTTCATCCTGAATGAACTAATACCTCTCAGGTGAACACTCCAGGCTATTTCTACAGAAAAGGAGTCACTTCATCCTGATTGAACTAATACCTCTCCGGTGAACACTCCATGCTATTACTACAGAAAAGGAGTCGCTTCATCCTGATTGAACTAATACCTCTCAGGTGAACACTCCACGCTATTACTACAGAAAAGGAGTCTCTTTATCCCGATTGAACTAATACCTCTCAGGTGAACACTCAAGGCTATTACTACAGAAAAGGAGTCGCTTCACCCTGATTGAACTAATACTTCTCAGGTGAACACTCCAGGCTATTTCTACAGAAAAGGAGTCGCTTCATCCTGATTGAACTAATACCTCTCAGGTGAACACTCCAGGCAATTATTACAGAAAAGGAGTCTCTTCATTCTGATTGAACTAATACCTCTCAGGTGAACACTCCAGGCTATTACTACAGAAAAGAAGTCGCTTCATCCTGATTGAACTAATACCTCTCAGGTGAACACTCCAGGCAATTACTACAGAAATGGAGTCGCTTCATCCTGATTGAACTAATACCTCTCAGGTGAACACTCCAGGCTATTACTACAGAAAAGGAGTCGCTTCATCCTGATTGAACTAATACTTCTCAGGTGAACACTCCAGGCTATTACTACAGAAAAGGAGTCGCTTCATCCTGATTGAACTAATACCTCTCAGGTGGACACTCCAGGCTTTTTCTACAGAAAAGGAGTCGCTTCATCCTGATTGAACTAATACCTCTCAGGTGAACACTCCAGGCAATTACTACAGAAATGGAGTCGCTTCATCCTGATTGAACTAATACCTCTCAGGTGAACCATCCAGGCTATTACTACAGAAAAGGAGTCGCTTCACCCTGATTGAACTAATACCTCTCAGGTGAACACTCCAGGCTATTACTACAGAAAAGGAGACGCTTTATCCTGATTGAACTAATACCTCTCAGGTGGACACTCCAGGCTATTACTCCAGAAAAGGAGACGCTTTATCCTGATTGAACTAATACCTCTCAGGTGAACACTCCAGGCTATTACTACAGAAAAGGAGTCACTTCACCCTGATTGAACTAATACTTCTCAGGTGAACACTCCAGGCTATTACTACAGAAAAGGAGTCGCTTCATCCTGATTGAACTAATACCTCTCAGGTGGACACTCCAGGCTTTTTCTACAGAAAAGGAGTCGCTTCATCCTGATTGAACTAATACCTCTCAGGTGAACACTCCAGGCAATTACTACAGAAATGGAGTCGCTTCATCCTGATTGAACTAATACCTCTCAGGTGAACCATCCAGGCTATTACTACAGAAAAGGAGTCGCTTCATCCTGATTGAACTATTACCTCTCAGGTGAATACTCCACGCTATTACTACAGAAAAGGAGTCACTTCATCCTGATTGAACTAATACCTCTCAGGTGAACACTCCAGGCTATTACTACAGAAAATAAGTCGCTTCATACTGATTGAACTAATTCCTCTCAGGTGAAAACTCCAGACTATTACTACAGAAAAGGAGTCGCTTCATCCTGATTGAACTAATACCTGTCAGGTGAACACTCCAGACTATTTCTACAGAAAAAGAGTCCCTTCATCCTGATTGAACTACTACCTCTCAGGTGAACACTCCAGGCAATTACTACAGAAATGGAGTCTCTTCATCCCGATTGAACTACTACCTCTCAGGTGAACACTCCAGGCTATTACTACAGAAAAGGAGTCATTTCATCTTGATTGAACTAATACCTCTCAGGTGAACACTCAAGGCTATTACTACAGAAAAAGGAGTCGCTTCACCCTGATTGAACTAATACTTCTCAGGTGAACACTCCAGGCTATTACTACAGAAAAGGAGTCGCTTCACCCTGATTGAACGAATACCTCTCAGGTGAACACTCCAGACTATTTCTACAGAAAAAGAGTCCCTTTATCCTGATTGAACTACTACCTCTCAGATGAACACTCCAGGCAATTACTACAGAAAAGGAGTCTCTTCATCCCGATTGAACTACTACCTCTCAGGTGAACACTCCAGGCTATTACTACAGAAAAGGAGTCATTTCATCTTGATTGAACTAATACCTCTCAGGTGAACACTCAAGGCTATTACTACAGAAAAAGGAGTCGCTTCACCCTGATTGAACTAATACTTCTCAGGTGAACACTCCAGGCTATTACTACAGAAAAGGAGTCGCTTCACCCTGATTGAACGAATACCTCTCAGGTGAACACTCCAGACTATTTCTACAGAAAAAGAGTCCCTTTATCCTGATTGAACTACTACCTCTCAGATGAACACTCCAGGAAATTACTACAGAAAAGGAGTCTCTTCATCCCGATTGAACTACTACCTCTCAGGTGAACACTCCAGGCTATTACTACAGAAAAGGAGTCATTTCATCTTGATTGAACTAATACCTCTCAGGTGAACACTCAAGGCTATTACTACAGAAAAAGGAGTCGCTTCACCCTGATTGAACTAATACTTCTCAGGTGAACACTCCAGGCTATTACTACAGAAAAGGAGTTGCTTCACCCTGATTGAACTAATACCTCTCAGGTGAACACTCCAGGCTATTTCTACAGAAAAGGAGTCGCTTCATCCTGATTGAACTAATACCTCTCAGGTGAACACTCCAGGCAATTACTACAGAAAAGGAGTCTCTTCATCCTGATTGAATTAATACCTCTCAGGTGAACACTCCAGGCTATTACTACAGAAAAGAAGTCGCTTCATCCTAATTGAACTAATACCTCTCAGGTGAACACTCCAGACTATTACTACAGAAAAGGAGTCGCTTCACCCTGATTGAACTAATACCTCTCAGGTGAACACTCCAGGCTATTACTACAGAAAAGGAGTCGCTTTATCCTGATTGAACTAATACTTCTCAGGTGAACACTCCAGGCTATTACTACAGAAAAGGAGACGCTTTATCCTGATTGAACTAATACCTCTCAGGTGGACACTCCAGGCTATTACTACAGAAAGGAGATGCTTTATCCTGATTGAACTAATACCTCTCAGGTGAACACTCCAGACTATTACTACAGAAAAGGAGTCGCTTCACCCTGATTGAACTAATTCTTCTCAGGTGAACACTCCAGGCTATTACTACAGAAAAGGAGTCGCTTCATCCTGATTGAACTAATACCTCTCAGGTGAACACTCCAGGCTTTTTCTACAGAAAAGAAGTCGCTTCAGACTGATTGAACTAATACCTCTCAGGTGAACACTCCTGGAAATTACTACAGAAATAAAGTGGCTTCATCCTGATTGAACTAATACCTCTCAGGTGAACACTCCAGTCTATTACTACAGAAAAGGAGTCGCTTCATCCTGATTGAACTAATACCTCTCAGGTGAACACTCCAGGCTATTACTACAGAAAAGGAGTCGCTTCATCCTGATTGAACTAATACCTTTCAGGTTAACACTCCTGGCTATTACTACAGAAAAGGAGTTGTTTTATCCTGATTGAACTAATACCTCTCAGGTGAACACTCCAGTCTATTACTACAGAAAAGGAGTCGCTTCATCCTGATTGAACTAATACCTCTCAGGTGAACACTCCAGGCTATTACTACAGAAAAGGAGTCGCTTCATCCTGATTGAACTAATACCTTTCAGGTTAACACTCCTGGCTATTACTACAGAAAAGGAGTTGCTTCATCCTGATTGAACTAATACCTCTCAGGTGAACACTCCAGGCTATTACTACAGAAAAGAGTTGCTTCATACTGACTGAACTAATACCTCTCAGGTGAACACTCCAGGCTCCTGGCCTCGTCCCGTGCACCTAGGGACTCACCCATGTCTACAGGGGATAGTACACCCCGGGTGGAGGCCTCTGAGGAAGGATCCAGTCCCCTGCTTGCCCTTCCGCCCCCAGAGTTACCTGTGCCATCTGCTCAGGTGAAGAGAGTGCCGCTGCGGGCACCTACACCCAGTTTGGAGGTGGTCAAGGCACCTCGGCACCCAGAGTCGATTGTCCTGCCTGGTGAGGCAGACCGCTCCACGATGCCACCCTTGTCCAGGCTACAGAGACTTTTCTGCCAAAAGGTTACCAGTGAGTACGGGTGGGAGTACCCGTACTTGTCCAAGGAGTTGTTGTACGAGGTAGAGGCCTGTTAAAGATGATTATTCCTGCGCTACCAAGAAGGGGAAAGTGGAAGAGCTAATGGAAACTATCGCAGACACCGAAAGGGTTAATCCTAACCCAATTAGGTATAGAGATGAAGAGGGGGGGGTGGTGTTGCGCTGTTTCTGGTATGAACATGTATTGGTGAAGATATATAAGGTGCACAGTGGCTAACTTGAACCAATAAATAGAATACAATATAATAAAAAAAATATATATGAATAAAATCAATACACAATCTAAAATGATAATGATGGATTAAGGTAATGAATATGTACTAGAACCATAAAACAATCAAATAAATAAATTAAAAGTGCAAAGTGCATGAAGAATACATAAAAACTTCAATAAATATGACAGTGAACACTGCTGTGCAAATATGCTAAAAAGTGCATAAACTAAGAAATCTGCAAATAGCAGTACAATGAACTGTGCACAAGTGAGACGGCTAATTGCAAAGTGCAATAAAGTGCTAAAGTGAATTGCAAAAAATATATATAACGTCCAATAAGCAATGGAACAGAAATAAAGATGTTGAACTCCAAAAGTTCATATGTGAAGAAGTGGCAAGTGGTGCCAGTGGAAAAATTAATAAATGATTTCTTCAAAGTGACGGTCCTGGAACTTTGCGTCTACAAGTGATTCTATGGTGAAAAGATGTGTGGATTTTGACTTCCGGTGTCACACACTAGGGTAATAGATGGCCTCTTACCTTGCGGTAATGAGGTAATCGCATGTGTTAATTAGGGTCAATAGTTCCTCTGTTATGGTCCTATCATCAGTAGAGAGACCTTATGCCAACCGCTGTGGTTCCTCAGATATAAGGTGGACCTATATTGTATCCAGGGGATTGCTTTCACCTCCCAGTGATAGCGGGATTAAAGGAAAAAGAATAGGGTCTCGATCGTGAAGTACGTTTTAAAAAACCAAATGGTATGTTTATTTGTCTAGCAGTGGATTGCTTGCATAAAAAACTCACATGAACTCACATAAAATAACATAAAGATGAACTTATCTCCTATACGAGCGGCGAGCTCGTTTGCTTCCGTCTGTCTGATTGCCTCTCCGTCCCTACGCGTGGCATCACGATCACGTGACTTCATCAGGGAATGATGGGAAGGCAATGAGATGGTCTTTAAATAGTTTTTCCATTAGAATGAATGTGGCGGCCATTTTCTCGGAGTTCAATGTTAATCTCCATTGGCGGCCATTTTCCCTAGGATCCTGTCTTGGTAATAGGGGCGGCCATCTTTATGGTGGTTAAAAAACAATATAATGATAACAACGACAACAAGTGCGCCGCCATTTTCTTTAGGGTTTTTGATAGTTTGGTTGGCGGCCATGTTTTTGAAGTCCATGCATCGGTATATAGTGATCTTTAATATCTACATAATACCTTGCAGGACATATGAAACAGGTCTGTAAGAACGAGGGGCATGCAATTGTGATTCATAATAATAAATGATAAAACTAAAAAGTATATATAAATACAATTGCACATGAGTTTATAAAATAAAAAACATATAAAAAATTTAAATATGTATATTACAAATAAATTTGTCTTTATGTGTAACAATGATTAAATAGATATATTCCCGAAATGAATAAGGGGTGGGTTCTCATAATTATCGGGGATTCATATATACACCAAACCCCCTAAATGATAGAACCTAGGTCTGGTGAACATCAGATAGACGTCTGCAATATGAGCTTGTCAGATATTTGCTTCACAGATACATATGAGACATAAATATTAAAATACAAAAAAATAGAGATTTGCAGAGTAAAATATAAAATTGACGATATAAAAATAGGAGATGTAGTCATTATTTAACAAAACTGTATAAATATAAATTTGAGTAGGAAAGGACATAAACACTACAAGGTGAGTGGGTATTTGGTGAATTAATAGGTGTACTAAAAGTCACTGAGGAAACAGTTGAGATCGAACTCAACGTTGAGTCCTCTTGGTACAAAAGTATCAAGGGTGAATATCCATTTGGACTCTAGTTGACTTAAGGTCCACACCTTATGTCCCCCCCGCCAGTGTTTAGTATATGGCTCAATGCCCCAAAATTTAAGCTCTGAGGGGTCTTTATTATGGTGTAACAAGAAATGTTTAGATACATTGTGTTTATCAAATCCTTTCAGTATATTTTGAACGTGCTCTTTAATGCGAATCCTAAGGAGTCTTTTTGTGCGCCCTATGTACTGAAGGCCGCAGCTGCACTCCAGGGCGTATACTGCCCCTTCCGTATTGCAACACACAAAATCTTTAACCTCATAGGTATCGCATGTACTGGTAGATGTGAAGATGGCTTTCTCCTCATTTGGTCTCTTTGTTCTCTTGCATGCAAAGCATCGTTTGTAGGGGTAGAAGCCTTTCATTGTGAAGAAGGAGAATGGTTTATTCGGTGGATCAGGTATGTTCTTCACTATTTTATCCCGTATAGTTGGTGCCCTTTTGTAGATGAATCTAGGGTTTGTCGGTAATGAATCTTGTAATTGTCTGTCTGCCAGTAGTATATGCCAATGTCGCTTTATGATTCTTTCGATTTTTTTGTGTTGTACATTATAATCCAGAATAATTGATGTTAATGGTTTTGTGGATGTTTGTTTAATTTTATCTCTAATCAATTCGTCCCGGTTCATCTCTGTCACTTCGGCTATTTTCTCTTCGATGAATGTATTGCTATATCCTTTCTTAACAAAGCTTTGTCCCATTGCTTCTGCTTGTTCTTTAAAGGTGTCTAGGTTGGTGCAATTTCTTCTTAAACGCACAAGCTGACCCTTGGGGACGTTGAAGAGCCAATTTTTATGGTGGCAGCTTTCTATCGGCAGGTAACTATTCCTGTCCACATTCTTGAAGTGGGTCTGCGATTTAAAACCTGAATTATCCTGTATGATATCAAGATCTAGAAATATGACACTTTTCTCACTGATTTCCCACGTTAACTTGATATTCCTGTCGTTTACATTCAGGTTTTCTAGATATAATTTAAGTTGATTAGGCTCTCCTTTCCAAAGGATAAAAACATCATCAATGTAGCGTTTATATATTTTAAGTTCAACGGGTTTGTCATTAAAAACAGTTTCCTCCTCCCATTGGGCCGATAGAAAGCTGCCACCATAAAAATTGGCTCTTCAACGTCCCCAAGGGTCAGCTTGTGCGTTTAAGAAGAAATTGCACCAACCTAGACACCTTTAAAGAACAAGCAGAAGCAATGGGACAAAGATTTGTTAAGAAAGGATATAGCAATACATTCATCGAAGAGAAAATAGCCGAAGTGACAGAGATGAACCGGGACGAATTGATTAGAGATAAAATTAAACAAACATCCACAAAACCATTAACATCAATTATTCTGGATTATAATGTACAACACAAAAAAATCGAAAGAATCATAAAGCGACATTGGCATATACTACTGGCAGACAGACAATTACAAGATTCATTACCGACAAACCCTAGATTCATCTACAAAAGGGCACCAACTATACGGGATAAAATAGTGAAGAACATACCTGATCCACCGAATAAACCATTCTCCTTCTTCACAATGAAAGGCTTCTACCCCTGCAAACGATGCTTTGCATGCAAGAGAACAAAGAGACCCAATGAGAAGAAAGCCATCTTCACATCTACCAGTACATGTGATACCTATGAGGTTAAAGATTTTGTGTGTTGCAATACAGAAGGGGCAGTATACGCCCTGGAGTGCAGCTGCAGCCTTCAGTACATAGGGCGCACAAAAAGACTCCTTAGGATTCGCATTAAAGAGCACGTTCAAAATATACTGAAAGGATTTGATAAACACAATGTATCTAAACATTTCTTGTTACACCATAATAAAGACCCCTCAGAGCTTAAATTTTGGGGCATTGAGCCATATACTAAACACTGGTGGGGGGGACATAAGGTGAGGACCTTAAGTCAACTAGAGTCCAAATGGATATTCACCCTTGATACTTTTGTACCAAGAGGACTCAACGTTGAGTTCGATCTCAACTGTTTCCTCAGTGACTTTTAGTACACCTATTAATTCACCAAATACCCACTCACCTTGTAGTGTTTATTTATGTCCTTTCCTACTCAAATTTATATTTATACAGTTTTGTTAAATAATGACTACATCTCCTATTTTTATATCGTCAATTTTATATTTTTCTCTGCAAATCTCTATTTTTTTGTATTTTAATATTTATGTCTCATATGTATCTGTGAAGCAAATATCTGACAAGCTCATATTGCAGACGTCTATCTGATGTTCACCAGACCTAGGTTCTATCATTTAGGGGGTTTGGTGTATATATGAATCCCCGATAATTATGAGAACCCACCCCTTATTCATTTCGGGAATATATCTATTTAATCATTGTTACACATAAAGACAAATTTATTTGTAATATACATATTTAAATTTTTTATATGTTTTTTATTTTATAAACTCATGTGCAATTGTATTTATATATACTTTTTAGTTTTATCATTTATTATTATGAATCACAATTGCATGCCCCTCGTTCTTACAGACCTGTTTCATATGTCCTGCAAGGTATTATGTAGATATTAAAGATCACTATATACCGATGCATGGACTTCAAAAACATGGCCGCCAACCAAACTATCAAAAACCCTAAAGAAAATGGCGGCGCACTTGTTGTCGTTGTTATCATTATATTGTTTTTTAACCACCATAAAGATGGCCGCCCCTATTACCAAGACAGGATCCTAGGGAAAATGGCCGCCAATGGAGATTAACATTGAACTCCGAGAAAATGGCCGCTGCATTCATTCTAATGGAAAAACTATTTAAAGACCATCTCATTGCCTTCCCATCATCCCCTGATGAAGTCACGTGATCGTGACGCCACGCGTAGGGACGGAGAGGCAATCAGACAGACGGAAGCAAACGAGCTCGCCGCTCGTATAGGAGATAAGTTCATCTTTATGTTATTTTATGTGAGTTCATGTGAGTTTTTTATGCAAGCAATCCACTGCTAGACAAATAAACATACCATTTGGTTTTTTTAAAACGTACTTCACGATCGAGACCCTATTCTTTTTCCTTTAATCCCGCTATCACTGGGAGGTGAAAGCAATCCCCTGGATACAATATAGGTCCACCTTATATCTGAGGAACCACAGCGGTTGGCATAAGGTCTCTCTACTGATGATAGGACCATAACAGAGGAACTATTGACCCTAATTAACACATGCGGTTACCTCATTACCGCAAGGTAAAAGGCCATCTATTACCCTAGTGTGTGACACCGGAAGTCAAAATCCACACATCTTTTCACCATAGAATCACTTGTAGACGCAAAGTTCCAGGACCGTCACTTTGAAGAAATCATTTATTAATTTTTCCACTGGCACCACTTACCACTTCTTCACATATGAACTTTTGGAGTTCAACATCTTTATTTCTGTTCCATTGCTTATTGGACGTTATATATATTTTTTGCAATTCACTTTAGCACTTTATTGCACTTTGCAATTAGCCGTCTCACTTGTGCACAGTTCATTGTACTGCTATTTGCAGATTTCTTAGTTTATGCACTTTTTAGCATATTTGCACAGCAGTGTTCACTGTCATATTTATTGAAGTTTTTATGTATTCTTCATGCACTTTGCACTTTTAATTTATTTACGAGGTAGAGGCCTGCCGCCAGCGGTGGTACAATGACTTTGTATGGACACACATTAAGGTGCCCCATGCCCGTCGCTACCTCGCATGTTCACCCACAGCTTCAAAGCGGTTTAAGGACTGCAAGGCAGAGTGGATGTTGGGTCGGCATATCCATGCTGACCGTGTCGTTATCTGTCGGAAAGATGGGGAAGATGTGGAGTATCATATGGAGACCTTTGATCGATATTTAAAACCTCTTGTGCTGCCGCATCCAAGGTTATACTTGTGGGAGGAAAGACTCCTGTTTTGTTTTTCATTGCTGAACATTCCGGTACTCTGGAACTGTACCCTGTCTAGGGGTGTTCTACTCTTTGGAGGCATGGGAGCAGTTGTGTTTTATGTTGGTCTCCCTCTGCCTCCCACCACAAAGATAATCAGGACTTTGGGGTGTAGTCAGGGCCACAGTACAGAGAAGAACCTGGATTTCACAAGTGCTTTTACCGCAGCGCTGTCACCAGGTGGCAGTGTTGTGCACTGTTCATCACATTGCATTACACACTTCTTGGAAGGAAGGAGGTTTCTTTTCAGAGAGATCTTTTTCATTCCAACACTCACACAATGTGTTAGGAATTGTGTGTTGTTTCTTTTTTCTTTCTTCCCTCTGCAGGAGAACATCGGTCAAGACTGCTGAGAATGGGCGGGTTTTAGTTTGTGATGTGGGAGGGGAGAATGCCATTTGTGTGTAATGTGATGTAAATTTACAATGAGTGTTTCCCTCATGTTCAACTTTCCGTTTCCCTGTTGGGTTCAGGCACAACTCCCAAGTTTTTCCAAATTATTTTTGATGGTGTTTTTGAGAAGCTAGTCTCTGGATCGGGTCTATATTGGCTCCCTTTGGAGCATGGCTTGTTTCAGACACTGGGGACCAGTGTCTATCTGCCGGGGGGTGTGTGTAGCGGGGGTTAACATTTAGGGGGAGTATCTGGGTGGTAGCATGGCCCAGATACACTAATTGTTAGGGATTTATGGCCAATTTGATTCGTGGAGGATATAATGGTGTTCAGTTCCCTACTGCCCCTGGGTGGCGCTGTCGCCTTGGGCTGGGGTTGGACCATTATTGTAGGGCTGTGCCCTTTGTGTCCTCTCGCGGCAATAGTACGGCGGGGCGGGGAACCCGCTGTGCCTGCTGGGAGAGGGTATAAAGTGGGCGGACATCTTTCGCACGAGGCTCGAACCCCAGGCACCTTCAGCCCCCAGGCTGCTGTTCTATTTGTCCACGCCCAGGTGCCCACCGCCTGGGTGCGAGGGAGTTCGAGTTCCATCCCAGGCACCTTAAGCCTGGGGTGAGGTACTAGCCGAGGCCTGGGGCCCAATACCTTTGACTGGGTCCCGTACGGGAGAAGATACCTAGGGGCCCACCGAGTGAGGGGACCCGAGTCTCGGGTGAGGAGAACCAGGGAGGTGACCTGGCCTGAAGATCCAGCGCAGCATTGGCTGGTGACAGTGCAGGCCTCTGGGGACCGTCCGGGATGGATCATCTCCCTAACAGGGGTCGTCATTAGAAGGTAGTTCATGTTCTATGGTCTTTGCAGAGACCCAGCTACATCAGGTCGGTGGCAGAGGCCTATCCTAAGGTCTGTGGCAGAGACCTCATCGTTCACCTGGTCTGTGGCAGGTACCAACCTCACGGTCGGTGGCAGCGACCGTGCGCCAAAAGTTGTTGTGAACTCCTAACAGCTTCTCTGATCCGAAAGGATTGTGCCTGAACCCTCACCCCACCAAGTTCGTGTTTGTATCAACCTGTCTGCTTGCAAAGAGGCATATTTATCTCTGCGGAAATAAATATAGATGTTGTACTGTCACCTGGTGTGGGCTTACTTTTCTGGGAGCAAAGTGTTCTACATTCACCTATCTACCGGTCATATTTGAATTGCAATCTCTGGACAGGGACACAGACCCGAAGGTAAAGATCTTAGCTCAAACCTCTACACACATAAGAGGTGCGAGCTGGTGGCAGCACCTCACCCCTCTCCCTGGTCCCCCTAGACGAGTACACCAGCCGAGAAGAAGAAGGGAGAGAGCGGGTGAGACCGCTACATATATATACAGTATATATATATATATGTAGCACTACCCTTGTAGGAGCTGCTGGTTATTTTTGGTCCTGCCGTTACCCCACAGTTCAATGTATCAAAACTTGCTTGGCTCTAAATTGGGCAATCAGCCCACAGATGCATTCACCAGTCACTAAGGCCTGGTTCACACTGGGGCGACAAACACTCCGACATTGGGAGCTCATGTCGCATGACGTGTGAAAATCAATGTTTCCCTATGGGAGCCGTCCTAACTGGTCCGACACATGTCGGTCCGACTTTGAAAATGCTCCCTGTACTACTTTGGTCCGACTTTGATCCGACTTCAGCCCATTGACTATCATTGAAGTCGGATCAAAGTCGGACCGCAGTCTTGCATGGTCCGACTTTGGCATGCGACCTGTGCTGTGCTGCTCTTGAGGGGGAACTCCAGGCCAAATTTTAAATAAAAAACCGGCGTGGGTTCCCCCTCCAGAGGCATACCAAGCCCTTGGGTCTGGTCTGGATTTGAACGGGCGCCCCTACGCCGAAAAAACGGCGTGGGGGTCCCCCCAAAATCCAAACCAGACCCTTATCTGAGCACACAACCTGGCAGGCCGCAGGGGAAGAGGGGGGGACGAGAGCGGCCCCCCTCCCTCCTGAACCGTACCAGGCCGCATGCCCTCAACATGGGGGGGTTTGGTGCTCTGGGGCAGGGGGGCGACCTGCGGCCCCCCCACCCCAGAGCACCCTGCCCCCATGTTGATGAGGACAGGGCCTCTTCCCGACAACCCTGGCCGTTGGTTGTCGGGGTCTGCGGGCGGGGGGGGCTTATCGGAATCCGGGAGCCCCCTTCAATAAGGGGGCCCCCAAATCCCGACCCCCCACCCTATGTGAATGAGTATGGGGTACATCGTACCCCTACCCATTCACCTGGTGGAAAAAAATTGCAATAAAAAAACACTACACGGGTTTTCAAAGTAATTTATTGCACAGCTCCGGGGGTCTTCTTCCGACTTCCGGGGGTCTTCTTCCGACTTCCGGGGGTCTCCGGTGTCGTCTCCGCGCTCTCCGGTTCTTTCTTCCGCCGGGCCTCCGCTAACTTCTTTTTAGCTCTCTTGCTAACAGAGGCCCGGTCTTCCCGTTGTCTCGTCCGGCTCTCCGTTGTCGTTCTGCCGGCCCCTCCACTAACTTCTTTTTAGCTCTTTCGCTAGTGGAGGGGTCGGGCTTCCCGTCGTCGCCGTCGGCTTCTTCTTCCCTCTTCTCCTCCTCGATGTTGATGCGTCGCTTCTTCCCACTGTAATACTGGCTCTCCGCTCCGCTCCGCATTAATATAGGCTTCTCATGACGTCACAGTCACATGTTCCCATGACGTCACAGTCACATGCTCCGGGGCCATGTGCCCCGGAACATGTGACTGTGACGTCATGAGAAGCCTATATTAATGCGGAGCGGAGCGGAGAGCCAGTATTACAGCGGGAGGAGGCGACGCGTCAACATCGAGAAGGAGAAGAGGGAAGAAGAAGCCGACGGCGACAGCGACGGGAAGCCCGGCCCCTCCACTAGCGAAAGAGCTACCAAGAAGTTAGTGGAGGGGCCGGCAGAAGAACAACGGAGAGCCGGACGAGACAACGGGAAGACCGAGCCTCTGTTAGCAAGAGAGCTAAAAAGAAGTTAGCGGAGGCCCGGCGGAAGAAAGAACCGGAGAGCGAGGAGACGACACCGGAGACCCTCGAAGTCGGAAAAGACCCCCGGAAGTCGGAAGAAGACCCCCGGAGATGTGCAATAAATTACTTTGAAAACCCGTGTAGTGTTTTTTTATTGCAATTTTTTTCCACCAGGTGAATGGGTAGGGGTACGATGTACCCCATACTCATTCACATAGGGTGGGGGGGCCGGGATTTGGGGGCCCCCTTATTGAAGGGGGCTCCCGGATTCCGATAAGCCCCCCGCCCGCAGACCCCGACAACCAACGGCCAGGGTTGTCGGGAAGAGGCCCTGTCCTCATCAACATGGGGGCAGGGTGCTCTGGGGTAGGGGGGCGCAAGTCGCCCCCCTGCCCCAGAGCACCAAACCCCCCATGTTGAGGGCATGCGGCCTGGTACGGTTCAGGGGGGAGGGGGGGCCGCTCTCTCGTCCCCCCCTCTTCCCCTGCGGCCGGCCAGGTTGTGTGCTCGGATAAGGGTCTGGTTTGGATTTTGGGGGGACCCCCACGCCGTTTTTTCGGCGTAGGGGCGCCTGTTCAAATCCAGACCAGACCCAAGGGCCTGGTATGCCTCTGGAGGGGAACCCATGCCGTTTTTTTAATTTAAAATTTGGCCTGGAGTTCCCCTTCAAGATTCATACCAAACACAGTGCCTGATATTGGCGGGGATCCAAGTCGGATCCCCGTTCATTGAAAGTCGGACATATGTCGGCTTCATGTCGCAGGGCAAAGTCGGATCCAAAGTAGGACAGATGTCGTGTCGCACTAGTGTGAACCCAGCCTTAGTCTTTTTCCCAATGCTTTTTATTAAACAACTTGAACAGTAGAGGGATGGAGGGTTAGGGGAAAGTTCAGATACCTTGTGCGGATCACTGAGGAACTTCAGATCCAGAAGACAGATACAACTCGTTGTCAGCGGATCTTGCTCACCCGGATAGGCCTCTCTCACTGGTCTAGCAGCCGGAATGATGTACGGACAAAAGTCTCTGCACACAGACTTGATGATAGCAATAACTATTTGTACAATCCTCTGCCACAGGATTCGGTGATTAGCAATAGACAAGCGAACACAGCTACACAGTACCTAAAGTCCCTTTAAGCCCATCCGGCAGTACTGTGAGGTAGATTGGTTAGGATGCATCCTCCAATTGAGTCACCAGGCCCTTTTTGAGATACCAGCCTTTCGCTCGGTCCTCTCCAAGATGAGTCCTCTCCCGGATCTTTCAATTGCTCGGCTTCTCCCCGCAGGTAAGACAGCACAGGACCACCTCTAAACCAGTAGGTCCCAGACAGGCTTCTGGGCCTACTTGCAGTCACAAAGCCTCGGGCCAGCAGGCCCCGAGGCAGAAGAGCAGTTGTCACATACCTAAGGCCAGGCGGGCCATGAGAGAGAAAAATGGGGTCTGCCCCCTAAGTATCCTCTCCCAGAATGCACAGCGCCGAACCACTCCCACTGGGCTGTTTCTGGGGAAAAGGGACACCCAATACACCTTAGCCGGTTGTCCTTCCATCACTGGCCTGTGGTGACAACGACACCTACAGACTACAGACGACAGTGTGGAACTGCACACAACACATCCAATGCTGGAGCAGAGGCTAATTTAGCCATAATGTTGAATATGAACTATGTACAGAACAGAAAACCCACTAAATTTACATGCAAGCGCCTGGTCAACAGCAGCAGGGCGCTACATATATATATTATGTAAGGGGACTATTTATTTTATTATCATTAACCACACCGTCTGTCTGTGTACTGAGTGGTGATAATTTATCACTGCTTAATAAACTGACATCTCGGTGTCTGTGAATTTCTGGTACTGTAATCTTGTAAAGTATCACGAGATTCCAGTATCAGGGTCCATTCTCCAGTGTTGGAAGCGGTTGTAGATCATTTCACTCCTCCAAAGGAGAAGGGATCTACACTGCTTCATAATTTGGCACCAAGTGGAGAACGATCTCCTCTGTGAATGCCGGCAGGGCCAGACTGGCCCACGGGAGACCGGGAAAACTCCCGGTGGGCCGGCTGCCTGGCTGCTTCTGGGGCCGCTGTGAGGGCAGAGGCGCCAGAAAAAAAAATGGCTGCGGGGCCGTGCCGACATGCAACTGCGAATGCGCCAGCGTAGTTCCGAAACTAGCCGTGCTCGGGAAAGCCCGTCCATGCTCGGCAATTTCCGGAAAGGCGGGCACATGCGCAGTGACACGATGGCGCAGAGCGGCGCCATTTTTAAAAGTTAGGCCGTAGCGCGCCGGTGCCGCTCAGTGAGGTCTCGTCTGTCTCTTCCTACGTCCCCCGCAGCCTCTGAACGCCTGCCCCCCCCGCAGCCTCTGACCTCCTGTTCCCTCCTGTAGCCTCTGGCCTCCTGTCCCCTCACAGCCTCTGATCTCCTGTCCCCCCCTCAGCAGCCTCTGACCTCCTGTCCCCCCCTCCGCAGCCTCTGACCTCCTGTCCCCCCCCCCCGCAGCCTCTGACCTCCTGTTCCCCCCTGCAGCCTCTGACCTCCTGTCCTCCTCTCCGCAGCCTCTGACCTCCTGCCTCCTGTCCCCCCCTCTGCAGCCTCTGACCCCCCCTGTACCATCCGCAGCCTCTGACCCCCCCTGTACCATCCACAGCCTCTGACTTCCCCTGTACCATCCGCAGCCTCTGACCCCCCCTGTACCATCCGCAGCCCCTGATCTCCCCTGTATTATCCACAGCCTCTGACCCCCCCTGTACCATCCGCAGCCTCTGACCCCCCCTGTACCATCCGCAGCCTCTGACCCCCCCTGTACCATCCACAGCCTCTGACCCCCCCCTGTACCATCCGCAGCCTCTGACCCCCCCTGTACCATCCGCAGCCTCTGACCCCCCCTGTACCATCCGCAGCCTCTGACCCCCCCTGTACCATCCGCAGCCTCTGACCCTCCCCTGTACCATCCGCAGCCTCTGACCTCCCCTGTACCATCCGCAGCCTCTGACCCCCCCCCCCTGTACCATCCGCAGCCTCTGACCCTTCCTGTACTATCCGCAGCCTCTGACCCCCCCTGTACCATCCGCAGCCTCTGACCCCCCCTGTACCATCCGCAGCCTCTGACCTCCCCTGTACCATCCGCAGCCTCTGACCTCCCCTGTACCATCCGCAGCCTCTGACCTCCCCTGTATCATCCGCAGCCTCTGACCTCCCCTGTACCATCCGCAGCCTCTGACCTCCCCTGTACCATCCGCAGCCTCTGACCTCCCCTGTACCATCTGCAGCCTCTGACCTCTCCTGTACCATCCGCAGCCTCTGACCCTCCCTGTACCATCCGCAGCCTCTGATCTCCCCTGTACCATTCGCAGCCTCTGACCTTCCTCTGTACCATCCGCAGCCTCTGACATCCCCTGTACCATCCGCAGCCTCTGACCTCCCCTGTACCATCCGCAGCCTCTGACCTCCCCTGTACCATCCGCAGCCTCTGACCTCCTCTGTACCATCCGCAGCCTCTGTTCTCCCCTGTACCATCCGCAGCCTCTGTCCTCCCCTGTACCATCCGCAGCCTCGGACCTCCCCTGTACCAGCTGCAGCCTCTGACCATCTCTTGTTTTATATCACGTCTGGAGAGGAGTCAAGAGTGGGAGTGCCGCCAGGATGGAGGTCATGGGAGAAGTCAGACATGTATGGACTGTGGAGAGGAAACTATGGGATAAAACCAGAGCCACCAAGCTGGAGCCGACTGACTGAGCCCTGCACCGTGCACCTGAGAGGAAGTCAGTGACAGTGCCGCCAGGCGAGTCTGAGGGGGGAGTCAGTACAATAATGTAAGGGGGCACTGATAAAGGTTTCCCCCTGTAACGGGAGTCGCTTTGGGCATAGGGTGACTGAGGAAATATATCTTGGACTACCTAAAATGGGTCTGTAATATTTATCCACAATATTCCCAAGGATATCTGTAAAGGACTATTTACTGTTTGTTTGATTCTGAACTCAACAGGTTAATTGAGAGATGCTGATGTGTTCAACTTCAACCACCTGGCTGCCTGTGTAATGTACATTAAATTCAGACTAGCTTCCAAAGACCTTTTCATTGTTGTTTGTGATGATGTGGATTGGAGCTTGGTAGACTGTCTGGCTGCCTATTATGGGATGTTTAAGTGTCTTGCTGTGAGGAAAGGGGGGGGGGGGGTGAATCACTACAGCAACCCCTCCTGCTAAGACTGTTTACTGAAGGAGACGTTTGAACACACCTGACCTGTATCACCATTGTCATTGGACAGTTTAACCCGCCCTGTTCCCCAAGGATGGGAGGGAAGTGTTTTAAAGGGAAGTGTGTTACCATGTGCTTGTAATAAAGATTCATTCCCTGTTTTTGGAACTTCAACACAGAGCGTTGTCTCGTTTGTGGAGGGAGAATTATTTGTATGGGGTCTTATTCGGCTGGTTGGTGTGTCTGGTAGCTGCTGTGTGTTTGGGAATGGAATATATTTAAACAACGTTAACCGATGTCGTTACATTGGTGGCAAGCAGCGGATTGATTCCCACAGCCGGAAGGACAGCTACAAGAGGACACAGGCCAATGGAGGCTCAGTAGGGACGGCTAAAGCACTCTACCCTGAAGGACTTACTGGAGAACCAGGGAAGACCAGCCAACAACCGTAAGAAGAGGGACATTATCAGAGAACTAGTCGAAATGGATGGAACCGAAAGGCCCAGCGTAACAGACAGGACACCCGAAGAGGCAAGTTTTGATCGGGCTGTTAACATAAGACTGGCACATTATGGTCCTAACCCTACAGCGGAGATCATAGACCGAGTTATAGCAGCTGTGGATGGGTGCTGCAGCAGCAGAAGTTAGAGCAGCACCAACTGAAAGGAGAAAGATACATTTTACTGCTTTTAAAAATTTAATTGAAACAGAAGGGGAGATTGATGGGTACCTTGCTGATTTTGAACGGCAATGTGCCCTACACCGGGTGCCCACAGAGGAATGGGTTTGGCCAGTGAAGCGTTCAGGGCCATCCCAGACGAGGAAATTCTGAACTATGGACAGGTAAAAGAAGCACTGTTGACCACGGAATGCCGTCACACCGGAGGCATACCGGAGACGGTTCCGAGAGACGAGCAAGCAGACTGGAGATTCATATACCGAGTGGGCATGCTGCCTACACCGCACTGCATCCCACTGGGTCGCTGGATGCCAAGCAGAATCCGGGGAAGAGGTGCTGCAGGTGTTCCTGCTGGAGCACTTCTTTGACAAACTGTCCCTGGAAGTCAGAGAGTGGGTTCGGGACCGAAAACCTTTCACCTTGCCTGAAGCAGCTCGCCTGGCAGACGAATACACAGACGCCCGCAAACTGGATAACCCTGTGGTCAAGACAACAGGTCGGGTGGATTATCGATCAGTGGCACCCCCTCCGGCTATCGCCTACCAACCACAGTCGTATCGCCCTACAGCACCACCTCCAGTGGCCACTTATCCTCAGCAGTCCAGGTTCAACTCCCAGGACTACTCACAACCCATCAGGTGTTTCGGGTGTAAACAGCTAGGGCACAAAAAGCCAGACTGTCCATTGAATACAGCCAGGCAGTCCCAGTCGTGGAGAAAGCCAGCAGGGGGGAACCCCCGCACATCCATGCCTGCGGCCCACTGCATTGAGGTGGAAGAACAGTGGAGCGTCCTGCACGGGGCTGATCCAATACAAGCAGCTAACCGGGACAACAGGCAACAACACAGGCAGACTGTCCGGGTTAATGGAACGGTAGCCAATGGCCTACGTGATACTGGCGCCACCATGACCCTACTACAGAAGAACCTCATCCCAGAGAGCCAACACACCGGAGACACTGTAGCCATAAGAGTAGCGGGAGGTACCATCTTCTGGCTACCCGTTGCCCATGTTCACCTGGATTGGGGGGTTGGTTCGGGACATGTGAATGTGGGGGTGATAAAGGATTTGCCAGCGGATGTACTACTTGGGAATGATTTGGCCCCCCTCATTTCTGCTTACGCCCCAATGAAGTCAACCCAGTGACTACCCGTGCCCAGACCCGTGCTGCTGGAACCGGCCCGCTTGCTGCTGAGACCCAGGTGAGACTATCTTCTTAGATCAGGCGCCCCTAGGTTGGGATACCCCAGAGGCATTCAGGAGGGAAACTTGGGAGGACCCGGCCTTACACAAGTATAGGGCTAAGGCAGATATTTAGGAAAGGGGAATAGATGGGGAGCTTTTTGAATGGGTTGGGGATAGACTGTATAGGATCCCTAAGCCATCTCAGAGAAGTAAGGCCTCTTCGCAGAAACGACAGCTGATGGTACCTAAGAAATACCAGCTGGAGATTCTGCGAATTGGGCATGATGTGCCGCTAGCAGGACATCTAGGGTCCCGTCGCACAGCCCATAGGATTACACAGAATTTCTTCTGGCCCAATTTTAACCAGGATGTGCGACAATACTGCAAAACGTGTGACACATGTCAACGGGTAGGTAAGAGGGGGGACCACCCTAAGGCTAGACTTATGTCCATGCCTATTATGGGGAGCCCTTTTACCGCATAGCCGTTGACATTGTGGGTCCCCTGGCCAGGCCTAGTCCATCCGGGAAGAAGTATATTCTCATCGTGGTGGACTACGCCACCCATTACCCAGAGGCAGTAGCTATGTCCAACATTGAAGCAGAGACAGTAGCTGATGCCCTGGTTAAGATATTTACCAGAGTGGGGTTCCCTAAGGAGATTCTCTCTGACCAGGGAACCCAGTTTACCGCGGTGCTCACCCAGCAGTTGTGGAAGGTGTGCAATATTAAGCCCTTGCTGAGCTCACCTTACCACCCCCAGACTAATGGTCTCTGCAAACGCTTTAACGGGACCCTCAAGCAAATGCTGAGGACTTTTTCGGACGCTTGCAGAGACTGGGAGAGATTCCTGCCTCACCTGTTATTTGCGTACAGAGCGGTACCCCAGGAATCTACTGGGTTCTTGCCCTTCGAGCTGCTCTATGGGAGAAGGGTCCGTGGACCCCTCGATCTCATTAGAGGACACTGGGAGGGAGAGACAGAGCAGAAAAAGACCCCCATAGTGCCCTATGTTCTGGAACTCAGGGACCGCATGGAGCAACTGTCTCTGATGGTAAGGGAGAATCTCCAGGCGGCCCAGGGGAGACAGAAGAGATGGTACGATCGGGGGGCCCGACAGCGTATCTTCCAGGTTGGGCAGAAGGTCTTAGTGCTCAAGCCTGTGAAGACCGACAAGATGCAGGCATCTTGGCAGGGCCCGTATAAAGTAGTAGCCCAGGAATGTGATACTACCTATGTTATTGCCAGCTGTGCAGATAAAAGAATCCAGTGAACCTTTCATGTGAACATGCTGAAGGAGTATCTGGAGCGGCAGGAGGATGTTGCTGCAGTATGTGCCCCTGCTGCAGATGATTTAGAAGGTTTACCCCTCCCTGACTTATTAGAGAGAGACCCCCAGACTGACCTCATTAGCCTTGTACAGCTAGGGGACCGGTTAAGCCCCACAAAGAAGGAACAGGCTAAGCGGCTTCTGTGGGAGAAACAGGCTACTTTCTCCCAAAAACCGAGCTATACGACCCTGGCTGTGCATAAGGTAGAGATCCCTGGACAAGCACCCCTTCGACAGCCCCCCTACCGTATCCCTGAAGCAGTCCGAGAAGGAATGCAGAAGGAGATACAGGAGATGATTCAGTTAGGAGCCATTGAGCCCTCTGACAGCCCTTGGGCCTCGCCTGTAGTCCTGGTGCCTAAGAAAGAGGGAACTACCAGGTTCTGTGTGGACTACAGGCGACTCAATGAGAAGACTACCACTGATGCCTACCTGATGTCCAGGGTAGACGAACTGCTAGATCGTATAGCCAGGGGACGTTATTTAACTACAATAGACCTGTGTAAAAGTTATTGGCAGATTCCCCCGGCCGAGGATGCTATCCCCAAGTCGGCATTTGTTACCCCATTTGGCCTGTACCAGTCTAAGGTCATGCCATTTGGGATGAAAAATGCCCCGGCTACCTTCCAACGTATGGTGGATAGGCTCCTCGATGGCTTCCAGGATTTTGCATGTGCATACCTGGATGACATTGCGATCTACAGTGGGTCTTGGGAGGAGCACCTGGTTCACGTAGGGGTGGTTCTGGACAAAATTCGGGCCGCAGGCCTGACCTTGAAACCAGACAAGTGCCATCTAGGTATGGCGGAGGTGCAGTACCTGGGACACCGAGTAGGGTGTGGGAACCAGAGACCAGAGCCAGCCAAGGTAGAGGCAGTAGCTAACTGGCCCACGCCCCGTACTAAGACCCAGGTATTAGCCTTCTTTGGGACTGCAGGGTACTACCGACGTTTTGTCCCTGATTATAGTGCTATCGCCAAACCCTTGACTGACCTGACGAAAAAGAATTTACCTAGGCAGGTCCTGTGGTCTACCGGCTTGTGAAACCGCGTTTCTAGCCCTCAAGCAAGCACTTGTAAATGCCCCTGTCTTGGCTGCCCCAGTACCTAACAAACATTTTCTTGTCCACACAGATGCTTCCATGTTTGGACTGGGGGCTGTGCTGAGCCAAGTTGGGGAGGATGGAGGAGAACACCCTGTCGCATACCTGAGCAGAAAGCTATTACCCCAGGAAGTGAGCTATGCGGCAGTGGAGAAGGAGTGTTTGGCCCTGGTCTGGGCCCTTAAAAAGTTGAACCCTTACTTGTACGGACAGGAATTTTCACTAGTCACCGACCACAACCCATTGGTCTGGCTTAACCGGGTCTCAGGAGACAATGGCAGGTTGCTGCGGTGGAGCTTAGCCCTGCAACCTTACAACTTCACCATCAGCTACCGACCCGGTAAGCAAAATGGCAATGCTGATGGGTTGTCCCGGCAAACAGACGTCATCCCAGCCTCCTAGTTCCGGACATCCCCAAGTTGACCCGAGAAGGATCAAGCCGGGTCTGCCGGAGTGTCCCACATAGAGGGAGCCATGTAACGGGAGTCCATTTGGGCATTGGGTGACTGAGGAAATATATATTGGACTACCTAAAATGGGTCTGTAATATTTATCCACAATATTCCCAAGGAAAGCTGTAAAGGACTATTTACTGTTTGTTTGATTCTGAACTCAACAGGTTAATTGAGAGATGCTGATGTGTTCAACTTCAACCACCTGGCTGCCTGTGTAATGTAGATTAAATCCAGACTAGCTTCCAAAGACCTTTTCATTGTTGTTTGTGATGATGTGGATTGGAGCTTGGTAGACCGTCTGGCTGCCTATTATGGGATGTTTAAGTGTCTTGCTGTGAGGAAAGGGGGGGGGGGATCACTACAGCAACCCCTCCTGCTAAGACTGTTTACTGAAGGAGACGTTTGAACACACCTGACCTGTATCACCATTGTCATTGGACAGTTTAGCACGCCCTATTCCCCAAGGATGGGAGGGAAGTGTTTTGAAGGGAAGTGTGTTACCATGTGCTTGTAATAAAGATTCATTCCCTGTTTTTGGAACTTCAACACAGAGCGTTGTCTCGTTTGTGGAGGGTGAATTATTTGTATGGGGTCTTATTCGGCTGGTGATTGTGTCTGGTAGCTGCTGTGTGTTCAGGAATGGAATATATTTAAACGACGTTAACCCCTGTCGTTACACCCCCTTATATCAGTAAACCCCCTTACCTTAGTGTTTTCTTTTTGCGGAAGGTGGTCTCTGGTCACAAGAGTCCTCCCCACATTCCCAGAATTCCCCTTTACATCATAGTCTGCAGGATTCCACCCTTCAGTGCAAGGGGGCACTCTGATGTAAAGGGGAATGATGTACAGGGGAATGCAGTGGACTCTGATATAAGTGCGGTCTCTGGTCACCAGTGCCCCCTTTATATCAGAGTTCGACCCCTTTCACACTGAAGCGCTTTGCAGGCACTATAACGCCAAAAATAGGACCTGCAAAGTGCCCTATAAGAGCCGCTCCGCACACTCCAGTGTGAAAGCCCGAGTGCCTTCACACTTGAGCGGTGCGCTGGTAGGACGCTAAAAAATGTCCTGCTAGCAGCATCTTTGGAGCGGTGGATACCGCTCCTCCACTGCTCCTGCCTTTTGATATGAATAGGCACCGCGGCTATACCGCCGGAAAAGCGCATTTTTCCGGCACTTTGCGGGTGGTTTTAACCCTTTTTCGGCCGTTAGCGGGGATTAAAAGCGCCCCGCTAGCGGCCGAATAGCGCCGCAATATTGACGGTAAAGCGCCGCTAAAATTAGCGCCGCTTTATCGCCGACGCATCCACCTCCCCAGTGTGAAAGGGGCCTTCCCACTTAGATCGTGATCTGCAATGTTCCCCTTTATGTCAGAGTTCCCTTGCACTGTAAAGGGGAATCCTGCAGACTCTGATATATGGGGGAACTCTGTGCTGACTGGGTTATATTAATCTGACCTTCATGTAAATGGAGAAATATGGTTTTTGACTTTTGTTTAACTTAAACACATTGCTAATAGCTTTAGCTACATGTTTATAACTTAAATATTGATATTTGCACTGAAAACTGCCATTTTAGGCACTTTTTTTTTGCAAATGTGTCTGTGCCAGTAAATTATAAACTTTGTGCTGTTTGTAAATTCCATGTCTCTCTTATCTATATATAATACTCCCTTTAAATGTGCTTTAAAATGCACGGTTTTCCCTTTTATGTACAAGAAAATAATGACGTTATGCTATTGGGCTGGTATAATAATGCTATGGGGCTGGTATGAAATTATTTCCAGGGCTGGTTTTTATTCCCAGTCCGGCCCTGAATGCCGGTGAATGAAAAAGTGCATAAATTTCACTGCTTCATTAACGGACACTGTAAGACATAACTTTTGTTGTATTTGAAGAGTTTATGATTTATGTTTTCTTTTTCTTTTTTAGGCAGAATGGTAGAAAAGTTTACCTCTCCTGAATGCATGGAAGTCCACTGGTATAAAATCGTTTCTTAAAGTGGTTGTAAACCCCCAAAAAAACTAAAAAAAACCCTGCAAGACAAAGGCATAATGAGCTAGTATGACTAGCATGTAAAGAGATAAAAAACAAAGGGAGGCGCCGCTGAAGTAAAACTGTGTGATTTTAATATAGCAGTAACATTAAAACACTCACATTAAGGTGTCTTTAGATCGACATGTGGGGGTCCCTTTGGGATGTGCACATCCGCTCGTGCCAGCAATGTTCAAGCCCAGTGCAGTGGAGCCGGTGTTCAATCCTGTGGAGAGTTTTCCGGGTCTCATGCGGCCGTCGAGTGAGAGGAGGAACACACTACGCTCACCTTTTTCAAGGGCTTAAAAAAAGGTGAGCGTAGTGTGTTCCTCCTCTCACTGCGCATGCACCGAAATGCATTGCATCTTGGTCCTGTGACGCCATCCCGCCCCACGCTGCGCCTCAGCACAGACGAGCAGCTTGCACTCCAGGCCTCCATTCGGCCGCCGCACGAGACCCGGAAAACTCTCCACAGGATTGAACACCGGCTCCACTGCACTGGGCTTGAACATTGCTGGCACGAGCGGAGGTGCACATCCCACAGGAACCCCACATGCTGATCTAAAGACACCTTAATGTGAGTGTTTTAATGTTACTGCTATATTAAAATCACACAGTTTTACTTCAGTGGCGCCTGCCTTTGTTTTAAATCTCTTTACATGCTCTGGAGTACAGCTTCTGCTCCCTCGTTTTTGCAAGGCAGCCTAGAAGTGCAAAAAGACTGTTACCTCACCACAAAGGAAACTGCTTAAAGGACTTCTTTGGACCTAGTTTCCCATGCTATATTTCAGTGAGCGCCACTAACCATGTACCTTTTTAGTATGACTAGCATACTAGCTCATTATGCATTACTTTCCTTAGATCGAAGCCCCCAAATCCGTCCTCGTCTCCCCCTCGAGCCGCAGCCATCTCTCCCGGAGGTTACTTCTGGGTTTCGCCGCTCCGGTGCTGTGATTGGTCGGAGCGGCGATGACGATACTCAGCGCATGCTGTGATTGCCTGTAAAAGCCGGCGTTATCATTGATAAAACCGGCATTTACAGTGTGCCTGCGCCGATGTGTATGGCGCGCACTCTTTTTTGCAAATATCTCCTAAACCTTGTAGGTTTAGGAGATATTTCAAACACCTACAGGTAAGCCTTAATGTAGGCTTACCTGTAGGTGCAACCACTTTAAGCCTATGAACGATAGCCTGCCCTGAACGAAGGCAAATTTGAGTACATCAATATTTGTTTGAAATAGATTGATAGATTGTCCAATTTTACATGTGAGAAAAATATTTTACTTGTTAAAAATAAAGTAAAAGGATAATGTGCTAACATTATGTGCCACTTACCTGAAAATAAAGCCTGCGCTGCCCCCACTGCAGGCTGCATCCATTGTGCATCCATGCACTCACTTCCGGGAGATGGAGGGAGATGGAGCTGCAGCGCCGTCCCTCAGTAGTTTGTCCGCTGATCTCTGCACACAGAGAAGCTGTGATTTACTGATTCTGAAAAGGGCCAGTTTAAGAAGCTGAGATCTCAACATGTCACTGGCGATCTGTCTCAGAATTCACACTCCCCGATTCACCAGCTCAGAGTTGTTGAATTTGGGAATGAAGAGAGAATTCCCAGGGAAGGATGAAGATTTTAGACTTTCTCCTTTGTTCAGTCTCCCTGCCATGTGTATTGTATTAACATATATAGAATGTGTGTGTGTGTGTATATATCTGTAGCACTACCCCCGTAGGAGCTGCTGGTTATATTTTTGGGTCTTTGCCATTACCCCTAACACAGTTCACCAGGTTAGAAACTTAGGCCTCGTACACACGGCCGAGATTCTCGTTGAAAAAAACATGTAGTTTTTTTCGACGAGATTCTTGGACAAGAAACTTGTCCCGGCCGAGTGTACACACGCTCGTTTCAAAGAACCCGCGGTTCTTTGAAAGGAGTGTACGCGGTGACGTCATCGACTACGTCGAGCATGCGCTCGTCACATTCGATGCCGTCGCCGCCATCTTGGTATACCCTACATATGCCTAGGAAGCTACCGCGCATGCGTCGAATTCATTTCGAACATGCGCGGGCTTCCGGGCGGACAGGTAAGTGTACACACACTCACTTTTCTCGTCGAGAAACACGCCAAGGAGAATCTCGACGAGAAAATAGAGAGCAAGTTCTCTATTTTCTCGTCGAGGTTTCTTGTCGGTTTTCTCGACGAGAAACCCGCTAGCAGCGTACACCTGACCGATTTACTCGGCAAGACCTCTCTGCCAGCAAGTTTCTTGCTGGTTCTTGCCGAGAAAATCGGTCGTGTGTACGAGGCCTTAGAGTCTATACTGGTCCTTGCGCCCACAGATGTATGCACAGTCACTTAGTTCTTTTCCAATGCTTTTTATTGAACAACTTGAGCAGTAGAGGGATGGAGGGTTAGGGGAAGGTTCAGATACCTGGTGCAGATCACTGAGGAACTTGAGATCCCGGAGACAAGTACACTTCAGTCAACGGATCTTGCTCACCCGGATAGGCCTCTCTCACCGACCTAGCAGCCGGAATGATGCACGGGCGAAAAGTCTCTGCCACAGACTTGGTGAGGAAAATAACTGTTGAACAATCCTCTGCCACGGGATTCAGTATTGGTTGAACAATCCTCTGCCACAGGATATTAATAGTGAACACAGCAACACAGTACCAAAGTTCCTTTAATCCATCCGGCAGTACTGTGAGGTAGATTGGTTAGGATGCATCCTCCAATTGAGTCACCAGGCACTTCTTGAGATACCAGCATTGCGCTCGGTCCTCTCCAAGACAAGTCCTCCCCCGGATCTTTCAATTGCTCGGCTTCTTCCCACAGGACAGACAGCACAGGACCACCTCTGAACCAGTAGGCCCCAGAGAGCTTCTGGGCCTACTTGCAGTCATGAAACCTCGGGCCAGCAGGGCCCTGAGGCCAGAAGAGGAGTTGTCACATACCTTAGGCCAGGCAGGCCATGAGGTGAGAGAGCGAAAAGATGGTGTCTGCCCCTTTAGTATCCTGTCCCAGAATGCGCAGCGGGGAGACCACTCTCACTGGGCTGCTTCTGGGGAAAGAGACACCCAATACACCTTAGCCTGTCGTCCTTCCATCACTGGCCGGTGGTGACAACGACACCTACAGGCAACAGTGTGGAACTGCACACGACACAGTCAATGCTGGAGCAGAGGCTGGTTTAGCCATAATATTAAATCTGAACTATATACAGAACAGATAACCCACTAAATTGACATGCAAGCGCCTGGTCAACAGGAGCAGGGCGCTACACACTTCCCCCACTACAAAAGATGATGTCCTCAGCGTCTGAAAAAAAAATGGCTCTCAATCCTGAGAGTCAGTACCTGAACCACAAAACTTGGATGGGAGAGGGGAAAGGTAAGGAAATAAGAAAAGTTATAGATTTTAAAACATGAACATACAATGAGATCACATTACTATATATATTACAACCCCTCACTCTCTGTCTAAACCACCCGATCTCCAGCAGCTTGACAGAAGATCCGGTTTATCTGAAAAAAAACACAAAGACACACAAGCAAAATTTAAAACAGCATTTCTGTACATCAAGGAGCAAAGCTGCATTTCCAAAGAAATGAAAATTTCCTCCATACCTTAAAGCGGAGCTCCGCCGGAAAAAAAAAATATTAAAAGCCAGCAGCTACAGCTACAGCAGCTGCTGGCTTTTAATATTTGGACACTTACCTGTCCTGGAGTCCAGCGACGTCCGCAGCAGAGGACGAGCGATCGCTCGTCACTCTGCTGCTCCCTCCGCCATCCTCACTGAGGGAACCAGGAAGTGAAGCCCTGCGGCTTCATGCCCGGTTCCCTACGGCGCATGCGCGAGTCGCGCTGCGCCGTTCTGATTTGTCCTCCTGTGTTCTGGGAGCCGAGTGTCTCCCAGAACACTATGGGAAGTCTGGGGGAAGTGACGTCACTCCCGCAGATTCCCGGAGAGAGGACTCCCGGATGTGGGTGAAAATACCTGTCTTAGACAGGTATCTTCACCCCCTCCCCCCTGAAAGGTGTCAATTGTGACACCGGAGGGGGGGAGGGTTCCAAATAGCAAAAGTTGCTATTTAGGGTGGAGCTCCACTTTAAGTTCAAATGAGCTAAACTGAAACTCAAAAGTCCAATTCTCTCTAGGAACAACTCCCACCACCTAGTGGCAGGAATTTTAGCATAACACAGAGTCTTTAAATGCAAAAGTGTTTGAAGTAGGTGAAACTCTTGATCTCAAAGTTCTCACCGACCCTGACACTATCTGACTAGGTACCCCATAGTCCTTTTATTTAGCATAGAGACTTATTTTCTCTTCAGTCTCTTGGCAAAGTGGGAAAAAAAACAGGACAGTCCCTCTGGATATTCACCAATGGAACCGGGGGTCTGGCAGAATCAGTGTCTTCCCCTGTTTATCCAGAGTGGTAATAAAGTAGACAATGTTGTCCTTTCCAGGCCTGCAGATGACCACCTTGTCAGCATAGATGTGCCGGCCATAACTCCATTGCAGCAGGCACCCACTGAACCGTTCATCCATAGTAGAGGAATAGCAGGTTTTCCGGAAAGGTTTTGGCACACGCAAATAGTCCCAGACAGCTTCACCATACCACTGCTCTCGGTTGGCCTCGATTTCCTGCATAATGTCTTTAGTAGCATAAGGAAACTCCAGACTGTACTCCGTGGCAACCCTTTTGGTGAGCATTCTTTGCAATCGGGCAAGTCTGGGTAAAGTTCTGGTTTTTCCCTGCCCAGGAGGCACACAAGAATCTGGGGACTTGCGTACCATAGATCTGACGGACATCTTGTCAGACTCAAATGAACCAGGAACTTTAGACAATGTCTCTTTGGTAGTGCTGTGTGGCTCCACACTGTGTGATGTCTTCCCAGAATCCATGACTGTCCAGTCTGAGAAGCTAAAGTTAGAAGCGACATCTTCACCCTGAGCCCACAATAATCCTGCAACATTGTCTCAAATAAGTCATCATCACCGGAGATATCTGACAGGGAATCTATCTCCGAATCCCGCAACTCCTCCGCAGGTAAATATTTACAGGCAGTCCCAGATATATTCCCCCCTGATCTCTCACCCGTTCCTGTCGTGGATTCTCCAGGGTCCATGTTCTCCTCTGGCTCCGGTTCAGGTAGTCTTTGGGGTAGGCCTCGACCGTGGCCGCGGGAAGCTTAGACATATCCCACCTTCCTCTGGACAGGTGCAGCGGGGACAGGTGTAGCGGAGGTAGTCCACTCGATAGGCACGGGGCAACGTGGTAGGTTGCTCCACAGCGAACAGGTACTCTCCACATTGTGAACATCGGAGAAATGGACAGAGATGTATGGCCAGTCCCTTGCATCTGTGGCATAGCATACCCAGTGCTTCAGTGTCTCCCGATCGTGTACAACACAAACCGCCCCTGCGGTCTCCAGCGAATGCCGGTATCCATCAGCGGGGTTCCGGTTAGCATGGCACCTGCAGCGGTGCTTGTAGGGAACATCCTAGGCCCCATGGCCAATTGTATCCGCGAGAAGGAAGACATGGCTGCACTCCAATCTTCTCTGTATGATCACGCAGCCTCTTCTCTTTGGCGCCAGACACACACACACGCGTCTCACGCAGCAGCAGGAGGGAACTCCTCCCCCTTGCTCCTTCAGTCACGTAGCTCCCGGGCTTTCTTGGCTTCACCCGTAGCCTACGCACTTGGAAAGTGATCCGCACTTAACCCCTTTTTGTCCCGTAACAAGTAACGCAGTCCAGGGCCCTCTTTAACGTAGACTCTCTGTGAAAACACTTTCTCTGAGATGCTCAGGGCAACGGCAAATATCCCAGACGAGCCCCCACGTGTAGCACTACCTCGTAGGAGCTGCTGGTTATATTTTTGGGTCTTTGCCGTTACCCCTAACACAGTTCACCAGGTTAGAAACGTATAGTCTATACTGGGCCTTGCGCCCACAGATGTATGCACAGTCACTTAGTTCTTTTCCAATGCTTTTTATTGAACAACTTGAGCAGTAGAGTGATGGAGGGTTAGGGGAAGGTTCAGATACCTGGTGCAGATCACTGAGGAACTTTGAGATCCCGGAGACAAATACGCTTCAGTCAATGGATCTTGCTCACCCGGATAGGCCTCTCTCACCGACCTAGCAGCCGGAATGATGCACGGACGAAAAGTCTCTGCCACAGACTTGATGAGGACAATAACTGTTGAACAATCCTCTGCCACAGGATTCAGTATTGGTTGAACAATCCTCTGCCACAGGATATTAATAGTGAACACAGCAACACAGTACCAAAGTTCCTTTAAGCCATCCGGCAGTACTGTGAGGTAGATTGGTTAGGATGCATCCTCCAACTGAGTCACCAGGCACTTCTTGAGATACCAGCATTGCGCTCGGTCCTCTCCAAGACGAGTCCTCCCCCGGATCTTTCAATTGCTCGGCTTCTTCCCGCAGGACAGACAGCACAGGACCACCTCTGAACCAGTAGGCCCCAGACAGCTTCTGGGCCTACTTGCAGTCACAGAGCATCGGGCCAGCAGGGCCCGAGGCCAGAAGAGGAGTTGTCACATACCTTAGGCCAGGCAGGCCATGAGGTGAGAGAGCGAAAAGATGGCGTCTGCCCCTTAAGTGTCCTCTCCCAGAATGCACAGCGGGGAGACCACTCCCACTGGGCTGCGTCTGGGAAAAGAGACACCCGATACACCTTAGCCTGACGTCCTTCCATCACTGGCCGGTGGTGACAACGACACCTACAGGCAACAGTGTGGAACTGCACACGACACAGCCAATGCTGGAGCAGAGGCTAATTTAGCCATAATATTTAATCTGAACTATATACAGAACAAATAACCTACTAAATTTACATGCAGGCGCCTGGTCAACAGGAGCAGGGCGCTACACATCTATCTATATATAGGAAGGCCAGTATGCTGGCCTGAAATTATGGGAGGAGTTTGAGGGGTACTTAAGCAGACCATCCACCATGGTCAGTGTCGGCTCTAGTGCGCGGTATTACGACATCACCAGCCCGACTCTGCTCTACTCACAGCGTCCGTGAAGTTGCGCTCGTGCTTTCGAGACCGCTCGCAGTTGTTCGTCGATCGGGTCGTCGCTCGCGGTCGCAGGTAGGACTGGTTGTTACCGTTCTAACGAATTGAAGCACCGGTTTACGTTTTTCCACTTTTACAATCATACGGCTCACTAGCCCACGTGTTCTCTCTGTTTGCATTTTGTCTACTGCCTTGACCAGTTATCTTTCGAGCCCAGTCGCGTCCAAAGTTTTGATTCGTAACGGCCCGCTACGACACAAACGTCTCATAGAGTTTACTCGCTAGGTTCTACGAATCACTTGAACAGTACTCAAGCCACTTACTACAAGTCGCTCATACGATGCATGGTCGCCAAACTGGCGTCCCACCCAGCATAACCCCATCCCACCTACTGACGCCCTACACCTCCTACGATACTCTCCCTTCACCTAACTGATGCCCCACACCTCTTACTACACTCTACACACACCGAACAGCCGGTCCGAATCTAGTCGCAAAACATCGGCACTACAGTTCGGACCCTTGGCAATCACAAGCCCCTTCAGCTTCGAAACACCAGTCAGTCGATCCGAGTCCAGTCGTATCTCCGGCATCAAAAAACCCCTCCTCACATCACAGCCATAACCGATCCGAATCCAGTCGTAGCATCGGCTCAAACATTCGGTTCCTTGGCAAACACAATCGGTCCGAGTCCAGTCGTATCACCGGCTCAATCGACTCGGATCTCTAGCAACAAACCTCTCTAATCATCCGAATCCAGACGTAGCCTCGGCTCAAATATTCGGATCCTTGGCAAACACAATCGGTCCGAGTCCAGTCGCATCACCGGCTCAATCGACTCAAATCTCTCGCAACAAACCTCTCTAACTGTTCCGAATTCAGTCGTAGCATCGTCCTCTCCAACTGATCCGAATCCAGTCGTAGCATCGGCTCAAAGATTCGGATCCTTGGCAAACACAACCGATCCGAGTCCAGTCGCACCACCGGCTCAATCGACTCGGATCTCTAGCAACAAACCTCTCTAACCGTTCCGAATCCAGTCGTAGCATCGGCTCTAAGACTCGGATCCTCGGCAAACACAACCGATCTAAGCACAGTCACACCACCGGCTCAATCGGCTCGGATCCCTAGCTTCAACTTCCGTAACCGTTCCGAATCCAGTCGTAGCATCGGCTCTCAGATTCAGATCCCCGGCAAAACACAACTGATCCGAGCACAGGCACACCACTGGCTCAAACGGCTCGGATACACAGCATCAAACATCTCCGAACCGATCCGAATCCAGACGTAGCATCGGCCCCAAAGATTCGGATCCCTAGCAAACCCAACCGATCCGAGAACAGTCGCACCACCGGCTCAATCGGCTCGGATCTCCAGCTTCAAACTTCCCTAAAACGGTCCGTATTCAGTCGTAGCATCGGCTCATAGATTCGGGACCTCGGCAATCTCGATCGTTCAGAGTCCAGTCGCACCACCGGCTCAAACGACTCAGTACCCCAACAATCCAATCAATCCGAACTCAGTCAGAGCATCAGCCAGACGTTCAGTTCATCCGCAATACGAAGTGCCTGCCCGTTACCTGTCGCGTTAACGGCATTGTCGAAATACGAATCATTCCCCAAATAATAAAAAAAATAATATAATAAAATTATTATTTTCGTTTAAATTCCTCAAGCATTACACACACGCTTACTTAACTACTCCCGCTTCATCACGGACGGTCATCCCTACATACTCACAATTCACAAACTTTCCTTCTTTCGCCTTCTCAGTAAGGCTGTGTTCCTTGCAATCGCTGCGAGCATTCGACAAGTGGTTCAAACATCAGCCACTCATCATCTCCAGTAGCAACACGGCTACTCACCATTTTCTCTGTCGCTTTTCCCACAGGTCAGTTCGAGATTGAGTTCCAGTTCGTCCACCCTGCACCAGGTTGGACAGTATTCCCCTCAGGAAAAAAAAAACAAAAACACTTCTTCACCAGGGAGCTACCTACCGCCCCAAACAACTCTCTACACCTACCCTTCAAAAAAAAACAACATATATCTCCATGTCACCCTCATCACAGGTTCCCGGTCGACCCACGTCTCGACCTCAACCAAGACTTCAACTACTAGGGCACAAGACAGGTGCGTAAATGCAAGGCCCCTCCTTGCTTTCTCCTCGCACTCTTTCACAACATATTTGTTTTCACACACACAATTCGACCTGCTCACGAGGCGTTAGCGACTGCCACATACCTCTGCGCACTACACTCTATTTTCGAAGAGCGATCCGAGATCCTTCACCACACAGACAAGGTCGCCTAACATCCACCTCGCTGGCAGTGCAAGGGTTAGCAGACCGACCACACGTCAACAAACTACAGATCAAAACATTCCTACTTAGTATACCAGACTTCAGCTACCCGCCCCAGTACGCCCTGGGGGCTCTGGTTCATTAGTCTGTGCCGAGCACAGACGGCACCTGAGCTATCGGTTATCTAGCCAGTCACCTCCTGGCTCACCTCAGTTGCCACGCATTCTTTTGAGTTTTCCAAATTTCACTCAACAGCGCTCGTACGCAAACTAAACTGTCATCTACGCCTTTCGCTCCTTGTCCTGTTCTCACTGCTCTCCTTCTTCCTCCCCGTTTTCTAAACCCTTCTATCCCCTCCAAACCTCGCAAACTTACTCTAAACATATGCATTCCCCTCCTTTTTAGCCGACGCCATGTCGCGAGCCGACAGCAAAGTCTTCGCCTCCGCCCCACCATCACCCTTCGTGGGTCCAGCGGACGGCAATACACAGTCCCCCAGAGCTTGGACCACCCCCAGGCTACGGCCGAACTATGACGTATGGGAATTCCCTACCTTGCCACAGCCAGGAAAGCCAAGCTGTTAGGCTGCTGTTTCCACCACCAGCGGCAGCTTTACGAGACACAAGCTCCACTGCAGTCGATATCCTCTGCAATTACCCAGCTGCACGCCTTGGAGACCACACTGGCAACTGCACTCACCGATGTCCAGGCTAGAGTAGGGGGCCCTGGAAACACGACCAGCCGCGCCCCCATCAGCCCCAGTCTCCCCCGACTGCCACAGTTCCTGCTTACCACCAACTGGAGCACTATTGATACAGAACCGTTCTGCCGCCACTTCGCCGGCCTTCGCTCCCCACTCTGTACAATCTGTCAATCTGCCACCCTCACGACTAATTGGTGCTCTGAGCCGAGTCTCAGACATCCCCCCAGCTTCCCTTCTACCTCCAATGCGCCTCATAAATTATCAGCAGCCACACAGTCCTCCCAGTCAGACGGACTAGGACGTCCAATTCAAGCACCGGGGGGCGCAGCCATCTCCAACAAACTTTAATTTCAAGGGTTGCTTTTACCCCCCTGCAAACTTCTGCTCATCTGCCTCCTGTACCAGAAGGCTCTCCCTAGAAGTACCTGCGGCGTCAAGCAGCAGAGCCCAGCTTGACCAGGCCGCATGCACGTCGGGCGGCTCGGCTTTTCTCTCCTCACGTCCAATTCCCTCTCTAGCAGCCTTTTCTAGTACAGGGGTTCACTACAGGGTTCCACACCGGACTCATCACACTACCCGACTCTACCCACGAGTGAAAAAAACCTGCTCTCAGCAGCCTCCAACGTAGAAGCTATCAGCACCCTGCTACAGATCGAAATGGACCGGGGGTATATGATCGGCCCCCTTTTTTCACAGTCACCGTTCACAGTATGGAGAGTCAGCCCTATCGAACTTGTCAAGGGCAAGTTTTCTAATAAACTTTGATCAGTCTACTACTTAACCGCGCCTCATTCTTCTAACATACCCAGTTAAACTCCCTCATACCCTCAGAGGAGTTCTCACTAAATACTAAACCCCCAGTAGTCCTAGGAAATCTAAGAGAGGCCTTTAAAAAACCTCAACGTGCCCATAGCTGAGAAGATTGTAGAAAGCCCGGCACAGTGCATCTCCTTCCGGGAAATCATTCTAGACAAACGCGCCATGCAGGCTAGCCCACCTCTCGGTAAACTGACCCGCAGCAGGACTGTCGTCCATACGTTTACCGTCACGCAAGGGTGCACTAACACACAGCTACAATCCCTACTGGGCATGCTCAACTTCACGATGAGGATCATCCCTCAAGGGCGATCCTTTATCTCACGCTTCTTAGTGTTCCTCTCCCAGGCACAAGACCCTGACCAAGTCATTAAGCTAGACGCAGCCGCTATAGCGGATCTGGCCATGTGGGACCAATTTCTTGAGAACTGGAATGGTACACCCATGTTCATCCCATCAGCATCCCCTTTGTCACCACAGTTAATCACGGACGTAGCAGCTTCCACAAGCTTCGCTGCAATTTTTGGCCATCATTGGTTTGCGGGACTGTGGCCGTCAGAGGTACTCACAATTCCGCGTTTAGTCAGTACTCTCTATTCGAGATCTACCCCATAGTCGCAGCGGCTCAAGTATGGGGCTGCACCTGGGCAGGACAGGCCGCCACGTTCGCCACAGACAACCAGGCCACAGTCTCAGTCATTAACAAAGGCAAGTCAAAATCATTGGCCATCATGGCCTTCCTACGCAGGCTGTTGCTACTTTCCCTACAACATCAGTTCAATATCCTCTGTGTCCACATCCCTGGTAAATGCAATACCTCGGCCGACGCACTATCCCGCTTTAACTATGCCACATTCTTTCACAGGAGACCGGAGCCGAACCAACCATGTCCGGCATCCCACGTTAGTCGCAACCAACTCTGCTATCAAATAGCACCTCCATCGTGCTACCTCCCTCATCAATGCAGCCTGTTCTTCCAATACACGAAAGGCCTACCGTTCTGCCTAGAAGACCGACAGGTTCCTAGCCGCTAACCCTGGGGCGGTTTCAGGAAATCTCAGCCATATCTGGCCTTCATTTCCTACTGTCACACTCAGCTAACATTGTCACACGATACCATCAGACTCTATTCAGCCGGCATCCAGCATTTTATCTCCCTACAAGACCCTACCAAACCTTCCTTGTTCGCCGCTCATGCGGCCAAAACCGTACTACGTGGCATCCACAGGCAGCAACCACACACTAGTACCAAACGCTTGCCAGTGACCAGCGCCATATTCCGGGACATGTCTGCTATCCTTTCACGTTCTCCCTTCGGTTATGGCCCAGCCTGGTAATTCAAGCAGCCGTTACCTAGCCTTTTACGGTTTTCTACGGCCCAGCGAATTTACTGTCACCAGCCCTAAATGCCAAGTACTATGCAGGCACCACCTGACTCGCCACCAGAGTCATTTCATCCTACACCTGACGGTATCGGAAAACGCTACAATCCGGTCCCGTAATAGACGTCAAACTTTTCCAGACGCACAACACCTGGTGCCCCATGGCCGTTCTAGAGCAACTGGTAAACTCTACTGTCCGACCTATCAGAGGACAGCCCTCTACTACCTTTCCCAACTGAACCCCTAAGCGTGAACCAGTTCATCAGCTATGTCAGAACGCTCCTATGCATCTTAGGCCTTGACCCAGGATGTTACTCAGGACATTCTTTCGCATGGGAGCAGCCTTAGCAGCATCGCGAAACAGAGTTCCAGACCACGCAATCAGGATGATGGGCAGGTGGAAATCCACGCATTTCGCCCGATACGTCCCCAATCCTCGAACAGAATATCACGAGACTTTAACAGACTTCGCTCTGTAGTTAATTGTCTTGCACAATAAAACAATTCCTTCCCTAACCAAGTGTAATTTTGGCCCCTTCTCTTGGCATACCGTCCAGCAGGCCAGGCCACACTTCAGGTCCTATTTGTGTTGTTAGTCTTGTGACGTGTTTATGTGATCCATATCTCTTCAGACAGAGGGCTCCGACCATAAATAGGAAGGCCAGTATGCTGGCCTGAAATTATGGGAGGAGTTTGAGGGGTACTTAAGCAGACCATCCACCATGGTCAGTGTCGGCTCTAGTGCGCGGTACCCACCCACCCATATCCCCTTTTTAGGGCACTCCTCTCTAAACAATTCTCAACAGAATTATCCATCATATCTATCTTAAGGTATGGCCCCTTCTCTTGGCATACCGTCCAGCAGGCCAGGCCACACTTCAGGTCCTATTTGTGTTGTTAGTCTTGTGACGTGTTTATGTGATCCATATCTCTTCAGACAGAGGGCTCCGACCATAAATATATATATATATAAGATAGATATAGATAGATATAGGTAGATATACACACACATACATATATAATACATGTGTATAAATATATATAGTGTAGTGGGACAGGTATTTTATTATTTAGGTGGGCTGTCTCCTCTGGGAATGTCTGTGTACTGTACAGTAGGGGTGCAACGGATCAAAAAACTCACGGATCGGATCGATCCTCGGATCAGAGCCACGGATCGGATCATTTTCGGATCGGCAAAAAAAAAAAAATTACTAATATCCACGTCACCCCCCCCCCACTGTAATATCCACGTCATCCCCCCCACTGTAATATCCACATCATCCCCCCCACTGTCATATCCACGTCACCCCCCCACTGTAATATCCACGATCTCCCCCACTGTAATATCCACAATCTCCCCCACTCACTGTAATATCCACAATCTCCCCCACTTACTGTAATATCCACAATCTCCCCCACTGTAATATCCACGTCATCCCCCACTGTAATATCCACAATCTCCCCCAGACCCCCACTGTAATATCCACGTCACCCCCCCCCCCCCACTGTAATATCCACAATCTCCCCCACTGTAATATCCACGTCACCCCCCCACTGTAATATCCACAATCTCCCCCACTGTAATATCCATGTCACCCCCCCCCACTGTAATATCCACAATCTCCCCCACTGTAATATCCACGTCATCCCCCACTGTAATATCCACAATCTCCCCCACTGTAATATCCACGTTACCCCCCCCCACTGTAATATCCACAATCTCCCCCACTGTAATATCCACGTCATCCCCCACTGTAATATCCACAATCTCCCCCAGACCCCCACTGTAATATCCACGTCACCCCCCCACTGTAATATCCACAATCTCCCCCACTGTAATATCCACGTCACCCCCCCACTGTAATATCCACAATCTCCCCCACTCACTGTAATATCCACAATCTCCCCACTGTAATATCCACGTCATCTCCTGCACTCACTGTAATATCCACGTCATCTCCCCCACTCACTGTAATATCCACGTCATCTCCCCCACTCACTGTAATATCCACAATCTCCCCTACTTACAGTAATATCCACAATCTCCCCCACTGTAATATCCACATCACCCCCCCACTGTAATATCCACAATCTCCCCCAGACCCCCACTGTAATATCCACGTCACCCCCCACTGTAATATCCACGTCATCCCCCCACTGTAATATCCACGTCACCCCCCCACTGTAAAATCCACGTCACCCCCCCCACTGTAATATCCACGTCACCCCCCCACTGTAATATCCATGTCACCCCCCCCCCCACTGTAATATCCACAATCTCCCCCACTCACTGTAATATCCACAATCTCTCCCACTGTAATAGGCATCTCCCCCACTGTAATAATATCCACAATCTCCCCCACTGTAATATCCTCAATCTCTCCCACTCAGGCATAGATATCAGGCATCTCCCCCAATCTCTGTAATAGGTCAGGCATCTCCCCCACTTACTTTAATCTCTCCCACCGCCAGATCCACGAGCAGCGAGGGTGAGGGGTGATGACGTCAGCGGCGCTCAGCGCGCATAAGGCAGCCGCCGCCGGGTGTACCAAGATGGCCACGGCTCCGGAGCTAGGCCGAAGCCGCGGCCTTTCCTAAGGCCGAGGCCGTGGATCGCTCCACGGATCGAGTGGTGATCTGATCTGAACACTGTGACCCGTTCGGATCACGGATCACCACCGATCCGTTGCAGCACTACTCTACAGTGATAATTTATCACTACTGCATAAATGGATACATGAAGGCTCAGTGCGCTGAGCGCATGTGCAGTAGGGAACTAGCAGTGAACCTTACCATTGAGCACAGACTCATCAGTAAGGTTCCATTACATGGAATAGCAGTGAATGCACCCGACAGCTGATCCGATGATCGACTTGGGGTACAGACATTGCGTGCTCCTTGAAGAGGTAAGTATCCATATACTAAAAGTCAGCAACTACAGTATATTTAGCCTATGAATCTTAATTTAGTTTCCACAGTCAGAACTCCTCCATAATAGGGCTATGTGAATAAAACGTATGTCAATACTATTGATGTACCATTCATTGTTTATTTAAACTGCAGGATCGAGAAATCAATGAGGGGAATATCATTTCCAGGCCTGTCAGTACAACTCCCTGTAGGAGCAAAAGAAAACAAATGGAGGCTGCTACATCTTCATTCCTTAACTAGGCTTCAACTGCACTGTAGAGCAAGGCAGATGATTGGTCTTGGAGTCATAACTCCCAGTAAGCACAGGAAAATGACAGATGAACAGAAGGAGTTAGCAGAGATGCTTGTATTGGAAGTGCTTGCGAAAGGGCTCAGAGGAGAACTGACCAGGAAGACAAAGTTGACTGAGGAGCAACAGCCAGTACCTTTGTAATAGATTTATCCCTGGTCCAATTCCAGGATGTATGCTCTATTCTACCTCTGACCCAAATTCAAGGTGATGTGAATGCATGCATGCTAAAAGGATCACACACTGAGACACACTTGTCAGTACGAGCTCTTCCTCATCAATAAGACAGGTTTATTCAGGTCACAGCCCCTTATATAAACAAAGTGACATAAGCAAACGTCATCACATATCTGTGCATATCATTGGTTCATCTGTATATGGTCCATTTCCTCTCTACGTCTGTTCTGCCACGTGGTATCCACATTCTTTAGCTCATCGCCATCTTGCATTGCACGGTGGGAGGGGCGGAAAGCTGGGGGTAAGAGGAGTAAGGAGTGGAGGAAACATCTGTTTGTCATTTATCTGTTTGTCATTTTTGAGCAAGGATATATACTGCTGGCTGGTTATAAGATTAACAAAACACACACACATATATATATATATATATACACAGTATATATATATATATATACACACATATATACATATATATATGTGTATACATATCGCAACAAGAAAGAAAAGAAACAATAAAGAAGAAAAGGAAATAACAATATTTGAATGGTTAAGAGAGGGATAACATAGTCAATTTATTAGCTCCATCACAGTCCCCCCTTAAAATGACTATTTTATCAGTACTGTCCCTATGCTGTGTGGCCTTACTTGGCCCTCCCGACATCAGGATATTTTTTGTATTTCGCAGAGAAGTCAGACATGGCTTGTCCAGTCTGTCCTCTTTCGACAAAATGGTCAGGAGAACAGTCAAGCACTATTCTTTCCCTTATCATTTGAGAATGTTGTATGTATTATTAACAGGCTAGGACTGCAATGGAGCATACGGTCCCTCTTTCTCCTCCTTTATTGGATCTCTAATATCACCCAAATTCAAAAAGGTAGGGGTTACCTCTTTAGCTGCTTTTCCTAACAGCTTCTTCATACAGGGCAGAATACAGCAAACCACTATCGCAACTAATGTAAGAAGCATCAAAATTGCTATGCCTATTTGAGTACAAATGCGTTGCCACCCACTCATCCACCCAAAATACTGATCCCAGGGATCGGTCAGCCCCGAATTTATTTTTAACTCTTTTGAGAGATCCTCTAATTTCTTTATAGCCAAGGTTACCTTACCATTTGGGCCTGTATTGTCCGGATTGTACGTACAACATGTACTTGTCCCAGGTAACATTTTACACACACCCCCCTTGTGGCCTCTAGTTGTTCAGCTACACCCTGGAGTGCATCCCTGGTATAGTTAACGAACCTCTGTTGGTTATAGTAGATATAATTAATCCAATCTACATTCTTATTTATAGTGATTATTGTAATCAAGGACTCAAAACCTGCTTTAACTTGGTCTCAGGCTTTAAACTCATCTGGGACCCCCCTTGGGACTCCTATGGCATCTATATATACATGGGGGTCAAAACTACCAGCTGGGGCACTTCTGCGCTTCCTGCTAGATTCAGATGAGTGCTCCCCTTCTGCTACTAGGTCACCTCCCGAAAAGATGTGCAGGAGCACTATGACTTTGGCAAGTGCACATTCCCCTGTCCTTTGGTCAGTTAACTTAGTCCTAATCTTCATGTCCCCACAGATCCAATACACGTCTCCCAAAGATTGAGTTTGATTCTGCACCAGATCTGTGGATACACTGCTGTAGGAGGCACAGTATCCCATAGAGAAGTTCCCCAAGAACTTCCCTGCTCCCTGGTAGTTCCCATAACATGTGTAATTACCGGGATGTATAGTGATACCCTCCCCGGGCTTGGATGTCTTGGTTTACTATGGGATATTCTCTTTAGAGGTCGACCGATATGGGTTTTTCTCTGGCCGATGCCGATGCCGATATTTAGAAATCGCTGTGGCCGATGGCCGATATATGATGCCGATTTTTTTGGGCCGATATGTTAGGCCGATGAAGGGGAAAAAAAAAAACTAACAGTTGGACCCCTTTCACACTGGGGTGTTTTTCAGGCACTTTTGGGCTAAAAATAGCACCTGTAAAAATGGCTGCAAAACAGCTCCCCTGCAGTCTCAGTGTGAAAGCCTGAGTGCTTTCACACTGAGGCGGTGCGCTGGCAGGACGTTAAAAAAAAGTCCTGCAAGCAGCATCTTTGGAGCGGTGTATACCGCTCCTCCATCACTACTGCCTATTGAAATTAATGGGCACTGCTGCTGAAGCGCCTGCAAAGCGCTTCTGCAGCGGTGCTACACGGGCGCATTTAACCTCTTCATCGGCCGCTAGCTGGGTTATAAGCACCCCGCTAGCAGCCGAATATCGCCGCTAAAATTATGGTAAAGCGCAGCTAAAACTAGCTGCATTTTACCGCCAACGCCTGCCCGCTCCAGTGTGAAAGCAGCTGAGTTCCGCCAAAAAAAAAAAATATATTAAAAGTCAGCAGCTACAAATACTGCAGCTGCTGACTTTTAATATATGGACACTTACTTGTCCTGGGCGCCCGCGATGTCGGCACCCGAAGCCGATCTCTCTCTCGGCTCTCGGGTGCTGCCGCCGCCATCTTCGGTAAGGGAATCAGGAAGCAGGCACAAAAACAGGTAATCAAAACTTTGACGAAAAAAAAGTTTAGTTTTATTTAACATTCATTAAAGTGTATTTTTTTCCCAAAGAATTGCGTTTGAAAGACCGCTGCGCAAATACCGTGTGACATAAAATATTGCAACAACCGCCATTTTATTCCCTAGGGTCTCTGCAAAAAAAAAATATATAATGTTTGGGGGTTCCAAGTGATTTTCTAGCAGAAAAGACAGGATTTTTACTTGTAAGCTACAAGTGTCAGAAAAGATTTAGCCTTTAAATGGTTAAACTGAGAACTTCTACTCACAAGTTCAGTTCATTGATAAGAAGAAACATTTGTAACTTTTCTCTCTCACTTGGCAGGCTGCCCAAAGATGAGTCACTGCACGGGAAACTTCAGGCAACTTGTATTGACTTCTATGAGAGATGTCATTTCCAAGCCGCACTGAAGTTTTTTTTTTTTTTTTAATATCGGCTTCTGTTCTCAGAATATCGGCCAAAGCCGATTAATGAAAAAATGCCAAAAATCGGCCGATATATCGGCCGACCGATATATCGGTCGACCTCTAATTCTCTTTTCCATGTTTCGCACTGGGAGTAGTCAGTGGAAGTATTGGTGAACAGGCTCAGAAAGCACTCCTCTTGAGTTTGAGGTATGTTTAATGGCACTGTTCCCAAATGGGGTCTAGCTCCACCACACACGTATAATGACGTATAATGCAGGGAAAACCTGTTCTGTTTCCCTGCATTATACGTCATCCATTCGAGCCACAGGTTGACATCCGAGAAACCAGTCTCTGCTGCCATCGTGTCTTCAAATGTGGGATTAGCTATGGCCACCATATCTCCTAGGGTGCGCATATGTACATGCGGTTTAAGGGGATCGCTTGCTGTTTGAAGGGCCTCCCATTCAGATGAATTATACATGTCTTTAAGTTGGAACTGTCCACTTGGTCCCCTATTCTCCCCATCATACCGTACCCCTATAACATATGTGCCTGCATCCGTAGGACTGGGATTCCTTATGGTTAGGGTGAGTTTCGTGCTATGTCCCGTCCTCCCATCACTTGACCATGTGCCTGTTTTAATAAGGTCAGTCTGCTGAGTTATGACTCTCCATATTTGTCTTTCTTGTTCAGGGCACTCTGTGGCCTATATCCCCAGTCATCCCCTGTATTCCAACCCACAGATTCCCAGTGGTCACAGTCGCCTGTGACACATATATATATGGTTCCGGAGGCAATCTGCGGCCGGTACACGTTACACTGCCAGTCGAATGGGAGAAGGAGATTATAGTACAGAAATCAAATATGAAGGTAGCTACATGTTTCTGATGAATCATACCCGATTGTGTAACGCCATCTACTTGTTTGATAGCCACCTCCTGTGTGTGTACAGTTGCTATAAGAAAAAAGATATATAGTTTCATTCTGATGCGGGTGGTGTACGGTCCTCAGGAACTGGAGCCTTTTTGCAGGGGGAAGCGTGTATCCAAGTGTTCTTTCCAGCCAACTTAATTGAAGTGGCTGTTGTCAGCAACCCTTTTAATGGACCATCATATCTTTCCTCCAGGGAATGCTTTCGGAGGAACTTCTTAGCCATCACCCAATCACCCGGAAGTATGCTGTGAGTCCCGGTATCTAGATCAGGATCTGGAATGGAAGAAAATACTCGTGCATGGATATTAGTTAATTCTTTTGAAAGAACGGTCACATAATCTATCAAAGTTTCAGACTGCAATTGCAACTATTGTGGGTAATAACAACCCAATCTAGGGGCTGTTCCAAACAAGATTTCAAAAGAAGATAAAGAATGCTTCCCCCTTGGAGAATACCGTACGCTGAATAAGGCTATTGGCAGGCTTTCTGGCCAGGACATACCTGTGTCCTTGGCCATTTTTAGCATTTGGGTTTTAAATTGTCTGGTTCATTCTTTCCACTTTCCCAATACTCTGAGGGTGATAAGGTGTGTGAAATGCCAATGTGGTACCTAGGGCCAACCATATTTCTTTTGTGACTGTAGCAGTTAACGCAGGGCCTTGATCACTCTCTATCACCTCAGGTACCCCATATCTGCAAACCACCTCTAAAAGCAATTTTTTAGCCGTGGTTTTCGCTGTCTGATTTGCAACTGGATAAGCCTCGGGCCATCGTGAGTACATGTCTACCACCACCAGGGCATACTCAAATCTACCACTCTTTGGCATTTGTATGTAATCAATCTGTATCCTCTGGAAGGGGTAGAGCGGTCTAGCTGAGTGTTTCGGGGGTGGTTTCTCTAGCCTTCCGGGGTTGCATGCTAGGCAAGTGTGGCAGGACTTGCAGTATTGATTAGATAAAGTAGTTATTCCTGGAGCTACATAATGTTTGTTTATAAGTGAGTTCATCAAAGTCTTTGAGAGATGGGTTGCTCCATGGGCCCATTGTACCACAGCTGGGTACAAAGCTCTGGGGAGACATGGGCGGGTTCCTACAGTCCAAAGATCATCCACCCGTACTGCTCCCATCTTGCTCCATGTTGCTTTCTCTTGGTCTGCAGCGTCTGTTTGATTTTTTTGTAGTAGGGCTTTGTTTACCGCTTCTGGCTTCGGATGATAAATTCCCACAAATTTTGTGGTTTCCGCCCCCCCTAAGGGGGTCATGGCTGCTTGTTTTGCTGTTTCATCGGCCAGGTGGTTTCCTCTGGTTTCTGGTGTGGTTATCTTCCCATGGGCCTTAATTTTGAGTATTGTTACTTGTTCTGGGTGTTGGAGTGCTGTCAGGAGCGCATTTATGGCCTTGTCATGCTTCACTGGGGTACCGGCTATAGTCAAGAAGCCTCTTGTCTTCCATATTAGTCCAAAGTCATGGGCCACACCCAGTGCATACCGGGAATCGGTGTAGATATTTGCTGTTCGTTCTTCTGCAAGCTGGCAGGCTACTGTAAGGGCATAGAGTTCAGCCTCTTGAGCAGACATGGATTCTGGGAGTGAGGGGGCTTGCATAACTGTAGTCTCTGTGGTAACCGCATATCCTGTGTGGAAATTGCCGGATGAATCTGTGAATCTGGAGCCATCAACATACAAGATGAGTTGAGGCATTGGGATCGGGGCATCCAGGACAGAGGGTAGATGTGTGGTTTCCGTCTTCATGAGTTCAAAGCAATCATGTTCATCTTCATCTTCATCTAGGGTAGGAGCAGGTAGGTCTGCGTTTTCTTCTTCCTGTTTGTCCAGAGACATTTCATGATACCCCCCTTGGACAAGAGGAAGGAGAGAAGCAGGGTTGAGTTGTTGGCATCAAAGTAGTGTCACATTGTCAGGCATGAGTAGATTGCATTTCAACGGTGGCGGGCAGAGGATAAATGCTTGGGTTGCACCTGATTCAGAATGGCAGAGATATCGTGAGGGCTAGCAGCATAAGGGGATGGCCCAGGACAATATCCAAAGTTTTGTCCAGCAGGGCCTGGGCAGCAAAAACTGCTCGGAGACATGATGGGCCTCCTCTGGCAACTGGGTCTAGGTGGGCTGAATAGTAACTGATGGGGCGGTTACAGAGTCCATGACTTTGTGTCAACACCCCTGAGGCGTGGCCATGTGTCTCAGATATGAACAGGCGAAAGGGCTTTCCATAATCAGGGAGACCGAGTGCAGGAGCAGTGCTGATTGCCTTTTTCAAAAGGTGAAAGTTAGTGAGCGCTTCTTCGGATAGCCCAAAGGGGTCACATTGCAGGTTGTCATACAGGGGTTGCATGAGAAGGGAAGCCGCAGGTATCCAGGCTTTGCAATAAGAGATCAGTCCCAAAAATGCATTTGGGCCTTAGCATTACCAGGGGGCGGAATGGCCTGTATGGCTTCAACTCGTTGTTGTGTGATGTGCTTAGCGCCATGGGACATGCAAAGACCCAGGAAGACAACACGGTAAGCGCACCAATGTAGTTTTTCTATAGATTCCTTGCAGCCTTGTTGAGCTAGATATACCAAGAGGCTCACAGATGATTGTTCCACTGTTTCCTGAGAGGGTGCACACAGGAGCAGGTCATCTACATACTGCAAAACGACAACCAGGTCCGGGTTGGGGTTATCCCAGTTGGTGAGGATTTGGGACATGGCCTTGGTAAACTGGTTGGGCGAGTTCTGTGCCCCTTGGGGCATAACTGCCCAAGTATACTGTTTGGAAGCGTGCGTGAATGCGAACAGGTACTGACAGGAGGGGTCCAAGGGCACACTAAAGAAGGCATTCACTAAATCTATGACAGTGAAAAACTTTCCAGACGGGGTTACCCCTGACAGAAGAGTGTGTGGATTCTGGACAAGCTGTGTCTCCAAAATGGTGGCCTCGTTCACTGCTCTAAGGTCCTGTACTATCCGGTATTTATCCGGTTGGCCCTTTGGAGTCTTCTTCTTAACTGGAAACAGAGGGGTATTGCACATGGAAGTACAGGGTATTAAGGCACCATTCCCCAGCAAGACTTTTGTCTGCTCGGTAATTGCCTGAGTCTGGACCTGTTTAAGTGGGTATTGGGCCCTTCTGAGAAGAACAGCCCTTGGTTTTATAAGGACCACTCCCGGGGGGACTGACAATCTACCTACATCCTCCGGATCAGAGGTGGGACGGTATTTGGTCAAGGAAACGTTCCAGGATAGGGGTTGGTGAAACCTGCAGGGTCATCAGTATGGGGAGGGAACACAATGCTGATGTGTCTTCCTCACTCAGGGCAGTGGAAACGGAGATTGACCCATCGGCATTATATGAGATAGAGGCCTGAAGCCTGGAAAGAACATCTGCCCCCAGGAGATTGAGGGGACAGGTGTTCGAGACCACAAATCTAGATAACAATGCCGAGGTAGTGCCCACCTGTAGTGGTCTTGTGAGGGGGCTGGACCGAGATATTCCGTCCACTCCCACAAAAGACACATCTACTGAAGATAAGTAGGAAGGATCTGGGATTTCTGCCTCCCGTAGCATGCTATGGGCAGCGCCTGTGTCCACAAGAAAACGGCTGGGGTGTCCCTCTATAGGAATCATAATGTTTGCTAGAGGTCCCCCACCGACCGGGTGGAAATGGGCATCATCGGTAGGGAAGTGAAGGAGGCAGAGGACACAGGTTTGCCACTACCCTAACCAAGGAGTTCCGGTTGCTCCCCCTGGGAAGGAGGAGGAAAAGCCCTGGTGCTGATCATACCTGAAGTTTGGGTGCTGATCATACCTGAAGGTTGGGTGCTGATCATACCTGAAGTTTGGGTGCTGATCATACCTCCGGTCATTTTGGGGGGGTATCTTCTAGGCTGTCTGGGGGCCCTACAGTCCCTCCAGTAGTGACCCGGTGTCCCGCTATTAAAGCAGACAACAGGGGGTCTCTGGGGCGGGGCGGGAGTCACAGTCATTGGCTGGGTGGGAGTCACAGTCATTAAGGGTGTCACCTCCTTGACTGGTTGTTGGGTTTCCAGACCTCTTGCAACAGGCAATAGGGCTTCCAAGGTTAATGTCTTGTACTCTGGTCGGGCCACTAACAGCCCCTTCCGTATCGGTTCTTTCAAACCCACCACGAAAGCACTTGATAGCATATGATAATGGGCTTTGTTATGTAAAAAGAATCTTAGATCAGTAAAGACCTGAGTGAGTCTTATGTAAAAAATTTCCACCGACTCCAGCGGGTCCTGCGTCACATCCTGTATGCTAGTTGCTTGATCTGCTAATTTGCCTCTAGCCCATTCCTGTAACTGGTCACAAAATACAACCCCAGAGTTATATGAGACCTCGCTCTCCAACCAGGCATTGTTAAAATGTTTCTCCATGATGGGCCAATAGGCATCACCTGCTTTTATTTCACATAAGCTGGCTAAGTCCCTTCATGCCAACGAGTATGTATTTTGGATTTGTGCAATCCGACGGTAGAACGGCATGGGCTGCCGCTCGGGGTCAGGGAGGGAAACTACTAGGGTGGATACTTGCGAGGGGGTAAAGGAGGCATACATGAGCGGAGCGTCCGGCGGTGGGCGGCCAGGTCCCGGATTCCAGGTTATCAGGTCCTGCAGCCAACCCCTTTCGTCAGGACCATCCCAAATTGTACTCGGTGGGTTGGCATAGGAAGGTTGGCTTAAGGTCGTGGTGGTGCTGCTGCGGAAGGTGCTAGTGCCCCAGCCAGGGTGGAGTGACAGGGTACTGACACTGGAGCATGTTGGGCAAAGGCAGCAGATGGTTGGGTTACTGAACCTTGTATTGAGGGCATCACTGGGGCAATGACCAGTGGGCAGTAAAAGCTGCCATCTGCATTCAATACTGGGCACAGGGGGTAGAAGGGCTGGGATGATGAGGCTGGAGGAAGGCCTGTTTGCAAGGGGAGGGACTTCCATAGGAGGTCCTCCAACTTACAACTGCATTCAGGGTAGAGCCCGGGCGGTCAGGGTGTGGGAGTCCGGACCTCCCACATTCCTCACACCATCATAGGGTGTGGGAAGGCATTTTCCTTTATGATATACATAGATCAATCCCTCCTTGTTCTGTATTTCCTGTTCCACCCACCCCTCTTTCATTAACCCCTTTGCTACCCTAAACCAGGCTTCTGCTGCCGAGACTAAATTATTATTTGTCAATAAATAACCCTTTCTTTTCTATTAACACAACTCTCCATTCTTCCGGTTGCAAACGACCATCATGTTTGCATAGTCCAGCAACTTTCATTAACTGTTTCCATCCTTTCACATTTTGTTCCCCTTCACGCTGTAGCACCAGGTCATAGGCCAAGCTGCCCTCTGCCGGTCTAGTGAGATGTTGTCCCCTTCTCACCCCTTCCCTTATTTATGTTCTGTCTCTGCTATGGGGCAGGAACCACCCTCCCAAACTTGCAACTCTATACTGTGAAGAGTTTTAAATAGCTACTTAGCTAAGGCTCAACTTAAAAAGTAAACTGCAAATATAAAAACTCCAGAGACCTTATAATCAAAAGTTACACTCAGGTTTAAAAAACAGTCATAGGCAAGCAGGGGTGGTAAACAGTTAAAAGGCTGGAAAGAGAAACAGCAACAGGCGGAAGTTTAAAAACCATTCCCGGTTTTTGTTTTTTTCACAAAAAGAGCAGTAGCCCCCCCTGTACAAAAGTGGGAGGAGAATGATTTTTCCTTTTCAGGCGAGACTGGAAGAAAGCTGACAAGCAAGGCTTAGGAATTTCTTTGAGTGTAAAACAAAAAGGAGGGGGTCTAGACTGCTCCTAGCTCCTATCCCATCCCAAAATGAACGTTAAGATGCACACTATAATGGATGTTGACTGTAAATACTTTAACATCTACCCAGCTGTTCAACAGGGGTCTTAAGGCCCAATATACCTCCCGGATATCTTCCCTGTAGGGATGAGCTTCGAGTTCGAGTCAAACTCATGTTCGACTCGAACACTGCCCGTTCGCCCGTTCGTCGAACAGCGAACAATTTGGGGTGTTCGCGGCAAATTCGAAAAGCCGTGGAACACCCTGAAAAAGTCTATGGGAGAAATCTAAAGTGCTCATTTTAAAGGCTTATATGCAAGTTATTGCCCTGAAAAGTGTTTGGGGACCGGGGTCCTGCCCCAGGGGACATGTATCAATGTAAGAAGAAGTTTTAAAAACTGAAGTTTTTTCAGGAGCAGTGATTTTAATAATGCCTAAAGTGAAACAATAAAAGTGAAATATTCCTTTAAATTTCGTATCTAGTGGGTGTGTATAGTATGCATGTAAAGTCGCGCTTGTTTCCCGTGCTTAGAACTGTCCCTGCACAAAGTGTCATTTCTGAAGGAAAAAAAGTTATTTAAAACTCACTCGCGGCTATAATGAATTGTCGGCTCCCAGCAATACATAGAAAAGTCATTGATAAAAAAAATGCGTGGGGGTCCCCCCAAATTCAATTACCAGGCCCTTCAGGTCTGGTATGGATATTAAGGGGAACCCTGCCGCAAATTTTAAAAAAAAATGTGTGGAGTTCCCCCCAAATATCCATACCAGGCCCTTTAGGTCTGGTATAGATGTTAAGGGGAACTCCACCCCAAATAAAAAAAAAATGGCGTGGAGTTCCCCCAAAAATCCATACCAGACCCTTTATCCGAGCACGCAACCTGGCAGGCCGCAGGAAAAGAGGGGGGGACGAGAGAGCGGTCTCCCCCCTCCTGAACCCTACCAGGCCACATGCCCTCAACATTGGGAGGATGCTTTGGGGGTCTGTGACCCCTCTCAGCACCATGTCCCCATGTTGATGGGGACAAGGGCCTCATCCCCACAACCCTTGCCTGGTGGTTGTGGGGGTCTGCGGGTGGGGGGCTTATCGGAATCTGAAAGACCCCTTTAACAAAGGGGACCCCCAGATCCCAGCCCCCCCTATGTGAATTGGTAATGGGGTACATTGTACCCCTACCATTTCACAAAGAAAGTGTAACAAATTGTAAAAAAAAAAACACAGACACCTTTGGGAAAGTCCTTTATTAAAAATAAAAAAATAAAAAATAAAAAACAGCGCTGGACATCGGATCACAGTGGGACACTGGATTTAATCGCTGGAATGTTTTTTTTTTTTTTTTTTTTTTTTAATAAAGGACTTTTCCAACAGTGTCTGTGTTTTTTTTTACAATTTGTTACACTTTCTTTGTGAAATGGTAGGGGTACAATATACCCCATTACCAATTCACATGGGGGGCCGGGATCTGGTGGCCCCCTTTGTTAAAGGGGTCTTCCAGATTCCGATAAGCCCCCCGCCCGCAGACCCCCACAACCACCAGGCAAGGGTTGTGGGGATGAGGCCCTTGTCCCCATCAACATGGGGACATGGTGCTTTGAGGGGTCACAGACCCCCAAAGCATCCTCCCAATGTTGAGGGCATGTGGCCTGGTATGGTTCAGGAGGGGGGGCTCTCGTCCCCCCTCTTTTCCTGCAGCCTGCCAGGTTGCATGCTCGGATAAAGGGTCTGGTATGGATTTTTGGGGGAACTCCACGCCATTTTTTTTTTTAATTTGGGGTGGAGTTCCCCTTAAAATCCTTACCAGTCCTGAAGGGCCTGGTATGGATATTTGGGGGGAACCCCATGCATTTTTTTTAAAATTTGCGGCACGGTTCCCCTTAATATCCATACCAGACCTGAAGGGCCTGGTAATTGAATTTGGGGGGACCCCCACGCATTTTTTTTTTTTTTATCAATGACTTTTCTATGTATTGCCGGGAGCTGATAATTCATTATAGCCATGAGTGAGTTTTAAATGGCTTTTTTTCCTTCAGAAATGACACTTTGTGCAGGGACAGTTCTAAGCACGGGAAACAAGCGCGACTTTACATGCATACTATACACACCCACTAGGTACGAAATTTAAAGGAATATTTCACTTTTATTGTTTCACTTTAAGCATTATTAAAATCCCTGCTCCCGAAAAAAATGGCGTTTTTAAAACTTTTTTTTGCTTTCGATACATGTCTCCTGGGGCAGGACCCGGGTCCCCAAACCCTTTTTAGGACAATAACTTGCATATTAGCTTTTATAATTAGCACTTTTGATTTTGAATGTTCGAGTCCATTGTATTTAATAGGGTTCTAAATTTTGCGCAAACTTTCTGTCTGTTTGCAGGTTCTGGTGCGAACCGAACAGGGGGGTGTTTGGCTCATCCCTACTTCCCTGTATCACCTTAACTAAACCCCAGCCACACTAAACATGAATCCACAAACATAGTTAGAATATGACACGCTATTTCAGCCCTGTATGGAGGTAATATTTAACCCCGAACCTACCTGGTTCGTACTCTCTCACACTCACAATAGTGAGGTGTATTTATACATATATATATATGCATTTCAACGCCCTCTCTTAATAAGAATGCTGACAAGGAATCACTGTGTCTATATACACATACAGTGGGGAGAACAAGTATTTGATACACTGCCGATTTTGTGGGTTTTCCTACTTACAAAGCATGTAGAGGTCTGTAATTTTTATCATAGGTACTCTTCAACCGTGAGAGACAGAATATAAAACAAAAATCCAGAAAATCACATTGTATGATTTTTAAATAATTAATTTGCATTTTATTGCATGACATAAGTATTTGATCACCTACCAACCAGTAAGAATTCCGGCTCTCACAGACCTGTTATTTTTTCTTTAAGAAGCCCTCCTGTTCTCCACTCATTACCTGTATTAACTGCACCTGTTTGAACTTGTTACCTGTATAAAAGACACCTGTCCACACACTCAATCAATCAGACTCCAACCTCTCCACAATGGCCAAAACCAGAGAGCTGTGTGAGGACATCTGGGATAAAATTGTACACCTGCACAAGGCTGGGATGGGCTACAGGACAATAGGCAAGCAGCTTGGTGAGAAGACGGTCAATCTCCCTCGGTCTGGGGCTCCATGCAAGATCTCACCTCGTGGGGCATCAATGATCATGAGGAAGGTGAGGGATCAGCCCAGAACTACACGACAGGACCTGATCAATGACCTGAAGAGAGCTGGGACCACAGTCTCAAAGAAAACCATTAGTAACACACTACGCCGTCATGGATTAAAATCCTGCAGCGTACGCAAGGTCCCCCTGCTCAAGCCAGCGCATGTCCAGGCCTGTCTGGAGTTTGCCAATGACCATCTGGATGATCCAGAGGAGGAATGGGAGAAGGTCATATGGCCTGATGAGACAAAAATAGAGATTTTTGGTCTAAACTCCACTCGCCATGTTTGGAGAAAGAAGGATGAGTACAACCCCAAGAACACCATCCCAACCGTGAAGCATAGAGGTGGAAACATCATTCTTTGGGGATGCTTTTCTGCAAAGGGAACAGGACAATTGCACCGTATTGAGGGGAGGATGGATAGGGTCATGTATCGTGAGATCTGGACAAGGAGAGAAAGTTTCCTGTGGGACATTTTAGCAGCAAGAAATAATTGAAATCATTATTTAATAAAAAAGTTTGATTTGATGAAAAGGTGCTTGGCCCTCGTAGATTAAAAATTAGTACATAAATTTATGAGCTCCGGTATTTACAAAGCCAGACACAGTGTGTACAAAGATAGTTCAAGTCATGTACAAAGGTGGACAAGATGAATAATAAGATCATATGTCTTGAATGCATGTGATGCACAGAAGAGAGCCCCGATGCATTTCGACCCATTATGGTCTTCCTCAAGGGGGTCTTATATTCTATGGAATGTCAATAAACAATATATTAGGATTAAAACATACTTTAAGCGTCTCCCATTGGTTACAGCAAGTCATAAAATTAATACATAATATCTTTCATAGTAGTCAATATCAGTTAATGGAGGGACAGCAGAAAAAAAGGAATGCTATACAGATATTTATTTCTAGAGAAATTTGCCTATTTACCTTCTTTGCCACATAGTATGATTTAAAAAGCTAGATTCCGTATGATCTCCCCAAGTTTCCCAAGAGAGGTCCATGCCGCCAAGGCGTCCGCCTCCCGCTCCAAGGTGGGTCCGCCCCACAGGCAACTCTGCTCACAGGGGGTCACGCACTTGAGATGGGCGCCCCAATTGCGGGCAAGAAAGCAGGTAGGGTGAGTGGGTAGCTATGTACCCTGTGCCGAGCACCTAGAATTTGTAATGATAATCAATTTCAATGTTACATATATGTTGCACTTTTTATTAGTTTATATTAGCTTCAAACAGGTGAGGCTAGAGCTCTTAACTGATTTGCTTGAGAGGTGTATATTATCCTTGCAGGCGTTGCTGGGGCTGTCCTATTATTATTTACTAATATGTCAAAGGTATACCCCAAGTCACCAGCATCGATTGAATAACAGATGCTGGCAAATGTTTGTCATTGTATTTATGTTAAAGTAATGTTTTGTATAAAACATTTAAATAAATAAATGATTATTATATAAAGGATTACATAAAGAGTAATATACAGTATGTGTGAGTGAAGTGATGGGAAATAAAATAAGAGTGCAAGGTGGGGCATCGGTGACCTATAGGTGACAATTAATGAGAAAATGTATATTACTAAAAAATAGTGATTGTGAAAAATGAGAAAGCTAGTAGCTTATTACAGTGATGTGATAAGAGAGTGTAAATGGTAGAGTGTGTCTAAATTACTTATATTTATTTATTAAAAAAGCAAATATCATGTAGTATATTAAATGGTAATAACGTGGCAATAAATATAAAGGTATATATAAAAGAGTTATACTAATTTGGTATGCTGAAAAGTGTAGGCTATAAAAAACCTATACTCACGTCACAGAGCCTGTGAGTCTATAAGTCTTGATAGAAACATTAAGGTGGGGGACCCTTCAAAAGAAATGGTATATTGTAACAGTTAAAAAATCAAGTAAAGGTATTTGGTTTTTTGGGGTATTAGGAATTATACTAGCTTAGAGCAATAGCCTGCCGGCTGCATGCTTACCTCTCAGGAAATCAGAAGTCAGGTGTGGTGTGCTTCACAGGAGGTCATCAGACACTTCCCATTGTGGTGTGTGATTTAAACACCCATCCTACCTGTCTGCTGGTTTGCAGATCCTCCCTGATAGTGAACAGGTGCTATGTGAGTGGCCCCCTCATCATTCCAGTGGACAAAGTCCCGGCGCAGCCGTCACCGCCGAATGAAACCCATGGCGACCCCGAAGGCCAGGCGCGCATGCGCGGGACTGCAATGGCACTTGGATGGCGTCATCCGTCCTCGTGCATGCGCGACGCGCCCCCCGCGAATGCCCGGCGGTGAACATGGGATGGCACGGCACTGGAAAAGCACCATCCAGTGGTGCAAGCACCCACCGTAAGCGATATTGGAAGGGATGCAGATCGCATCCCTCCCCCAGTGCCGGAGAGCAGATCGCGTGCGTGACAGGATACCCACAAGGAGCAGGGGGGCGGAGGCCCGGCGGATGGAATGGACCCATGGTCATGGGAAAGAAATGAGGAGAATAAGGGAATCAGAGCATATAGTTCAATTTAGAAATGCAGGTTGTCATGCGTTATTATACAGGTTATTAGGGTACATCATTGTAGCAGCCATTTCATCTTGTTATTACATCATAATTATAACTTAGAGTAAAAAGAGCTGTACCTTAAAAAGGTAATGGTATGAAAATAGGAAAGATTTGGGATAGATGGAATTAAAGGGGAAAGGGTCAATATCTTACAAGCATTTTTGTCTTGGGATTTGATTTCTCTAGGGAAACTGAAAGAGGTGAAGTCAGGGTCATATACCGAATGTATACACAATTTAACCCTTTTTGATCAATAAGTAAAATCTTTATTTTTGTGTCTTAGAAGAATTATTGTATGCTCTGAAGGTAATTGTTAACAATCAGATCTTGCTAATATATATATATAAACGTCTATATGGATGTTACCCCCCTAAATAGGAGGGGGGAGGCGACTCAAGTCCAACAACCTCCTTCCCTTAGTAAAAGCATTGAAGATGGGTTGTGGCCGGGTCTTCCAGCATGACAACGACCCGAAACACACAGCCAGGGAAACTAAGGAGTGGTTCCGTAAGAAGCATCTTAAGGTCCTGGAGTGGCCTTGCCAGTCTCCAGACCTGAAACCAATAGAAAATCTTTGGAGGGAGCTCAAAGTCCGTATTGCCCAGCGACAGCCCCGAAACCTGAAGGATCTGGAGAAGCTCTGTATGGAGGAGTGGGCCAAAAGCCCTGCTGCAGTTGGCCAAGAACTACAGGAAATGTGTGATCTCTGTAATTGCAAACAAAGGTTTCTGTACCAAATATTAAGTTCTGCTTTTCTGATGTATCAAATACTTATGCCATGCAATAAAATGCAAATCAATAACCTAAAAATCATACAATGTGATCTTCTGGATTTTTGTTTTAGATCCCGTCTCTCACAGTTGAAGAGTACCTATGATAACAATGACAGAACTCTACATGCTTTGTAAGTAGGAAAACCCTCAAAATCAGCAGTGTATCAAATACTTGTTCTCCCCACTGTATGTATATATATATATATATATATATATATATATATATATATATATATTCTATATATTTTCAGACACCCTCTTTCAACCATTACCTTTGTACAGGGGCTGACCAGGTAAAAGTGTCTCTATTATCCATACACCCTCTCGTAATCAGCTTTGTAAAAATGCAGACAAGGCAACTGTGTCTCCCCCTTCTCATACAGACATCCGCTGAAATAGCCACATTCAAGTCAAAACAGAACATATAATATAACATAAAAATATCAGCTGGCAAAATAGGTCGACAGGTTCTTATTAAATCGGCTCTGGACAAGAAGTTACCTGTCTTTGGCGATCTTGGAAGAGCAGACTGAATGCGAGCGAAAGGGAGGGTGACCGAGCCAGAATAACACAGGTAAGGAAAATAACGCTCTTCTCTTACTGTGTTGCGAAGTTGATTAGGCCTCGTTCCGTCAGCCACGCCTCGATTTGCTGACAGCCATAACTAGGTCGGCTACGTCCAGAGAACGCAATCCAGAGTCCACGTTGGGCGTCAAATTGTTATAGATTTATCCCTGGTCCAATTCCAGGATGTATGCTCTATTCTGCCTCTGACCCAAATTCAAGGTGATGTGAATGCATGAATGCTAAAAGGATCACAAACTGAGACACACTTGTCAGTATGAGCTCTTCCTCATCAATAAGACAGGTTTATTCAGGTCACAGCCCCTTATATAAACAACTTGACATAAGCAAACGTCATCACATACAGTCAGGTCCATAAATATTGGGACATCGGCACAATTCTAATCTTTTTGGCTCTATACACCGCCACAATGGATTTGAAATGAAACAAACAAGTTGTCTTTTAACTGCAGACTTTCAGCTTTAATTTGAAGGTATTTACATCCAAATCAGGTGAACGGTGTAGGAATTACAACAGTTTGTATATGTGCCTCCCACTTTTTAAGGGACCAAAAGTAATGGGACAAATTAACAATCATAAATCAAAGTTTCACTTTTTAATAGTTGGTTGCAAATCCTTTGCAGTCAATTACAGCCTGAAGTTTGGAACGCATAGACATCACCAGACGCTGGGTTTCATCCCTGGTGATGCTCTGCCAGGCCTCTACTGAAACTGTCTTCAGCTCCTGCTTGTTCTTGGGGCATTTTCCCTTCAGTTTTGTCTTCAGCAAGTGAAATGCATGCTCAATCTGATTCAGGTCAGGTGATTGACTTGGCCATTGCATAACATTGCACTTCTTTCCCTTAAAAAACTCTTTGGTTGCTTTCACAGTATGCTTCGGGTCATTGTCCATCTGCACTGTGAAGGGCCGGCCAATGAGTTCTGAAGAATTTGGCTGAATATGAGCAGATAATATTGCCCGAAACACTTCAGAATTCATCCTGCTGGTTTTGTCAGCAGTCACATCATCAATAAATACAAGAGAACCAGTTCCATTGGCAGCCATACATGCCCACGCCATGACACTACCACCACCATGCTTCACTGATGAGGTGGTATGCTTTGGATCATGAGCAGTTCCTTTCCTTCTCCATACTCTTCTCTTCCCATCACTCTGGTACAAGTTGATCTTGGTCTCATCTGTCCATAGGATATTGTTCCAGAACTGTGAAGGCTTTTTTAGATGTTTGGCGAACTCTAATCTGGCCTTCCTGTTTTTGAGGCTCATCAATGGTTTACATCTTGTGGTGAACCCTCTGTATTCACTCTGGTGAAGTCTTCTCTTGATTGTTGACTTTGACACACATACACCTACCTCCTGGAGAGTGTTCTTGATCTGGCCAACTGTTGTGAAGCGTGTTTTCTTCACCAGGGAAAAAATTCTTCGGTCATCCACCACAGTTGTTTTCCGTGGTCTTCCAGGTCATTTGGTGTTGCTGAGCTCACTGGTGCGTTCTTTCTTTTTAAGGATGTTCCAAACAGTTGATTTGTTCACACCTAATGTTTTTGCTATCTCTCTGATGGGTTTGTTTTGTTTTTTCAGCCTAATGTTGGCTTGCTTCACTGATAGTGACAGCTCTTTGGATCTCATATTGAGAGTTGACAGCAACAGATTCCAAATGCAAATAGCACACTTGAAATGAACTCTGGACCTTTTATCTGCTGCTTGTAAATGGTATAATGAGGGAATAACACACACCTGGCCATGGAACAGCTGAGCAGCCAATTGTCCCATTACTTTTGGTCCCTTAAAAAGTGGGAGGCACATATACAAACTGTTGTTACTCCTACACCGTTCACCTGATTTGGATGTAAATACCCTCAAATTAAAGCTAAAAGTCTGCAGTTAAAGCATATCTTGTTCGTTTCATTTCAAATCCACTGTGGTGATGTATAGAGCCAAAAAGATTAGAATTGTGTCAATGTCCAAATATTTATGGACCTGACTGTATGTGTGCATGGTTCATCTGTATATTGGGTTTTTCCTCTCTACGTCTGTTCTGCCACGTGGTATCCACATTCTTTAGCTCATCGCCATCTTGCATTGCACGATGGGAGGGGCAGAAAGGTGGGGGTGAAAGGAGTAAGGAAACATTTGTTTGTCATTTATCTGTTTGTAATTTTTGAGCAAGGATATATACTGCTGGCTGGTTATAAGATTACCAAAACACACACACACACACATATATATATATATATACACATATATACATACCGTATATACTCGAGTACAAGCCGAAATTTTCAGCCCTTTTTTTTGGCTGAAAGTCCCCCCCCCCCCCCCTCGGCTTATACTCGAGTCAGCGAAATTGAACATTGTAAATTGTACCTGAAAAAAAATTGAGAGGCTGCGGCGTCCATCGTTTAAATCTTGCGGTCTCTTCCTGGTCCCTTCCGTGATAGGCGGAACTGTGTCTCTGTGACCATCGCCTATCACGAACGTTCTCTCATCCTCACCCATCCCAGCAGACACTGTGTTCAGTGTTCCGCCAATCACGGACGTCTGCTGGGAAACTGAGGATGAGAGAACGTTCGTGATAGGCGGAACTGTGTCTGCTTAGAAAACGCCTATCACGGAAGGGAAGAGGAAGAGTCCGCGAGTTTTAAATGATGGACGCGGCAGCTTCTCAATTTTTTTTCACGTACAATTTACAATGTTCAATTTAAATTTTAGGGGAACAGTGAGGATGGGAACAGTAAGGAACAGTGAGGATGGGAACAATGAGGATGGGAACAATGAGGATGGGCACAGTGAGGATGGGAACAGTGAGGATGGGAACAGTGAGGATGGGCACAGTAAGGTGGCAATGGGCAGTGACAATTGGCTTAGTGAAGTTGCAATGGGCACAGTGAGGCGTGCAAATGGGCATTGTTGACCCTCGGCTTATACTCGAGTCAGTAAGTTTTCCCAGTTTTTTGTCGTAACATTAGGTACCTCGGCTTATACTCGGGTCGGCTTATACTCGAGAATATACGGGGTGTATATATATATATATATATATATATACATAATCGCAACAAGAAAGAAAAGAAACAATAAAAATAACAATAAAGAAGAAAAGAAAAAAACAATATTTGAGTGGTTAAAGCGGAGGTGCAGGCACAAAAAAAAAAAAAAAAATCAGCAGCTACTAACAGTGTAGCTGCTGACTTTTAATAAGAACACTTACCTGTCCTACTCGCCCGCGATGTCAGTCCTGCCACGGCGATCGATCGCTGCTGGCAGGTCCCGGCTCCTCCATCCTGAGTAGGAGAAACAGGCAGTGAAGCCGTAAGGCTTCACTGCCCGTTTCCTACTGCGCATGCGCCACTCGCACGGTGCTTTGTGAATGGGTGGCTTGCCTCCTGGGATACACACAGTTCCCAGAAGGCAGCGCGGCCCATTCACAAGAAGAGGAAGTGGATGGAGACCCACCGCGGACGGAGAAGAGGAACATTAGAGGCAGATTAGGGGACTTCCGCATAGCAACAGGCATTTAGGGTGAGTATAAAAAAAAAAAATTCTATAAATTTTTTTTTTTTTTTTTTTAGGATTTTTAGTGAAAGATTTTTACAGGGTGGACCTCCGCTTTAAGAGAGGGATAACATAGTCAATTTATTAGCTCCATCACACCTTCCCAACCCATGCAGTATTCTCAACCACAGCCATCAAACCACCAGGCAGCACAGTGGCATTATTCAGAAGTTTAAGGCCACAGTTGTTATTGGACCCCAATAGTTTGTGTGAAGGGGAGTGACTTGTAAGGACAAGTTGTATTTTGTCATTTTTGGCTCAACAAATATTTGCTACTAATTTAGTTGTGTTCACAACATATATACACATCTGATGCCTTTTCAGATTGCTCAAATAAATATGGAGAAGGCACTAATGTGATTTCAAGCAGCTTTTGCTACAGTTAAATAAAATGACCCATACAAAGGAATGAACAAAATTGATATAAACTATATGTCAGTTGCCTGGTCTTCATATATTATTTTGGTAGATTATAGAGGATCCAAAGGTAATGGTTTTTATAAGTTAGAATATATCCAAAATTCCTATTTTTCTGGTATGATGATTTAATTCATATAATTACTCTATTTAAATTTTACAAGTGAACGTAACACTTAACTATTTTATGTTGAATTTAAATAAAACCTATATTCAAATCTGTATTTTCTTTCTCTTTCTCTCTCTCCCTCCCTCTCCCTCTACTTCTCCCTTTCCCCACAAAATTCAAGGACAATTTTTTGGGGATTAAATCCATTTTTTTTAAATATTCATATGTGAAACAAAAGGCCAATTTAAAATTATTTTTGCATTGTAAAATAAATATACTATGTATATGAGAACTATTCACAAACTTTAATTAATTTTAGTCATGTAAATATTACATACCAAACATAATTAACAATTTGAGGTAGAGTAACAAAACAGACATCCCAACCTGCAAAAACTAATTTCAGGGAGGTTTCAAACTCATTTCAGGGAGGTGACGCTTCGTGCCGGCGCCGAACCCCTCTCCCCCCCAAATAAAATGCAGCCTACCAGTGCCAATTAAATGCAGCTATACCAGTGCCCAATGAAATGCAGCCTGATCACACAGCTACTAGGGCTGGGCTAATGGTCCTGGGGTCTGGCTGCTGGGGCCAAGGGTCTGCCTGCTGGAGCTGGGCTGCTGGTCCTGGGGTCCGGCTGCAATGGGGCTGGTGAGCCATCCCAGTCAGAGAATTCCCCAGAAGGAGGGGGTGGGCAGAGACAGAGAGAAGAATGTAATCTGCAGGCTGTAGCAATTAAAAGACGAAAAAAACTTTCCCCTGTCAAGTGGACTCTTTCTCCATATTCGGGGTGCTGCTGCGCAGTGATCTCCTGTTCAACAAGTACATGACAGTTCCTGCGAGGCAGATTGATATAGAAGAGACTGGGACTGTCATGTACTTGTCGCACTGGAGATCACTGCGCAGCAACACCCGAAAGTGGAGAAACAGTCTGCTTGACAGGGGAAAGTTTTTCTCTTCCTTTAATTGCTACAGCCTGCAGATCACAGTCTTCTCTCTGCCCCCGGCCACCTCCATCCTTCCCTGCTGAATCGGCCGGACTGACCCCAAGAAAAGTACCCATCCAGCAGCCAAAGTAGGCTGGGGACAGCAGTATGGGCCGTCCCCCGCTCCCTCTGTCTTAGCCCGCAGCGCCTTGCATCCACCTGTCACTCAGCCACAGACAGAACGGCTGTACTCCATTCAGCCGCTCGGGATGCTCTGTCTGCCTGTGGTTGAGTGACAGGCCCAGCCGAGAGATCGCTCTGCACTTGTGGGTGTCTGGGAGCCAGCAGCCAAATGCGGGAGACTCCCGTGGCTCGCAGGAAGACTTGAGAAGTCTGACAACATACTCACTGAAGGGTTCCCTAATGTAGTGCAATGTCATTAATTAGTCTTTATGGAAATTGAGGAATTCTAATAACAGGAAGCATGATGAATGACTGTTTTGGTAATGACGCTGTGTGTAGGCCTGATGTCACAGATGGCGGTGTGCGATCACGGGGCACAGAGAGGCGGAGCTTATGAGACATGTGCTGTGATTCGGAATCATACAGTATAAACGGATCTTTCACAGGAAGTTCTTTAGGTACTTTCCTTCCATGCATGTGTAGCGGGTGGTTACATTTAGGGGAGGCATCTGAGTGATAAATGGCTCAGATGCAGCAATTGTTAGGGTTCATGGACCAATTTATGCCAGTGGAGGATATCAATGGTGTCCAGTTCCCTGCGGCCTATAGGTGGCGCTTTCGCCATAGGCCGGGACTGAACCACCATTGGAGGTCTGTGCCTTTTTGTCCTCTCTCTGCAGTGGTACAGCAGGGCGGGGAACCTGCTGTGCATGCTGGGAGAGGGGATAAAAGGGGCGGACATCTTCCGCGCGGGGTCCACGCCCAGGCACCTTCAGCCTGGGTGTGAGTGCTGGTGGTCTCCGGGCGCCCCACCCCAGACACCTTAGGTCTGGGGTGAGGTACTCTTTGGAGGCCTGGGGCCCAGTACCTTCGACTGGGTCCCGCAAGGGATGGAGGATTCCTAGGGTGTCCTCCGGTATTGCATACCCGAATCTTGGGCGAGGGGGACCAGAGAGGTGACCTTCTCGGAGATTCAGCGCAGCATTGGCTGGTGACCGTCCGGATGGATGACTCCCCTGACAGGGGCCGCTTCTCAATAAGGTAGTCCACGTTCTCATGGTCGGTGGTAGCGACCCAACTGAAACCTAGGTCGGTGGCAGAGACCTCAAGTCCAATTCACCCGGTCGGTGGCAGCGACCACCCTCACGGTCGGTGGCAGCGACCGTGCGCCAAGCCTGTTTGCGCATACCGAAACAGGAGAGTAACAAGTTCATGTTTGTGCCTGGACCTTCCTCTTCACCTTGTCTGTTTGTTGTCTAACCAGTCTGCTCTAAAAAGACTATTTATTACTCTGAAAGAATAAATAAGTGTTAGACTTTCCATGGTGTGGAACTTGGCTTTCTGGGAGTTAAAGGTCATTCTCAAGGGAAGTTTTGGCTCTGGACAGGGGCACAGACCCGAAGGTAATTGGTTATAGCTCACACCTCTACACACTGGAGGCTGTGAGCTGGTGGTGCGTCACACTCTTCTCCCTGGTCCCCTAGACTAGAGCCATTGACATTCACAGAGAAGGAGGGAGTGAGAGGTGAGGTCGCTACACGTGGGGGCTCTGGGTCCGGGATTTGTGTTCATGTAACGGAGCCGAGGCCTCCAAAAGTTTGAACTTTGCTGCCCAGAGGAGTTCCGAGGAGGTCGGTCATTGTGGCCAACGCGCCACGAGGCACACCCTCCGTGCACATTTCGTGGACGTGCCAAGAAGAAAGCCTGCAAACTGGTGTGGAAAAGGGGAGGAGTCCGGCCATGTGTGGGGATGCACGTGGGGACTTGGCGCCAGTTATTCAGTGCGCGATGGAGCAGCAAGCGGTCAGTGTGTTCACTAATCTCTCCTGGGTTCCAGTTTCTACCAATACCAGGATGACCCCAATTGCTGCTTCGGTTACGGATACGGGAATCAGGCTCAAGCCCCGGGGGCGATTCGCCCTGTATGTATGTATGTATGCAAGGATGTTGAGGCCCTCGGTGTGATTTGTCCCAGCTGTTCGGGACTGGTGGTTCAGCTGAAGCCGTTCGGGCGCTGCGAGGCCTGTGGAGAATTAATTTTCGAGGTGGAGCAATCCATAGAAAGGCCTCGGGCCTTCCACCTCAACTGCCTAACAGGCGCCCCCACTCGTGAGGGAGAAGTCAAAGCTTGGACAGCCATTCCCACGCGCACTGTAGAGACTTCCGGGGAAGTCGCGATCAAAAGTTTGGAGGATGAAAAATCCGAGGATGCTGCTTCGGTCACCACAGCTTCCCTACTCCCACCACCAAAGAGGAAGGTCGGTCTCGTTAGAGCTTCCAGCGGCCGTGATGGAGGAACATCCCTGCGCTCGCCCGGCCCGGATGGATCCGGATGGAAAAGCCCCGGACATCCCAGTACAAGTAAAGGCCAAGGTAAGCCGGAGACCGGGACTTGGTGTTTTGTCGGAGGTGTCGGGGATCCACAGCCCGAGGGAGGGGATAATTCCACGTCCACAAGGAATTACCTGCCCGCGGAGGAGTGTGACACCTCTGACCTGGAATCGGTCTCTGATGCCGGAGATGATGGCATCATAGATGAGCTTTTTGAGCGGAAGGGCTGGGACAAGAAGCCCCGGGCCTCGTCCCATATGCAAAGGGATTCACCCATGTCTACTGGGGATAGCGCACCCCGCGTGGAGGCCCCGCTGCCTGAGGAGGGATCTGGTCCCCTGCCTGCCCTTTTGCTCCCTGAATCACCTGCACCCGAAGCTAGGGCAAAGCGAGTGTCGCTGCGGGATCCTATGCCCAGTATGGAGGTGGTCAAGGCACCTTGGCACCCGGAGTCAATTGTTATGCCTGGTGAGGGAGACTGTGCCACAATGCCACCCTTGTCCAGACTGCAGAGACTGTTTTGCCAGAAGGTTGCCAGCGAGTACGGGTGGGAGTACTCGTACTTACCAAGAGAGTTGTTATATGAAGTGGAGGCACACATGCAGCGATGGTATGATGATTTTATCTGGACACATCTCAAGGTGCCCCACGCTCGCAAGTACCTCTCATGTTCTCCTGTAGCCTCTAAAAGGTTTAAAGATTGCAAGGCTGAATGGATGCTGGGTCGGCACATTCATGCTGACAGGGTGATTATTTGTCGAAAGGATGGAGAGGATGTGGAGTACCACATGGAAACCACATGGAAACTTTTGATAGGTACTTGAAACCCCTGATACTGCCGCACCCAAGATTCTACTTATAGGAGAATAGACTCCTGTTTTTTTTTTGTTGTTGCTGGACACTCCGGAGTGCCTTTGCCAGAACTCAGGGACTCAGGGACTCTTTACCTCGCAAGGGGTGGATACTCCTTGGGAGAATTGGGAGCAGATGTTTTTGTTCTCCCTGTTCTCCACCGCAAAGATAATGAGGACTTGGGGTTTAGTTAAGTTAGGGCAAAGATACAGATGAAGAGATTGCTGATCAAGAGAAGTGCTCCAGATCGCGACATGGCCACTAGGTGGAGTGTTGCGCAACGGTTTTTCACACACACTACACTGACTTTTTGGAAGGAAGGGGTTCCCTCTGGGGGGGAGCCTTTTAACTCCAAGTTACATACTGTATCAGATAATGTGTTTCTTTTCCCCTCTGCAGGAGAACGTCATTCAAGTCTGCTGAGAATGGGGCAGGTCTTAGACAGTGATGTGGAAGGGGGAAAAATAATTTTGAAAAATAATTTTTGTGTTTGTTTGTTGTCCCTTTCTTTCTCTCCTTCCTTTTCCCTTTGGTTCAGGCACAGGCGAAACACTTTTTAAATTGCCATTTTTTTTGTTTTTTTTTAATAGGTTTGTCTCTGGATCGGATTTATGCGGACTCTGATTAGAGGGCATAATTTGGTTCCAGACACTGGGGCCCAGTGTCAAATTTCTGGGGGGGATGTGTAGCAGGTGGTTACATTTAGGGGAGGCGTCTGAGTGATAAATAGCTCAGATGCAGCAATTGTTAGGGTTCATGGACCAATTTATGCCAGTGGAGGATATCAATGGTGTCCAGTTCCCTGCGGCCTATAGGTGGCGCTGTCGCCATAGGCCAGGGTTGAATCACCATTGGAGGTCTGTGCCTTTTTGTCCTCTCTCGGCAGTGGTACAGCAGGGCGGGGAACCTGCTGTGCATGCTGGGAGAGGGGATAAAAGGGGCGGACATCTTCCGCTCGGGGTCCACGCCCAGGCACCTTCAGCCTGGGTGTGAGTGCTGGTGGTCTCCGGGCGCCCTCGGCCCGGGGACGGAGCTGCGATTCCACCCCAGACACCTTAGGTCTGGGGTGAGGTACTCTCTGGAGGCCTGGGGCCCAGTACCTTTGACTGGGTCCCGCAAGGGATGGAGGATTCCTAGGGTGTCCTCCGGTATTGGACACCCGAATCTTGGGCGAGGGGGACCAGAGAGGTGACCTTCCCGGAGATCCAGCGCAGCATTGGCTGGTGACGGTGGAGGCCTCTGGTGACCGTCCGGATGGATGACTCCCCTGACAGGGGCCGCTTCTCAAGAAGGTAGTCCACGTTCTCATGGTCAGTGGCAGCGACCCAACTGAAACCTAGGTTGGTGGCAGAGACCTCAAGTCCAATTCACCCGGTCGGTGGCAGCGACCACCCTCACGGTCGGTGGCAGCGACCCTGAGCCAAGCCTGTTTGCGCATACCGAAACAGGAGAGTAACAAGTTCAGGTTTGTGCCTGGACCTTCCTCTTCACCTTGTCTGTTCGTTGTCTAACCAGTCTGCTCTAAAAGGACTATTTATTGCTCTGAAAGAATAAATAAGTGTTGGACTTTCCATGGTGTGGAACTTGGCTTTCTGGGAGTTAAAGGTCATTCTCAAGGGAAGTTTTGGCTCTGGACAGGGGCACAGACCCAAAGGTAATTGGTTATAGCTCCCACCTCTACACACTGGAGGCTATGAGCTGGTGGTGCGTCACACTCTCCTCCCTGGTCCCCTAGACGAGAGCCATTGACATTGACAGAGAAGGAGGGAGTGAGAGGTGAGGTCACTACACATGCGATTATTCTGTATTGTTTATTTGATATTCTTCCGGGGTCATTAGCAGCTTCCGATTATGTGCAATCGTTTGCTGATGGGTTTGTTCGTACGACTGCTGTACACATTACACGATTATCGTTCGTTCTATTCCCGTTACCCGTACGAGAAAAACAATGGAGTTTGCTCCTTTGAAATTTTTCGTTTGGACGGTCGGAATCGGCTCTCGAAAGTAGTGTACACACGATCCGAAAATCGTACGATTCTTCCTCGGACGACAGTTTTCGTCTGATATTCGAATCGTGTGTACGGGTCATTAGGATCAACTCCAGACCTTTTGCCTGCTTAATTGATGAAGAAATAAGGAAGGAGTAGCCCACACTTGGCCATGAAACAGCTTTTGATTCAATTGTCCAATTACTTTTGGTCCCTTAAAAAAGGGGGGATGGTTATTCCTAAGAGCTGTTATACCTAAATTCTTCCTCCGATCTAGATGTACATACCCCCAAATTAGACCTGAGAGTGTGCACTTTCAGCCCATATCCATTTTAGAACTATAGCTTGAATAAGTTTTGGTAAGTACCTGAGAAAAAACAAAATTGCGCAAGTGTTCAAATATATATGGACCTTAGGCTCGGTTCACCCTGTAACTGGCTGCGGATCGCACAGGAACGCTGTGCATCCCCATTCTCTGGTTCAGGGTTCTGGTTCTGCCTGAATTCGGCTAAAGACACACAGCGTTTCTGTGCAGTGCGCTCCGCAGCCGCCCTGGAGATATGTAAACCGGCTCCATAGAGAGCCAGTCACATTTTCCTGCTATGCAAATTGGATGCGGGGAAATCAGCATCCAATTCGCATAGGTGTAAAAACCCAGCCTTATGCCGCGTACACACGATTGGAAATTCCGACAGGAAAAGTCCGGTGTGAGCTTTTGGTCGGAAATTCCAACCGTATGTATGCTCCATCTGACTTTTTCTGTCGGAATTTCCACCAGCAAAAGATTGAGAGCAGGTTCTCTATTTTTCCGACGGAAAAAGTTATTGTCAGAAATACCTCAGGTGAGTCGGGAGGACGTAAAGAGAAGACATCACTGGAAGTGGCAGCAGAGGAGTGAGGAGCTGGGAAGGAGGCCAAAGGAGACCATTCACTCTAACCTCAAGGTGAGGACCGGAGCCTGTGGATACGGAGCGACATATGCAACGGCCATTGGCGAATAGGACAGCCCATCCACTACCCCCTTATGTGCCTCTTACCCCTGGAGGGGTACCAATGTCTGGTGAGTGCGGATTCATAAGGGGGAAGCACCAGGGGAGGGCTGGCAGCCTTAGGCCTGGGGGGCAAGTCCAGTCAAGTGGCCCATTGAACCGCCGAATCAGCTCACCATCCATGGTCCACCTGGTTTTTCAATGCAGCCTCACCAGTGCCCATCAGTGCAGCCTGATCACTGGGGCAGGTTACATGGGGTGTATGGTGGGGGAGATGGGGGGCCAGCTAGGGGTGTTAGGGTCTCTCACCTCACGATCTCAGCTCAGCAGGTCCTTGCACGCCACGGTCTCCTGGGGGGGGGTAACACTCCTAATCCTGGGGTCAAGTTGCAGCCAGCGCCCGGGCCCTGCATCCCGACTCACTGGCACGCCCTGCCTCTGCCTGCTTCCAAGAATCTGGTCCCAGGGAGTTGTAGTTTCCTCTGCGCTGCTGTGTTTTCCACCCACCAGAAGCTTGAGTGCGGACTACAACTCCCGGACTGCAACAGCTAGTGGTTGGCCGCCATGGCCATGCCCCCGGCCCGAATTCCTAGACCAGAATAAAAGAGAAAATGGTAGCTGGCAGCGGCTGCCGGCCATTTTGAACATAAGTTAGGGCGGCCTGGGAGGCAATTGCCACCCTGCCCCCTGGTCCAGCCCTCCCCTGGGGAGCACCTTTGTCACCTGTCTCCAATTGATGACCATTCACCCAGGAAGCTCACAAAAGTCACCTAATTTCTGCTGTAACTGTTTATGGCTATTGGGATTGAGAACATATACTATCATCATCTCTCACAAGCAGCTTGGAGAGTGGAACCATTCTGTGCTGCCCACACTGCTCCCTAAAGTAGAGTGGGGGTCCTTTGTTCATCCAGGACACATATAAACTTGGACACTAGGAATTTTTGTTTTATTGTTTATGCACTGCCCGCCAGGGCCACTAATTTTTATATCATCCAGTTGGATCACTAGGGGCTATTTATATTGATTTATTACTACTGTTTTTTTACTTTTTGCCCACCACTTTATCTTCTAGATTAGAGGCTCACCAAGTGGTTAGGGATGTTATTATCCACTATTTAGGATTAAAATGTGTCTATCATACAGAGTCTACCACTATCTGGCATTAGCCACTGATTTATCATATTGTATATTATTAGGCACATTCCTCCGTGCTTTAGGGTGCGGCCAGTGATAGGCGATCAATAGGTTGATCGCTCTTCAGAGGCCGTAGGCACATATTGTTTGAGTTTTTGGATATTTTCTTTTTCTTTTTTTCTTTTTTGTCTGACGTATCTACTATTAATTCACTGACCATCATTTGAGAACATATTGTGTCAAGTGTGGGAAAGCACACTACACCTCAGAATCTCTTCCACTCTAATGCCGCGTACACACAATCATTTTTCCCGTCGGGAAAAATTAAATTTTTTCTTTTGGACGAGAAAAACGACTGTGTGTGGGCTTTTTGTCATTTTTCCCGGCGGGAAAAATGGCATTAATCACGACGAGAAAAATTAGAACATGCTGTAATTTTTCTCATCGTGATTCCCGTCATTCCGCGGCAAACAATTCTTTGTGACACTTGTCACTACCTAACCAAATAATTAACAAATTAACAAATATCTTCCTGTTCTAAATGGATATAGTGACCTAGCTACAGTGCTTTCTAATGGCTGTAATTTCTCCTGTCGTCGTGCTTGCACCTTGGGTAACTCGTCCCCCAGTCTGTATAAGTAAGTTTCACCATCTAATACCTGGCTTGGTGTTACAGGTTTGTATACTTGTGGCCTACAGTAAATACTTGCCGGTACTGCGACAAACATAATAGGAACCACAAAACTATTACCTCATACCACAAAGGTAAATAATTTCCCATTAGGGATTTTATTAACTGCAGCACAAAATATGTGATGTATGTGGTTGAATGCAGTCTCTGTAAGTTGCAGTACATGGGATGCACTCCAAGGTCTCTGCGCATCAGGATTAGTGAGCACTATATTGCCACTGCCTCTACTAATGAAATTTATGTATCAAAGCATTTTAAAACAGTGCATGAAGGCAACATGACCTCATTTTCCTTTTGTGCAGTGCAGAGAATCAGATGAGCAGTAAGTGGAGGTAATATACAGTGCATCTGGAAAGTATTCACAGTGCTTCATTTTTTCTACATTTTGTTATGTTAAAGCCACATTCCAAAATGGACTAAATTCATTATTTTCCTCAAAATTCTACAAACAATACCCCATAATGACAACATGAAAGAAGTTTGTTTGAAATCTTAAAAATAAAAAACATCACATGTACATAAGTATTTACAGCCTTCGCCATGACACTCAAAATAGAGCTCAGGTGCATTCTGTTTCCACTGATCATCCTTATGATGTTTCTACAACTTGATTGGAGTCCACCTGTGGTAAATTCAGTAGATTGGTCATGATTTGGAAAGGCACACACCTGTCTATATAAAAGGTCCCGCAGTTAACAGTGCATGTCAGGGCAAAAACCAAGCCATGAAGTCCAAGGAATTGTCTGTAGACCTCTGAGACAGGATTTCTGCAGCTTTGAAGGTCTCAATGAGCACAGTGGCCTCTGTCACCTGTAAATGGAAGAAGTTTGGAACCACCAGGACTAGAGCGGGCCACCCAGGCCAAACTGAGTGGGAGAAGGGGCTTAGACAGGGAGGTGACCAAGAACCCAATGGTCACTCTGACAGAGCTCAAGCGTTTCTCTGTGGAGAAAGGAGAACCTTCCAGAAGAACAACCATCTCTGCAGCACTCCACCAATCAGGCCTGTATGGTAGATCCCCCTGAGGAAGACATGTGATTAGCCCTGTGTCGTCACATGTAGAGGAGGGGCCAGGACGGTGGAGGAGCTTAGATACATGCTTGTTTTGTACAAGCTGCTGACACATACAAGTTTGGAAGTTGTTTGGAGAGGAATCATATGCTTAATGCTTTTTAAAGTTTGGTGCGCTGGAAGCAAAATGTGTGAGTACCCTGATGCTATGTTTTCTAAATAAAAATGTTAAACTTGCGATAATGCACTATCCAGCCTCTTTCTTGTTTTAAAATTGAGGACAACTTCTCTGGATTTTCCTGTGGAATCTTGCTGAGTCAGTTTTACTAATGCCGCGTACACACAATCGGAATTCCGCTCAAGCTTGGCTTGCATACACACGGTCACACAAAAGTTCTCTGAACCTTCGACCGTCAAAAACGCGGTGAAGTACAACACTACAACGAGGCGAAAAATAGAAGTTCAATGCTTCCAAGCATGCTGTAACGGGAAGGCCCGGGGGACTCAGAATCGCTTAGAAAGTATGAGATACCCTTGCTTCAGCTCCCCTTTGATGGCCATATTCAAGCTGCACATACATTGTATCTAGATTGAATGTGTACTGTGAGGGGGGGGGGGGGTTGTGTAATCATTGCGGTGAGGAGTTAAGGTTATTTGCATTCTATTGTCTATTATGAATTAAGTCTGCTACTGTGACAATGTGGATTGGAGCTGGTCAACCGTCTGGCTGCATATTATGGGATGTTGAAGTGTCTTCTGTGAGGAGGGGGGGGGGGAATCACCCCTCCTGCCTAAGACTGTTTATCAAAGGAGAAGTTTGAACACACCTGACCTGTATCACCATTGTCATTGGACAGTTTAACCCGCCCTGTTTCCCAAAGGATGGGAGGGGGGGGTTTTGAAGAGAAATGTGTTACCATGTGTTTTAAAAATAAAGTCATTCCCTGTTTTTGGAACTTGAATACAGAGCGTTGTCTCGTATCTGGGGGGAGAACCATTCGTATGGGGTCTTATTCAGCTGGTTGGAGTGTCTGGTGGCTGTCGTGTGGTTGGAAAGGGAATATCCTAACGGTGTTAACCCCTTTCATACTTGGGGTGTCGTTACGATTGTTGGCAAGCAGTGGGATTGATCCCCACAGCCAGAAGGACAGCTACAAGAGGACACAGGACAATGGAGGCACAGTATGAACGGCTAAAGCTCTCCACCCTCAAAGACTTACTGGAGAACCGGGGAAGACCGGCCAACAACCGTAAGAAGAGCGACATTATCAGAGAACTAGTCAAAATGGATGGAACTGAAAGGCCCAGTGTAACAGACAGGACACCCGAAGAGGCAAGTTTTGATCGGGCTGTTAAACTAAGACTGGCACAGTATGGTCCTAACCCTCCAGCGGAGATCATAGACCTAGTTATAGCGGCTGTGGAGGCAAATTTGCTACAGCAAAGAGGTGCTGCAGCAGCAGAAGTCACAGCAGCACCAACTGCAAGGAGAGGAGAGGTACAGATACCAGCCGCCATGGAAGAGGAAGTCAGAAGGAGGTTACAAGAGATGCAGATACAGCATAGAGGACCAGTATCAGAGGAGGTCCTGCTGGGATGGTCTGATTCGATCCGCTGCGAACTCTGGAAGAAAGCGCTAGCTCTCGAGCAGCAACACCAGGGAAAGGTTCTCCCCTCCATCTATGTAAGGTACTGGTCGCAATATGATGTACGAATGCCGTTATTGGGGGAACAACCAAAGCAGGAGTGGACAACTGAGTTAAGCAGGCTGATCCGGGCAGAGATGCGGTTGGACGAGAGCTGCAGAGCCCTCCGGTGGTATGTAGCCCAAGAGTGCCCATGGTCAGCGGATGACAGCCCCACGGAAGGCTTTGACTATAATGGCCTAGGATTGTTGTATTGGAGGCTGTCCAGTGACCCTGACTTTGGGAGTGATCGGGAGTGGCGTTTGGAGGAAATAATGGAGCACAGAGAGCGAAAACTGAATGTCTCGGAAGGGCACTGGGCAGAGGAAGATTTGGAGTTTCTGGCCGTTCAGGAATGGGAGCTGGAGATCGCTTACAGACAGCTGCTAGAATCTGTTCAGCAGCAGGGTGGGGCTACCTGTGCCTGGGACTATCAGGAAATACCAGTTGACAACTATGAAGTCCTGGCTGAAGAATCGTCAGTGGAAAAGCTGAAGATTGCCATCCCTAAAGCCGAAGTGGATGATGTGGAGTTCCAGGGAGCTAGGGCAGTTGGCTCATCTCCCCAGCCACTGATTACAGAAGGTATGGACTTAAGGGACTGTTCAGAGGATGTTATAGATTATGCATCGCCTGCCCAAGTACTGGCAGCAGGACAAAGTATTACAGAACCCTGCTCTACACCCGTGGCAGTTTTGGAGGCCCGAGTTGAGAAGGTGATGGTTCCTCTTTCCGAGTGGATTTCGGAGATGCAGGGAGGAGAAGCAGCCATTTTCCCTCCCCAACAGTTAACCAGAGCAGATGGTGTGGAGTCCCCAGCAGAAGTGCTGGCAACCGGGCAGAGTGATAGCAACCTCTGCCCAGCACCGGAAACAACTGTGGAGTTTCAGGGAGCCGGGGCAGTTGGCCCCTCTCTCCAGCAACAAGCTGAGGTGGTAAAGCTTTTACCCCCAGCTAAATCACTGGCAGCAGGGCTGAATGCTACTGGCCGCTGCACACAACTGCCACTTGAGCGGATATCGGTGGATGGGACTGCGGTCTCCACTCACAACAACCCAGCAGAAGAGCTGGCAACAGAGCCGAGTGCCACGGGCCTCTGCTCTCAACTAACAGAAGAGGGAGTTCCTGTGGTACTGGATGGGACTTCGGTTCTCACTGACACAACCCCAGAAAATGGTGTGACACTGGGACAGGAGGATGTCAGCCTTGCTTTGCAAGCACTGGGAGATTTTCACCTACCACAAGTGGATGGGACTTCAGTCTCCACTTGTATACCCCAGGGATGCCGGGCAGTCGACCCAGATCCCCAACAGCATGACGGACTGAGCCCAGTCACCCTGTCTTCTCTCCAGCCGCTGAAAGGACTCCAGGGAGAAGGGCCAGTCCAGGTCTCTCCCCAGCGGCGGGTATGTTCTCTGAGAGAGGCAGAGGTTGGCTGGGTAAGTAATGCTCTGTTTGGAGCAATTTATTTGGGGTACTGTGTGGATACCGGCATTAGAAGAAGGGACCTATGGACTAACTTCGGAGTCAACCCGTCTGGGGTCGCCTCCTGTGTTAGTCTCCTGCCGAAAGGGGAGAGATGTAACGGGAAGGCCCGGGGGACTCAGAATCGCTTAGAAAGTATGAGATACCCTTGCTTCAGCTCCCCCAATGGCTCTTATGTGTCAATCACCCTGTGTCTCTATTAGGGGCACAGGGTGAATGAAAACCCCAATATGGCCTATGATGGCCATATTCAAGCTGCACATACATTGTATCTAGATTGAATGTGTACTGTGAGGGGGGGGGGGTGTAATCATTGCGGTGAGGAGTTAAGGTTATTTGCATTCTATTGTCTATTATGAATTAAGTCTGCTACTGTGACAATGTGGATTGGAGCTGGTCAACCGTCTGGCTGCATATTATGGGATGTTGAAGTGTCTTCTGTGAGGAGGGGGGGGGAATCACCCCTCCTGCCTAAGACTGTTTATCAAAGGAGAAGTTTGAACACACCTGACCTGTATCACCATTGTCATTGGACAGTTTAACCCGCCCTGTTCCCCAAAGGATGGGAGGGGAGGGTTTTGAAGAGAAATGTGTTACCATGTGTTTTTGAAAATAAAGTCATTCCCTGTTTTTGGAACTTGAATACAGAGCGTTGTCTCGTATCTGGGGGGAGAACCATTCGTATGGGGTCTTATTCAGCTGGTTGGAGTGTCTGGTGGCTGTCGTGTGGTTGGAAAGGGAATATCCTAACGGTGTTAACCCCTTTCATACTTGGGGTGTCGTTACACATGCGTTAAATTTAGGGCTGTAGAAATTAACTATTAATTCCTCGATTAATCGATTAATTGTTTTGATCGATCAACATTCTTTTAATCGATCAAAATTCTTTGGGCTTGCCGTGTCCATCTGAAGGGCTTCTTTGCTGTGCCTTCATATCTGCATGCCAGCGGGACCTTACTATCTGCCACACTCAAGGGCTGTTACACTTCCCTCCATCAACCTGGGATTCTACAGCCATCCACTGGGAGTTGTGATCGTTCCCTTCATGGGACATCTACATGCTGACAGACTGATGTTAGCCCCTTCTCATCTGGATTCAGCAGTGGTATCGTTGTACACATTTTTATACCAGTATCATACTTAGCTACAAGTTTTTATGACTGCTTTTGCTACTGTTTGGTATTACTCGCACCATTTTTACAGTTTATGTAGCTACATCGATTTTATCTCCAGTGCAATATTTATTTTGTTACCTACTTGAGGACTATAAAAGTTTTAATGCTATTCCCATCGAGCGCTGCCTTTGTGTGTTTTTTGTATCCTGCTATCGATTTTTCCAGTGGTTGGTAGCTGCACTGGGAATCGGCCTGCAAGGAGATCAGCTAAAAGTAGTTGGATTTGTATGTGCGTTATAATTAATCGAAATTAGTCGATTAATCGATTTAAAAAAAAAAACGATTAATCGAACACGAAAATTTTAATCAGTAACAGCCCTAGTTAAATTGTTTCTGAGTATGCGTGTTTTTTTTTTTGTGTGTCGGAATTGCATACAGACGAACGGAATTTCCGATGGGAAATGTTTCCGTCGGAAAAATAGAGAACCTGCTCTCAATCTTTTGCTGCCGTAAATTCCACCAGCAAAAGTCCGATGGAGCGAGCATACACACGGTCGGAATTTCCGACCAAAAGCTCACAACTGACTTTTTCTGTCAGAATTTCTGATCGTGTGTGCTTGCTTGTTAGGCCCCATGCACACGAGACGCTGTTATTTGCTGTTGAATGTGCGTTCAGAGGCAGTTGGACGCTTTTTTCAACTGCCCCTGAACCCATTCAATGTTATCCTATGTGTCCATGCACACACTCTCGTTTTTTGGCATTTACAAGCAGTTGCGTTTAACCTCGTTTTTCCAGAAGCATAAAAATGGGTTCAGATGCAAAAGTTTTCCACGTTTCAGATGCTAAACGCGGCTAAACGCGGTACCGGCGTTTTGCCGCGTTTGCGTTTAGAAGCGTTTTTAAAGGTGACCTATTTTTTAACATTAGAAATCTCAAAAATGATGGCAAATGATGAAAAACTATTAAAAATATATAAAAGAAAACTGTAATTGCTTGCATTGCATTGTGGACAATCCACAACTTGTGGCAGGTAACGTGGCAAGTGGACAATCCACAGCTTGTGGCAGGTAACGTGGCAAGTGGACAATCCACAGCTTGTGGCAGGTGATGTGGCCAGTGGACAATCCACAACTTGTGTCAGGTGACGTGGCCAGTGGACAATCCACAACTTGTGGCAGGTGACGTGGCAAGTGGACAATCCCCAACTTGTGGCAGGTGACGTGGCCAGGTGACGTGTCCAGGTGACGTGGCCAGTGGACAATCCACAACTTTTGGCAGGTGACATGACCAGGTGACGTGGCCAGTGGACAATCCACAACTTGTGGCAGGTGACATGGCCAGGTGACGTGGCATGTGACGTGGCAGGTAACGTGGCAAGTGGACAATACACAACTTGTGGCAGGTGACATGGCCAGGTGACGTGGCCAGGTGACGCGGCCAGGTGACGTGGCAGGTAACATGGCCAGGTGACGTGGCCAGGTAACGTGGCAAGTGGACAATCCACAGCTTGTGGCAGGTGATGTGGCCAGTGGACAATCCACAACTTGTGTCAGGTGACGTGGCCAGTGGACAATCCACAACTTGTGGCAGGTGACGTGGCAAGTGGACAATCCCCAACTTGTGGCAGGTGACGTGGCCAGGTGACGTGTCCAGGTGACGTGGCCAGTGGAAAATCCACAACTTGTGGCAGGTGACGTGGCCAGGTGACGTGGCAGGTAACGTGGCCAGGTGACATGGCAGGTAACATAGCCAGGCGACGTGGCCAGGTGACGTGGCAAGTGGACAATCCACAACTTGTGGCAGGTGACGTGGCAGGTGACGTGGCAAGTGGACAATTCACAACTTGTGGCAGGTGACGTGGCCAGGTGACGTGGCACGTGATGTGGCCAGGTGACGTGGCAAGTGGACAATCCACAACTTGTGGCCAGGTGACGTGGCCAGGTGCCGTGGCAGGTGACGTGGCAAGTGGACAATCCACAACTTGTGGCAGGTGACATGGCCAGGTGACGTGGCCAGGTGACGCGGCCAGGTGACGTGGCAGGTAACATGGCCAGGTGACGTGGCCAGGTGACGTGGCAAGTGGACAATCCACAACTTGTGGCAGGTGACGTGGCAGGTAACATGGCCAGGTGACGTGGCCAGGTGACGTGGCAAGTGGACAATCCACAACTTGTGCCAGGTGACATGGCCAGGTGACGTGGCAAGTGGACAATCCACAACTTGTGGCAGGTGACGTGGCTAGGTGACGTGGCAGGTGACGTGGCCAGGTGACGTGGCAGGTGACGTGGCAGGTAACGTGGCAAGTGGACAATCCACAACTTGTGGCAGGTGATGTGGCAAGTGATACGCTAAATACAAGTACACTGCTGCTCTCTCAGCTGCTGCTACTCACTCTGGTCTCACAAACTGGCTGAAATGGTTAAAATGTACTGTTTTTTGACCTTAGGGAGGGTCTATGATGAAACGCTTGTAAAACGCCGCTAAACGCGGCAAAACGCGCGTTTTTAAACGCCGGTTTCAGCGTTTAAAAACGTGTGTTCAGCAGAGTTTGCACCTGCGTCTCGTGTGCATGGGGCCTAACACACCAAAAAAAAAAAACTATGTTCATAGTGTGACAGCAGGAAGGTAAAGTCACCTGGTTGCATCCAGGGGGGTAGATATATTTCGCCCAGATTCAGGCTTTACGCCGACTTATACAACTAGGTGGAGAGTTGTATAAGACTAGTGGGCTCATGGATGACTCATACCTCTAGGGAGAGGGCTGGGCGTCGTACAGACAGGGAGTTGATGAGGCCAGCTGAAGCTTGTCAGCTCATTTAGGCCTCTATAAGAACTCCCAGCTTCATTAGATGTTAGCTCATGCCTGGAACCAGACCTGTGTGGACTGTCTAGGGAGAGTGAACCCCTGTGCGGTGAGAAAAAGCCTGTGTGGCTATTTGCTTGGACATTTAAAACCAGGGACTTAGGGACTAGGACAGCACTAGGCTGATCCCAGTTGTTAGTTAGGAAACCTGTATGTTTAGTCAGAGGTCAAGTTGACCAGGATTTATTTTGTTTATATGTTTCTTTTGGCTTTGCTGTGTTTTGTCACTGTAAATAGAAAATAAACCGCACCTTTTTTTTTGATTTTGAAAACCACAACCTCCGTTTGCTGGGCCTGTTTTTGTGTGGGGAGCCCATCCCGGGGGTCACACACACCCGCTGCCGAGCTAACCCCCTCACAGTTGGTGGAGAACCAGTGGCAGTTTTTTTTAAGCCAGCATGGAGGAGATACTGAAGCAGCTGGCTCTAGCAAATGCCAATCAACAGCAGACAAATGCAGGTTTGCAAAAGAGCCTTGCAGCTCAACAACAGAACTTCGCAGCCCAGCAGCAAGCTCATCAACAGAGCCTTGCAGCCCAGCAGCAAGCTCACCAACAGAGTCTGGAAGCTCAGCAACAAGCCCAGCAGCAATCTGAGGCCCGCTTCATAGACCTGTTACAGAAGCAAGAGCAGAGACTACAACAAATGGAAGCAGTAATGCAGCAACGTCCGCAGACCAGTGAGGAAAGCCGTCCCACTAATACCGCGTCCTTTGGGGTGAGTCGTTTATTGACAAAAATGACTGGAGAGGATGATCCAGAGGTATTTTTGACCACATTTGAAAGGACTGCTGAAAGAGAAAAGTGGCCTGAGGAGCAGTGGGCTGGACTGGTGGCTCCTCTGTTAACTGGTGAATCGCAGAAGGCTTACTATGACCTAGAGCCTGACCAAGCAAAAGACTATGTGATGCTAAAAGCTGAGATATTGGCAAGGCTGGGTGTCACCCAGGCTGTCCGGGCTCAGCGTGTGCATAACTGGACTTTCCAGCTTGGAAAACCCCCCAGGTCTCAAATGTATGATCTCATTCACCTGAGCAGAAAGTGGCTACAGCCAGAGACTTTGTCCGCACCAAAGATTGTGGAACGTGTTGTAATGGATCGGTTTTTGAGAGCTCTTCCTACTGCCATCCAAAACTGGGTAAGCCATGGAGACCCAGAGACGGCCGATGGTCTTGTGGATCGTGTGGAGAAATACTTGGCTACAGAGAACCTGACGGCCTCTTCCAGAGACACTCGGACTTTCCACCCTAAGACCAGACCATCCCCAGGGGCGGATAAGAGGATTCCAAGGGGTAAGGGTGGAGAGAGTGAGAGGGTGGGAGCTCTACCCCAAGTTTGGCGAGAACAGCCTGGGAAATCAGCGGCTCAAGAGGCCGCAAGAAGGATCGTTTGCTACCGCTGCCGGCAAGCGGGACATATTGCAGCCAATTGCCCGGTTGTGGAGGAACCCATGCAGTGTGACTTTCTGACGGGCAGACGTCAGTCGCTGTGTGCGACAGTCGCATGCACTGCCATTCGAGGAATTGAGAAACATTTATGCAAAATGTGTGTTAATGGTAGAAATGTTGTGGTATTGCTGGATTCAGGTAGCCTTGTGACCCTGATAAAGGCTGAGTTAGTTAAAACAGAGGTCTCTGGGAATAGCAAGGTAGCTGTTATTTGTGTGCATGGGGACACCCGAGAGTATCCAGTGACTACAGTGTGTTTCGAGACCCCCAAAGGTACCCTCTCTCATCCAGTGGGCTTAGTATCTCAGTTACCGTATGACGCCATTGTGGGAAGGGATTTTCCGAAGTTCTGGGAACTGTGGGATGATCCTGAGCCCCCCACTGGTGCCCCTATGTACCAGGAATGTGATAGCCAGAACTCCCCTGAGAGTGGTGAGGACTCTCCGGAATTTCCCTTATCAGTATTGGCAGGGGAGACTCAAGAAACTGGAGAGGAGCCCACCTCCTCAGACGAAAACCTACCGTCTGTGGAGTTTTCTGATCTTGAGGTTCACAGGGAAAACTTTGCCACAGAACAGTTGAAAGACCCCGCCCTAATAAAGGCACGCGAAAACGTAGTGAAAATAGATGGCGAGTTAGTGAACCCAGATAATACCTGCACTTACCCATACTTCAGCGTAGAGAAGGACCTACTGTATCGGGTGGCAAAAAGGGCAGAAGAAACCGTTGAGCAGCTTGTGGTGCCCAAACCTTACAGGAAGTTGGTGTTGGAGTTGGCCCATGGGCACATTCTTGGAGGTCATCTGGGGACAGAGAAAACCCGAGAGAGGGTATTACAGAGATTCTATTGGCCGGGGGTGATGAAGGACATAGAAAATTATTGTTCCTCCTGCCCTGTGTGTCAGAGGTCGGCCCCGATGCCACATTTCCGTAGCCCGCTGGTCCCTCTACCCATGATTGAGGTCCCGTTTGAGAGGATCGCCATGGATTTGGTAGGGCCTATAATCAAGTCCGCTAGGGGGCACCAGTACATATTAGTTATAATGGACTATGCCACCCGTTATCCAGAAGCGATCCCTCTCCGAAATACCTCGGCCAAAACCATAGCCAAAGAGCTATCTCTTGTGTTTAGCCGGGTGGGTATTTGTAAAGAACTGCTTACGGACCAAGGTACACCCTTTATGTCCCGGGTTATGAAGGAGCTGTGTAAATTGTTCAAAGTGACGCAATTACGTACATCTGTGTATCACCCCCAAACCGATGGGCTGGTTGAAAGATTCAACAAAACCCTAAAACAAATGTTGAAGAAAGTGGTGGATAGAGATGGAAAGGATTGGGACTGTCTACTTCCTTATTTGATGTTTGCTATTAGGGAGGTGCCCCAATCCTCTACGGGATTCTCCCCCTTTGAGTTACTGTATGGGAGACACCCAAGAGGGCTGTTGGATATTGCCAAGGAAACTTGGGAAAGTGAGAGTTCTCCCCACAGGAGTGTGATTGAGCATGTCGCCCTGATGCAAGACCGAATTGCACAGGTAATGCCCATCGTGAAGGAACATTTGGCCCAAGCGCAGTTAGCACAGCAGAGAGTGTACAACCGTGGAGCCAAGACCCGTACCTTTTCCCCGGGGGATAGGATACTGGTACTTGTCCCTACGGTTGAAAGTAAATTCCTTGCCAAATGGCAAGGCCCCTACGAGATAATGGAAAAAGTGAGCGAAGTGAATTACAAGGTCAGACAACCAGGAAGGCGAAAGCCCGAACAGATCTATCACGTTAATCTGTTGAAAGCCTGGAGGGATAGAGAGTCCCTAGTCGCAGACACTTGGTCACCAGCTCAAACTGGTTGCGTGATTCCTGAGGTTGGAATAGCAGCCACCTTGTCACAACCCCAACAACAGGAGGTTAAGGAGTTTGTGCTTCGCAACAAGGAGGTATTCTCTGAGCTGCCGGGACAAACATTTGGGGTAGAGCATGACATCATTACCCCGCCCGGTGAAAGGGTGAAGTTAAAACCCTATCGGATCCCAGAGGCCCGACGGGAGGCAATACGGGAGGAAGTACAGAAAATGCTGAACTTAGGGGTGATAGAGGAGTCCCAAAGTGATTGGTCTAGTCCCATTGTGTTGGTGCCTAAACCGGATGGGAGCTGGCGATTTTGTAACGATTTTCGTCAGTTGAACAAAGTTACAAAATTTGACACCTACCCCATGCCACGTATAGATGAGTTGATCGACCGGCTGGGAACAGCCCGATACATGACGACTCTTGACCTCACAAAAGGGTATTGGCAAATCCCCCTGGCCAAATTGGCCAAAGAGAAAACCGCATTTGTAACCCCAGACGGGGCGTTCCAATATAAAAGAATGCCGTTCGGGTTACAGAATGCGCCGGCCACATTCCAGCGGAAAATGGACCAGATGCTGAGGCCCCATCGGAAGTATGCTGCGGCTTACCTGGATGACGTAATTGTCCATAGCACAGATTGGGCCTCACATCTGCCAAAAGTGCAAGCAGTCCTGGACTCTGTTCGGGAAGCGGGGTTTACGGCTAACCCCAAGAAGTGTACCATTGGGCAGGAGGAGGCCAAATATCTTGGGTACACCATTGGGAGGGGAGTAATAAAACCCCAACTCAACAAAGTCGAGGCCATCCAGAGTTGGCCACGTCCCAACAGCAAGAAGCAGGTACGAGCCTTTCTGGGAATCGCTGGGTATTATCGGCGATTCATTCCCCACTTTGCTTCTAAGGCTGTGCCCCTAACCAACCTAACGAAGGGGAAAGGGTCGGTCATGATTAAATGGACCCCCGAGGCTGAGGCAGCATTCCAATTCTTGAAACAAGCCTTATGTAGCCAGCCAGTGTTGTACTCACCCGACTTCTCTAAAGACTTTGTCGTACAAAGTGATGCGTCAGATGTGGGGTTAGGAGCAGTATTGTCCCAGGTCTGGAACGGGGAAGAGCACCCAGTCATTTACCTCAGCAGGAAGTTGAAGTCCCATGAGGTAAATTACGCCACCGTTGAAAAGGAGTGTTTAGCGGTGAAGTGGGCTCTAGATTCCCTTCGGTACTACCTGCTAGGTAGGCACTTTGACATGGTTACGGATCACGCTCCGTTAAAGTGGATGGCTCAAAACAAGGAAACAAATAGAAGAGTGAATAGGTGGTTCCTGGCCCTCCAGGAATTCAACTTCACAGTAAAGCATCGCCCTGGCGTTCAAATGGGGAATGTGGATGCTTTGTCTCGAGTACATGAATGCCTGATTGCTGGTGTTCCAACCCCGAGGTTAAAACAAGAGGGGGGGGTATGTGACAGCAGGAAGGTAAAGTCACCTGGTTGCATCCAGGGGGGTAGATATATTTCGCCCAGATTCAGGCTTTACGCCGACTTATACAACTAGGTGGAGAGTTGTATAAGACTAGTGGGCTCATGGATGACTCATACCTCTAGGGAGAGGGCTGGGCGTCGTACAGACAGGGAGTTGATGAGGCCAGCTGAAGCTTGTCAGCTCATTTAGGCCTCTATAAGAACTCCCAGCTTCATTAGATGTTAGCTCATGCCTGGAACCAGACCTGTGTGGACTGTCTAGGGAGAGTGAACCCCTGTGCGGTGAGAAAAAGCCTGTGTGGCTATTTGCTTGGACATTTAATACCAAGGACTTAGGGACTAGGACAGCACTAGGCTGATCCCAGTTGTTAGTTAGGAAACCTGTATGTTTAGTCAGAGGTCAAGTTGACCAGGATTTATTTTGTTTATATGTTTCTTTTGGCTTTGCTGTGTTTTGTCACTGTAAATAGAAAATAAACCGCACCTTTTTTTTTGATTTTGAAAACCACAACCTCCGTTTGCTGGGCCTGTTTTTGTGTGGGGAGCCCATCCCGGGGGTCACACACACCCGCTGCCGAGCTAACCCCCTCACAATAGTTAATTTTTTAGCAATATTGATTTTCATTGTTTATGGCACTATCTATGCATTTGTAAGGTTCAGTATCACACAGCGCTGCATTTTTTGTTTTTTGTATGTATGGTAGAGTGGCCAGAAGGAAGCCACTCAGTAAAAGGCACATGACAGCCCCGCTGGAGTTTGCCAAAAGGCACCTGAAGGACTCTCAGACCATGAGAAACAAAATTCTCTGGTGTAGTGAAACAAAGATTGAACTCTTTGGCCTGAATGGCAAGTGTCATGTCTGGAGGAAACCAGGCACCTCTCATCACCTGGCCAAAACCATCCTTACAGTGAAGCATGGTGGTGGCAGTATCAGGCTGTGGGGATGTTTTTCAGCGGCAGGAACTGGGAGACTAGTCAAGATCGAGAGAAAGATGAATGCAGCAATGTACAAAGACATCCTTGATGAAAACATGCTCCAGAGCGTTCTAGACCTCAGACTTGGGAAAAGGTTCATCTTCCAGCAGGACAAGGACCCTAAGCACACAGCCGAGATAACAAAGAAGTGGCTACGTTACAATTCTGTGAATGTCCTTCAGTGGCCCAGCCAGAGCCCAGACTTGAACCAGATTGAACATCTCTGGAGAGATCTGGAAATGGCTGTGCACCGACGCTCCCCATCCAACCTGATGGAGCTTGAGATGTCCTGCAAAGAAGAATGGGAGAAACTGCTTAACAATAGGTGTGCCAAGCTTGAGGCTGTAATTGGTGCCAAAGGTGCTTCAAAAAAGTATTGAGCAAAGGCTGTGAATACTTATGTACATGGGATTTTTTTCATTTTTTTTATCTTTAATAAATTTGCAAAGATTTCAAACAAACTTCTTTCACATTGTTATCATGGGGTTTTGTTTGTAGAATTTTGAGAAAAATAATGAATTTAATCCATTTTGGAATAAGGCTGTAACATAACAAAATGTAGAAAAAGTGAAGCGCTGTGAAAACTTTCCGGATGCACGGTACATAGAAGACTCCTAGAAGAGGAAGTGAGGTGGATCTTTTCCTTGGGGACATGGATCACCGCTGGAATAAATCACAGATGGGATGTAGACCATTTAAAAAAAAATGTTATCCATATCCCTCATGTCTGAGCATTTCCTCTGGTCCCTAATGACACATCTCTGTGATTATCTTTCTCTGTATTTTTTGGATATTGTTCCAAATTGTTGTCAGAGTTTCAGTATATATTTATGTATATGGGCTTCCCCCTTTATTTTTTTTTTACTAATACATAGTACCTATAGTGTATATATATATATATATATATCTATATATATATATCTATATATATGTAGCGGATATGTACTTTTCAGAGTGCTGAAATCTGGTGAAGACATCAGTGATGACCAGTTCCCTGCGGCCCAGCAGGTGGCGCTGTCACTTCGGGTTGGGGTTGAACCGTCACTGCAGTGCCGTACCCTTTGTGACCTCTCTCAGCAGTTGTACGGCGGGGCGGGGAACCCGCTGTGCTTGCTGGGAGAGGGTATAAAGGGGGCGGACATCTTCGCCATGAGGTTCGAGTCCCAGGCACCTTCAGCCTGAGGGCTGCTGTCCGCGGTCGGTGTCCAGGCGGCCTAAGCCTGGACACTTGGAGTTCGTGTTCCATCCCAGGCACCTTTAGTCTGGGGTGAGGTACTCGGCCGGAGGCCTAGGGCCCAGTACCTTCCGCTGGGTCCCGCCGGGGAGGGACTGTCCTAGGGTGCCCTGGGTGTTGGGCACCCGAATCCAGAGGCGTAAGGGACCGGAGGATGGACTCATCCGAGGACCTGGTGCAGCATATTGCCAGTGACGGGTGAACCTCTAGAGACCGCCTGGAGGGATATCTTTCTCGAACAGGGGAAAAGTTCATGGAGGATGGTGGTTCATGTTTAATGACCGGTGGCAGCGGTCCAACTAGTCAATTCAGGTCAATGGCAGAGACCTGCTATTAGGCCTGTGGCAGGGGCCTCAACAGTTCATCCGGTCGGTGGCTGCGACCAATCTCACGGTCGGTGGCAGAGACCGTGCGCCAGGCCTATTCGCTTGCAAAGGAATAGGAGAGTTCATTTGTGCCTGGGCCTACTCGTACCCACACCCCTGTCTGTCTGTTACTGAAAGTTCAACTGTTATGTTCACCCTGCAATGGAGAAATAAAAGAGTGTTGGACTTTTAATTGGTGTGGGGCTCTGTTACTGGCAGACACATCTCCACGGAACAAGTGGAAGCTTCGTATGCAGTGAGCAGACCCGGAGGTAATTTAAGTGACTTTGCTTAACCCTCATACACATACGAGGGGAGAGCTTGGCGTAGTGACCCTGCACTCTCCTCTCCCAGGTACCCCTAGACCACACCAGCCAATAACCAGGAGAAGCGGAGAGGGAGAGTGAGGCTCTGCTACATATACATATATATATATATATATATATATATAGATGTATATCTATATGTATATATATATATATAGATGTATATCTATATCTATATATATATATATATATATATATATATATATATATATATAGTGTGTGTGTGTGTGTGTGTGTATACAGTGGATATAAAAAGTCTACACACCCGTTAAAATGTCAGGTTTCTGTGATTTAAAAAATGAGACAAAGCTAAATCATTTCAAAACTTTTTCCACCTTTAACCACTTCTCTACTGTGCACGAAAACCCCCTTCCTTCCCAAGCCATTTTTCAGCTTTCAGCGCTGTCACACTTTGAATGACAATTGCGCGGTCGTGCGACGTGGCTCCCAAACAAAATTTGTGTCCTTTTTTTCCCACAACTAGAGCTTTCTTTTGGTGGTATTTGATCACCTCTGCGGTTTTTATTTTTTGCGCTATAAACAAAAGAAGAGCGTCCAGTTTGGAAAAAAAACACTATTTTTTACTTTTTGCTGTAATAAATACCCATTTTTTTTTTTTAAAATAAAATTTTTCTCAGTTTAGGCCGATACGCATTCTTCTACATACTTTTGGTAAAAAAAATAATCGCAATAAGCGCGTATTGATTGGTTTGCGCAAAAGTTATAGCGTCTACAAAATAGGGGATAGATTTATAGCATTTTTATTTTTTTATTTTTTTATTAGTAATGGCGGCGATCTGCGATTTTTTTATTGTGACTGCGATATTGCGGCGGACACATCGGACACTTTTGACACATTTTTGGGACCATTCACATTTATACAGCGATCCCTGCTATAAAAATGCATTGATTACTGTATAAATGTGATTGGCAGGGAAGGGGTTAAATATGTTCCCTCAAAGTGTTCTTACTGTGGGGGGAGGGGACTGACTGGGGGAGGTGACCGATGGTTGTCCCTATGTACAAGGGACACACCATCGGTCCCCTCTCCCTCACAGGACGTGGATCTCTGTGTTTACAGACAGAGACCCACTTTCCTGCTCGTTTCCCGGGCAATCGCGGGTGCCCGGCGGCAATCGCGGCTGCCGGGCACGCGCACCGGGGCCTTGTGAACGCGGCGGCCGGCGGCGCGCGCGCGCCTCCTAGCTCGTTTTAAAGGGAGGACGTCATATGACGTCCTCCCAGAACGAGAGTATCCTCCGCCCGCCGTCAATTGACAGTGGGCGGGGGACAAGTGGTTAATGTGACATTTAAACTGTACAACTCAATTGAACAACAAACTAAAATCTTTTAGGTGGAGGGAAGTAAAAATAAAAAAATTAAATAATATGGTTGGATAAGTGTGCACACCCTTAAACTAATACTTTGTTGAGGCACCTTTTGATTTTATAACAGCGCTCAGTCTTTTTGGGTATGAGTCTATCAGCATGGCACATCTTGACTTGGTAATATTTGCCACTCTTCTTTGCAAAAACACTGTAAATCTGTCAGATTGTGAGGGGATCTCCTGGGCACAGCCCTTTTCAGATCACCCCACAGATTTTCAATCGGATTTAGGTCTGGGCTCTGGCTGGGTCATTCCAAACCATTAATCTTCTTCTGGTGAAGCCATTCCTTTATTTGGAACTGTTCATAATTCCCTCTACCTTGACGTAGGTTCCTGTTCCAGCTGAAGAAAAATAGCCCCAAAGCATGATGTTGCCACCACCATGCTTCACTGTGGGTATGTTGTTTTTTTGGTGATGTGCAGTGCTGTTTTTGCACCAAACATATCTTTTGAAAGTATGACCAAAAAGTTCAACCTTGGTTTCATCAGACCAGAACACATTTTCCCACATGCTTTTGGGAGACTTCAGATGTTTTTGCAAAATTTAGCTGGGCTTGGATGTTTTTCTTCATAAGAAAAGGCGTCTTGCCATTCTACTATAGCCCAGGCATATGAAGAATACAGCAGATTGTTGTCACATTTAGGGATGAGCTTCGAGTTCGAGTCAAACTCATGTTCGACTCGAACATTGTCTGTTCGCCAGTTCGCCGAACAGCAAACAATTTGGGGTGTTCGCGGCAAATTCGAAAAACCACGCAACACCCTGTAAAAGTCTATGGGAGAAATCTAAAGTGCCAATTTTAAAGGCTTATATGCAAGTTATTGTCATAAAAAGTGTTTGGGGACCTGGGTCTTGCCCCAGGGGACATGTATCAATGCAAAAAAATGTTTTAAAAACTGCAGTTTTTTCGGGAGCAGTGATTTTAATAATGCTTAAAGTGAAACAATAAAAGTGAAATATTCCTTTAAATTTCGTACCTAGGGGGTATGTATAGTATGCCTGTAAAGTCGCGCTTGTTTCCCGTGCTTAGCACTGTCCCTGCACAAAATGTCATTTCTGTAGGAAAAAAAGTAATTTAACCACTTCAATGCCATGCACTTACTCCCCTTCCTGCCCAAGCCAATTTTCAACTTTCTGCGCTGTCGCTGTTTAAATGACAATTGTGCGGTCATGCTTAACTGCACCCAAACAGAATTTTTATAATTTTGTTCCCACAAAAAGAGCTTTATTTTGGTGGTATTTGATCGCCTCTGGGGTTTTTAATTTTTGCTATACAAATAAAAAAAGACCGAAAATTTTGAAAAAAATAAAAGTTTTAATTTTTTTCTGTTATAAAATTTTGTAAATAAGTACGTTTTCTCCTTCACTGATGGGCACTGATAAGGCGGCACTGACGGGCACTGATAAGGCAGCACCGATGAAGTGGCGCCAATGAGGTGGCACTGACGGGCACTGATGGGCACTGGTAGGCTGCACTGTTGGGTGGCACTGATATGCAGCACTGATGGGCATTGATAGGCGGCACTGATGGGCACTCATGGGTGGCACTGATAGGCGACACTGATGGGCACTGAAAGGCTGCAATGGTGGTTACTTATGGGTGGCATTAATAGGCGGCACTGCTGGGCACTGATAGGCGGCACTGCTGGGCACTGATGGGCATTGATACATGGCACTGATGGGCACTGACATGCGGCACTGATATGCAGCACTGATGGGTATCCCTGGTGGCACTGGCAGGGATTTTGAGTGGGCACTGGTTGACAGCTGCCTGGGCATTGATTGGCAGCTGCATTGGCACAGATTGGCATTCCCTGGTGGTCTAGGGGGCATACCTGGTGTCCAGTGTGGATGCCCACCCCTGGTGGTCCTGGGTGGCATGCTGGTGGTCCTGTGCGGTGATCTGAGGAGGGCTGCGCTGATAAACTATCAGCACATACCCCCCTTGTCAGGAGAGCAGCCGATCGGCTCTCCTCTACTCGCATCTGTCAGACGCGAGTGAGGAAAAGCCGATCAGCGGCCGGGCGGGAGGTGGTTAAAGTGGAGTTCCACCCGGATTTTTTTTCTTCCTAAAAATCATAAAAAAATTGAAAAAAATTAATTAAAAAAAACAATTTTTTTAAACTCACCAGAAAGGGCGGTTGCTATGCAGAAGTAGCTCTTCTGCCTCTTCATCCACCGCGGTGGTCTTCTTCCTCGTCCTCCGTCGTGGTGTCTTCTGGGGAATGGGGCGCTGCCTTCTGGGAACTGTGTGTATCCCAGGAGGCAGCCACCCATTCACAAAGCGCTGTGCGAGTCGCGCATGCGCAGTAGGAAACGGGCAGTGAAGCCGTAAGGCTTCACTGCCTGTTTCCCTTAGTCAGGCCTAGGACAGGTAAGTGTCCCTATTAAAAGTCAGCAGCTACAGTGTTAGTAGCTGCTGACTTTTAAAAAAAAAAATTGCGGGTGGAGCTCCGCTTTAAAAGGACTCGTGGCTATAATGAATTGTCGGCTCCCAGCAATACAGAGAAAAGTCATTGAAAGTCATTGATAAAAATAAAAAAAAATGCGTGGGGTTCCCCCCAAATATCCATACCAGACCCTTCATGTCTGGTATGGATTTTAAGGGGAACTCCACGCCAAATTTAAAAAAAAATGGTGTGGAGTTCCCCCCAAAAATCCATACCAGACCCTTTATCCGAGCACGCAACCTGGCAGGCCGCAGGAAAAGAGGGGGGATGAGAGAGCGCCCCCCTCTGATGTAACGCAGGTTTCCGTTGCATCAGAGGGGGGCGGGGTCACCCGCACGTCACTGGGTAAGCCCAGGTTTCCCCTTGCGTCAGAGGGGGACGGGGTCACGTGACGGGTGGCCCCATCCTCAGCTACAAACGAGACCTGTCAGGCTGCAGCGACGTTATTCCCGGGGTGTCTCCGGTGGAGACAAGATGCTGTTCCTCGCTGCGCTGGACATCTCATCGCTGGAGCCTGGACCTGGAGAGGAGATCATCCATCGCAGGGTACCGACAGCGTTGGAGTGGAGATCGAGAGTGGATTACCACCGCTGGAATCTTTTTTTTATTTTTTTAATTAAGGACTTATCCCAATGGTGTCTGTGTGTTTTTTGTACACTTTCTTTGTGAAATGGTAGGGGTACAATGTACCCCTTACCAATTCACATAGGGGGGGCCGGATCTGGTGGTCCCCTTTGCTAAAGGTGTCTTCCAGTTTCTGATAAGCCCCCCGCCCGCAGACCCCCACAACCACCGGGCAAGGGTTGTGGGGATGAGGCCCTTGTCCCCATCAACATGGGGACATGGTGCTTTGAAGGGTCACAGACCCCCAAAGCATCCTCCCCATGTTGAGGGCATGTGGCTTGGTATGGTTCAGGAGGGGGGGGCTCTCTCGTCCCCCCTCTTTTCCTGCGGCCTGTCAGGTTGCGTGCTCGGATAAAGGGTCTGGTATGGATTTTTGGGGGGAACTCCACGCCATTTTTTTTATTTTGCACGGAGTTCCCCTTCAAATCCGTACCAGACCTGAAGGGTCTGGTATGTATATTTGGTAGGGGTGCAATGGATCAAAAAACTCACGGATCGGATCGATCCTCGGATCAGAGTCACGGATCAGATAATTTTTCGGATCAGCAAAAAAAAAAAAAAGACAAGACAACTCTTTTTACCCCCCCCCCCCCCCCCCCCCCGGAGTTTTAGATTTCACAGTTATTTTCAACACAAAACAGAGCTTCTATGCTTAAATACAGTATTTGTAAATCCGACGGACTGTTTACATGTTAAATTTTAAAAGCAGCAGCAAACCTGCTGACCTTACATGGTTGCTAATGTGACAGAACACCTCTGATTTTCACATTTAACTAAATGTTAAATGTGAAAATCAGAGGTGTTCTGTCACATTAGCAAGCATGTAAGGTTTGCTGCTGCTTTTAAAAATTAACATGTAAACAGTCTGTTGGATTTCCAAATACTGTATTTAAGCATATAAGCTTCGTTTTGTGTTGAAAATAACTGTGAAATCGAAAACTCCATTGGGTGTAACAAGATGTCCGCTTGCCCACTTCTCACTATCATTACTGTGCAGGAGTGTGGGGTTGAGCAAGATAGCGGCGACGAAACGTCACTTCCTGACGAGACAGCCGCCGCCAGGTGTACCAAGATGGCCGCCGCTCCGGAGCTAGGCCGAAGCCAGGGCCTTTCCTATGGCCGAGCCTGCGGAGCGCTCCGCGGATCGCGTGGTGTGCTGATCCGAACAGGGTGACCCATTCGGATCACGGATCGTCACCGATCCGTTGCACCACTAATATTTGGAGGGAACCCCACGTCATTTTTTTTTTATTTGACGCAGGGTTCCCCTTAATATCCATACCAGACCTGAAGGGCCTGGTAATTGAATTTGGGGGACCCCCACTTTTTTTTCTTTATCAATGACTTTCAATTACTTTTCTCTGTATTGCCGGGAGCCGACAATTCAGTACAGCCGCGAGTACTTTTAAATTACTTTTTTTCCTTCAGAAATTACACTTTGTGCTGGGACAGTTCTAAGCACAGGGAAACAAACGCTACTTTACAGGCATACTATACACACCCCCTAGGTATGAAATTTAAAGGAATATTTCACTTTTATTGTTTCACTTTAAGCGTTATTAAAATCACTGCTCCCTAAAAAACTGACGTTTTAAAACTTTTTTTTGCATTGATACATGTCCCCTGGGGCAGGACCCGGGTCCCCAAACACTTTATATGACAATAACTTGCATATAAGCCTTTAAAATTAGCACTTTCGATTTTTCATGTTCGAGTCCCATAGACTTTAACGGTGTTCGGATGTTCGAAAAAAAAATTATTGCCTGTTCGCATGTTCTGATGCGAACCAAACTGGGGGGTGTTCGGCTCATCCCTAGTCACATGTACCACACACCAGTACAGCCAGATATTCCTGCTGTTCCTTTAGGCTGGGTTCACACTTGGGATCGCAGTGGCTCACAGCAGGAGTCCAGTGCGTCTTCATTCACTGTTTCAGGTCCGATTTCAGCCCGAATTTTGGGCTGAATTCGGACCTGAAACAGACCAAAAGATGCTCAGGGCTCTTGTGCAATTCGCACTGGAGCTGCTGCTGACATGTGTGAACCAGCTCCATAGAGAGTCTGTCACAATCTCCTGCTATGCAAATTGGATGCAGGGAAACCCGCATTCAAATTCGCACTGGTGTGAACCCAGCCTTAGTGTTGCTTTGGGCCTCCTGGCAGCCTCCCTGACCAGTTTTCTTTGCGTCTTTTCATCAATTTTGGAGGGACGTCCAGTTCTTGGTAATGTCACTGTTGTGCCATGTTTTCTCCACTTGATGATGACTGTCTTCACTGTGTTCCATGGTATATCTAATGCCTTGGAAATTCTTTTGTACCCTTCTCCTGACTGATACCTTTTAACAATGAGATCCCTCTGATGCTTTGGAAGCTCTTTGCAGACCGTGGCTTTTGCTGTAGGATGCGACTGAGAAAATGTCAGGAAAGACCTACTAGCTGAACTTTATTTGGGGTTAATCAAAGGCACTTTAAATGATGGCAGGTGTTCTGTCTCAAGGACATTCAGCTAAACCATTCTTATTCCATAAACATGATACCATATTTCTTCGATCGCAGTTTATTGGAACAAGCTAGGTGAAAGTACAAACAACAAGAATAAACCTTGATAAGTACAATATCCCATACATTTAGCATACATTGCAGAGACAAAGATATACAGTACAATATGGGACAGTAAAAATTACTTTTTAAGTTCTCTAAGGGTTGATGGTAAGAGATTGAAATAAGACACATCCTGCTTCCTGCAGTGTCATGGTGAATGTGTCTCTTCCTGTAAGATTTTACCCAGAATACTCTGCTTTCTAATTGCTTCCCGGGTTACACATTAATGCATTTAATAATGATCAAACTGAAACAATACCAAAAAGGGACGCTAGAGGGCGCCTACGCTCTGCAAATGATTTCTATGGAAATTACAACCTTAAATGTAATTTTAATCAACACAAATGCAGATAATCAGAATATAGACATCTGATGGACAGAACACTCCCCGCCTGACGTCTAGTTCAGTCACTAACAGAGTCCTCCGTAGAAAGTAACAGAACAAGTTCAGTCACTGGTCTTAAGAACACTTTGGTCTCATTCTGTTGGAAAGTCTTGACCTCGACCTTACGGACAAGATTATCTTTGCTTGGCAGTACTTTGGTGACTAGACCTAAAGGCCACATATTCCTTAGTGTCTGGCAATCTTTCATGAGCACAACATCGCTAAGTTTAAGATTAGGTTTTTCGGTGTGCCACTTCCTCCTTAGTTGTAGAGTAGATGTATAAAAAAATAGTGCAGCGCTCTGAATCAAGAGTTGCTGAGGAAGCAACTCTAATATGTGAATGACTAATAAACCACTGTGTGTTAGTGAATTAATACATAAAGTTCATGGACAGTCCATTCCAATGGATGATTTCACATGTGAGATGGCCTCCATGAAAACTGGGGAGCGTGACCCCTATGGGTTGAATATAGTGATGAATTCAAAAAGTCCAAACAACATATGTGTAATTAAAGTGAATGTCTTTTCATGGACAACACCGCCACAGCATAAATTGACTGGAAGACCTCAATGTAGGGGTCACGCTCCCCAGTTTTCATGGAGGCCCTCTCACATGTGAAATCATCCATTGGAATGGACTGTCCATGAACTTTATGTAATAATTCACTAACACACAGTGGTTTATTAGTCATTCACATATTAGAGTTGCTTCCTCAGTAGGGATGAGCTTCGTGTTCGAGTCGAACATACGTTCGACTCGAACATCGGCTGTTCGATCGTTCGACGAAGATCGAACGATTTGGGCCGTTCGCGCCAAATTCGAGTGACGCGAACGGCCCACAATGCACTACGCCATCGCAGTGTCATCCAGGCGCTGTGATTGGCCAAGCATGCACTGTGACCCCGCATGCTTGGCCAATCACAGCGCCGGCAGCGAGGAGAGCAATGATTGGCCACAGGCAGGATGCCTGTGGCCAATTATTGCTGAGGGTGTTTAGTACACGCCCCACACTATAAAAGGCCGCCAGCACGGCGGCCTAGTGTAGTGTGTTCCGGAGCAGGGAAAGAGAAGCATAGGCAGGGACAGTGACATTTATTTCTTTCTTGCTTAACCTGGATTCCTTTAGTTTAGGGAAAGAGAAGGATAGGTAGGGAGAGTGTCAGTGTGTTTTACTGTGCGAATCCTTGTTTCTAGGGACAAAGAAGGAAAGTGAGGGGAATTCTCCTTGTGCTATAGTGTGCTTTAAAAAAACATTTTTTCTAGGGACAGAAAACTCTAGGTAGGGAGAGTGTCAGTTTCTTTCACTGTGCGAATCCTTGTTTCTAGGGACAAAGAAGGAAAGTGAGGGGAATTCTCCTTGTGCTATAGTGTGCTTTAAAAAAACATTTTTTCTAGGGACAGAAAACTCTAGGTAGGGAGAGTGTCAGTTTCTTTCACTGTGCGAATCCTTGTTTCTAGGGACAAAGAAGGAAAGTGAGGGGAATTCTCCTTGTGCTATAGTGTGCTTTAAAAAAACATTTTTTCTAGGGACAGAAAACTCTAGGTAGGGAGAGTGTCAGTTTCTTTCACTGTGCGAATCCTTGTTTCTAGGGACAAAGAAGGAAAGTGAGGGGAATTCTCCTTGTGCTATAGTGTGCTTTAAAAAAACATTTTTTCTAGGGACAGAAAACTCTAGGTAGGGAGAGTGTCAGTTTCTTTCACTGTGCGAATCCTTGTTTCTAGGGACAAAGAAGGAAAGTGAGGGGAATTCTCCTTGTGCTATAGTGTGCTTTAAAAAAACATTTTTTCTAGGGACAGAAAACTCTAGGTAGGGAGAGTGTCAGTTTCTTTCACTGTGCGAATCCTTGTTTCTAGGGACAAAGAAGGAAAGTGAGGGGAATTCTCCTTGTGCTATAGTGTGCTTTAAAAAAACATTTTTTCTAGGGACAGAAAACTCTAGGTAGGGAGAGTGTCAGTTTCTTTCACTGTGCGAATCCTTGTTTCTAGGGACAGGGAAGGACAGTGAGGGAAATTCTCCTTGTGCTATAGTGTGCTAAAGCATTCCTCATCAACCATCTTTGAAATCCTTGTTTTTTGGACAGTCAGGGAAATTGTCGTTGTGCTATTCTGTGCAAAAGCAATCATCCTCAACCATATTTAGAAATCCTTAAGTAAAGGGACAGAGAAGGACACCTGAAGGTAGCCCTTATTGCTTTTTTCCCATCTCCCTGCAGGCCATCTATTAGAATGTCTGGAAGGCAAACAAGGAGAGGCAGACAGTCAGGAGGCAATAAAAGAGGGCAAGCAGGCTCTGTGTCTGGGGGCAACAGTGCTGGTCGTGGACGCGGTGCATTGTCATCAGCACATGGCCATGGGACACGCTTGTCCTTCTTTTCGGCAGCTGGACATGTTGAGCCACATCATGCCGAAGACTTGGTAGAGTGGATGACCAAGCCCTCCTCCTCCTCCTCATCCTCTCTCACCCAGGCTCAGGGTACTGGCAAAGCAGCTGCCAAAGCGTCCTCTTCCCTGGTATCAATGTCAGACTCATCATCAGTCACTCCTTCCCTAGACCCACCATGTCCTCCTCCTGAGGAGTCCCCCGAACTGTTTGAGCACAGTGTTGGGTACATGCTCCAGGAGGATGCCCAGCGTTTCGAAGGGTCTGATGATGAAACCCAGCTACAGGAAGGCAGTAGCGTGAGAGCAGACAGAGGGGATGCTCAAGAAGGACACCAATCTGGCAGTCATGTTCCAGCAGCTGCAGCATACTGCCAGATTGGCTCCAGTGATGAGGAGGGAGGGGATGATGAGGTCACTGACTCCACGTGGGTGCCTAATAGTAGAGAGGAGGAGGAGGAGGATGAGGAGGAGGCACATCTCCAACGAGGCAGGATGCCCTTTGGTGGCCAGCGTAAGGGCAGTACACCGACGGAATCACACCGCAGAGCTCCGCCTGTGCAGGGCGCTGCCTCTGCCCGTCATTCAAAAAGTTCCTTGGTGTGGGCCTTTTTTGAGGCTAGTGCATCAGATCGCACAGCTGCTGTTTGCAACATATGTCTCAAGCGTATATCGCGTGGCCAAAACATCAGCCGCTTGGGTACCACATGCCTGACCAGACATATGTTGACCTGCCATGCAGCTCGTTGGCAAGCCTACCTCAAAGACCCACACCAAAGAACAAAGCGGACCTCTCCTTGCACCGCATCAGCTGGGATCTCCAACCCCACTATAACTTCAGTCCTCTCTGAAACATGCACTGAGAGGAATGAAGGTGTAGAATTAGGTGTGTCACAGCCAAGTACTTGCGGCCACTCTGCTAGCAGTACACCGACGTCCGATTCTAGCAGGCAAATTTCCCTGCCCCAGCTGCTGGACCGTCGAAAGAAGTTCACTCCCAGCCATCCACATGCCCAGCGGTTGAATGCTAGCTTGGCTAAATTGGTAGCGCTTCAACTGCTGCCTTTTCAGTTGGTAGACTCGGCCCCCTTCCGTGAGTTTGTGCAATGTGCGGTTCCTCAGTGGCAGGTTCCCAAACGCCACTTTTTCTCACGGAAGGCTATTCTGGCTCTCTACCGGCATGTGGAAGGCAATGTCTTGGCCTCGCTGGACAGGGCGGTCAGCGGTAAGGTGCATATTACCGCTGACTCATGGTCCAGCAGGCATGGACAGGGACGTTACCTTTCTTTCACGGCCCATTGGGTCACTCTTTTGGCAGCTGGGAAGGATGCAGGACAAGGTGCAGTAGTGTTGGAGGTTGTTCCACCGCCACGCCTCCAAAATGCTACTACTGGTTGTGACACACCTCTCTCCTCCACCCCCTCCTCTTCTTCTTCCTCCATGGCCTCTTCCTGTGGTTTGTCCTATGAACCAGCGGTGCTCCGTAGCCGTTCACGGGGCTACGCAAGTACGCAGGCAAAAAGATGCCATGCCGTGCTTGCGCTGGTGTGTTTGGGGGACAGAAGCCACACTGGGGCAGAGGTCCTGTCTGCTCTGCAGGGCCAGGCCGAGAGGTGGTTGACGCCACGCCAGCTTAAGCCAGGAATGGTGGTTTGCGACAATGGCACCAACCTCCTCTCCGCCCTCCGACAGGGACAACTGACCCATGTGCCCTGTGTGGCTCACGTCCTTAACCTGGTGGTGCAGCGGTTCTTGGGCAGGTACCCGGGCTTACAGGATGTCCTGAGGCAGGCCAGGAAAGTCTGTGTGCATTTCCGCAGATCTTATAATGCCAGTGCTCGCCTGGCTGAGCTGCAAAAGGAGTTGAACCTGCCCAAGAACCGCCTTATATGTGACATGCCCACCAGGTGGAACTCAACGTTGGCCATGCTGCAGCGGCTGCACACGCAGCAGAGGGCCATCAATGAGTACCTGTGCGACTACGGCACCAGGACAGGGTCAGGGGAGCTTGGTTTTTTTCTCCACGCCAGTGGGGCATGATCAGGGATGCATGCACTGTCCTGGCACCATTTGAGGAGGCCACGAGGATGGTGAGCAGTGACAGTGCATGCATCAGTGACACTGTACCTCTTGTCCACCTGTTGGAGCACACGCTGCGTGGAATAATGGACAGGGCACTTGAGGCAGAACAGAGGCAGGAAGAGGAGGACTTCCTTGCCTCTCAAGGCCCCCTTTACCCAGACAGTGTTCCTTCTGTCCCACCCGTCGCACAGGAAGAGGAGGAGGAGGAGGAGGAGGATTGTGTCAGCATGGAGGTGCAGGCTGGCACTCAGCATCATCAGCAGCAGTCTTTTAGGGATGATTTACAGTCCCAAGAAACCAGTGGACTTGTACGTGGCTGGGAGGAGGTGGCTGCGGATCATGTCGTCCTTAGTGACCCAGAGGACTCCGGAGCGAATGCCTCAGCAAACCTACGCTGCATGGCCTCCCTGATCCTGCAAAGTCTGCGGAAGGATCCTCGTATTCTTCGGATCAAGGAGAGGGACCATTACTGGCTGGCCACTCTCCTTGATCCACGGTACAAGGGTAAGGTTGCGGACCTTATGTTACCGTCGCAGAGGGAGCAGAGGATGAGACAACTCCGGGAGGCCTTGCAGAAAGGTCTGTGCAACGCGTTCCCAGAGACTGGGAGGTTACAAACTCCTGGTCCTGGACAACGAGTTGCTGTGGCTTCGGCCAGTCAAAGAAGGAGCGGTGGGGAAGGTGGCCGTCTGACCGATGCGTTCAGACAATTCTTTAATCCGCAGCCCCAAAGTATGATCGGTTCCAGCAACCATCGCCAGCGTCTGATAAACATGGTGCAGGAATATCTAGGGGCAAGGTCAGACTTGGACATCTTCCCCACCGAAAATCCTCTGGCTTACTGGGTCTTGAGGATGGATCACTGGCCAGAGCTTGCACAGTATGCAATTGAGCTACTGGCCTGTCCTGCATCCAGCGTTCTTTCGGAACGCACATTCAGTGCTGCTGGAGGATTTGTCACGGATCACAGGGTGCGCCTGTCCACCGACTCGGTTGATCGACTGACTTTCATCAAGATGAACCAGTCTTGGATCACCACCAGCTACCACACACCTGATGCTGATATAACAGACTAATTGATTTTAACATGTCACATCCCTTCAAGACTGATGCTGATGCTGAGTGCCTGTGCTGTTATGTTGACTGGCTATCCTCCTCCTCCGAGTCCTCAATGATACGATTGATGATGATAGCTTGGAAGATCATTTTTGTTTATGGGTGCCGCCACCAGTGGCTAAGGCCCAATTTTTCAGCCCCTGTTTTACAGGGGCGTGTAATTACAATTTTTTTAGCAATAATTTGCCATAGGGCTCATTGCTGTGCTCCAAGTACAGTATCTGTGAGGGGTTGGAGTGTTGTGGCACCAGTGCCTAAGGCCCAATTTTTCAGCCCCTGTTTAACAGGGGCGTGTCATTACAATTTTTGAAGCAATACTTTGCAACAGGGCTCATTGCTGTGCTCCAAGTACAGTATCTGTGAGGGGTTGTAGTGTTGTGCCACCAGTGCCTAAGGCCCAATTTTTCAGCCCCTGTTCAACAGGGGCATGCAATTACAATTCTTGATCTAATAATTCACAGCAGGGCCCATTGCTGCACCCACCAAGAGTAACTCTGAGGGCTTACAGTGTTGTGGCAACGCCACCACCACCACCACCACGAAAGGCCCAATTTTTCAGCCCCTGTTCAAAAGGGGCATGTAATTACAATTCTTGATCTAATAATTCACAGCAGGGCCCATTCCTGCACCCACCAAGAGTAACTCTGAGGGCTTACAGTGTTGTGGCAACACCACCACCACCACCACCACCACGAAAGGCCCAATTTTTCAGCCCCTGTTCAACAGGGGCATGTAATTACAATTCTTGATCTAATAATTCACAGCAGGGCCCATTCCTGCACCCACCAAGAGTAACTCTGAGGGCTTACAGTGTTGTGGCAACACCACCACCACCACCACGAAAGGCCCAATTTTTCAGCCCCTGTTCAACAGGGGCATGCAATTACAATTCTTGATCTAATAATTCACAGCAGGGCCCATTGCTGCACCCACCAAGAGTAACTGTCAGGGCTTACAGTGTTGTGGCACCAGCACCACCATCAAAGGCCCAATTTTTACTACCACTGATCAACAATTATATGTTATTACAATTCCTGATATAATAGTTGACAGCAGGGCGTTCCAGCACCAACCAAGAGTAACTGTGAGTGCTTACAGTGTTGTGCCAACACCAACAACTAAGGGGCCTATTTCTGCAGAGTATATACGGCAGGTCCCTACTTTCAAACATCCAACTTACAAACGACTCCTACTTGCAAACGCAAGAAGACAACAGGAAGTGAGAGGAAATCTACCACTAGGAAGGAAAATTCTCTCCTGTAAGAATAAATATGGGAGAAAGGTGTCTCCTCTGTACTGATGCTTTATCAGCAATCCTTGTTTCAAGAAAAACACCACATTTCAAAAACAGTTGTCATTGGGACGGAAAGTGAGGTGAAATGTTCTGAACAGGGGCACAGACAGCAAAACAAATGTTACAGGGGTGATAACCCTTACCTATGTTTTCCAAAAAGTTTAAAAATAGATTTTTGGGCTGGAGCTACACTTCAACAATGTACCTGTTCAAAATTACAAACAGATTCTACATAAGAACAAACCTACAGTCCCTGTCTTGTATGCACCGCCTGTATACGGCTGTTCAGAGTATATAGGGCCTTTTTTATTTTATGTGCGGGGTTCCCCTTAATATCCATACAAGACCCAAAGGGGCTGGTAATGGGCTGGGGTAGGGGGGGGTCATGGGGTAGCTATGCCATTTTTCTTAAAGAATTTCATCCATATTACCGGGACCAGACATTACATTAAAGCCGCAAGCAGTTTTAAATGGCTTTTTTTTCCTTTAGAAGTGTCATTTTGTGCAGGGACAGTTCTAAACACGGGAAACACGTGGCACTTCACAGGCATACTTTAGACACCCCCCAGGTACGATATTTAAAGGAATATTTGACTTTTTTTTTTCACTTTATGCATCATTAAAATGACTGCTCCCGAAAAACGACCGTTTTTAAAACTTCTTTTTGCATTGATACATGTCCCCTGGTGCAGAACCCGGGTTCCCAAACCCTTTTTAGGACAATAACATGCATAATAGTTGTTATAATTAGCACTTTAGAATTCGAACGTTCGCATCCATTGTATTTAATAGGGTTCTATTGTTCGTACGAACTTTCAGTCCGTTCGCGGGTTCTGGTGCGAACCGAACCCGGGGGTGTTCGGCTCATCACTATTCCTCAGCAACTCTTGATTTAGAGCGCTGCACTATTTTTTTATATATCTGTTTTATACTTTGTTTGTTTGAGTGTTAGCAGCTTTCCTTTACAATTCGGTTTAGCGCAGTTTTTTCACTTTTATATTGTAGAGTAGATGTGTTTTGCTCCTTCCACCGACTCCAGAAGGTATTGGCAAGGGTTTGAACTTGTCTCCACTGACGTTTGTAAAGGCCTTTCTCACAAAACTCTCCAGCTGGAGCACCTACAAGACCGGTCTTTTGCGTGAGCAACATGGTAGGTGAGAACCATTGGATCAAGTTTCTTTAAAACACTGTCTTTAGGAACAGGTTTGTGGTTGAGAATACAATCGATCTGTTTGGCAAAGACTTCTCTCTGTAAAACAGATATTAACCAATTTTTAGATTGTTCTAGGTCAGTTGCTGAGTAGACTTTTCTACACTGGTGCCAACCTCTGCAATTGACATGATTTGGTGGTTGTTTTTTGTAAGACTGAGCTATGTGGATTAAGCAAGTGGTAGCTCTAACTAGTGACCTCAAGGTGGAGAACCTGCTGAAATGGTGGGTTTTAAACTGGTTGAGAAGTTTTTGTGACTGCAGTAGAAACCTGAGGGCGAATTTCCTGATCCTTGTCTGCATCTATTAGGTCAAACGTGGTGAGGTCATTAGTGTTACAGTCAAGGCTGCATAGAAAGGTGGAACCTGTGAACCACAAAGTACTTTTGAGGCGACTGGCCGCTACAGATCTGGTCGCTAGGTCTGCAGGATTATAGTCTGTAGGCACAAAATGCCATTGCTCTGGGCGAGTGGACCTCCTTATTCTCAGCACTCTGTTATTGACATAGACATAGAAACGCCTAGTTTCATTATGGTTGTAACCCAGAACTACTTTACTGTCTGTGTAGAACTCAGCTTCCTAGATTTCTAGGTTTGTCTCTGTAGCCAATACTGCAGCACAAAGTTCCAGCCTGGGTATGGTGTGTTCAGGCAGTGGTGCAAGTTTTGCTTTTCCCATTACAAACCCTATGTGGCATTGTCCTTTAACCACTTGTCCACCGCCCACTGTCAATTGACGGCGGGCGGAGGACACTCTCGTTCTGGGAGGACGTCATATGACGTCCTCCCTTTAAAACGAGCTAGAAGGCGCGCGCTCGCCGCCAGCGGCGCGCGCCCGCCGCGTTCACAAGGCCCCGGTGCGCGTGCCCGGCGGCCGCGATTGCCCGGGAAACGAGCAGGAAAGTGGGTCTCTGTGTGTAAACACAGAGATCCACGTCCTGTGAGGGAGAGGGGACCGATGGTGTGTCCCTTGTACATAGGGACAACCATCGGTCACCTCCCCCAGTCAGTCCCCTCCCCCCACAGTAAGAACACATTGAGGGAACATATTTAACCCCTTCCCGCCCCCTAGTGGTTAACCCCTTCCCTGCCAATCACATTTATACAGTAATCAATGCATTTTTATAGCAGGGATCGCTGTATAAACGTGAATGGTCCCAAAAATGTGTCAAAAGTGTCCGATGTGTCCGCCGCAATATCGCAGTCACAATAAAAAATCGCAGATCGCCGCCATTACTAATAAAAAAAAATAAAAATAAAAATGCTATAAATCTATCCCCTATTTTGTACACGCTATAACTTTTGCGCAAACCAATCAATACGCGCTTATTGCGATTTTTTTTTTTACCAAAAATATGTAGAAGAATACGTATCGGCCTAAACTGAGGAAAATTTTATTTAAAAAAAAAAAATGGGTATTTATTATAGCAAAAAGTAAAAAATAGTGTTTTTTTTCCAAACTGGACGCTCTTCTTTTGTTTATAGCGCAAAAAATAAAAACCGCAGAGGTGATCAAATACCACCAAAAGAAAGCTCTATTTGTGGGAAAAAAAGGACACAAATTTTGTTTGGGAGTCACGTCGCACGACCGCGCAATTGTCATTCAAAGTGTGACAGCGCTGAAAGCTGAAAAATGGCTTGGGCAGGAAGGGGGTTTTCGTGCACAGTAGGGAGGTGGTTAATGTCTATGGTTTTCAGGTAAGCTACAGCAGCAATTGCTTTAAGGCCTCTTTCACACTAAGGTGCTTGAAAAACTGCCAGTAAAACATTGAGCGCTTTTGAAGAGCTTTTCAGGCGCTTTTGAAGAGCTTTAAATTAATTTCAATGGAGAGGGGTGTTTTTTTACCACTCTGTCAGCGCACTGCCCCAGTGTGAAAGCATTCATTGATTTTAATGGAAACAAGTTTTCGTAAGCTTTTCAGGCACTCTTTTTAGTGTGAAAGCGCCTCAGTGTGAAAGTGGTCTAACAGAAGCATCCGCAAACACACAAAGTCTTTGCATCTGAACATCTGCAGATGACAGAGGAGCATATGGGCGTGGAATTTTAAGATTGGATAGAGCTGTTAGTGAGTCCTTCCACTCTAGCCATAGGTTCTTCCTGTCAGTGGGGAGAGGGTGGTCCCAATCTAGCGACTCACAGGTTAAGTCTCTGAGTAGTGCCTTACCCCGGATGGTGACAGGTGCTGCAAAGCCTAAAGGATCGTACAGGCTGTTTATGGTAGACAGGACACCTCTACGGGTAAACGTTTTTTTTTCTGTGTTTACTTGGAAAGTGAAGGTGTCATATCTTAAGTCCCAAAGCAAACCAAGGCTGCGTTGCATGGGAAGTAAGTCTGTGCCTAGATCTAAGTCTTTTAACTTGTTGGAATGATCTTGGACAGGAAAGGCTTCTAAAACTTCTCTACTGTTGGAAGCAATCTTATGGAGCCTTAAGTTGGAACACGCAAGCATTGCCTGAGTTCTTTTGGGGAGACTGATTGCGGCTTCATTTGTGGGTAGTGATTTCAAGCAATCGTCCACATAGAAATACTTGTCCACAAATTGTCTGACATCTGACCCATACTCTGACTCTCCCACTCTAGCAGAGTGTCTGAGGCCATATATAGCAACTGCAGGGGAAGGGCTGTTGCCAAATATGTGCACCCTCATGCGGTATTCTGTGATGTCTCCAGAGGGGTTGTTGTCCCTGAACCAGAGAAACTTCAGAAAGTTTCAATGTTCTTCTTTAACAAGAAAACAATAGAACATTTGTTGTATGTCTGCCATGAATGCGACCGAATCCTTGCGGAAGCGGAGAAGTACTCCTAATAGTCTGTTGTTGAGGTCAGGACCAGAAAGAAGGACATCATTTAGAGAGACACCCTCATGCTTGGCACTGGAATAAAACACCACTCTAATCTGCCCTGGCTTCTTAGGGTGATAGACCCCAAATATTGGTAAGTACCAACATTCTTCTGAGTCTTTGAGGTTTGGGGCTATCTCAGCATGACCATTCTGGAATATTTTGTCCATGAAGGAAAAGAAATGTTCTCTCATCTCTGGTTTCCTTTGAAGATTGTGTCTTAGGGAAGTGAGGCGTTTATATGCTAGTTCTCTGTTGTTAGGCAAACGTTGTCTTTGTGGCCTAAAGGGAAGCGGTGCTACCCATCTTTCTCCATACTGCTTTCCATAACCTCTAGGAAGATCCTATCCTCAATGGACATTGCTACCTAGTTGTCCTCCTTTGTTCTCCTGAACACTGAGTTTCCTAAGTCGCTTTGGTCATCGTCATAGGTATTGCTGTCACAGAGGGGACTTAGGAAAGGAAGAGGTACAGGGTTGTTGTGAGGTAGCTCCTTTATGAGGGTGTGATTTGTACAGGGTTGAAAAAGAGAAAGACGACCATTCTCGAGGGTACTAGTGAGCAGATTATTAACAGATGCCGGTTTGTGTGCACCTCCCAGGAAAACATCACCTATAATGACCCACCCAAGATCCAGTTTTTGGGCATATGGAGCATTTTTAGGACCGTTGATCAGTTTCCTTACTTTGTGGACTTGCAAGATATCCCTCCCTAAGAGAAAGATTATCTGAGCCTGATCATCAAGTTCTGGTATGAGATGTGCTATGTGCTTCAAGTGGGTCTGGTGGGCTGCTGCGTCTGGTGTGGGAATCTCTTTTCTGTTATCTGGCATCTGGTTGCACTCTATTATGGTCGGTAAGAGTAGGCATGTCTTACCATCCATAGATTCAATTTGTAGGCCATCAGCTCTTCTCCCCGCCGTTTCCACTGTACCTGCACAAGTCCTAAGGGAGTAAGGGCTGCTGGGGCCTTTAAGGTTTAGAATGTCAAAAAACACAGGTCTAGCTAGTGACCTATTACTTTGATCATCCAAGATGACGTAGAGCTTGACTGCTTTGTCTCTGCGTCCCTTTGGGTAAACTTTCACTAGACAGATTTTAGAGCAGGATCTGCCACCTGTACTTCCTTTGCAGACTTCAGTGCACTGTGAAGTGATTGCTTTGGCATCTGTACTAGAATCTTTGGTCTCCCTGCCTTGCTGCTTGTCACCATGGACAGGTGGGTAGGTTCTTGGAGTAGGCCTTGGGTGTAAAGCTGTGTTGTGTTCTGTGCTGTCACACTCTGTACATTTGACACTGACCTTACAGTCCTTGGGGAAGTGTGTGGATGAAGAGCAGCACTTGTAACAGATGTTGTTCTCTTTGAGGAAAGCTTTGCGATCCTGGATGATCTCTGTCCTGAAGGCTCTGCATTTCAGAAGAGGATGTGGCATCTTATGTAGAGGACAGAACTTAGTAGGGTCATTGTCTTGATCCTCTGGCTGAGACTCTGCAAATCTGTGAGAAGAAATGTTAGTTTTGTGCACTGCTACTGGAGCTCTGAGTTGCTTAGAGCCAGAAGAAGTGGTGTAAGACACTGGAAAAATTAAGCTGGGGTCATCTTTCGTTCCTGCTTGTCTGTCTACAAAGTCCACAAACTCACTAAAGGGTGGAAAGGGCACATTGTGTTTCCGTTTGTAGTTACAGCCATGAGCAATCCATCTTTTGTGTAACTCATAAGGAAGTTTTTGTGCTAAGGAGTTAATACCTCTAGCAGAGTCAAGATAAGAAGGGCCAGGTAAGTCCCTTTCTGCTTTAGCAACTTGTAACTCCATACACAGGTCACTGAATTCTCTGAGTCTTTGGTAACCTCTGCTAGATATTTTTGGGAAATCCACTATCCTTTTAAACAGTGTACTCTCTATAGCCTCTGGTGAGCCATAACATCTATCCAGTCTGTTCCAGATGTTTGTAAGGCCTATCTCTGGGTGGTTTATATTAATGTCTCTGATCCTTTTAGCGTGTTCAGCAGAATCATTGCCAAGCCACTTTACGAGGAGTTCTATCTGTTGCCTGCAGGATAGATCTAAACCTTGAATGACACTTTGGAAAGAGGATCGCCACGCTCTGTAGTGTTGAGGGCGATCACTAAATTTGGCAAGTCCCTGGGTAACTAACTCACGTTTGGCCAGGAAATTGGCAAAGTCTACAGTAGCCTGTTTGGCATTGGGGTAGGCTGCTGGTGTATTGTGGTGCGGTGCATAGGCGTACCTGGTAGAAGTCTCTTCTTTAGGCTCTCTGGGTTCAAACTTGCATAAGGTTGGCAGTTCATACCGGCTCGTTGCATACACCTTTTGAAGTGAAGACAGGTGTTTGATGTTTGTATGAAGGCTGGGTACCTTGTAGAGTAGAAGGTTTGGTTGGGACTGGAACGTCTGGAACTCTGTCAGATTTTTCTTGCTTGTAGCACTGGGGTCCAAGGTCGGCTTGTTGGTGCTTTCTTTGATGTGACTCACTGATGTCATGTTTAATTTCTTGTTGTAGGATGCTGCTTGGGTGACAGTGTTGGTAGACATAATCTGACGTGTGTTGCGAGGAATCTTGTTGGTCCTCTTCTAGGCCTGGTATGCTGCTACCTGCTCTTGGCTCATCATAGACGGCTGCTTCTAAAGCTTCTGCTTCTGCAATGGCGGCGGCAGCGTCTCGGTCTACTGCCAGCTTCTCCATGTTAGCTTCTAAGATAGCTTGCTGCAATTTCAGAGATGCTTCCTGCTGGGCTAGCTCGTCCTCCAGGCGTACTCTTTGTTTCTCTCTCTCTTGTTCCTGTCTCACCTTTTCTGCTTCTAGGCGTACTCTTTCCATCTCTCTCTCTCTTGTTCCAGGCGTACTCTTTCCATCTCTCTCTCTTGTTCCTGTCTCACCCTTTCTGCTTCAAGGTGTATTCTTTCTTTCTCTCTCTCTTGTTCCAGGCGTATTCTTTCTTTCTCTCTCTCTTGTTCCTGTCGCACCCTTTCTGCATCAAGGTGGGCCTTTTCTTTTTTCATCTGCAGCTCTTGGTCTGCGAATGCGGCCCTTGCTCTTGCTGCTTCAGCTTTTGAACGGGCGATAGCTGCTGCATTTGCGACAGATGACCTAGATGAGCTTGCTCGTGATCGTGTTTTGTAAGAAGATGTTCCACTGTGAGACATGGCTGCAGGGAAGAAGCTATCTTGCTGTATAGAGACCGTTAGTGTCGGTGCTGCTTGACAGAGCGCGTTTCTGTGTAGCGTGGCTGCTTGCTTTGCCTCCCACAGGCCTGTTTCTTTAAGGCTTTTGACTGTATGGTAACTGCGTAGCCCCGGGCTGTACAGACTTCCGAAGTCAGCTTATCTTCCCTTCAGAGGTCAGCTTGAAAATGTCACTGTTCTGTCTCAAGGACATTCAGCTAAACCATTCTTATCCCATAAACATGATAACATATTTCTTCGATCGCAGTTTATTGGAACAAGCTAGGTGAAAGTACAAACAACAAGAATAAACCTTGATAAGTACAATATCCCATACATTTAGCATACATTGCAGAGACAAAGATATACAGTACAATATGGGACAGTAAAACTTACTTTTTAAGTTCTCTAAGGGTTGATGGTAAGAGATTGAAATAAGACACATCCTGCTTCCTGCAGTGTCATGGTGAATGTGTCTCTTCCTGTAAGATTTTTACCCAGAATACTCTGCTTTCTAATTGCTTCCTGGGTTACACATTAATGCATTTAATAATGATCAAACTGAAACAATACCAAAAAGGGACGCTAGAGGGCGCCTACGTTCTGCAAATGATTTCTATAGAAATTACAACCTTAAATGTAATTTTAATCAACACAAATGCAGATAATCAGAATATAGACATCTGATGGACAGAACAGCAGGTATGAACTGACTCCTATTTAGGGCCCTTTCACACTTGTGCGACCTGAAAGTCATGTAATTTTTCCCACGACTTGAAGCAATGCTGTCAGAAACCATGTGTAGCTATACCCCCAAACTAAGAGAGCTGCTGGTTTTGTTTTGGGCCCTGTACACAGCACAGCCAACCCCCGGCAATCTACTCAACCCTTCTCTGGCACAGTTAGTCTAGGGGTGGTATATTTGTATAGCTCTATACCAATTCATGTACAATTCCCCATACATTTAAACAGTAGCAAGATATAGTAAGAGACTCCAATACCAGATTGATTAACGGTAAAAAGTTTACTTGTGAATAAAAGGGTAACGATCAATATCACATATAACACATGTATGCAGAGCCCTGCAATAATACTGACACTAGTTAACTATAGTGCATAAAGTTCTATCACACACTAACATATAGCTGTACTCCCCGTTAGCAATATGGCGCCAAGCAATGCTATAAGCCCCCCTGGTCAGGCCTGACTCAGTTAAAGCTCAGTCTTTAAAGGAGGCATCTTTGCATGCAAGATGATGATCGGTGGTGCACATACAGGAACAACAACTTGTAATCCAATAAGGGTCTAAGGCAATGGAAGCAACTCCCAGGAGACTAAGGTAACTCAGTTCTGCAACTAGTCTCCTGACAGAAAAGGAACAAGTATAACACGATGGGCCAAGGCAGTCAATAGGCCTAATAAAGAACTCAGTTATGGTTGTGAGCAGGTGCTCTCTCACCCCTCCGGACTCGATCCCAGTCCGGGACTCCCACCGCTGCGTCCACACAAGTAGGATCTGTGACCGCCGGATGTCTCGTCCAACTGACAATTTCAAAGCAGGTAGATGGCTGCAGCCGCACAGGCTCCGCAGCAGGGTGGAAGGCTCTCTGGAACTTCGCAAGGCCCAGGCCTTGCACTCGCAGCAGGTCCGCACAGGAAGTCCTCTCTCCAACCGCGCGGTGTCCAAAGAGGCCAGGCCTAGCCTCACCCTCCCCTTTTATACCCCACCCATGAGTCTTTGCGGCAGCCCAATGCACCCTGGGTGCCAAAACGGGGTTCTGGGTAATGTTTAACGTAGTCCATGGGGCCTCAACGGAGACCCCGCTACACATGAATCAGACCGAGACAGAAGTACAGTTAAATCACACTTGTTTAATAATAAAAATAAAGAGGTAAACAGAGTAAGCGTAGTCAAAACATAGCCAGGGTTCAGTTACTGGATCGGGTAGTCGGCCAAGCCAATGTCAGAGAGCCAGCGATAAACGTGGTAGTACAGCAAGCAGAAGGAACTTCAGCCAAGCAAGACTTCAACAGGAATGCAGGAGAAAGTCTCTGTGATGTTAACAAAGGCGAAGGCAGAGATGAAGTGAGCTGGAAGGCTTTAAGTAGGCAGAGCTGACGAGCAGGATCATTAACAGGTGAGTCACTGTGGAGAGATGGGAGCTGGCAATTAGCTGATAGCTGAGCTGCCAGCACAACGAAGGAAGGGCTGAGCCCAGCCCTGACAGTACCCCCTCCTCAATGACCCCTCCTCAGAGGAGGACCACCAGGCTTGAGGGGAAAACGTCTATGGAAATCACGGAGGAGGACAAGGGCATGTACGTCCGAGGATGGGACCCAAGAGCGTTCCTCCGGACCGTATCCCTTCCAATGCACCAGGTACTGTTTGCGTCTACGGGAGTCAACAATGGACTGTACTTCATACTCCTCATGGTTCTCAAGCTGTATAGGGTGAGGACGTGGCACCGAGGTGGTAAGATGGTTGCAGACCAAAGGTTTCAATAAGGAGACATGAAACACATTAGAGATACGCATACTGGAAGGAAGGTCCAACACGTAAGCCACTGGGTTTATCCTGCGAAGGATACGGAAAGGCCCAATAAACCGAGGTGCGAACTTCAGAGAAGGAAGACGAAGTCGGAGGTTGCGAGATGACAGCCAAACCCTGTCCCCAACCTAGTAGGAAGGCGCAGGCAGGCGTCTGCGGTCAGCATGGAGTCTGTATCTCTTGTTAGCCTGTCGCAAAGCCTCCTGGACTTGTACCCAAGTGGAACGAAGGCCACGGAGATGTTCCTCTAACGCAGGAATACTCTGAGGAACAAAGGAGTCAGGCAACATGGAAGGTTGGAAATCATAGTTCGCCATAAACGGGGACAAACAGGAAGGAGAATTCAGAGCGCTATTGTGAGCAAACTCCGCCCAAGGTAAGAGGTCTGTCCAGTTGTTGTGATGGTCAGAAATATAGCAACGCAGGAATTGCTCCAAGGACTGATTGGCTCGTTCTGCGGCCCCATTAGACTGCAGGTGATACACAGAGGAGAAAGCAAGCTGAATTCCCAACTGTGCACAAAAGGCTCGGCAGAACCGGGACACAAACTGACTTCCCCTGTCTGAGACAATGACCTTGTAAGCGAAAGATCTCCCGAGCAAAAATGGAAGCCAGTTCCTTAGACGTAGGCAACTTCTTAAGTGGAATACAGTGAGACATTTTCGAGAACCGGTCTACCACCGTAAGGATAACTGTGTTGCCCTGAGAGTTGGGTAACTCCACAATGAAATCCATAGACAGGTGAGTCCAGGGCCTCTCTCCACTGGGTATGGGTTGTAGGAGGTCCACTGGAAGGTGTCGTGGAGTCTTATGCCGCGTACACGATCATTTTTCCCGCCGGGAAAAAATTGAATTTTTTCCTTTGGACGAGAAAAACGATCGTCTGTGGGCCTTTTGCCGTTTTTCCCGACAGGAAAAACGGCATTAATCACGACGAGAAAAATTAGAACATGCTCTAATTTTTCTCGTCGTGATTCCTGTCATTTTTTTCCACGCTAGTTTTCCCATAGGGAAACACTAAAGCGGAGCCTACACACGGTCGTTTTTCTCGCCAAGAGAAAAAATAACGGGAAAAACGGCCGTGTGTGGGGGAACAAGCAGTTCCCTCGTTTTTCCTGTTGTGATTCACGGCGGTGTTTTCACCGCCGTGAATCAGGATCGTGTGTACGCGGCATTACTCTGAGAACACACGGAACAGGCAGCTACGAAGGCGGTTACATCAGCACGTAGACTAGGCCACCAGAATTGTTGGAAAATGGCCCAAAAGAGTTGATACTTCCCAGGGTGGCCAGCAGCCTTGGGAGAATGATAAGTCTGGAGCACGGCAGTACAAAGACTCTCGGGAACAAAGCAGCGGTCACAAGGTTTCTCAGGAGGGGCATTGACCTGAGCAGCAAGAATTTTGTCTCCCAAAGGAGAAGTAAGACTGGTGCGAACCATAGCCAGAATACGATCAGAAGGAATTACAGGAACCGGAACTGACTCCACCTTGGAAGTGGAAGAAAATTGTCGTGACAAGGCGTCGGCCCTTACATTCTTAATACCGGGTAAAAATGAGACAATGTAATTAAAACTCGACAAGAAAAGAGCCCATCGTGAAAGAGGCGTTTAGCCTCAGACAAGAATGTGAGATTTTTATGGTCGGTAAGAATGAGAACCGGCACAGTGGTACCTTCGAGGAGATGTCTCCATTCTTTCAGGGCCAAAATGATCGCCAACAGCTCTCTGTCACCAATCTCGTAATTGCACTCCGCATGTGACAATTTCTTGGAAAAGTAGCCACACGGATGCATAGCGCTGTCAGAGCTAGGACGTTGAGATAGAAGGGCGCCAACTCCAGTCTCAGAAGCATCAACTTCAAGGATAAAAGGCAACGTAGGATCAGGATGTGCCAACACAGGAGCAGAAACAAACGCAGTCTTAAGACTCTCAAACTCTAAAGCCTTAAAGCGGTTGTATAGCCGCTGAACGTTTTTTTTTTTAACCCTGTAAAGCAAAAGGCATAATGAGCTAGTATGCACCGCATACTAGCTCATTATGAAATACTTACCTTAGAACGAGGTGTTGGTAGCTTACCTGGTCCACGCCGAGGTAGCAGTCATTTTGCCTCGGCGTGTTTTCCGGGTATCGTGGCTCCAGCGCTCTGAGTGGCTGGAGACGCGATGTCGTCACTCCCGCACATGTGCGCGGGAGACTTCTTTCCGGCGAGGTCCGGCGGCTGACGGGCCTTAAGCCGAAAATCCCCTGTGCGCATGCGCCGCTACATTCAGCGGCTAATTGCGAGGGTAATATCTCCTAAACCGTAAAGGATTAGGAGATATTTTTTTTCTTACAGGTAAGCCTTATTATAGGCTTACCTGTAGGTAAAAGTTAAAAAAATACCTATACAACCACTTTAATGGACTCTGGAGACCAACTCTGTGGGTTACCGTCCTTTCTGGTCATATCAGTCAGGGGCTTGACCAGAGAAGAGAAGTTACGAATAAACTTCAGATAATAGTTGGCAAAGCCAAGAAAACGCTGCAGAGGAGGTAAACCCACGGGTCAAGGCCACTGTAGGACAGCAGAAAGTTTCTCTGGGTCCATCGAAAAACCAGCTGTGGAAATTACATAACCCAGGAATTTGACCTGTTCCCAATGGAATTAACACTTCTCCAGTTTACAATAGAGATTGTTCTCTCTTAGTTTTTGAAGCACTCGACAGACATCTGTGTGGTGGCTCTCCAGGGACTTGGAAAATATGAGGATATCGTCGAGACCACCACACATAACTGCAACAAATCTCGGAGGACATTGTAACGGCACCCCAATAAACTCTTGGAAAACTGCCGGAGCGTTACAGAGGCCAAAAGACATTACGAGATACTCATAATGACCTGTTCTGGTATTAAAGGCAGTTTTCCACTCGTCGCCATCCTTAATCCTCACGAGATTGTATGCCCCTCTCAAATCAAGCTTCATGAAAACCGTTGCTCCCTTGAGGCAGTCAAATAACTTCCGTAATCACCGGAATCGCATAGGCATTCTTAAGTGTGAGACGATTGAGACCCCTATAATCAATGCAAGGTCTCAGTTCACCACTCTTCTTCTTCACAAAAAATAAACCAGCACCAGCAGGAGACGAGGATTTGCAGATGAAACCTCGAGAGAGTGCGTCTGCAACATACTCCTACATGGCCTTATCCTCCAAGACCGACAAAGGGTAAACCCGGCCACGAGGGGGTATGGCACCAGGTTGAAGGTCAATTGCGCAATCATATGACCGGTGTGGAGGCAAAGTACCGGCTTGACCCTTGTCAAAGACATCGCTAAAATCATGATACTCCTCTGGCAGGGAGGAGAGTGAAGAGGTGCACAGGACCTTGGCTATCCTTTGAAAGCATCTCTTACTGCATTGTGGTGACCAGGACAGAACCTCAGCACGGAGCCAATCAAATAAGGGGTTGTGCCTCTGTAACCAAGGATAACCAATAACCAGTGGAAACTTAGGTGAGGAAATAACTTGGAATTGGATTATCTCATGGTGAAGAGCCCCTACGGCCATGGACAACAGAACAGTCTCATTAGTCACATGGGCAGGCTGTATAGGTCTCCAGTCAAGAGCCTCAATGTCAAGTGGAGTGTCACGCAGCTGCAGCGGAATCGAGTGCTTAGATACAAAGGCAGCATCAATGAACAGGCCTGCAGCCCCGGAGTTGATAAGAGCCTGTATCTCGAAACCAGGGGCTTATCCTTCAGGGAAACTAGAGACGAAACAACGCCACCTAAGGTCTGTCTGTGACAGGACCTCAAGGTTCGGGCGTTCCCAGGATGGGTAGGACAAGACTTCAAAAAGTGACCAGCCTGGCCACAATAAAGGCACAATCTCTCCCTCCTCCTAAGGGCTTTCTCGTCCGCAGAGAGACGCGTGAAGCCCAAGTGCATGGGTTCATCTTCACAGACCGACTCGGTACCAGGAGGCATATGAGGTGAGGGAGGCAAGGGTGGGACTGCAAAGCTCGGAGACAAATGTACAGGAGGCTTCCGCAAGTGCTCCTTAAGAGATAGTCTCTCTCTGAGTCTGGAGTCAATGAGGATGGCAAATGTGATCAACTTCCCCAGCTCAGTGGGTATATCTCAGGCTGCAATCTCATCCTTGATGTTATCCGAGAGACCATGAGAAAAAGCAGCCACAACAGGCCTCAGTGTTGCAAGCAACCTCTGCTGCCAGAGTACGGAATTCAATGGCGTAATCGGCAACCATCCTCATACTCTGTTTGATGGACATGAGGCACTTGGCAGCAGAAGCGGAGCGTGCGGGAACGTCAAATACCCTTTTGAAGGAAGCCACAAATTCTGGGTAACTCAGGACCACGGGTTTTTGCATCTCCCATAGAGGGTTAGCCCAGGCCAAGGCTCTGTCAGAAAGCAAAGATATCACGAAACCCACTTTGCTTCTGTCCGTGGGAAACGCCTGGGGCAGCATCTCAAAGTATATCTCAACCTGGTTGAGAAACCTTCTGCACTGAACTGGATTGCCCCCAAATCGATGGGGAAGTGGAGCGGAACCAGACATACCTCTTATAGAGGTAATACTCGAGGCGGGTGCCTGCACAGAGACTACCGGAGCGGCCACAGTGGGAGATTCTAGATGAGCCGTGCGACTCAGGAGCGTCTGTATCGCCGTGGCAAACTGATCCATGCGGTGATCCAGGTCATCCAATCTGGAAAAAGCATTACCAACAAGTGGATTGGCTGCATCTCCTGAATTCATGGCCTTCGCCTACTGTCAGAAACCATGAATTAGACCGAGACAGAAGTACAGTTAAATCACACTTGTTTAATAATGAAAATAAAAAGTTAAACAGAGTAAGCGTAGTCAAAACATAGCCAGGGTTCAGTAAGGCCCCTTTCACACTGGGGCGGTGGGAGCGGTGGCGGTATAGCGCCACTATTTTTAGCGGCGCTATACCGTCGGAATTGCGGCGGTATTCGGCCGCTAGCGGTGCGGTATTAACCCCCGTTAGCGGCCGAAAAGGGGTTAATACCGCCGGCAATGCACCTCTGCAGAGGCGCATTGCCGGCGGGATTACCGCTGTTTCCCATTACTTTCAATGGGAAGGAGTGGTAAACACACCGCTCCTCTCACCGCTCCAAAGATGCTGCTAGCAGGACTTTTGGAGCGGTCCTGCTAGCGCACCGCCTCAGTGTGAAAGCCTTCTGGCTTTCACATTGAGACTGCAAGGGCAGGAGTTTTCAGGCGGTATTTAGGCGCTAGTTTTAGCGCTAAACCGCCTGAAAAACTCCTCAGTGTGAAAGGGGTCTGACTGGATCTAGTAGTCGGCCAAGCCAATGTCAGAGAGCCAGCGATAAACGTAGTAGTACTGCAAGCAGGATCAGTAACCAGAAGGAACTTCAACAGCCAAGCAAGTCTTCAACAGGAACGCAGGAGAAAGTCTTTGTGATGTTTACAAAGGTGAAGGCAGAGATGAAGTGAGCAGGAAGGCTTTAAGCAGGCTGAGCTGATGAGCAGATCATCAACAGGTGAGTCACTGTGGAGAGATAGGAGCTGGCAATTAGCTGACATTTAGGTATGAGCCGAACACCCCCCGGTTCGGTTCGCACCAGAACCTGCGAACAGACCGAAAGTTTGCACAAACTTTAGAACCCTATTAAATACAATGGATGCGAACGTTCGAAATGTAAATTGCTAATTATAACGGCTAATATGCATGTTATTGTCCTAAAAAGGGTTTGGGGACCCGGGTCCTGCCCCAGGGGACATGTATCAATGCAAAAAGAAGTTTTAAAAACAGTCGTTTTTTCGGGAGCAGTGATTTTAATGATGCATAAAGTAAAAAAAAAAAAAAATGAAATATTCCTTTAAATATTGTACCTGGGGGGTGTCTAAGGTATGCCTGTGAAGTGGCACGTGTTTCCCGTGTTTAGAACTGTCCCTGCACAAAATGACATTTCTAAAGGAAAAAAAGTCATTTAAAACTGCTTGCGGCTTTAATGTAATGTCTGGTCCCGGCAATATGGATGAAAATCATTGAGAAAAATAGCATGGCTACCCCGTCACCCACCCCTACCCCAGCCCATTACCAGCCCCTTTGGGTCTTGTATGGATATTAAGGGGAACCCTGCACCCAAAATAAAAAAAGGCCCTATATACTCTGAACAGCAGTATACAGGCGGTGCAAACAAGACACGGACTGTAGGTTTGTTCTTAAGTAGAATCTGTTTTTAATTTGGAACATGTACATTTTTTAAGTGTAGCTCTAGCCAAAAAATCTATTTTTAAGCTTTTTGGAGTACATAGGGAAGGGTTAACACCCCTGAAACATTTGTTTTGCTGTCTGTGCACCTGTTCAGAACATTTCACCTCACTTTTCATCCCAATGACAAATGTTTTTGGAAAATTTGGAGTTTTTATTGAAACAAGGATTGGTGATAAAGCATCAGTAGAGAGGAGACACCTTTTTCCCATATTAACTCTTACAGGAGAGAAATTCCCTTCCTAGGGGTAGATTTCCTCTCACTTCCTGTTGTCTCCTTCCGTTTGCAAGTAGGAGTCGTTTGTAAGCTGGATGTTTGAAAGTAGGGGCCTTGCGTAGATACTCTACAGAAATTTGCCCCTTCGGTGTTGGTTTTGCCACAACACTGTAAGCCCTCACAGTTACTCTTGGTGGGCGCTGGAACACCCTGCTGTCAACTATTATATCAGGAATTGTAATTACATGCCATTGTTGAACAGTGGTAGGAAAAATTGGGCCTTTGGTGGTGGTGCTGGTGTCACAACACTGTAAGCCCTCACAGTTACTCTTGGTGGGCGCATGAATGGGCCCTGCTGGGAATTATTAGCCCTGGTTCACACTGGTGCGATTTGACATGTCAAATCGGCGATATTTGCCGCAAATTGCGGTCAATGGCACCGTCCTAATCGGCGCTGCACCGATTTCAAAAAGTAGTTTCTGTACTACTTTTTGCGATTTCGGGCCGCGATTTGACATCTGTGCAGAAACCTGCACAGATGTCCCTGTAATCACGGCCGAAATCGGGACTGACAGGCAGGAGTGAAATCGTGCGAGTTCAGCTGAACTCGCACGGCTTCACTCCAGCAGCCCCAGTGTGAATCTGGGCTTAGATCAAGAATTGTAATTGGATGCCCCTGTTGAACAGGGGCTGAAAAATTGGGCCTTTGGTGGTGGCGGTGGTGCAGTTGCCACAAGACTAAGTCCTCACAGTAACTCTTGGTGGGCGCAGGAATGGGCCCAGCTGTGAAATATTAGACCAAGAATTGTAATTACATGCCCCTGTTAAACATGGGCAGAAAAATTGGGCCTTAGGCACTGGTGCCAAAACACTGCAACCCCTCACAGATACTGTACTTGGAGCGCAGCAATGAGCCCTGTTGCAAAGCATTGCATAAAAAATTGTAAATACACGCCCCTGTTAAACAGGGGCTGAAAAATTGGGCCTTAGGCACTGGTGCTGGTGCCACGACACTGCAACCGCTCCCAGATACTCTAGTTGGAGTGCAGTAATGAGCCCTGCTGCAAAGCATTGCATCAAATATTGTATTTACATGCCCCTGTTAAACAGGGGCTGAAAAATTGGGCCTTAGCCACTGGTGGCGGCACCCAGAACCAAAAATGTTCTTCCAAGCTATCAGCAGGATCATTGAGGAGGAAGAGGATAGTCAGTCAACATAACAGGACAGTCACTCAGCATCAGCATAGGCAGTCTTGAAGGGATGTGACAAAAAAATATTCGGTTACATCAGCTTCAGGTGCTTGGTAGCTGGTGGTGATCCAAGACTGATTCATCTTTATGAATGTCAGTCGATCAACTGAGTCGGTGGACAAGTGCACCCTGTGATTGGTAACAAAGCCTCCAGCAGCACTGAATGTGCGTTCCGAAAGAACGCTGGATGCAAAACAGGCCAGTACCTCATTTGCATACTGTGCAAGCTCTGGCCAGTGATCCATCCTCAAGACCCAGTAAGCCAGAGGATTTTCGTTGGGAAGGGTGTCCAAGTCTGACCTTGCCCCTAGGTATTCCTGGACCATGTAAATCAGACGCTGGCGATGGTTGCTGGAACCGATCATACCTTGGAGCTGTGGACTAAAAAATTGTCTGAACGCATCGGTCAGGCAGCCACCTTCTCCACCGCTCCTTCTCTGACTGACCGAAGCCTCAGCAACTCGTTGTCCAGGACCAGGAGTTTGTAACCTCCCAGTCTCTGGGAACGTGTTGCACAGACCTTTCTGCAAGGCCTCCCGGAGATGTCTCATCCTCTGCTCCCTCTGCGATGGCAAGATAAGGTCCGCAACCTTACCCTTGTACCGTGGATCAAGGAGAGTGGCCAGCCAGTAATGGTCCCTCTCCTTGATCCAAAGAATACGAGGATCCTTCCGCAGGCTTTGCAGGATCAGGGAGGCCATGCAGCGTAGGTTAGCTGAGGCATTCGGTCCGGAGTCCTCTGGGTCACTAAGGACGACATGATCCGCAGCCACCTCCTCCCAGCCACGTACAAGTCCACGGGTTTCTTGGGACTGTAAATCATCCCTAAAAGACTGCTGCTGCTGATGCTGAGTGCCAGGCTCCACTTCCATGCTGACACAATCCTCCTCCTCCTCTTCCTGTGTGGGACAGAAGGAACACTGTCTGGATAAAGGGGGCCTTGAGAGGCAAGGAAGTCCTCCTCTTTCTGCCTCTGTTCTGCCTCAAGTCCCCTATCCATTATTCCATGCAGCGTATGCTCCAACAGGTGGACAAGAGGTACAGTGTCACTGATGCATGCACTGTCACTGCTCACCATCCTCGTGGCCTCCTCAAATGGTGCCAGGACAGTGCATGCATCCCTGATCATGCCCCACTGGCGTGGTGAAAAAAAACGAGCTCCTCTCACCCTGTCCTGGTGCCGTAGTCGCACAGGTACTCATTAATGGCACTCTGCTGCATGTGCAGCCGCTGCAGCATGGCCAACGTTGAGTTCCACCTGGTGGGCATGTCACATATAAGGCGGTTCTTGGGCAGGTTCAACTCCTTTTGCAGCTCAGCCAGCCGAGCACTGGCATTATATGATCGGCGGAAATGCACACAGACTTTCCTGGCCTGCCTCAGGACAACCTGTAAGCCTGGGTACCAGCCCAAGAACCGCTGCACCATCAGGTAAAGGACGTGAGCCACACAGGGCACATGGGTCAGTTGTCCCTGTCGGAGGGCGGAGAGGAGGTTGGTGCCGTTGTCGCAAACCACCATTCCTGGCTTAAGCTGGCGTGGCGTCAACCACCTCTCGGCCTGTCCCTGCAGAGCTGACAGAACCTCTGCCCCAGTGTGGCTCCTGTCCCCCAAACACACCAGTGCAAGCACAGCATGGCATCTTTTTCCCTGCGTACTTGGGTAGCCCCTTGAACGCCTACGGAGCACCGCTGGTTCCGAGGATAAAGCACAGGAAGAGGCCATGGAGGAAGAAGAAGAGGGGGTGGAGGAGAGAGGTGTGTCACAACCAGTAGTAGCATTTTGGAGGCGTGGTGGCGGAACAACCTCCAACACTACTGCACCTTGTCCTGCATCCTTCCCAGCTGCCAAAAGAGTGACCCAATGGGTCGTGAAAGATAGGCAACGTCCCTGTCCATGCCTGCTGGATCATGAGTCAGCAGTAATATGCACCTTACCACTGACCGCCCTGTCCAGCGAGGCATGGACATTGCCTTCCACATGCCGGTAGACAGCCGGAATCGCCTTCCGTGAGAAAAAGTGGCATTTGGGAATCTGTCACTGAGGAACCACACATTGCACAAACTCACGGAAGGGGGCCGAGTCTACCAACTGAAAAGGCAGCAGTTGAAGTGCTAGCAATTTAGCCAAGCTAGCATTCAACCGCTGGGCATGTGGATGGCTGGGAGCGAACTTCTTTCGGCGGTGCAGCAGCTGGGGCAGGGAAATTTGCCTGCTACAATCAGACGTTGGTGTACTGCTAGCAGAGTGCCCGCAACTACTTGGCTGTGACACACCTAATTCTACACCTTCATTCCTCTCAGTGCAGGTTTCAGAGAGGACTGAAGGTATAGTGGGGTTGGAGATCCCAGCTGATGAGGAGCAAGGAGAGGTCCGCTTTGTTCTTTGGTGTGGGTCTTTAAGGTACGCTTGCCAACGAGCTGCATGGCAGGTCAACATATGTCTGGTCAAGCATGTGGTGCCCAAGCGGCTGATGTTTTGGCCATGCGAGATACGCTTGAGACACATGTTGCAAATAGCAGCGGTGCGATCTGATGCACTCGACTCAAAAAAGGCCCACACCAAAGAACTTTTGGAATAACGCGCAGAGGCAGCGCCCTGCACAGGCGGAGCTCTGCAGTGTGATTCAGTCGGTGTGCTACCCTTAAGCTGGCCCCCGGAGGGCATCCTGCCTCGTTGAAGATGTGCGTCCTCCTCCTCCTCTCTTCTATCAGGCACCCATGTGGACTCAGTGACCTCATCATCCCCTCCCTCTTGATCACTAGAGCAAACCTGGCAGTATGCTGCAGCTGGTGGAACATGACTGCCAGATTGCTGTCCTTCTTGAGCATCCCCTCTCTCTGTGCTCACGCTACTGCCTTCCTCTAGCTGGGTATCATCATCAGAGCCCTTCAAAACGCTGGGCATCCTCCTGAAGCATGTACCCAACACTGTGCTCAAACAGTTCGGGGGACTCCTCAGGAGGACATGGTGGGTCTAGGGAAGGAGTGACTGATGACATTGATACGAGGGAAGAGGACACGTTGGCAGCTGCTTTGCCAGTACCCTGAGCCTGGGTGAGAGAGGATGAGGAGGGCTTGGTCATCCACTTTACCAAGTCTTCGGCATGATGCGGCTCAATACGTCCAGCTGACGAAAATAAGGACAAGCGTGTCCCATGGCCACGTGCTGATGACGATGCACCGCGTCTACGACCAGCACTGTTGCCCCTAGACACAGAGCCTGCTTGCCCTCTTTTATTGGCTCTTGACTGTCTGCCTCTCCTTGTTGGCCTTCCAGACATACTAATGGCCTGCAGGGAGATGGGAAAACCAGCAATAAGGGGTAGCTTCAGGTGTTTACTGTGCAGGAGGCACCTAAACCCACTGTAACTGCTGAAGATGCCTGCCTGTGTTACACAACAGAACAACACCAGCAATAAGGGGTAGCTTCAGGTGTATACTGTGCAGGAGGCACACTACACCGTAACTGCTTGCAGATGTGTGTTACACAACAGAACAACACCAGCAATAAGGGGTAGCTTCAGGTGTATACTGTGCAGGAGGCACCTACACCCACTGTAACTGCTGCAGATGCCTGCCTGTGTTACACAACAGAACAACACCAGCAATAAGGGCTAGCTTCAGGTGTATACTGTGCAGGAGGCACCTACATCCACTGTAACTGCTGCAGATGCCTGCCTGTGTTACACAACAGAACAACACCAGCAATAAAGGGTAGCTTTAGGTTTATACTGTGCAGGAGGCACCTACACCCACTGTAACTGCTGCAGATGCCTGCCTGTGTTACACAACAGAACAACACCAGCAATAAGGGGTAGCTTCAGGTGTATACTGTGCAGGAGGCACCTACACCCACTGTAACTGCTGCAGATGCCTGTCTGTGTTACACAACAGAACAACACCAGCAATAAGGGCTAGCTTCAGGTGTATACTGTGCAGGAGGCACCAACACCCACTGTAACTGCTGCAGATGCCTGTCTGTGTTACACAACAGAACAACACCAGCAATAAGGGGTAGCTTCAGGTGTATACTGTGCAGAAGGCACCTACACCCACTGTAACTGCTGCAGATGCCTGTCTGTGTTACACAACAGAACAACACCAGCAATGAGGGGTAGCTTCAGGTGTATACTGTGCAGGAGGCACACTACACCCACTGTAACTGCTGCAGGTTAACAAGCAAAGATGACACTGACACTGTCCCTGCCTATCCTGCTCTCTCCCTGCACGCCAACACACTGTAACTGCGCTTGGTTTAGCAAAGATGACACTGACACGGTCCCTGCCTATCCTGCACGCCAACACACTGTAACTGTGCTAGGTTTAGCAAAGATCACACTGACACTGTCCCTGCCTTTCCTGTTCTCTCCCTGCACGCCAACACACTACACAAGGCTGCCGCGCTGGCGACCTTATGTAGTGTGGGGCGTGCACTAAACCCCCTGAGCTATAATTGGCCACAGCATGCGGGGTCACAGTGCATGCTTGGCCAATCATCAGCCAGCAATGCACTGCGATGGCGCAGTGCATTGTGGCCCATTCGCGCCACACGAATTTGGCGCGAACGGCCCACAAAGTTCTGGTTTCGCCGAACAGCCAATGTTCGAGTCGAACATACGTTCGACTTGAACCGCGAGCTCATCCCTACTGACAGCTGAGCTGCCAGCACAAAGAATGAAAGGCTGAGCCCAGCCCTGACAAATGCCTGTGTAATCTTGAGGTCTATGGATCTCAAGTCGCATCAAGGTTGGACCTAAGTAGTGCAGGGACGATTTGAAGTAACACAGATTTGAATGGTACTCATTGGAAATCATATGATACGACTTGTCATGCGACTTTGCAGTCTCAAGTCACACAAGTGTGAAAGGGACCTAAACATGGTGGAATGTGATTGCTTAATTCTGAACACAGCAACATCCCCAATTAAAAAAATGTGGGCACGCTTATGCAAAAAACGTTATTTTATTTTTACCCACCCTTAAAAGATTTCAGTTTGGTTTTTCAATTGAGTTGTACACTTTATAGGTCACATTAAAGGTGGAAAACGTTCTGAAATTATATATCTTTGTCTCATTTTTTTTTTTTTAAATCACAGAAACCTGATATTTTAACAGGGGTGTGTAGACTTTTATATCCACTGTATATAATTTTTTTTTTTTCTACACTTGGATCTTTTTTTATCCTAATGCTTGAAACACATTGATTCACTTTTATCTATGATATAAATATTTAGGATGTTTATTAGCTGGTGTTCCATTGTGTTCTCTGAATTGAAGTACGCTATGATTTCTGTCTCATTTCTATGCCTGCATTATGGAAATATTGTATTAACCACCTAATCAATCAACTGCTTTAATTTATTATGCAAATTTGTTTTAGGGTGGAGTTTGTACAAGTATTCATTTTTTGCCATTTCTGTTTTAATGATGCTGCGACTTATGCCGCGTACACACGACCATTTTTCTCGTCGGGAAAAATTTCATTTGTTCTCTTTGACGAGAAAAACGACCGTGTGTGGGCTTTCCATCATTTTTCCCGACGAAAAAAATGGCAAGAATCACGACGAGAAAAAAAATTAGAACATGCTCTAATTTTTCTTGTCGTGATTCACTGCATTTTTTTCCGCGGCAGTTTTCCCATAGGGAAACACTGCCGGGGAGCCTACACATGTTTTTCCCGACCAAGAGAAAAAAATGTCAGGAAAAACGGCCGTGTGTAGGGGAACAAGCCGTTCCTCGTTTTTCCCGTCTATTTTCTCGACGGTGATTTCACCGTCGAAAAAATCGATCGTGTGTACACAGCATAAGGCTCTCGCTGAAACGCGTCAACTTTTTTGTTTTGTTGTCACTCCTTTGTAACCAGTCACCAATAAATTGTTATACGGACTACATGGTTGCCGGCTAAATCGATTTATTCGTCTTGTTCTGGTGTGTACAGACACACTGAGCCCAGACACGTGTTTGGATCTTGCAATCATATTGGGTGTTCCTCATTGTGTGCGCTGCTCCTCTAGGAGTTCACACAAGAGTTCAAACGCACTGGAGTACTGACCCTACACGGCACAATACACACACAAACTGGAGTACTGACCCTTCACGGCACAATACACACACAAACTGGAGTACTGACCCTACACGGCACAATACACACACAAACTGGAGTACTGACCCTACACGGCACAATACACACACAAACTGGAGTACTGACCCTACACGGCACAATACACACACAAACTGAAGTACTGATCCTACACGGCACAATACACACACACTGGAGTACTGACCCAACACAGCACAATACACACACTGGAGTATTGACCCAACACAGCACAATACACACACTGGAGTATTGACCCTACACAGCATAATACACACACACACACTGGAGTACTGACCCTACACAGCACAACACACACACTGGAGTACTGACCCTACACAGCACAACACACACAGTGGAGTACTGACCCTACACAGCACAACACACATTGGAGTAATGACCCTACACAGCACACTACACTGAAGTACTGACCCTACACAGCACAATACACACTGGAGTACTGACCCTACACACCACAATACACATACACTGGAGTACTGACCCTACACACCAAAATACACACACACACTGGAGTACTGACCCTACACACCACAATACACTCACTGGGGGGGGTTGACCGGTGATCGCATCTATCACAAAACACACACACTAGGGTACTGACCCTACATACCCCAATATACAAACACACCAGGGCATTGACACTATACACACACACATACACTGGGGCACTGTCCCAACACACCACAATACACCCACTGGGGTACTGACCGCATATATCACAAAACACACACTCTGGGGTACTGACCCTACACACCACAATATACACACACTAGAGCACTGACACCACAATATACACACACCAGAGCACTGACACTACACAACACCCACTGGGGTACTGACACTACACATCACAATACACACACACACCAGACCAATGACACTACACATCACAACACACACACACACCAGACCACTGACACTACAAACAACATAGCACTGACATTACACACCACAATATACATAGAGCACTGACACTACACACCACAATATACACAGAACACTGCACTGACACTACAATATACACACACCAGAGCACTGACACTACACAACACACACTGGGGTACTTACACTACAAAGCACAATACACACACATTGGAGTAATGACCCTACACAGCACACTACACTGAAGTACTGACCCTACACAGCACAATACACACACACACTGGAGTACTGACCCTACACAGCACAATACACACACACACACACACACACTGGAGTACTGACCCTACACACCACAATACACATACACTAGAGTACTGACCCTGCACACCAAAATACACACACACACACTGGAGTACTGACCCTACACACCACAATACACTCACTGGGGGGGTTGACCGGTGACCACATCTATCACAAAACACACACACACTAGGGTACTGACCCTACATACCCCAATATACAAACACACCAGGGCATTGACACTATATACACACACGTACACTGGGGCACTGTCCCAACACACCACAATACACCCACTGGGGTACTGACCGCATATATCACAAAACACACACACTGGGGTACTGACCCTACACACCACAATATACACACACTAGAGCACTGACACCACAATGTACACACACCAGAGCACTGACACTACACACCACAATATACACACACACCAGAGCACTGACACTACACAACACCCACTGGGGTACTGACACTACACACACACACCAGACCAATGACACTACACATCACAACACACACACACACCAGACCACTGACACTACACAACACACACTGGGGTACTGACGCTACAAACAACATAGCACTGACATTACACACCATAATATACATAGAGCACTGACACTACACACCACAATATACACAGAGCACTGACACTACAATATACACACACCAGAGAACTGACACTACACAACACACACTGGGGTACTGACACTACACACCACAATATACACACACCAGAGCACTGACACTACACAACACACACTGGGGTACTGACACTACACATCACTCACAATACACACACACCAGACCACTGACACTACACATCACAATACACACACACACACCAGACCACTGACACTACACATCACAATACACACACACCAGACCACTGACACTACACAACACACTGGGGTACTGACACTACACATCACAATACACACACACCAGACCACTGACACTACACATCACAATACACACACACCAGACCACTGACACTACACATCACAATACACACACACCAGACCACTGACACTACACATCACAATAAACACACACCAGACCACTGACACTACACATCACAATACACACACACCAGACCACTGACACTACACATCACAATAAACACACACCAGACCACTGACACTACACATCACAATAAACACACACACCAGACCACTGACACTACACATCACAATAAACACACACCAGTCAACTGACACTACACAACACACACTGGGGTACTGACACTACAAACAACAGAGCACTGACATTACACACTACAATATACATAGAGCACTGACACTACGATGTACACACACCAGAGCAGTGGGCAAACCCTGTGGCCACTCTTGGCGGAGCACTGCCCCTACACACTACACACACCATGCGGTACCACACTACTCTTCATCACTACTCCTCCCACTATTGACCGTCCTGACTAGTCCCGCCCCGGTATGCCCCTATTGGTCGCTACACATCACATTGTAACCCGTAATTGGCTGCTCAAAACTGTCCGTCTTCCGGTCCCATCGTAGGCCCTACTGCCTGTGTAAGTTGTAGTGGGCCCGGGTAGAGCAAAGCTTGGGATTTGGCTTCGGGACGTGCCGGGTATTGTCGGTAAGAGGTCAGCTTGGAAGCGGAGCTATCCTCTCGGAATAAAGGGAGTAGAGTGTCGGAGAAGGACAGAGAGGCCGGGGACAGGAGGATGAGCGCTGGTATCGCGTTGCTGGCACGATAGCGGTTCCCACACGCCCCCCAGGCCTGCTTCATCCGCCGTCATGCTGATAGAGAATGTGGAGGCCTTCAGGACGTGGCTGGCCAAGTTACTGGAACCCATGTGAGTAGTGTGAGGGCAACAAGTCCGGGGAGGAGGAGTGTACACAGGTGACAGGTGAGCCTGCTCCCTTCTATACTGTCCTCCATTGCTGGAAGGGCCCCTCTTCTCTATATACACACAAGCTGCTCATATGTTTGCTCTTCTCAAACCTCAGTGTGATGATTCTCAGCTCTTCCCAGGACTACTCTTGTCATTTTATATATGAAAGACAAAGTTTGGGGTTCTTAAAGATAATAAACCTCCCATGATGTCGCTGTCCCCCGCCATCGCTAAGATCACATGACCACTGATTAGTGTCGCGCCGATACTGGTATTGGTGCTGATATGAACCCGTGTAAATGCTCCGATACTAAAACCGATACCTTCAAGTCCGCAGACTGTAACCCAGTTCACATATATGAGAATTGGATGTGTTTTGAACCACATCCGATTCGCATGACATGTAAACCCGCAGCCTTCTCAAGGAAGCCAGTTCACATATATACGGGCCAGCCACAGAACATTTTTTCAAAAGTATCCGGTATGATTTTGAGAACAGTACAGGTGCGGTTTCCATTGTCGTACGCTTTGACAATTCGCACCCGAACCACTGAACGAGGTCCAAACGCAATATTCCCCACACAATGTGTTCCTGAAAATTGCCTGTTCTGTAATGACCACAGGCGGGAAACCATGAAGAAATGTCATCGGCACACCAAACATTGCCGTATATGTGTACTATGTGACCACGAAACTAAAACTTTGGACCCTTTTGAGTTATCCTTGGTGTGCTGATGACATTTGTTCACTCTGACGCACCGGAGGAGGCTGAAATCCCGCTGTCAAAACCGGAACGCACATATGTGAACGCTGTTTTAATGGAGAGAAACTGTCGCACGACTCTATAAATGGTTATCGTAGTTGGTATAGGTGAGTACCTGAGAAAAAGTATCGGTACTTGGTTTTAAAAAATGCTGTTGGTGCATCCCTACCACTGATGCCATGGGTCTCGGTCAGCTCTGAGTAGAGAGCGGTGACTGCCGTTCACTGCTCTCTGGTCTTCCCCCTCTCCCCCTCCAGCTTTCACTGTGGAAAGAGTGGGAGCAGCTGGCTCAGGCTTTGAACGGCACACAAAGAGCTGGCATCTGGGTGGATCCCAAAATTATTGGATCCAGAGCCTAGAGCAAGTCTGTGACTTCACCCGACGGCAGACTGTAGCCCTCTGTGGGCTGATTTTGGGTCACAGGAGAGCACAAATAAGTGCTTTGGACATGTTTCTTGTTTAGGGCCAGGTAAACACCATGTACGATTCACATGCAGTTCTGTGTGATGTTGTTCCAGCCTGGAATGGGCTGCAATCGCACCACACTAAAAGTAGTGTATGTAGTACCTTTGGAAACCCCTTGCAGCTGCATTGCATGGTAGCATTCTAGTGTGGCTCCTCAAAGTGTATTTCCACTTTTGCAGCCCTATGGGGATTACACCTACTTTAGGCTACTTTCACACTGAGGCGGTTTTCAGGCATTTTAGCGCTAGAAATAGTCTCTGAAAACCTCCTCCCATTCATTGCAGTGTGTCTTTCCACACTAGAGTGGTGCACTTGCGGGACGTTCCGAAAAGTCCTGCAAGCAGCATCTTTGGGGCGGGTTAAATAGTGCTCCCAAAACGCCCTGCCCATTGCAATGAATAGGCAGCAAAACTGAATCCCTTTTACTATTATTTTTATTTATTTTTTGGTGAAGTGCACCGCTAAAGCGGCACAAAAACAAGCGGTGCTAACGGCTGGGCACTGCAGTGTGAAAGTAGCCTTAGATTTGCCATGTTATGGCCATACTTCTCTTCTGGGTTACAGGAGTGCTCGTATTTTGCTTTTGTGCCCCAGAGTTAGCTGAAAGCAGGCTATTGCTTGCTGACATCACAGCTCTGGAAGGGTCCTGATTATATTGTCGGGATCCACCAAGTTCCAGTCAGATCAGAGCAGATTAAGAACTAAACAATCAGCGACTGTTTTTGCGCTCTTTTGGGGCTTAGAGCCAACATGGGACAGCTGTAGCATAGAGGTGAGTAGAGATGTTTGTTATTTTTCTGTACTACAAACTTCTCCCTTTTTTAAAGTAGAAATTCAGCCTAAAACGCTAACTGCATTTAGAAATGTTCCCTTCAGGTTAGGTAGAAAAGGGGGTTTTGCTACCTATCCCACCTAACCTTCCTTTTTTTTTTTTTTTTTTTTTTTTTTTTTTACACGGATCCGTATACAGTAAAACCTTGGACTGTGAGCATAATTCGTTCCAGAAACATACTTGTATATCGGAGCGAATTTCCCCATAAGAAATTATGAAAACTGAAATGATTTGTTCCACAACCATTTATTCATAGGTCCTTCAGTTTATAGTCCAAATAAAAAGTTTATAGCAATGTGACCAGGTTGTGTAACCATTAAATGTCCATCCACAAATGGCAGCCTCCACAAGGGGATTAGAAGCAAAATTCAGCAGGAGCTACAGAGTATAAAAGAGAAGAGAGGCACCTCTAAGTGTAGCAATAGGGTTACATTTAATGAATGTACAACGTTTAGCAACTCGCATGGTTGATGATTAAAAGAGGCACATCTAAGTATGCAGGAATCCGGGGTAAAGCTATCCTCCTAGACCATCCTCTGTCCCGCCGACTCTTACCGCTGTCCGTCTGCAATCATGACTGGGAAGACTACCCTGCAGTATAGCGATTGAAATGCTCGTGGAAGGGACCCCTGATTCCTGCATACTTAGATGTGCCTCTTTTAATCATCAACCATATGCGTTGCTAAATGTTGTACCTTCATTAAATGTAACCGTATTTCTACACTTGGAGGTGCCTCTCTTCTTTTATACTCAGTTGTGACATGACACTACTTGTATATCGAGACATCCCTTGTATATCAAGTCAAAATTTATAAAAAAAAATTGCTTGTCTTGCAAAACGCTCTCAAACCAAGGTTTTAGGCCCCATGCACACGAGACGCTGTTATTTGCTGTTGAACGCGCGTTCAGAGGCAGTTGGACGCTTTTTTCAACTGCCCCTGAACCCATTCAATGTTATCATATGTGTCCATGCACACACTCTCGTTTTTTGGCGTGTACAAGCAGTTGCGTTTAACCTCGTTTTTTCAGAAGCAAAAAAATGGGTTCAGACGCTAAACGCGGTACCGGCGTTTTTCCGCGTTTGCGTTTATAAGCGTTTTTAAAGGTGACCTATTTTTTAACATTAGAAATCTCAAAAATGATGGCAAATGATGAAAAACTATTAAAAAATATAAAAGAAAACTGTAATTGCTTGCATTGCATTGTGGACAATCCACAACTTGTGGCAAGTGGACAATCCACAGCTTGTGGCAGGTAACGTGGCCAGTGGACAATCAACAACTTGTGTCAGGTGACGTGGCCAGGTGACGTGGCCAGGTGACAATCCACAACTTGTGGCAGGTGACATGGCCAGGTGACGTGGCAAGTGGACAATCCACAACTTGTGGCAGGTGACGTGGCCAGGTGACGTGGCCAGGTGACGTGGCATGTGACGTGGCAAGTGGACAATCCACAACTTGTGGCAGGTAACGTGGCCAGGTGATGTGGCAAGTGGACAATCCACAGCTTGTGGCAGGTAACGTGGCAAGTGGACAGTCAACAACTTGTGTCAGGTGACGTGGCCAGGTGACATGGCCAGTGGACAATCCACAACTTGTGGCAGGTGACGTGGCAAGTGGACAATCCACAACTTGTGGCCAGGTGACGTGGCCAGGTGACGTGGCTAATGGACAATCCACAACTTGTGGCAGGTGAAGTGGCTAGGTGACGTGGCAGGTAACGTGGCAAGTGGACAATCCACAACTTGTGGCAGGTGACGTGGCTAGGTGACGTGGCCAGGTGACGTGGCTAATGGACAATCCACAACTTGTGGCTAGGTAACGTGGCCAGGTGACGTGGCCAGGTGACGTGGCAAGTGGACAATCCACAACTTGTGGCAGGTGACGTGGCCAGGTGATACGCTAAATACAAGTACACTGCGGCTCTCTCAGCTGCTGCTACTCACTCTGGTCTCACAAACTGGCTGAAATGGTTAAAATGTACTGTTTTTTGAGCTTAGGGAGGGTCTTATGATGAAACGCTTATAAACGCAAACGCGGTAAAACGCCAATAAACGCGGCTGCAAACGCGGCCAAACGCGCGTTTTTTAAACGCCGGTTTCAGAGTTTAAAAACGTGTGTTCAGCAGAGTTTGCACCTGCGTCTCGTGTGCATGGGGCCTTACTGTACTAATATATTTTTAGTCCGTTCCGATCACGTGATCCTGCAGTTCCACCTCCCCTGTGTTTGTGAGCAGCAGCTGCGAGGGAGCACTGGCAACAGCTGTAACATGGGAGCCTATGGGTGATGTCATCGCTCCTGGAATTCACAGCCATTGTCAAACGCTCCCTCCTCTCCCCTGCAGCTGCTGCTCAGTGACGCAGGGGATCACATGACCGGATGGAAACCGACGAAAAAAGGTAAGTTTACGGATGTTCCTCCCCTTTTTGTTTTTTTACACATTTTTAACCAGTAGCTAACAGCGATTTAGCAAAATGACAGCTACTGCGCAGACAGCCAGTTCTGGGAGGGCGTCACATGACATCCTCTGTTGATCGCGTGTCTTTTGAACACAACTGATCACAGATCGGGGTAAATGGCCAATTACAGCGGCTCTTTACAACGTGATCAGGTGTGTCCATTCGCAGCTGACCACGGTGTAAACACACTTGCCGGCTATCAGCATTGCTTTCACACAGCGTGAGGAGAGAGCCGGTAACTGGCTAGTGTAAAAAGGGACTACTGCACTTCTAATCAGTTTAAGTGCCTATCGATGCTGCCTAGTAGTGCCCATAAGTGCAGCCTCACCAGCGCACATTAGTGAAACAGAAATATTACCTGTTTGCAAAATTTTATTACAGAAACTAGGAAAAACATTTTTATATATTTTTTCAAAATGTTTGGTATTTTTTTTGTTTAACAATAAATAGAAAAACCCAGTGGCGATTACCACCAAAAGAAAGTATTATCTCAAAAAATTATAAAAATTTAATATGGGTACAGTGCTGCATGACGGCGCAGTTGTCATTTAAAGTGGAACAGCGTTGAAAGCTGAATATTGGTCTGGGCAAGAAGGGTATGAAAGTGCCCAGTAGGCAAGTGGATGAGTAAAAAAAATAGTTCCAATTACTGCTTAATTTTTTACTTATTATAGATGCATTTTTTAAAATTGTATTTATTTTTTTGCCTCCCTCTTCTATGTAATAGTAACTATCTCCCAATTGCTGTAGTATAATAAAACAGCGGGGAGGTGTATGTGTATTTCCTGCGTGCCGTTTAGAAGTGTTGCTCCTGGAAACTTCGGACTGTCGGTGTACTCTTCAGTGATTGTGATCTAAGCTCTCATGACAGCTCTGTTCAGACACAGTGAAGGGAATTTTTTTAAAAACTGGAGCAGACAAAATCTGAAATAGCTTTGCATGGCAACCACTTGGCTTCTCTTTAATTTTCAAAGTTTAACAGAACAATCTGAAGATAGAATCTTATGGTTTGTACAGCTGCTCCAGATTGTCCAGTGTTAATAAATTCCTCCTGCGCGCAGAGCTGATCTGAATGTACGTTGTGATGTCCAATCACAGAGAAAACAAAAACTGTGCCCCCACACATTGTAAAAGATAGGAAACATTGTTTTGGTTCTTTAACTTTGCTGTTGTTGCAATCGTCAGCTTTTGTGATGGGAAAGAGGATTGGGTGCAGTTCTGCGGGGGGCGGTCTCTGTTTCCAGGAGGAGGACTGTCTTGGCCACTGCTAAAGCCAGTCAGTCCTGCTAGCCCCGCCCACTATCTGAGGAAGATGATTCACTTGGTTGCCACTACCAATCTCAGAAGGCATTTCACTGTGAGAGAACCAAAGTCAGGTGACAGTTTGTGGAATTACTGTTGAGCTTTTGGGAACTTTGTTGAAATGTATTCCCGAACCTTTGCGTCACTTACCACTAAACCCCTGCACTCTGTGTCTCTTTAAGCCGCAGCCAGTATTCAGCGCAATGAAAATCGCACCAAAGCACTTTTTCTCAGCTGCGGGGGGCCAACTTATGATCCTGCACACAGGCCCACTGCTTTCAGAAAATGCCAATGACCTGGGCTCATCATTGCTCTTCCATTCCATATGCTTGTATGTGACATCACAAAGAAGCACGTGGGCTGGATGTGAGAGTTGGATCAGCAGGATGAGTGTGCCAGGACAGGTTGATGTCTCATCTCTGCTTCCTTTTATGCATATCCTAGATAAGAAGAGGGTACAGCGGTGGAGCAGATGAGCAGGAGGGATTAAGAGGCGGAATAGAAGAGCAGGAGGATACAGCAGTGGGTCAGATGTGCAGGGAGGTACAATGGTGGAAGAGATGAGCAGGGGCTTCAGTGTTGGGCCAGATGAGCAGGGGGATAGCGTAGAGCTGCACGATTAATCGTTAAAATTTCGCAATCTCGATTCACCCCCCCCAGGCTGGATTTGGAGAGCGTGATGTGGCGCAGCGCCGCTGGATGTCGATGATGCGTGGACGGTACCACCACGCTTCTCGGCTGTCGGGAAACACGGAAACGCACAGCTGTGAGTGCGCACTGCACACTGTGTGTGCACCCCAACCGCATGATCCGATGACTCCAAAACACAGTGAGTCCTTCTTTGTGCCTTGTATTATGAACACCAGTGACCACAGTGAGTCAGCTACCCCCAGGCCTTGCAGGTGACAGGCTATTAAAGGGGGGCATGTGAGCCGAGGAGTGGACTTAAACTACCGGCAACCACTGTCCCTTATTATGAATAATACCAGTCTGTGTCAGCACCCCTTCTTTTTTTTTTTTTTTTTTTTTTTTAACCCACCTGCAAGACAAAGGCATAATGAGCTAGTATGACTAGCATACTAGCTAATCTTGCATCACTTACGTTAGATCGGGGCCCCCGAAGCCGTCCTCGTCTTGCTCTCCAGCCGCAATGTTACGTCCGGGTATCGCCGCTCCAGCCAATCACAGCGCCAAAGACGTGACTGCGCGCGGGAGCCGTCAAATCCAGCTAAGCCGGATTTGTGAATGGGATTATCCCTATGAATGCGCCGTTGTCTTTTTTGTAAAATATCTCCTAAACCATGTAGGTTTAGGAGATATTTCTTGCACCTACAGGTAAGCCTTAATCTAGGCTTACCTGTAGGTGCAAGTTACATAAGTGGGTTTACAACCACTTTAAGAATATTACCACAGTCGGCTACCCAGAGTCTGGGGTAGCTGACTGTGGTAATATTCGTAATATGGGTAGCTGACTCAGACTGGTAATATTCATAATATATTATAAGGGACAGTGGTTGCCGGTATTTTAAGTCCACTCCTTGCATGCCCCCCTTTAATAGCCTTTTGAGAATCGTGAGAGAATGGTGATCTTCATTCTAAGCAAAAGAATCGTGATTCTCATTTTTCCCAGAATCGTGTAGCTCTAGGATAGCAGTGGGGCAGATGTGACAGGAGGTGTATTGGTGGGGCAGATGAGCAGGGGGTTACAGTGGTGGGGCAGAAGAGCAGGGGGGTACAGAGGTGAGACAGATGTGCAGGAGGTACATTGGTGGGGCAGATGAGAAAGCGGGTTACAGTGGTGCGGCAGATCGGTTTAGTGTTAGGACAGATGAGAAGGTGATTCAGTAGTGAGACAGAAGGGCATGGGGATGCGGCAGTGGAGCAGATGTGCAGGGAGGTACAATGGTGGGGAAGATGAGAAAAGGGGTACGTTGATGGGACAGATGTGCAGGAGGTGCAGTGCTGGGAGGGGCGAGAAGAGGGGTACAGTGGTGGGACAGATGAGCGGGGGGGGGGTCAGTGTTGAGGCAGAGGAGAAAGGAGGTACATTGGTGGGTAGGGGTGCAACGGATCAAAAAACTCATGGATCGGATTGTTCCTCGGATCAGAGTCACGGATCAGATAATTTTTCGGATCAGCAAAAAAAAAAAAAAAGACAAATCTTGTTACACCCACCGGAGTTTTAGATTTCAGTTATTTTCAACACAAACCGGAGCTTATATGCTTAAATACCGTATTTGGAAATCCGACGGACTGTTTTAGATGTTAAATTTTAAAAGCAGCAGCAAACCTGCTGACCTTACATGGTTGCTAATGTGACAGAACACCTCAGATTTTTCACATTTAACTAAATGTGAAAATCAGAGGTGTTCTGTTACATTAGCAACCATGTAAGGTCAGCAGGTTTGCTGCTGCTTTTAAAATTTAACATGTAAACAGTCCGTCCGGATTTCCAAATACTGTATTTAAGCATATAAGCTCTGTTTTGTGTTGAAAATAACTGTGAAATCTAAAACTCCGGTGGGTGTAACAAGATGTCCGCTTGCCCCCTACTTACTCTATCGTTACTGTGCAGGACTGTGGAGTGTAGCAAGATGGCGGCGTCAAAACGTCACTTCCTGACGAGACAGCGGCCCCCGTCGGGTGTACCAAGATGGCCGGAGCTAGGCCGAAGCCATGGCCTTACCTATGGCCGAGGCAGCGGAGCGCTCCGCGGATCGCGTGGTGTGCCGATCCGAACAGGTTGACCCGTTTGGATCACGGATTGGTGACGATCCGTTGCACCACTATTGGTGGGGCAGGGGGTACAGAGGTGGGGCAGATGTGCAGAGGAAAAAGGAGTTACATTGGTGTGACAGATGAGCAGGGTGTTACAGTGGTGGGGCAGAAGAGCAGGGGGAACAGATGAGAAAGGGGGGCTAGAGTGGTGGGGCAGATAACCGGATAACGTTCAGTGGTGGGGCACATGTGCATGGGGGGGGTACAGTGGTGGCGCACATGTGCATGGGGGGGGTACAGTGGTGGCGCACATGTGCATGGGGGGGCACAGTGGTGGGGCACATGTGCATGGGGGGGAAGGTGGGGCACATGTGCATGGGGGGCACAGTGGTGGGGCACAGTGGTGGGGCACATGGGAAGGGGGGGCACAGTGGTGGGGCACATGGGGATGGGGGGCACAGTGGTGGGGCACATGTGCATGGGGGGGCACAGTGGTGGGGCACATGTGCATGGGGGGGGCACAGTGGTGGGGCACATGTGCATGGGGGGGCACAGTGGTGGGGCACATGTGCATGGGGGGGGTACAGTGGTGGGGTGCATGGGGGTACAGTGGTGGGGCACATGTGCATGGGGGGAAGGGGGGACACAGTGGTGGGGTGCATGGGGGGGGGGGGGAGTACAGTGGTGGGGCACATGTGCATGGGGGGGCGGGGGAAGTACAGTGGTGGGGCAGATGAGCAGGGGGACAGTGATCTGAGGTGTGAATGTGCATGAATTGGGGCTGATCTAAAGTGTGGAGTTGCAGGATGTCAATAAAGTAGTTTACAGCATTTACTTTTATAAAAGTGATTATAAAGTAATTGAGTGAGAGTGTGAAGTTGACATTTTTTTTTTTTTTTTGTTATGAAATCGGCACACTTAATTTCTTTGAAAACATTTTCCGGCACACTGTGCTTAAAAGGTTGCCCACCCCTGGTAGTTCCTTTTTGAATATGTCCCAGCTATTTTGCAACAATGTAAGTGTTGCTCTTTGAACTACCTGAATTTGTTGCACATCTTAAAATCAACACTGCAATTGTTACAAGGTTTTCATGCATTTGACTTGGGACTTTGTATATATGGCTCTTTCACCAGAGAAGTATTGCAGCTGGTTTATTGAATAGCCCTGTATATATTTTCTGAAAGCGGAGAACCTGTAGAACAAAATGGTGGCAGTTCCACACTTTGCTTGATACTTGTGAAACTGTTATTAGGCTTATTTTTACTAGGGATGCATTTGGCCGCCGAAAATGATTGGCTGAAAATAGGGTTATCGGTATTTTGCAGCAGGGCTGGCCCAAGACATTGTGCTGCCTGGGCCCAAGAATGAAATGCTGCCCCCACATCCCTTATTTTATATCATGACAATTAAAACTAAACTTAAATGTATTAGGGAGTTATATTTACATGCAACTGTGGTGGTGGGGGGGGGGGGGGGTTCAATCAGAGGCAGTGGTGGTGGTGGTGGGAGGGGTTCAATCAGAGGCAGTGGTGGTGGTGGTGGGAGGGGTTCAATCAGAGGCAGTGGTGATGGGGGTGGGAGGGGTTCAATCAGAGGCAGTGGTGATGGGGGTGGGAGGGGTTCAATCAGAGGCAGTGGTGATGGGGGTGGGAGGGGTTCAATCAGAGGCAGTGGTGATGGGGGTGGGAGGGGTTCAGTCAGAGGTGATGGTGATGGTGGTGGTGGGAGGGGTTCAGTCAGTGGCAGTGGTGATGGTGGGAGGGGTTCAGTCAGAGGCAGTGGTGATGGTGGTGGTGGGAGGGGTTCAGTCAGAGGCAGTGGTGGTGGTGGGAGGGGTTCAATCAGAGGCAGTGGTGATGGTGGTGGGGGGTTCAGACAGAGGCGGTGGTGGGGGGTTCAGACCGAGGCAGTGGTGGTGGGGGGTGGAACTGCAGTGTTGCAGGGCGGCGGTAAGAGATTGTCTTCGCTCTGCTCCCCTGCCTGCCGGCCGCTGACTGGCCAGCAAGCCCACTCGCCTGCCAACTGGCCTGTTCGTCAGCTCACCCGCTGACTGGCCCACCCACTCACTCACTTGCCAGGGCCGTCTTTAATATTGACTGGACCCTGAGCAAACATTTTCTTGGGGGGGGCCCCCCTCTTCGTCCATGCAATTTCGCTCTCCACCCCAACATCACAAAAAAAAAACACCCATGTAGACGTTACTCAAAAAACTTTAATGATGTAAAGGGTAATTGCACATGCTTACTGCTCACTGATTGGTTTCTAGAGGTTACTGCGCATTATTACTGCTCACTGATTGGTTGCTAGAGGTTCTGCACCTCATTACCACTCCCTGACACACCAGAAACATGTCCGCAGACATGAAATCAGTACCATACTGACACACCTGGAACATGTCACAGATTACAGACTTGGCAATAACATGCAACGCCAAGCCGCCGCAGCAGTTAACAAAGCCAGCAGACTACTCTCATGCAGTCAAAAGGGCATACGTTCCAGAGGTAAATCAATTATTCTACCCTTTTACAAAACACGGAAGGGGTCGGGAGGGTACACACCAGGGAGGGTCAGGAGGGTATACACCATGGGGCAGTGAAAACCTGGAGACCGTGCCAATCATTAAGCCCAATTACTTCCCACTTGTCAGCTAACAGGCAGCACTTCCATGCTAAACTTCAGTAATCCAGCAGACTTAGCATAGAGGTGCCTGCAAGCTACACGAGGTACGACAAGATGATTTTACACACACACACACACACACACACACACACACACACACACACACACTGGCTTGTCTCCCTCTGATCCGTGTCACACCAGATGGGCGCGATCTCGTAGGTTAGGCGCATCCCCGTCCCGCCCACTCAAACAGCAGAGACCAGGAGGCTCCACCTCGGATGTCACTGTATTCCTGCAGCCTGAAAAAACTGCTGGAGGAGCGAGGTAGGGGGGAGGTAGAGGGGGCGGAGATTCCAGTCCCCATCCACAGCGATGCGATGGGCAATAAAAGTAGTGGCTATAATCTGTCCCAGCCCGCTCCCTGACACCTCAAACAGCAGCGGCAGTGGACAGGCTGGCGGGCGGGCGACAGTTCTTCCACTGCTCTTGGGCGGCATTCTGCCGCCCCATGGTAGGGCCGGCCCTGTTTTACAGATGGTGAAAAAAGGCGCACAATTTTACCGCAGATTGTGCTGGGTTTTTTTTACTGTGACTTCTGACATGATTTAACCACTTTTTACGGTGCATTTTCATAGGTCATGTGACTCAACTCAATATGGGTGCAAATTTGATACATTTTTTGATACATTTTCAATGCATTTTAATAGGGAGAGGCATTTTTGTAACTGACCAAATATCCCCAAAAATGGGTCAAGCCGGACACTGCAATGTAGAAGTGCAACAGACCAGTGTGAATTTAAAGGGATGCATTTTTCTTGAGCTTTTCTTGCACTTTTTTTTAATGCAAAATTGCTTCAAAAACTATTATTTAAAAAGTTTGACTATTTATCACACACTCCTGCAAAACCATAACAAGATTTACCCCCCACCTAATCTATTTATAGACCCCTCCCAGACACAAAATTCAGCCTGGTTTTATCACAGTTGATGGAGAGCTTCTGACAAGCTCTCCATCAGTCTGATAACAAGAACGGAGCAGGAGAAAGTCGCAGTATTTAGTGCTTTAGTGGGATAAAAAAACACTGCATATACAGTGCCTTGCGAAAGTATTCGGCCCCCTTGAACTTTTCATCCTTTTGCCACATTTCAGGCTTCAAACATAAAGATATAAAATTTAAATTTTTTGTGAAGAATCACCAACAAGTGGGACACAATTGTGAAGTGGAACGAAATCTATTGGATTTTTGAAACTTTTTTTAACTAAGAAAAAAATGAAAAGTGGGGCGTGCAAAATTATTCGGCCCCCTTGCGTTAATACTTTGTAGAGCCACCTTTTGCTGCGATTACAGCTGCAAGTCGCTTGGGGTATGTCTCTATCAGTTTTGCACATCGAGAGACTGAAATTCTTGCCCATTCTTCCTTGCAAAACAGCTCGAGCTCAGTGAGGTTGGATGGAGAGCGTTTGTGAACAGCAGTTTTCAGCTCTTTCCACAGATTCTCGATTGGATTCAGGTCTGGACTTTGACTTGGCCATTCTAACACCTGGATACGTTTATTTGTGAACCATTCCTTTGTAGATTTTGTTGTATGTTTGGGATCATTGTCTTGTTGGAAGATAAATCTCCGTCCCAGTCTCAGGTCTTTTGCAGACTCCAACAGGTTTTCATCCAGAATGGTCCTGTATTTGGCTGCATCCATCTTCCCCTCAATTTTAACCATCTTCCCTGTCCCTGCTGAAGAAAAGCAGGCCCAAACCATGATGCTGCCACCACCATGTTTGACAGTGGGGATGGTGTGTTGAGGGTGATGAACTGTGTTGCTTTTACGCCAAACATATCGTTTTGCATTGTGGCAAAAATGTTCGATTTTGGTTTCATCGGACCAGAGCACCTTCTTCCACATGTTTGGTGTGTCTCCCAGGTGGCTTGTGGCAAACTTTAGACAAGACTTTTTATGAATATCTTTGAGAAATGGCTTTCTTCTTGACACTCTTCTATAAAGGCCAGATTTGTGCAGTGTATGACTGATTGTTGTCCTGTGGACAGACTCTCCCACCTCAGCTGTAGTTCTCTGCAGTTCATCCAGAGTGATCATGGGCCTCTTGGCTGCATCTCTGATCAGTCTTCTCCTTGTCTGAGCTGAAAGTTTAGAGGGACAGCCAGGTCTTGGTAGATTTGCAGTGGTCTGATACTCCTTCCATTTCAAAATGATCGCTTGCACAGTGCTCCTTGGGATGTTTAAAGCTTGGGAAATCTTTTTGTATCCAAATCCGGCTTTAAACTTCTCCACAACAGTATTACGGACCTGCCTGGTGTGTTCCTTGGTCTTCATGATGCTCTCTGCGCTTTCAACAGAACCCTGAGACTATCACAGAGCAGGTGCATTTATACAGAGACTTGATTACACACAGGTGGATTCTATTTATCACCATCAGTCATTTAGGACAACATTGGATCATTAAGAGATCCTCGCTGAACTTCTGGAGTGAGTTTGCTGCACTGAAAGTAAAGGGGCCGAATAATTTTGCACGCACCATTTTTCAGTTTTTTATTTGCTAAAAAAGTTTAAAATATCCAATAGATTTCGTTCCACTTCACAATTGTGTCCCACTTGTTGGTGATTCTTCACAAAAAATTAAAATTTTATATCTTTATGTTTTGAAGCCTGAAATGTGGCAAAAGGATGAAAAGTTCAAGGGGGCCGAATACTTTCGCAAGGCACTGTATGTGCCCAGATGAAATTTTCATGAATCTGGTTTACATCCACTTTAAGTTTTAGGCCCCTTTCACACTGAGGCGTTTTTACAGCGTTTTCGCGGTAAAAATAGCGCTGTAATAACGCCTGAAATAATCCTGCCCCAGCATTCTCAATGTGAAATCTCTGAGGGCTTTCACATTGAGGCGTTTTGCTGGCTGGGCGTTGAAAAAAATCCTGCAAACAGCTTTTTTAGAGCAACTTTAGGGCGCATAAAATAGCGCTGTAAAAACGCCTATCCCCATTGAAATGAATGGGATTCGCGGTAAAAACGCGGTAAAAACACATAGGCATAAGCGTTGTTAAAAAATAGCGCTAACGCCTATGCGTTTTTACCGCGTTCGCGCTAATTTTACCGCGATCGCGGTAAAAACGCGGTAAAATAGAGGTACAAAATCCTATAATTTTGGAGCGTTTTTTCAACGCCTCAGTGTGAAAGGGGGCTTAGTAAATCAAAGTTGGACTGAAGTTGCAGAGCGAAGTCTGATCGGAAGTCAAACTACTTTCATGTCAGAGCAGTGTAAACCTGGGCTTAGTGATAGCCCTAGAATTATCCCTCTCATGTATGTGTGTACGTACATACATACAGTGGTTACGGAAAGTATTCAGACACCTTTTACATTTTTCACTCTTTGTTATATTGCAGCCATTTGCTAAAATCATTTAAGTTCATTTTTTCCCTCATTAATATACACACAGCACCCCATATTGACACAAAAACACAGAATTGTTGACATTTTTGCAGATTTATTAAAGAAAAACTGAAATATCACATGGTCCTAAGTATTCAGACCCTTTGCTTGGTATTTAGTAGAAGCACCCTTTTGATCTAATACAGCCATAAGTCTTTTTGGGAAAGATGCAACAAGTTTTTCACACCTGGATTTGGGGATCCTTTGCCATTCCTCCTTGTAGATCCTCTCCAGTTCTGTCAGGTTGGATGGTAAACGTTGGTGGACAGCCATTTTTAGGTCTCTTCAGAGATGCTCAATTGGGTTTAAGTCAGGGCTCTGGCTGGGCCATTCAAGAAGTCACAAAGTTGTTGTGAAGCCACTCCTTCGTTTATTTTAGCTGTGTGCTTAGGGTCATTGTCTTGTTGGAAGGTAAACCTTCGGCCCAGTCTGAGGTCCTGAGCACTCTGGAGAAGGTTTTCGTCCAGGATATCCCTGTACTTGGCCGCATTCATCTTTCTCTCGATTGCAACCAGTCGTCCTGTCCCTGCAGCTGAAAAACACCCCCACAGCATGATGCTGCCACCACCATGCTTCACTGTTGGGACTGTATTGGACAGGTGATGAGCAGTGCCTGGTTTTCTCCACACATACCGCTTAGAATTAAGGCCAAAACATTCTATCTTGCTCTCATCGGACCAGAGAATCTTATTTCTCTCCATCTTGGAGTCCTTCAGCTGTTTTATTTTTTTTATCAAACTCCATGCGGGTTTTCATGTGTCTTGCACTGAGGAGAGGCTTCCGTCGGGCCACTCTGCCATTAAGCCCCGACTAGTGGAGGGCTGCTGTGATGGTTGACTTTCTACAACTTTCTCCCAACTGCATCTCTGGAGCTCAGCTACAGTGATCTTTGGGTTCTTCTTTACCTCTCTCACCAAGGCTCTTCTCCCCGATAGCTCAGTTTGGCTGGACGGCCAGCTCTAGGAAAGGTTCTGGTCATCCCAAACGTCTTCCATTTAAGGATTATGGAGGCCACTGTGCTCTTAGGAACCTTAAGTGCAGCAGAATTTTTTTTAGTAACCTTTGCCAGATCTGTGCCTTGCCACAATTCTGTCTCTGAGCTCTTCAGGCAGTTCCTTTTGACCTCATGATTCTCATCTGCTCTGACATGCACTGTGAGCTGTAAGGTCTTATATAGACAGGTGTGTGGCTTTCCTAATCAAGTCCAATCAGTATAATCAAACACAGCTGGGCTCGAAGGTGTAGACCCATCTCAAGGATGATCAGAAGAAATGGACAGCACCTGAGTTAAATATGAGTGTCACAGCAAAGGGTCTGAATACTTAGGACCATGTGATATTTCAGTTTTCTTTTTTAACTACTTGCTTACTGGGCACATATACCCCCTTCCTGCCCAGGCGAAATTTCAGCTTTCGGCACTGTCACGCTTTGAATGACAATTGCGCGGTCGTGCGACGTGGCTCCCAAACAAAATTGACGTGTTTTTTTTTTTTTTTCCACAAATAGAGCTTACTTTTGGTGGTGTTTGATCACCTCTGCGGTTTTAATTTTTTGCGCTACAAACAAAGAAATGGCGACAATTTTGAAAAAAAACACTATTTTTTGATTTTTGCTATAATAAATATCCCAATTTAAAAAAAAAAAAAAAATATTTTTTTTTTCCTCAGTTTAGGCCGATACGTATTCTTCTACATATTTTTCGTAAAAAAAATCGCAATCGGCGTTTATTGATTGGTTTGTGCAAAAGTTAGAGCGTTTACAAAAAAGGGGATAGATTTATGGCATTTTTATAAAAAAATGTTTTATTAGTAATGGCGGCGATCAGTGATTTTTTTTTTTTTTTTTTTTTTTTTTTTCGTGACTGCGACATTATGGCGGACACTTTTGACACTCTTTTGGGACATTCACATTTATACAGCGAACAGTGCTATAAATATGCACTGATTACTGTATAAATGTGACTGGCAGGGAAGGGGTTAACACTAGGGCGAGTAAGGGGTTAAATGTGTTCCCTATTAGTGATTATTACTGTGGGGGGAGGGGACCGACTGGGGGAGGAGACCGATCTGTGTCCCTATGTACAAGGGACACAGCATCGGTTTCCTCTCTCCCTGACAGGACATGGATCTGTGTGTTTACACACACAGATCCATGTCCTTGTCTGTGTAACCGCCGATCGCGGGTGCCTGGCAGACATCGCGGCCGCCAGGTACGCGCATCGGCATTACAGTGACGCGCCCCCCAGTGGCCAAAGTAGCGGAGGCCGTAAAAAGACGGCCTCCCGGATTTGTAGAACCACCTCACGGCCGTATATAGTCGTACGGCCGGCGCAAGGTGGTTAATAAATCTGCAAAAATGTCAACAATTCTGTGTTTTTCTGTCAATATGGGGTGCTGTGTGTACATTAATGAGGGGGGAAAAAATGACCTTAAATGATTTTAGCAAATGGCTGCTATAAGCCGAGGCACCTAATTTTACCACCAAAAAATGGGGAAAACATATTGACTCGAGTATAAGCCTAGGGTGTCCATCTGCATGCCTCAATTTGCCTCACTGTGTCCGTGCGCATGCCTCGCTGTGCCCATGCCTCGACTGACATTTAACATGGAAGGGGTGCCCGGCTTTGAAAAATTGGTGCTCCCCTGCCGTAGGTCCCCCAGACAAAGACCTTTTCACACTTATAGAGGAGAAATGGGGCTACATGTGTGCCAAGATTCGGGTCCAGGGGACCTACGACCGGCCAGTACCGGGTCCCCAAAGTCACCAGAGAAATGACCGTTTAACATGGGAGTCTGTGGAAGGGGTGCCCGGCTTTGAAAAATCGTTGCTCCCCGGCCGTAGGTCTCCCGGACAACAAACTCCCCCCCCCCCCCTTTAGAGGAAGAGTAAGGCTACATGTGTGGCAAGTTTTGGGTCCAGGGGACATACGGCCGGCCGGTACCGGGTCCCCAAATTCCGGGAGATCAGGAGCAAAAAGGTGATTCGAGTATAAGCCGACCTATACGCGAGTGTATATACGGTACCAAAGAGTGAAAAATGTAAGGGGGTCTAAATACTTTCCGTACCCTATTTATATATAAAGAGATGCTTTTCCTTTAGCTATACTTGAAATTAGCTTACACTTTTTTTAAGTTGTATCTAAACCCAAAAACAAAATAGATAGTATTGCAGCTTACCTTTCCTTAGATGTGGTGGCTGCATTAATTTTTTGTTTTCCTTTTTCTAATGATCGACTTTTCATGAATGGGCTGCTTGGAAAAAATTGCTTTGATCGGCGCATGCAGCCAATTGGCTGCAGCACTGATCAGTGTATTCTGATGGCGAGGGAGTCCCGCTGTCAGAAAACAATGACACAGCAATGATTCTTCCTGCATCCACCTCGATTTTGTGTGGATGGGGGGGGGGGGAATCGGTTCAGTTTTTTCATTCTGCCAGCAAGTGAAAAAACAAAAACGAAACCACTTATGGGCAATAACACGCAATAAATACAGGCAGTTGATCCACTTTTTTTACCGCCCACCTAAAATTCTACCATGGCAGCTGGAGGGGTTTGTACGCACACTGCTGTCACTTGCTCATTGAATTCAATGGGACCACACTGGAGCTGTGAGCAGAGTTTGGGATGGGGCATATAATCTTCGACTGCAATGGTGCTGCACATGTGACCAGTTATAACACCAGCCATTGGATGGTTTGACAGTTTGCTTGAGAGCACAACCAATGGGAGTGTTGGGCTTCATGTACACTGCTGCTGGTAAACTGACATTTAGGAGCAGTTTGGCATTTTTCTCTTATCGTCCATGGACTGACACAGCTGGATACTGTAAACGTGTGGGTATATGTCCCTGCTCGCAGGAGAAGATCTAGGCAGAATGTTAGATGTTAAAACATTCTAGAACAAACCAGAGCTTAACAGCCCCGCCCAGGGGGGCGGTCCCTCCGGACATTACCCTCCCACCTGCAGCTAGCAGACTCCAGTTTTTTTTCTGCCTAGCAGAAGGAGAAGACGTGGCTCTCTCAGGAGCCAATCTCCTGGAAGATTTTACTTTTAAATTTTATTCCTTTGGGAATTTTATTATTTTATTTTTGAGACCTTCAATCAACTGTCGGCTGGGCAACAGGTTGGGTACACTAGTATCCCCGTAGTCTTCCCTGTCCGACCATCGAGCGTGCTGATCCTCGCCTTGTGTGCGTGAGACTCAGTTCACGACATACTCCAGGGGTGGCCGGGTTGCTTTCATGCTCCCGCGGTCCTCTCAAGATTGAACAGTACCTGACTGACTGTATCTCTCGCGGTGGACCGGGCCGACAGCTACGCAGTACGACTCTGTGATAGGTCTGTCTGAAACAAGCCAGTGGGTCCCTGAAAGGGACGGGTAAGTAGTCTCTCCTACTGCAGGTGAGTACATGCTGGCTGTGTTTCTGTGTGTGGGGGTTTATCCCTGTCTCCCCCCTGTTATACTGCTCTCTGCACCCTGTACTGGTGCTGTGGGGTGCTTGGGGGGTCACTCTGGCCTGGCTGGGCGCTCATGTCTGCATTTTTTTCTGGTGTGTGAGGTGATTATTGCGTGCGCCATTGGCGCGCATTAGAGCTTTGAATTTCGCGCTCGGCAGCCATCTTGGCGTTCAGTGGCGCAGTTATAGCTGCGGCCAGCGGCCATTTTCTTGTGGCCACCGCGCATTTATTTCTGGCGGCGGCGCGAATCCCCTCACAATCTCCTCACAGACTGAGCTGTCCTTAAAGCGGAGGTTCACCCACATTTTTAACTTTCCTTTCAGCTGTCCGTCTTAGTAAGAATAAAAATAGAACACTAACCTTTTTTTTTTTTTCTCTGTAGTTTTCTTTCTTCTAGATTCTTTGCTTCTACTTCCGGGATTTCCTCCCGCGGGAGTAGGCGTGTCCTTCGCTGGGCTATTGTTCCGCAATGCCTCCTGGGAGCAAATTGTCCTGCTTCCCAGGAGTAATATTGTACCGCCTTCCTTTGAGACATCACGATAATGTAATCGTCACGTGACTCGTCGACCCGGTCACGTGACGACGGCGGATCTAATTCCGCCATTTTTAACAAGGGCACGCAGGTGTATTTTAACTGTTGATGCCCGTTGTGATGGCAACCAGGAAGTGTTGACGGCGCTGCTCGCCGTCAACACTGAGCGTGCGCGAGATCCAGCGATGAATGCCGGGAGACAAGCATTCATCGCTACCCGGAAGAATATGCTTGTGGGCTTCAAGATGCCCACAAGCAAAATGGGAAATACATGCAATTTTTTATAAAGTGTTTTTTCTGCGCAAAACGGACGGGGGATGCATGGAAGCACAGGAGAAGTGAGTTAATAAAAGACACATTGTAAAGCATAGAATGCATAGAAGAAAAAAAAAGTTGGGGACCGCGGAACCTCCGCTTTAAGGGTTGGTGGGTCCTCCCGGTTATCCCCTCCTCAGCGTAGCCAGTGGGTGGACTGTATATTCACTGTATAGTGTATAAGGTCTCAGAGGGTGGCGTTATGGAGTCTGATACACCTGCTCTCCACACTTGCCTGGGGCAACTGGCAGTGCTGCACAGTTAAACATGTTCATATGTTTCCTGCACCTGCGGTCCTTATGGACCAGTTGTCAGCAGTCCTGGAATAATTCCTGTCAGAATGGAAGCAGTGTGTGAGCAAAAGGAGCTATAAGCCCCCTCCCCCCACAAAAATCTTTACTGAAGGGGTGCTCTGAGTCAGATATGGGCCTAGCTACTATGCTCAGGACCCTACCTCCTGAATATTTAATGTTTATGAACAGGACATTCCTTTGTGAGGAAGACTCCAGTTCTGTGTCAGTGAATGACAGGGCGCCTGTAAGTGATCTCATTGATGATGTGAGAAACACACTCAGGCTGGAATTGCTGTGACAAGCTTTTCTTTTACACAGTTTCCTCACTGTTTTCCTCACACGCTGCCTCAAGAGCAGCATGGATGAGGGAGGACTTTATTCATTTATGTATCTAGTCCCTGTGAGCCTTATGTGTGATACCTGAGGTAACATTTCCCGCCATTTCCTGGGGAATGATTTGAGCTCTGACAGACACACGGTCTGAGGATCAGAGGTTACCTGTTACCTGCATGCTGCTTCGGCAGCACAGTCAAGCAGGTTGGAATGATACAGAGAAGATTATGCGCCTCTGCGCCATCATTTAAACTCATCCTATACCTCTACACTGCATACATTCACAGTGTATGTATGTGTTATTGGTCTCTGTGTCTGTCCCCACGTTCCAATGCTGTGTTTCAGGGCCATACATGATATAAACGTACAAAATATGTTTATGCACGACTCCAGATACATTCACAGTATATGTATGTATTATGCTCTCTGGGTTGGCAGGGGCTCCGGTGTCCTCCCGCACTCTCATGGTATGTGCGCTTTGGCTCTCTGCACAGTATAGACATGTTCAATATGTTTATTGCACATATTATACATGTTTACAGTATGGGTATACTGTTTGCGTGGGGTTCCTCCGGGTACAGCATAAACATGTGCAATATGTTGATTCACATGCTATCGTTCCTACACGGTATCTGTGTGCTATCTGCGAGGAGTCCTTCTGAGTGTTCCGGTTTCCTCCCACGCGCTGACGGTATGTGCGCCTTTTGGCCTTCTGCACAGTTATAGCATGCGTGATAAACATTGAACATGTTTAATACCTACACGGGTACTCCGGTTCCCTCCCACACTCCATTGGTATGGGCGATTCGGCGCTATGCACAGTCTAAATTTGTGCGATTGGATATCCACATACTAACATACCTACTCGGTATGTCTTTGCAGTCTACGTGGGTTTCCGCCCACGCTACATGACATGCATGCCTTTGGTGCAATACACAATGTAAACATACACATTTATGTTTATACACTACACTAAATACATTCACAGTAGTTGTAGGTATTGCATTCTCTGAGTATGCGTGGGGTACTTCGGTTCCTCCCACGCGCCAACAGTGTGCGCGCCTTCGGTGCTATGCACACATGGGCTTGTGCAAAATGTTTAGCACACATACTATAATACCATACACGGTATGCGTATGCAGTCTGCATGGGTTTCATCCGGGTGCTCAGGTTTCTCCCCTGCGTTCCAATGGTGTGCGCTTTCTCAGCGCTATGCACAGTATAAACATGTGCAATTTGTTTATTCGCAGGCTAACATACCTACACGGTTGTGTACGCAATCTGCGTGGCTGGTTTACGTCCAGGCCCCGATGATGTGCGCGCCTTCGTCGCTGGCACAGTATATACGTGTTTAATAGGTTTATCCACAAATACTAAACTACATACGCCGTATGTGGTGGTATTATGCTCTTTGTGGCTGGGTGGGTTTCCTCCCACACTCTCCATTTGTGCGTTTGACGCAATACATAGTGTAAACTAATGTGTTTGCACAATCAGCACCTATCCATGGGTAGCTGCTGGATGGAGCATTGTCACAAGGATCCCTGATTTCCGGGGTATCACTTTCCACCTGCTTTCAGTGGTGATCAGAAGCGCTGGCTTGGACTGTGTTCGCCAGGCTGAGGTTAGCGTTACGCCCGTTAGTGGCTGCGTCTCTGGCATTTTTTGTAGCTCAATGACTGGGCAAAAGCCTCTGCTTCATCCATCAGTCGTCTAGCAGGTGCACTACAACTGCTTTAGCCTTTAGGGTCTCTGTGCCCGGGGTGGGTTTGCGCCACCTGTGGAGGCTGAGGTACTAGTCCTCTGACCGAGTTTCTAGGGAAGTTCTGTCAAGTTGCCTTTATTGGCCAACATTTGGGGCACCCTGTACACTGGGGCCTCCCTTCTCCGATACATTGCGGAGTCTCTTTGGGATTTTCATACATCTCGCTGCAAGGCGGTCCTGTCGGCCGTGTGCATTGCAGGCGAAGGGTCCTTGCATCCGGAGGGGTTTCCACCTTCTTTACCGGAGGTGGGGGCACCGGAAGTGGACCTTGTGGCCTCTCGACTCGCTCGCAAGGTGGCAAGATCGTGGTCAGGTCCAGGGACCCCTGGGCGGACGCGTCAGACGCGTTGGAAGCCCGTGGGGGGCAGTATCGCCTGATATATGCTTACCTTCCGCTACTGTTGTTGCCTCGCCGGCTTCGCAGAGTAGGGGCTGAGGCCATTCCAGTGCTCCGGAACGGCGACATTGGTACGCCGATCTACTTCGGCTAGTTGCAGACATTCCTGGCGACGGCTTATTGGGGTGGACCTTCTGTCTCATGATCCCATACTTCATCCTGCTTTACAGTCCTTGGCTTTAATAGCAGGGCTGTTTAAAGCCAGGTGCTGAAGGACCGAGTTCTCTCGTATTCGGTCATCTCTTCTATGTTGTTGACACGGGTATCTTCCTCCAGAAAGATATCTCACCGTACCTGGAAGGCTTACATCACTATGTGCGAGGAACTTGAGTGGCATCCTCGGATGTATTCCGTTCCCAGGATTTTGCTGTTCTTACAGCGTGGTGTGACCCAAAAGCTGGCCTTGCATACCTTTTTTTTTTGGGGGTCGGATTTCGGCCCGGGCTGTCTTTTTCAACGACCGCTACCGGGCCATTCCTTGATTAGCACCTTTTGTGCAGGGGTTCGCCATGTGATTTCCCCCCCCCCCCCCCCTGTCAAGCCTCCTCTCCCTACTTGGGATCTGATTTTGATGCATCTCGGTTCTCTAAGAACATCCCTTTGAGAATATCGGAGAGATTCCTCTCTTGACCTTGTCCCGGAAGTTGGCCTTAGTAGCCATTGCTTCGGTTAGACGGGTGTCTGAGTTGGCGGCCTTGTCCGGCAAGTCGCCTTACTTGGTCCTCCATAAGGATATGTTGGTGTTGCGCCCACGACCATCCTTCTTTTCTAAGGATGGTCTTGGCCTTTCACCTTAAGAAGGACATTGTTCTTCCGTCCTTGTGTCCTCACCCATCGCATCCGTGAGAGTTTGCGCTTCATACATTAAGATGTGTACAAGCCTTACGAGTGTACCTGTCTGCTACTGTTTCCATTCGGAAATCTGTGTCTGGTCCAAAACAGGGCCGAGCGGTGTCGTCTGCCACCGTCTTTAGGTGGATCAGGCAGACCGTCATACAGGCCTATGCCCTTAAGGGGCGGCGCCTCCCTTTCCGCTTGCGGCGCATTCCACCAAGGCAATTTGTGCTTCCCGGGCCTTCCGACATCAAGCGTCGGTTGCACAAGTGTGCAAGGCGACGACCTGGTCGTCCGTTCATACCTTTTCAAGATTTTATAAGGTTGATGTGGCTGCATCTTCGGATGCTTCCTTCGGCCGCAAAGTATTGCAGGCCGCTGTTTAATGTCGCAACTCCTCTGTTGAGGAGCTCTGCTTGTTTGGAGTGAAGTTTTGATTGTTCCTTTACTACCGCTCCCACCCTTCTGATACTGCTTTGGGACGTCCCACACGTTTACAGTATCCAGCTGTGTCAGTCCATGGACGATAAGAGAAAATAGGATTTTTGTACTCACCGTAAAATCCATTTCTCTGACGTCCATGGACTGACACAGCACCCACCCTTCCTTTTTAAGGTTTGTACTGCTTTGTTACGAACTGAGGTCTGCTAGCTGCAGGTGGGAGGGTAATGTCTGTAGGGACTGCCCCCCCTGGGCGGGGCTGTTCAGCTCTGGTTTGTTCTAGAATGTTTTAACATCTAACGTTTTGCCTAGATCTTCTCCTGCGAGCAGGGACATATACCCACACGTTTACAGTATCCAGCTGTGTCAGTCCATGGACGTCAGAGAAAAAAAGCTTCTAAACTCAACAGCCTACAAACTATAAAACGACCCTGTGTACATGTACTGATAAAATAACAGGAGAGTTAAGGGGAAGCTGAAAAAATAGGATTTTTGTACTCACCGTAAAATCCATTTTTTTTTTTTTTTTTTTTGGAAGGCAAAAAAGTGTGTTCCGAACGGATGTTCAGAGGCATTTGAAACGCCAAATGCACTGTAACAGCTTGAAAAAACACGTTAACTCGCGTTTAGCCGCGTTTTTTGTTTACAGGCATTTTTGTAACGGAGATACATTTTTTTGACTATAAGGAAAAAAAAATGCTCCTAAATGCAAACGGACGTTTGTCTGTAAAGTTAAATCGTTCAGAGGTTGCAAAACGTCCCGTGTACGTTAAGACTTACATTTACGCCACGTGCCGGAAATGAAACAGTTTTTTGAAACTGGTAAATGGATGGGTTTGTTTTCGCTTTAAATGCAAAATCACCTTCCCCCTTTTTTTTTTTATTTTTTTTTTTTTTTTGTTAATTTTAGGACTCGTGCACACCTGCATCTCAAAGATGCTGCTCTTACAGGCTTTTGAGCTCTAATTTTTTCTGCCTGTAAACTCCCCTTCATGTTAGCCAAAGTGTCCATGCACACTATGGCTCTTTCAGAAGTTTACAGCTATTATAGGCAGAAAAAACGTGCGTTTTTTTGAGAGGAGAATCTTTTCGACCATAGAAAACGCCTAAGTGCCCAAAAAAGCGTTCAAAGGCTCAAATGCACACAAAAAAAAAGGAAAAATGAGGGGAGGGTTTCTGGGGGGAAATGCTTATGCTCAAAGCTGAATAAAAACTTGCAAAAGAGCACAAAAAAAAAGCACAAGCTTCTTCAAGCTTTTAGGCAGAGAAATAAAAGCTCAAGTGCCTGTAAAAGCAACTCCTTCCTTATTTAAAAAAATAAATTAAGCTGCAGTGTGCATGAGCCCTATATTTGTACATGGTACTCCATGTTTGAATGTCCTTATTCCTGGCCAAAATGAATTTTGTCTATTTTGTGTGTACATGCATAAACTAAATTTCTAGCTCCCAGAATGCACTTCCTATCTCTTCAAATTAACTTTGTACATGTGTATAATGCTGACCGGTAACGCAGATATTTGTATTTTTCCTTCTATATTTTTGCATGTTTACATGCCTGTGTAAAGGCACATTGAAAACCATGGTTTTGTCCCTTTGTTAACCTGGCAGGTAGACGCCAGTAAAGCAGCTGAACTGTGTCTGATCGACTACATTGGAGGCCACAGGAGAGATTTGTGGTCTAATAGACCCCTGATCTCTCCATAAAGAGGACCTGGCACAGCCCATCCTGTCACACAGGATATTTTTCATCCCTTGTTATTAACTATTTGCAAGGAGGCCAATTCTGACATTTCTCTCCTACATGTAAAAAAATCATCATTTTTTTTGCTAGAAAATTACATAGAACCCCCAAACATTATATATATATATATGGGTTTTTTTTTTTTTTTTTTGGGCAAAGACCCTAGAGAATACAATGGCGGTCGTTGCAACTTTTTATGTTTCACGGTATTTTCGCAGTGGACAATCGAACACTTTATTCATGCTTTAAAAAAAAAACATTAAAGTTAGGCCAATTTTTTTGCATAATGTGAAAGATGAAATCACTTTTATTCCTGTTACAAGGAATGTAAACATCCCTTGTAATAAGAATATGGCATGATCAGGCATCGTTCAGATATCCCCACACAAAGTCAAGGGCGTCATATGACGCCTGGGGGCGCGAAGTGGTTAAATAACAAAATGTAAAGTACCCCCGTGCTTATGCGCAAATGCGTATGCATGTCCCACATGCATATGTAACCTATGATCGCACCACATATTAGAGGTATCGCCTGAACGTCGGAGCAAGAGCAATAATTCTAGTGCTAGACCTCCTCTAACTCGAAATGGGTAACGTCGAAAAAATTTTTTTTTTTAAAGCATTGCCTATAGAGAGTTTTAAGTACCGTAGTTTGGCGCCATTCCACAGGCGCACACAATTTTAAAGCATAACTTGTTGGGTATCTATTAACTTGACACCCTATTTTTAGCCAATATATAAAAGATATTTGTGTGCAATAACATTTATTAAAGTGTATTTTTTCCAGACAAATTGCATTTGAAAAAAATGCTGCACAAATGTCACATAAAATTACAAAACCATAATTTTATTTTATAGGTCCTCCTGAGATTTATTATTGTTGTTGTTGTTCATTTTTTTGCAAAAGTTTTCTTTCTCTTATCGTCCATGGACTGACACAGCTTCTAATACTGAAACACGTGGGTATATGTCCCTGCTCGCAGGAGATCTAGGCAGAATGTTAGAAACATACATTCTAGAAAAAACCAGAGCTGAACAGCCCCGCCCAGGGGGGCCATCCCTCCGGACATAACCCTCCTACCTGCAGCTAGCAGCCTCAGTTTTTTTTTTCCTGCCTAGCAAAAGGAGAAGACGTGGCTCTCTCAGGAGCCAGTCTCCTGGAAGATTTTTTTATTTTTTATTCCTTTTTGAGAATTTTATTTTTGAGACCTTCAACTGTCGGCTGGGCAACAGGTTGGGTACACTAGTATCCCTGTAGTCTTCCCTGTCCGACCATCGAGCGTGCTGATCCTCGCCTTGTTTGCGTGAGACTCCGTTCACGACATGCCCCATGACTCCAGGCGTGGCCGGTGGGCTTTTATGCTCTGCGGTCCTCACAAGATTGAACAGTGCCTGCTGCATCTTTTCGCGGTGGACCAGGCCAACAGCTACTCAGTACTACTCTGTGATAGGTCTGTCTGTCTGAAACACACCAGTGGGTCCTTCTGGGACGGGTAAGTAGTCTCTCCTGTATCAGGTGAGTACATGCTGGCTGTGTTTCTCTGTATGGGGGTTTCTCCCCCCCCCCTGTTATGCTGCTCTCTGCACCCTAATCTGGCACTGTGCTGTGTGGGGGTGCCTGGGGGTCTCTCTGGCCTGGCAGGGGGGTTAGCTCATGTCTGTGTGCTGGGGCCTGTGATAACGTGGGGTGTTTGGAGACGCCATTAGGCGCATTGACTGTATTTTGCTGCGCTCGGCGGCCATCTTGCCGCGGATCAATGGCGCAGTTTACATGCGGTCGGCGACCATTTTCTTGAAGCCGCGTGCGCTTTCACTTTGGTTTTGGCCTCTATCGCCGCTGCTGCGGCGCAAATCTCCTCACACTCTCCTCAGGCTTCACTCGCGCTGGCAGTGCCGTGCATACAGCTGAGCTGAGCGGTCCTCTGAAGGGTTGGTGTGTCCTCTGGGTATCCCCTCCTCAGTCAGTGCAGCCAGTGTGTGGACTGTTTATTCACTTTTATGTGCATAAGGTCTCAGGGTGGTGAATATGGAGTCTGGTTCACCTGCTTCCCCACTCTTGTTAGAGGCAACAGGCAGTGCTCCAGCACCTGCGGTCCCTATGGACCAGTTGTCGGCAGTCCTGGAAACATTTCTTGTTAGGATAAAAGCGGTGTGCGAGCGTAAGGGCGCTATAAAGCGCCCTCTTCCCCACACAATCTCCACATGGGGAGTGCTCTGATTCAGATATGGGCCTAGCTTCTACTGCTCATGACCCTAGCTCTGAATATTTTTGAACAGGACCTTCCTTGTGAGGAAGACTCCAGTTCTGAGTCAGTAAATGACAGGACGCTTGTAAGTGAACTCATTAATGCTGTGAGGGACACTCTCAAGCTGGATGCTGTGGCTGAGGTACCTCAGGCAGGCGCTGTCTCCTTTTTTGGTTCTTTTCAAGTTTTTTTTTTTTTTTTTTTTTGTTACACCGCTTCCTCACTGTTTCCTCATATGCTGCGTCGCGAGCAGCATGGATGATACAGTGGTACACAGTGCCCCCCTGGTCGGTATAGCATAGGGGGGGGGGGGGACTTTATTCATTTATTTCTCTAGTCCCTGTGAGCTTTCTGTGTGATGTCTCTGAGGCAACAACAGGGTCTCTGCACCTGTGGTTTCCTGCCATTTCCTGGGGAACGCTCTGAGCTCTGACAGGACCACGGTCTGAGGTGTCAGAGGTTACCTTTTACCTGCATGCTGCTTCGTTGGTACATTTAAGCAGGTTGGAATGATACAGAGAAGATTATGCGCCTCTGCACCATAATTTAAACTTATCTTATAACTCTGCACTGGATACATTCACAGTGTATGTATGTGTTATTGATCTCTGTGTCTGCGTGGGTTTCCTCCCACGTTCCAATGCTGTGTCTTCAGTGCCATACACAATATAAACATACACAATATGTTTATACACGACTCTAAATACATTCACAGTATATGTATGTATTATACTCTCTGGTTCGGCGTGGGTTTCCTCCGGGTGCTCCGGTGTCCTCTCACGGTATGTGCGCTTTGGCTCTCTGCACAGTATAAACATACACAATATGTTTATTGCACATTCTATAAATACTTACAGTATGTGTATGCTGTCTGCGTGGGTTTCCTCCGGGTACTCCGGTTTCATCCCACGCTCCAATGGTAATGCACAGCATAAACATGTGCAATATGTTTATTCACATGCTATCATTCCTACACGGTATCTGTGTGCTGTCTGCGTGGGTTTCTTCCAGGTGTTCCGGTTTCCTCCCACACTCTGACGGTATGTGCGCCTTTGGCTCTCTGCACAGTTATAACATGTTCCATATGTTTATAACGCATACTATAATACCTATGCGATATGTATATGCAGTCTGAAACTTGTGCGATTTGATTATTCACATGCTAACATACCTACACGGTATGTGTGTGCAGTCTGCGTGGGTTTCCTCCGGTTTCCGCCCACGCTACATGACATGGGCGCCTTCGGTGCCATACACATTATGTTTATACACCACACTAAATACATTCACAGTAGATGTATGTATTGTATTCTCTGGGTCTGCGTGGGGTTCCTCCGGGTACTCCGGTTTCCTCCCACGTGCCAACGGTGTGCGCGCCTTCGGCGCTATGCACACATAGACTTGTTCAAAATGTTTATCACACATACTATAGTACCTACACAGTATGCGTATGCAGTCTGCATGGGTTTCATCCGGGTGCACCGTTCCCCCCCGCGCTCCAATGGTGTGCGCATTTTCAGCGCTATGCACAGCATAAACATGTGCAATTTGTTTATTCGCATGCTAACATGCCTACACGGTTGTGTATGCAGTCTGCGTGGCTGGTTTCCGCCCACGCCCCAATGATGTGCGCGCCTTCGTCGCTGGCACAGTATAAACGTGTTTTAATATGTTTATCCACACATACTAAACTACATACGCCGTATGTGGTTGTGCTATGCTCTTTGTGGCTGAGGGGGTTTCCTCCCACGCTCTAATTGCGCGTTTTGACGCAATACACAGTATAAACTATGTGTTTATACAATCAGCACTTATCAATGGAGTAGCTGCTGGATGGAGCATTGTCAGTAAGGATCCCTGGTATCCGAGGTACCACCTTCCATCTGCCCTTCGGTGGTGATCAGAAGCGCTGGCTTGGACTGTGTTCGCCATGCTGAGGTTAGCGTTACGCCCATTAGTGGCTGCGTCTCTGGCGTTTTTTCTGAAGCTTAATGACTGGGCAAAAGCCTCTGCTTCATCTATCAGTCGACCAGCAGGTGCACTGCAACTGCTTTGGCCTCTAGGGTCTCTGTGTTCGGGGTGGGTTTGCGCCACCTGTAGAGGCTGAGTTTCTGGTCCACTGACCGAGTTTCTAGGGAAGCTCTGACAGGTTGGCTTTCTTGGCCAAAAAATCGAGGCACCCCGTAAGCCGGGGTCTTCTTGGGATTATCATACCCATCCTGCTGCAGGACGGTCCTGTCGGCCGTGTGCATTCCAGGGGAAGGGTCCTTACATCCGGAGGTGTTTTCACCTCCTTTACCGGAGGTGGGGCACCAGATGTGGACCTTCTGGCCTCTTGACTCACTCGCAAGATGTCGAGATTCGTGGCCAGGTCCAGGGATCCCTGGGCAGACAGGTCAGATGCGTTGGTGACCCGTGGGGGCAGAATCGCCTGATGTATGCTTACCCTCCCCTACTGTTGTTGCCTTGCCTGCTTCGCAGTGTAGGGCCCGAGGCTATTCCGGTGATCCTCCATTGCTCCGGAACAGCGACATTGGTACGCCGATCTAGTTCAGCTAGTCGCAGACGTTCCTTGGCGACTGCCTATTTTGGTGGACCTTCTGTCTCATGGTCCCATACTTCATCCTGCTTTACAGTCCATGGCTGTTAAAAGCCAGGTGCTGAGGGACCGAGGTCTCTCGGATTCGGTCATCTCATCTATGTTGTGGGCATGGAAATCTTCCCCCAGAAAGATCTATCACCGTACCTGGAAGGCTTACAACGCTATGTGCGAGGAGCTTGATGGTGTCCACGGACGTATTCCGTTTCCAAGATTTTGCTGTTCTTACAGCGTAGTGTGACCCAAAAGCTGGCCTTGCGTACCATCGAGAGTCGGATTTCGGGCCGGGCTGTCTTTTTCAATGACCGCTAGCGGGCCATTCCTTGATTAGCACCTTTTGTGCAGGGGGTTTGCCATGTGATTTTCCCCCCCCCCCCGTCAAGCTTTCTCCCCCTCCTTGGGATCTGAATTTGGTGCTCTGTTCTCCAAGAACATCCCTTTTGAAAATATCAGTTTCCTCTCTTGCCCTTGTCCCAGAAGGTGGCTTTCTTTAGTGGCCATTACTTCTGTTCGACGGGTGTCTGAGTTGGCGGCCTTGTCCTGCAAGTCGCCTTATTTGGTCCTTCATAAGGATAAGGCGGTGTTGCGCCCACGACCGTCTTTCCTTTCAAAAGGTGGTCTCGGCCTTTCACTTTGAGGACATTGTTCTTCCGTCCTTGTGTCCTCACCCATCGCATCCCTGAGAGTTTGCGCTTCACACATTGGATGTGGTACGAGCCTTACCGGTGTACCTGTCTGCTACTGTTTCCATTCGGAAGTCTCACTCACTGTTTGTGTCTGTCTCTGGTCCAAAACAGGGCCAAGCGGTGTCGTCTGCCACCTTTTTCTAGGTGGATCAGACAGACCGTTATACAGGCCTATGCCCTTAAGGGGCGACGCCTCCCTTTCCGGTTATGGCGCATTCCACCAGGGCAATTGGTGCTTCCTGGGCTTTCCGACATCAAGTGTTGGTTGCACATGTGTGCAAGGCGGCGACCTGGTCGTCCGTTCATAGCTTTTCTAAGTTCTATAAGGTTGATGTGGCTGCATCTTCGAATGCTTCCTTCAGCCGCAAGGGTTGCAGGCCGCTGTTTAAAGTTGCAACTCCTCCGTTGAGGAGTTCTGCTTGTTTGGAGTGGAGTTTGGTTTTTTCCTTTACTACTGCTCCCACCCTCTTCTGATACTGCTTTGGGACGTCCCATGTGTTTCAGTTATTAGAAGCTGTGTCTGTCCATGGACGATAAGAGAAAATAGGATTTTTGTACTCACCGTAAAATCCTTTTCTCTGACGTCCATGGACTGACACAGCACCCACCCTTCTTTAAGGTTTGTACTGATTTACCCTTCTTTAAGGTTTGTACTATTTTGTTACGAACTGAGGCTGCTAGCTGCAGGTAGGAGGGTTATGTCCAGAGGGACCGCCCCCCTGTGCGGGGCTGTTCAGCTCAGTTTTTTTCTAGAATGTATGTTTCTAACATTCTGCCTAGATCTTCTCCTGCGAGCAGGGACATATACCCACGTGTTTCAGTATTAGAAGCTGTGTCAGTCCATGGACGTCAGCGAAAAGGATTTTACGGTGAGTACAAAAATCTTATTTTTATGTAGGAGAGTATTGCCCCAGTAGGCAAGTGGTTAAATGAAATCTGCTCTGAAAGCAATATAGGGACTGTCATTACTGATCTTAATAAGAATGCCAGTTGCCCAACTAAAGTCAGATTTAAAGAGGTTCTTAAGTCTGTACTGTAGCTGCTGACTTTTCATATAAGTGCACTTGCCTGTCAAGGAAACAAGCACCATCTTCACCCAAGCCTGTTCTTTGCCAGTCATTGTGTCCCAAGCGCCGGTGTGTCTAGTATGGAAAGCTGGTTGTGACATATAGCAGCTACGCAGCCAGCTTCCCACTGCACATGCACGCATCCCGCTGTGTGTTGTGGCTGGTTCTGCAGCCTCTTGGGAACTGATGTGTCTCGAGGTTTGCGGCAGGGACAGGATAGGGAATAACTTCCAGTGGAATTGGTAAAGTTCCTTTTTTTTAATTTATTTATTTTTTTTTAAGTCCTGATCTGCATACTTATTCTGGGTCAGTACCGGGGGGGGGGGGGGGGGGGGGTAAACGTTAGTCAGGCCACTAGAAGAGGTCAGCAACTAGCGCTTGCATATTCTGTGCGTTTGTTTTTTTAATCTAAAAGCAAGTGCTTTTGCCATTGTTTTGTTTGGCTATATGAGTGCTGATGGAAATTTGGACTGTAATTTCAAGTTTCAATTCACTAGTGCTAAAAAGCAATGCGTGGGGCCTATGTATTGATCATTTTGAATGAGTATAATACTGTTTTAGAAATTATTTAAATCATCAGTTTATGATAAGAGTACTAGTATAATTTGATAGTTAACCAATTATGCCCCGGACCATTTTGTAGCTAAAGGACCAGAGGTGTTTTCAGAATTTTGCACTGCGCTGCTTTAACTGGAAATTGTGTGGACATGCAATGTTGTACCCAAACGAAATTTGCGTCCTTTACTTCCCACAAATAGAGCTTTCTTTTAATGGTATTTGATTGCCTATGCGATTTTTATTTTTTGCGATATAAACGGAAAAAGACTGAACATTTTGAAAAAAAAATATTTTCTACTTTTTGTTATAAGAGAAATCGAATAAACTCAATCTTAGTCATACATTTAGGCCATAATGTATTCAGCCACATGTCTTTAGTAAAAAAAAAATGTCGAGCGTATATTTATTGGTTTGCGCAAAAGTTATAGCGTCTACAAACTAGGGTACATTTTCTGGAATTTACACAGCTTTTAATTTGACTGCCTATCTAATTTCTTGAGGTGCTAAAATGGCAGGGCAGTACAAACCCCCCCCCCCCCCCAATTGACCCCATTTTGGAAAGTAGACACCCCAAGGAAATTGCTGAGGCATGTTGAGCCCATTGAATATTTTTTTTATTTTTTGTCCCAAGTGATTGAATAATGACAAAAAATAAAAAAATTACAAAAAGTTGTCACTAAATGATATATTGCTCACACATGCCATGGTTATATATGGAATTGCACCTTAAAATACATTTTGCTGCTTCTCCTGAGTACGGGGATACCACATGTGTGGGACTTTTTAGGAGCCTAGCCGCGTACGGGACCCCGAAAACCAAGCACCGCCTTCAGGATTTCTAGGCACAAATTTTTGATTTCACTCCTCACTACCTATCACCGTTTCGAAGGCCATAAAATGCCAAAATAGCACAAAACCCCCCCAAATGACCCCATTTTGGAAAGTAGACACCCCAAGCTATTTGCTGAGAGGCATGGTGAGTATTTTACAGCTCTCATTTGTTTTTGAAAATGAAGAAAGAAAATATATATTTTTTTTTTTTTTCTTCAATTTTCAAAACTTTGTGACAAAAAGCGAGATCTGCAAAATACTCACAATACCTCTCAGCAAATAGCTTGGGGTGTCTACTTTCCAAAATGGGGTCATTTGGGGGGGTTTTGTGCCATCTGGGCATTCCATGGCCTCTGAAACTGTGATAGGCAGTGAGAAGTGAAATCAAAAATTTACACCCTTAGAAAGCCTGAAGGCGGTGCTTGGTTTTTTGGGGTCCCGTACGCGGCTAGGCTCCCAAAAAGTCTCACATGTGGTATCCCCGTACTCAGGAGAAGCAGCAGAATGTATTTTGGGGTGTAATTCCACATATACCCATGACATGTTTGAGCAATATATCATTTAGTGACAACTTTGTGCAAAAAAAAATAAAAATAAAATAAATTTGTCTTTTTTCCGCAACTTGTGTCAACATATAAAATATTCCGTGGACTCGACATGCCTCTCAGTATATAGCTTGGGGTGTCTACTTTCCAAAATGGGGTCATTTGGGGGGGTTTTGAACTGTTCTGGCATTTTATACACAACATTAGGAAGCTTACATCCACTCTTCTAACCACTTGAAGACAGCCCTTTTTTTACACTTTTTGTTTACATGAAAACATATTTTTTTTTTTTAAAGAAAATTATGTTGAACCCCCAAACATTATATATATTTTTAAAGCAAAAGCCCTACAGATTAAAATGGTGGGTGTTGCATTTTTTATTTCTACACAGTATTGGCGCAGCGATTTTTCAAACACATTTTTTGGGGAAAAAATACACTTTTTTTAAATTTTAATGCACTAAAACACACTATATTGCCCAAATGTTTGATGAAATAAAAAAGATGATCTTAGGCCGAGTACATAGATACCAAACACGACATGCTTTAAAATTTCGCACAAACGCGCATTGGCGACAAACTACATAAATTTTTAAAAGCCTTTACAGGTTACCCCGTTAGATTTACAGAGGAGGTCTACTGCTAAAATTACTGCCCTCGATCTGACCTTCGCGGTGATACCTCACATGCACGGTGCAATTGCTGTTTACATATGATGCCAGACCGACGCTTGCGTTCGCCATTGGGCAAGAGCAGGGCAGGACAGGGGTTGTTTTTTATTTTTTTTTAATATTCTTAATTTTGCTTTTTTTTTTTTTTAAATTGTTCCTTCCATATTTTTTTTTTTTATTGTTATCTCAGGGAATGTAAATATCCCCTATGATAGCAATAGGTAGTGACAGGTACTCCTTCTTCTTTTTTTTTTTTTTTTTGAAAAAACTGGGGTCTTCTAGACCCTAGATCTTTCCTCTGCCCTCAAAGCATCTGACCACACCAAGATCGGTGTGATAAAATGCTTTCCCAATTTCCCAATGGCGCTTTTTATATCCGGGGGGGGGGGACATTCCCTCCCACTGCTTGTAAAAGCAGTCCAGAGGCTAATTAGCCACTAGGATTTCTTTTACATGAAAGCCGGCCGCTGGCTGAAAAGAATGATACCAAGATGATACCTAAACCCGCAGGCTTCATTCTGGTATAAACATTCAAAGTCCAGCAACATACCAGTACGTTGCTGGTCCTTGTTGGACATGTATTGTAATCCTTTTTTTTTTTTCATGCAGCCAGTTGGCTGAACGAAAAAAGAGATTGATCGGTGGGTATGCCCACCATTAGAATACCGCCCTTCATCCACCCACTTCTAATGATGGGCATACATGCACCATTTATATATGCCGAAGCATGGGGGCATCCTCCCGCAAAAGTTATGCCGCACACACATGGTCGGACTTTTCCACGGGCAAGCCTCCGTCGGAATTTCGACCGTATGTACGCGGCATTAGGAGCAAAATCGCTCCTCCGCTCCTGCTGCCCCAATGCTTCGGCGTATATGCTTTTTTTTTTTAAACTGTGGTGGTGAAATCACCTCCTACAGCACTGGAGTCGCAGGAATCAGGCCTGTCTCTGCGAACGCTGCAGTTATGTGTGTTGTGTTTTTGTAAGTGACAGTGATCGATCGATACTGCACTTGGGTGGCCTAGGCTGGACGGAGGGGCAAAACGCAGGTGCTAGCAGGTATCTGGGCTGATCCCGCTAACACTGGGTTTTTGGGAACCCTAAATTGCTGGGGACGCTAGTATAGATCTGATCAGATATTGATCTGTTCAGATACTATACCACTAAGGGAGGTATATGCTTCACGCGTGGGTGTTGGCGTTACTGGCACTAACCTGACGCTGCCTGGGGTGTGACGCAGACCCTCTCTGACGCTAAAACCTAATTGATATCACCCGCCGGGCGATCAGGGGGTTAAACCTTTATTGGGTTATATACGGCGGGTGCCCTGACACTATAAAAAGCAAACTAACCAGCGTCACCCGTAACACTTATATGGTGATCACTGGTGAAAGGGTTAACTAGGGGCAATCAGGGGGTTAAACCTTTATTAGGTAATATATGGGGGTACCCGACGCTATAAAAACCTGAGGCGAACCTAAAAAAAATAACTGGCTACCTATCGGCATCACCGACACTAAAACAGCGATCAGAAAAACGATCGCTTAGTGACGGCGTTGCTAGGGGGTGAAAGGGTTACCTGGGGGGCGATCAAGGGGTTAAACCTTTATTAGGGGGGGGGGTTAGGTGGCTACACTGGACCTAACACTAACTGTAGTGTCACTTTTACAGTCACAAATTTCACTGATTGCAGTGACCATTTATTTACTGATCACTGCAATCAGTGACACTGTGACTGTGGGCTGGGGGGCGATTTATGTGCCTGTGTGTGTGTGGTGTCAGTGTACTGTTATGTGCACTAACCTTTGTGTCTTCTCTCATGCGGCGCTTGGTATATGTGAGCGCCGCATGAGGGATGACATCACTTCCTCCTGCCTGTGTAAACATTACACAGGAAGAGGAAGCATTTGATACGCCGGGAGCGATCGCGAGGGGGTGGCCAGAATCGAATGGCGGCCCCCTCATCACGGATCGCTCCCGAAGCATTCCCGGCCGCCCACTGTACCGGAGGGGTGTCCGATTGGACCCCCCACCCATACGAAGGCAGTCACGTACAGGTACGTGATTGTGCCTGTCCGTGCCATTCTGCCGACGTATATTTACAGTGGGGGGTCGTTAAGTGGTTAAAATTATTACATAATACTGCAAAATGGTAATGCACTTTCAGAAATGCAGCAGCTCCTATTTTTAAAGGGGGTTGTAAACCCTTGTGTTTTTTTCACCTTAATGCATCCTATGCCCCGTTGCTTTCCCCAGGTCTTGTCGGCTCTGCATTGGATAGATTGATAGCAGCGCAGCTATTGGCTCCTGCTGCTGTCCATCAAATCCAATGACGCAGCGGCCGGGGGGCAGGGCCGTGTCATACACTCGGTGGCTATGTAAACCGAGTGTATCACACGGGTGCGAGCCCACAAGGTAACTGAGAGAGCTTCCCAGAGGGGGTTAGCTCTTGCGGGGAGGAGCCGAGACAGCCGCCGTTGGACCCCAGAAGAGGATGTTCTGGGCCACTCTGTGCAAAACGAACTGCACAGTGGAGGTAAGTATGACATGTTTGCTATTTATTTATACATTTTTAACAACTGAACCTTTTAGTATCCCTTTAATCCATTGCGGTGCGTTGGGCATCCTTTTCAAATGAAGGGATTACTTTCATGCATTGCTCTGCAACTGACTGTCCTGTGTGAATGGGCCCTAAGGGCCAGTTCACACCACATGCAGTTCCGTACAGTTTTGTGTGCATTTTATCTGCACTAAAAATGCATGCAGTGTTTTCCATGTATTCCAATGGCTCTTGTTGGCTCTAGTTCACACCATGCAGTCAGTTTCCGGTGCAGAAACTGACTGCATGGTGTGAACTAGAGCTATTGGAATACATGGAAAACACTGTGCATGCATTTTGTGCAGAAAAAAAGCACACAGAACTGCGTCTGGTGTGAACTGGCCCTTAGGGTAAAAAATACACAATCCCATCAGTAGCCCTAGGAACAGGACCCACATACAGTAGACCAGGCGTAGGCAACCTTTTAGGCCCCTTTCACACGGGCGGACCGTATGTCCGTTTTTCACCCATCCGTTTTTCACCCATCCGTTTTTCACCCATCCGTTTTTCACCCATCCGTTTTTCACCCATCCGTTTTTCACCCATCCGTTTTTCACCCATCCGTTTTTCACCCATCCGTTTTTCACCCATCCGTTTTTCACCCATCCGTTTTTCACCCATCCGTTTTTCACCCATCCGTTTTTCACCCATCCGTTTTTCACCCATCCGTTTTTCACCCATCCGTTTTTCACCCATCCGTTTTTCACCCATCCGTTTTTCACCCATCCGTTTTTCACCCATCCGTTTTTCACCCATCCGTTTTTCACCCATCCGTTTTTCACCCATCCGTTTTTCACCCATCCGTTTTTCACCCATCCGTTTTTCACCCATCCGTTTTTCACCCATCCGTTTTTCACCCATCCGTTTTTCACCCATCCGTTTTTCACCCATCCGTTTTTCACCCATCCGTTTTTCACCCATCCGTTTTTCACCCATCCGTTTTTCACCCATCCGTTTTTCACCCATCCGTTTTTCACCCATCCGTTTTTCACCCATCCGTTTTTCACCCATCCGTTTTTCACCCATCCGTTTTTCACCCATCCGTTTTTCACCCATCCGTTTTTCACCCATCCGTTTTTCACCCATCCGTTTTTCACCCATCCGTTTTTCACCCATCCGTTTTTCACCCATCCGTTTTTCACCCATCCGTTTTTCACCCATCCGTTTTTCACCCATCCGTTTTTCACCCATCCGTTTTTCACCCATCCGTTTTTCACCCATCCGTTTTTCACCCATCCGTTTTTCACCCATCCGTTTTTCACCCATCCGTTTTTCACCCATCCGTTTTTCACCCATCCGTTTTTCACCCATCCGTTTTTCACCCATCCGTTTTTCACCCATCCGTTTTTCACCCATCCGTTTTTCACCCATCCGTTTTTCACCCATCCGTTTTTCACCCATCCGTTTTTCACCCATCCGTTTTTCACCCATCCGTTTTTCACCCATCCGTTTTTCACCCATCCGTTTTTCACCCATCCGTTTTTCACCCATCCGTTTTTCACCCATCCGTTTTTCACCCATCCGTTTTTCACCCATCCGTTTTTCACCCATCCGTTTTTCACCCATCCGTTTTTCACCCATCCGTTTTTCACCCATCCGTTTTTCACCCATCCGTTTTTCACCCATCCGTTTTTCACCCATCCGTTTTTCACCCATCCGTTTTTCACCCATCCGTTTTTCACCCATCCGTTTTTCACCCATCCGTTTTTCACCCATCCGTTTTTCACCCATCCGTTTTTCACCCATCCGTTTTTCACCCATCCGTTTTTCACCCATCCGTTTTTCACCCATCCGTTTTTCACCCATCCGTTTTTCACCCATCCGTTTTTCACCCATCCGTTTTTCACCCATCCGTTTTTCACCCATCCGTTTTTCACCCATCCGTTTTTCACCCATCCGTTTTTCACCCATCCGTTTTTCACCCATCCGTTTTTCACCCATCCGTTTTTCACCCATCCGTTTTTCACCCATCCGTTTTTCACCCATCCGTTTTTCACCCATCCGTTTTTCACCCATCCGTTTTTCACCCATCCGTTTTTCACCCATCCGTTTTTCACCCATCCGTTTTTCACCCATCCGTTTTTCACCCATCCGTTTTTCACCCATCCGTTTTTCACCCATCCGTTTTTCACCCATCCGTTTTTCACCCATCCGTTTTTCACCCATCCGTTTTTCACCCATCCGTTTTTCACCCATCCGTTTTTCACCCATCCGTTTTTCACCCATCCGTTTTTCACCCATCCGTTTTTCACCCATCCGTTTTTCACCCATCCGTTTTTCACCCATCCGTTTTTCACCCATCCGTTTTTCACCCATCCGTTTTTCACCCATCCGTTTTTCACCCATCCGTTTTTCACCCATCCGTTTTTCACCCATCCGTTTTTCACCCATCCGTTTTTCACCCATCCGTTTTTCACCCATCCGTTTTTCACCCATCCGTTTTTCACCCATCCGTTTTTCACCCATCCGTTTTTCACCCATCCGTTTTTCACCCATCCGTTTTTCACCCATCCGTTTTTCACCCATCCGTTTTTCACCCATCCGTTTTTCACCCATCCGTTTTTCACCCATCCGTTTTTCACCCATCCGTTTTTCACCCATCCGTTTTTCACCCATCCGTTTTTCACCCATCCGTTTTTCACCCATCCGTTTTTCACCCATCCGTTTTTCACCCATCCGTTTTTCACCCATCCGTTTTTCACCCATCCGTTTTTCACCCATCCGTTTTTCACCCATCCGTTTTTCACCCATCCGTTTTTCACCCATCCGTTTTTCACCCATCCGTTTTTCACCCATCCGTTTTTCACCCATCCGTTTTTCACCCATCCGTTTTTCACCCATCCGTTTTTCACCCATCCGTTTTTCACCCATCCGTTTTTCACCCATCCGTTTTTCACCCATCCGTTTTTCACCCATCCGTTTTTCACCCATCCGTTTTTCACCCATCCGTTTTTCACCCATCCGTTTTTCACCCATCCGTTTTTCACCCATCCGTTTTTCACCCATCCGTTTTTCACCCATCCGTTTTTCACCCATCCGTTTTTCACCCATCCGTTTTTCACCCATCCGTTTTTCACCCATCCGTTTTTCACCCATCCGTTTTTCACCCATCCGTTTTTCACCCATCCGTTTTTCACCCATCCGTTTTTCACCCATCCGTTTTTCACCCATCCGTTTTTCACCCATCCGTTTTTCACCCATCCGTTTTTCACCCATCCGTTTTTCACCCATCCGTTTTTCACCCATCCGTTTTTCACCCATCCGTTTTTCACCCATCCGTTTTTCACCCATCCGTTTTTCACCCATCCGTTTTTCACCCATCCGTTTTTCACCCATCCGTTTTTCACCCATCCGTTTTTCACCCATCCGTTTTTCACCCATCCGTTTTTCACCCATCCGTTTTTCACCCATCCGTTTTTCACCCATCCGTTTTTCACCCATCCGTTTTTCACCCATCCGTTTTTCACCCATCCGTTTTTCACCCATCCGTTTTTCACCCATCCGTTTTTCACCCATCCGTTTTTCACCCATCCGTTTTTCACCCATCCGTTTTTCACCCATCCGTTTTTCACCCATCCGTTTTTCACCCATCCGTTTTTCACCCATCCGTTTTTCACCCATCCGTTTTTCACCCATCCGTTTTTCACCCATCCGTTTTTCACCCATCCGTTTTTCACCCATCCGTTTTTCACCCATCCGTTTTTCACCCATCCGTTTTTCACCCATCCGTTTTTCACCCATCCGTTTTTCACCCATCCGTTTTTCACCCATCCGTTTTTCACCCATCCGTTTTTCACCCATCCGTTTTTCACCCATCCGTTTTTCACCCATCCGTTTTTCACCCATCCGTTTTTCACCCATCCGTTTTTCACCCATCCGTTTTTCACCCATCCGTTTTTCACCCATCCGTTTTTCACCCATCCGTTTTTCACCCATCCGTTTTTCACCCATCCGTTTTTCACCCATCCGTTTTTCACCCATCCGTTTTTCACCCATCCGTTTTTCACCCATCCGTTTTTCACCCATCCGTTTTTCACCCATCCGTTTTTCACCCATCCGTTTTTCACCCATCCGTTTTTCACCCATCCGTTTTTCACCCATCCGTTTTTCACCCATCCGTTTTTCACCCATCCGTTTTTCACCCATCCGTTTTTCACCCATCCGTTTTTCACCCATCCGTTTTTCACCCATCCGTTTTTCACCCATCCGTTTTTCACCCATCCGTTTTTCACCCATCCGTTTTTCACCCATCCGTTTTTCACCCATCCGTTTTTCACCCATCCGTTTTTCACCCATCCGTTTTTCACCCATCCGTTTTTCACCCATCCGTTTTTCACCCATCCGTTTTTCACCCATCCGTTTTTCACCCATCCGTTTTTCACCCATCCGTTTTTCACCCATCCGTTTTTCACCCATCCGTTTTTCACCCATCCGTTTTTCACCCATCCGTTTTTCACCCATCCGTTTTTCACCCATCCGTTTTTCACCCATCCGTTTTTCACCCATCCGTTTTTCACCCATCCGTTTTTCACCCATCCGTTTTTCACCCATCCGTTTTTCACCCATCCGTTTTTCACCCATCCGTTTTTCACCCATCCGTTTTTCACCCATCCGTTTTTCACCCATCCGTTTTTCACCCATCCGTTTTTCACCCATCCGTTTTTCACCCATCCGTTTTTCACCCATCCGTTTTTCACCCATCCGTTTTTCACCCATCCGTTTTTCACCCATCCGTTTTTCACCCATCCGTTTTTCACCCATCCGTTTTTCACCCATCCGTTTTTCACCCATCCGTTTTTCACCCATCCGTTTTTCACCCATCCGTTTTTCACCCATCCGTTTTTCACCCATCCGTTTTTCACCCATCCGTTTTTCACCCATCCGTTTTTCACCCATCCGTTTTTCACCCATCCGTTTTTCACCCATCCGTTTTTCACCCATCCGTTTTTCACCCATCCGTTTTTCACCCATCCGTTTTTCACCCATCCGTTTTTCACCCATCCGTTTTTCACCCATCCGTTTTTCACCCATCCGTTTTTCACCCATCCGTTTTTCACCCATCCGTTTTTCACCCATCCGTTTTTCACCCATCCGTTTTTCACCCATCCGTTTTTCACCCATCCGTTTTTCACCCATCCGTTTTTCACCCATCCGTTTTTCACCCATCCGTTTTTCACCCATCCGTTTTTCACCCATCCGTTTTTCACCCATCCGTTTTTCACCCATCCGTTTTTCACCCATCCGTTTTTCACCCATCCGTTTTCGGATGAAAAACGGACATACATGTATCTCTATGGGGTAGCGGATGAACATCCGCTGACATCCGATCTTATCCGTGCCCGCTATGCTCCGTTTTTCAGGATAGAAAAACTTCTATTACTCTTTCGTCCATGGACCGACACAGCTTCTCTATTGACAAAGTGGGTATTATCCGTTAATTAGGAGTGACTAGGCAGAAAAACTTGTAAAAAGTGTTGCATCACACCTTCTACAGTACCGCCCAGGGGGCGGACCCTCTCAGTCTGCATCTTCGCAGATCAGTTTTTTTTCTGTCTAGCAAGGAGTAGGACATGGCTCCCTTCGGGCCTATTGGTCCGGGGAAAAAAAAAAAAATATATATATATATATATATATATATATATATATATATATATATATATTTTTTTTTTGCTACATTTGTTGTTTCCTGCGATCTTCGATCAACTGCCGACTGGGTGACAGGCTGGATCCTCGATCCTTGTAGTCTCCCCAGTTTCGGCCATCAAGCGTGTGCCGACCCTAGCTACGCGCTGGGTTTTCCACGGGTGGCCGGTGAGCTTACGCTCCAGGGCCTGCATCGGACCGCTCAGCTTCGGCTGACCTTACGGCCGAGTCGCAGCAGCCTGGCCGGTGAGCTTACGCTCCAAGGCTTGCATCGGACCGCTCAGCTTCGGCTGACCTTACGGCCGAGTCGCAGCAGCCTGTCCGGTGAGCGTCATGCTCCAGGGCATACATATGATCGTCCCTTCTGGGTCCAATCACAGCATGCCTGGCCAACAGTCACCTTCCGTGCGCGGACGATGATCTGTTTGGAATGTCTTCCAGCAGAATACATGCAGGATAGGTAAGTAAAACTCCCCTGCCTCGGCTGGGTGATTTAGCTGGACATTCCTGGAGAGATCAAGTAAGTGGTTGTGGCCCCTTTCTTCCCTCTCTCCCTGGGCTTCTAGCTAAAGGTTGCTGGGGGTCACCTAGGGGGTCCCACTGGAGCGGGGCTGGCTGTAACTAACATTTAAAAGAAATGTCATTTTTTCTTACCTGTGTTTGTGTCCTTCCTCCTCCATGCTGTCGGCGGCCATTTTGAGGTGGTCCATGCCAAGTTTGGCCTCTTGTGACTGCCCGGCGGCCATCTTCCTGTGGTTCGGCCACACCCACTGGCCCCTATCAGCTGATCGGCGGCCATGTTTGTCCACCCTGTATGCAGATATTGCCGTTCGGCGGCCATCTTTTTGTGGGCTATGGCTGCTTGACCTCTATCTTCTGTCGGCGGCCATTTTCTTAGAGCCCACATTATCTTCCATACAGACGTTTTGGCAGCCATTTTGCGAGAGCCTCCGGCCTCTAGGGTGCATTACACTGGCGCGAAAATTCACACAGGAAGTGCTGATAAAAGAAGCAGACTGACACAGCAGCAGCGGGACAGCATCACAGGCGCAGCATAGCAGTACCTATCCAGGGTGGTGAGTCCTCTGGGTGACCCGGCCTCTCTGCAGCACAGGAGGGTGGCCTATTGATATCTTGCCTGGAGCCCTGTGAGTGTCAGCGTGTGGTCAGCATGGCATCTGAGCCAGATGTCTTCTCCCCTGAAACACCAGATTTAGCAGCTGGTGCCCCTGAGGTGTCTATGAACGCTATGACTGCAATCCTAGAGGCGTTTGCTGCCAGGGTGGAAGCAGCACACGGGAATACAGGGGGTAATAAACGCCCCCGTCCCCTGCAATCTTCTGGGGATATTTCTGATGCAGAACCAGGTCCAGCTACGGCTCATGGCCCAGATTCTGACGCATCAGAGACTGCAGACCGTGATGGAACGGACAGTGAGGAGGACTCCAAGTCCAGGTCAGTACGCGAGACGGCTTTGGTATCTGACCTTATTACTGCAGTGCGGGATATGCTAAAATTGGAAAATACTGCAGAAGCAGCAGAGACTCCGGTCCACTTGGGTTTCATAGACCTGCCCGCACTGCTAAGGTGTTCCCTTGTGTGTCTTTTGATAAACTCTTATACAAGGAATGGGAGAACCCACTGAGGGTCTTTACAGCCCCAAAGAGGTTTGCGGTACGGTACCCCTTTTTGAGGAGAGTTTTCTGAAGAAATGGACCTCTTCCCCCCTATAGTGGACCCTCCGGTGTCCAGACTTAATAGAGCCACCACAATTCCTGTAGAAGGGGCTCCTGTTTTCTAGGACCCTGTGGATAAGAAGGCTGAAGCACTCGCTTGCTACCTATACTCAGTGGTAGGCTCGGCAGTACGCCCGGCATTGGCGGGGGCCCTAGTGTCTCGCACACTTACTGAATGGGCAAGATTGCTACTCCAGGGGTTAAGGAGCGAGATGCTCCTCCTGATGAGATAACATTGGCCGACCTGTTGGTCCAGGGCCTTAGGTTTGTCTGCGAGTCAGACATGAATACTATTCCCCTGCTGTCTAAAACTTCGGTTTATGCAGTAGCAATACGCCGCCTGATCTGGCTAAAGGGCTGGTCTGCGGACCAGACTTCCAAGAAAGCCCTGTTGGATCTGCCTTTTAAGGGCGACAGACTTTTTGGGGCTTCTCTGGATGACATCATCAAGGATGCCACAGGAAGTAAAAGCACTTTGCTTCCCCAAATTAGCAAGGGTAAGGGGCCACGCCAAGGGCAAGGGCCCTCCTTTACTGCATACAAGTGTTTTTTTCGTCCCCCTAGGGCGACAGGGAAAAGACCCCAGGCCGAAAAAGCGCCTGCCCAAGGACAAAAGCGTCCCTGGTCCCGCATACCCAATAAGCCTGCGGACAAATTTTGCGTCCGCATGAAGGTCCACCCCCACCCAGCTCTCGGGTGGGGAGACGTCTTCGCAAATTCGCGACTCAGTGGACAGCACTAATCTCGGACAGGTGGGTTTGCGAAGTAATCTCCTCAGGCTACAAGATAGAGTTTCTCTCTTGTCCACCGGACAGATTCAACACCTCCAATCTCCAGCTACTACCGACCCGTCGGGAGGCCCTGTATGGGGCGGTCCAGGGTCTACTGGAACGCAGGGTAGTTATTTCAGTTCCAGAACTGGAACGGGGTTTTTACTCAAATCTGTTCATTGTGCCGAAGAAGGAGGGGGTTCGTCCAAGCTTGGATCTCAGAGCCCTCAATTGCTTTGTGAAGGTACAAAGTTTTCGGATGGAGTCTGTTCGATCTGTAGTCACGGTTCTCCATCCGGGGGACTTTCTGGCCTCCTTGGACATCAAGGACGCATACCTGCATGTCCCCATATACTCCAGACACCAGAGGTTTCTGCGATTTGCTATCGGGAAGGACCACTACCAGTTTGTGGCCCTCCCGTTGGGCCTTGCCTTAGCACCCAGGACGTTCACCAAGGTGCTCGCTCCGATTCTGGCACTTCTAAGACAGCGGGCTATCGCTATCACAGGCTACTTATACGACCTTCTGCTGAAGGCCCCTTCAAGCTCAGAATTAGAGGTAAGCGTGTCCATTACCTGTCAGACTCTTCGAGACTGTGGTTGGATACTAAACACGCAAAAGCCAGTATTGGTGCCCACTCAACGCCTAGTGTACCTGGGGTTGATTCTGGATTCCTCAGAGGCAAAGGTATTCCTCCCTGTGGAGAAGTTGCAGACCCTCCGGGCTGCAGTACGGCAGCTGACTTCCAGGAATTGGTCGTCACTCTGTTTTTGCATGCGAGTGTTGGGCCTCATGGTAGCCTCCTTCGAGGCGGTCCCATATGTTCAATACCACACTCGAGTGTTACAGAAGGAAGTTCTGTCCAGATGGAACAGATGCCCTTCATCTCTGGATTATCAAATCCGAGTGAGCCACCTAGTCAGGAGATCCCTGGTATGGTGGCTGACAGCACCGGCTGTAATGGCCGGGAAGTAATTTCTTCCGGTTTACTGGATAGTGATCACGACGGACGCCAGCCTTACAGGTTGGGGGGGAGTCTGGGGTGTCCAGTCGGCGCAGGGTCGCTGGACCCCAGAGGAAGCCCTCCTGCCGATCAATGTCCTGGAGATCCGGGCGATCAAGCTGTGCCTCTTCAAATGGTCTGAGACTGCAAGGGCGTCCAGTCAGGATCCAGTCAGACAACGCCACAGCAGTGGCATATGTCAATCATCTAGGAGGAACAAGAAGCTCAGCTGCAGCATCGGAGATCGCTCGCATCCTGAAGTGGGCAGAGAGGAGCGTACCGGCACTGTCGGCCGTGTACATTCCGGGTGTGGAAAACTGGCAGGCGGACTACCTGAGCCGCCAGATGCTGGACCAGGGAGAAGGGTCCTTACACCCGGAGGTGTTCCAACTCCTCTGCCAAAGATGGGGCACACCAGACGTAGATCTTCTGGCTTCCCGACTCAATCGGAAGGTATTGAGATTTGTGGCCCAGTCAAGAGACCCATGGGCAGACGCAATGGACGCGTTGGTAGCATCGTGGGGTCAGTATCGGCTAATCTATGCCTTCCCTCCCTTTTTAAGGCTTCTTCCTCTTCTGCTCCGCAGAGTGGAGGCAGAGGGAATTCCAATGATCCTAATCGCTCCAGATTGGCCTCAGCGTCCTTGGTACGACGATCTAGTACGTCTGGTAGCAGACGTCCCCTGGCGCCTACCACTACGGAAGGACCTACTATCGCAAGGTCCCATATTCCATCCTGCTTTACAGTCATTGGCTTTAACGGCATGGCTGTTGAGAACCAGGTACTGAGAGACCGGAGCCTGTCAGATTCAGTAATCTCTACTATGAGAAGTGCTCGAAAACCGTCCTCTAGGAAGGTCTATCACCGCACTTGGAGGGCCTACATCTCCAGGTGTGAGGAAATGAAATGGCATCCGCGTACCTATTTGGTTTCCAGAATCCTGCTGTTTTTACAGCATGGGGTGGACCAAGGGCTTGCCCTAAGTACGATTTAAGGGACAGATATCTGCCCTGGCTGTCTTTTTTTTTCAGCGACCCCTGGCGACTCACTCTCTCGTGAGTACATTTGTGCAGGGGGTCCGACATGTGGCCCCTCTGGTCCGTCCCCCGTTACCTCCGTGGGACTTGAACCTGCTCCTCTCGGTGCTTCAGAAGGCACCGTTCGAGAAGATTAGAGATATTCCCCTGTTGACACTTTCTCAGAAAGTGGTCTTTTTGGTGGCTGTTACGTCAGTTAGACGAGTCTCTGAGCTGGCAGCCTTGTCCTGCAAGGCTCCCTATTTGATTTTCCACAAGGATAAGGTGGTGCTGCGGCCGCAGCCTTCCTTTCTTCCGAAAGTCGTTTCGGCTTTTCATCTCAACGAAGACATTGTACTTCCATCCTTGTGTCCTCAGCCGTCGAATCCTAAGGAGTCGGCGTTGCATTCCTTGGACGTTGTCCGAGCTTTGAGAGTATACCTATCTGCTACTTCCCTGTTCCGGAAGTCAGACTCACTGTTTGTTTCGGTGGCTGGTCCCAAGAAGGGCCAAGCATTCTCATCGGCCACCATCTCTAGGTGGATCCGACAGATAGTAATCCAGTCTTACGCCTTAAAGGGTCAGGCGCCCCCCTTTCCTGTCACGGCTCATTCGACCAGGGCAATAGGTGCCTCTTGGGCTTTCTGACATCAAGCGTCTGTTTCCCAATTATGTAAAGCGGCGACTTGGTCGTCCGCTCACACTTTCACAAAATTCTACAAAATTGATGTAGGTGCATCTTCGGATGCCTCTTTTGGCCGCAAGGTTTTGCAAGCGGCTGTTTAGAGTTGCAACTCCTCCGTTGGAGGAGTGCTGTTTTGTGTTTGGGGTGAAGTTTATTTTTATGCTGTTACCACCCCTCGTTTTTTCTCTGACACTGCTTTGGGACGTCCCACTTTGTCAATAGAGAAGCTGTGTCGGTCCATGGACGAAAGAGTAAATAGGATTTTTTACTCACCGTAAAATCCTTTTCTCTGAGTCCATGGACCGACACAGCACCCACCCCTCCTTTTAAGTTTGTACTGCTTTTTGACGAACTGATCTGCGAAGATGCAGACTGAGAGGGTATACCCAGAGGGTCCGCCCCCTGGGCGGTACTGTAGAAGGTGTGATGCAACACTTTTTACAAGTTTTTCTGCCTAGTCACTCCTAATTAACGGATAATACCCACTTTGTCAATAGAGAAGCTGTGTCGGTCCATGGACTCAGAGAAAAGGATTTTACGGTGAGTAAAAAATCCTATTTTTTCTATCCGTCTGCCGGAGCGGATCGGATGAACACGGACAGACGGTCCGTGTTCATCCGATCCCCCCATAGGGGAGAGCGGCGCTCTGACAGAGCGGTCCCTGCACAGTGTGCGGGGACCGCCCAGTCATCCGCCGGCTCAGCGGGGATCAACGGAGCGATCCCCGCTGAGCAAGCGGAGGTTCACGGGGTGGATCATGACTGATCCGTCCCGTGTGAAAGGGGCCTTAGAGAGATTGAGATCTACTTTAACGACACTGATGAAGTCAAAGATCACCGGGCACAGTGTGCGGTTAGGGCTGGTTCACACCAAAACGCAATGCCTGAAAGGCATGTTCCATTTGTGGTATCCTGCACCGTGTTCAAAATGCACTGGCTTTGTGCTCTACTGCGGGTGATGATACATTTTGAACTCCAAATGTAGATCGCAAATGCAGTGGACAAAAAAATATTACAAGAGTGCAGGGTTCAGGAGGGCGTTGTGCTCAGTGCAGGGATCAGGAGTGGGGGTGGTAGTGGACACTGCTATGGGGGTGGCCCTGTCCATAGCAGTGTTGACTGTCCCCTTCACACCACCCCGCTACACACACGTGTGTCTGTCCCTCCTTCCCTCTCCTTCCCATAGCATTATACCTGTGCACACAGGAGACTGAGAGGCAGCACAGTTCTGGACAGGGGGCAGGAGCTGGCAAAGTGACTTTTCACATTACCAAGCTGGTGATTATTGCTTAGGACCTAGCAACCAATAACCTGCGGGTTAACTTGGCCAGCTCCTCCCTCCTTCCTGAGCTGTGCTGGCTCTCGCTCCCCCGCTGTTAACTGATGACAGCGACAGAGGCGGGGCCGAGAGAGGACGACTGAAGGCGCCACAAGGGAGGCTGAGAGCAGAGAGAGAAGGCGAGAGTCGGCGGCACAGACCCGTCTCCGGTCTGTCACCCACCCGTGGTTGACAGCCTGTGATCGATGGGTTGCCGACCCTGGCAGTAGACAGTACAAATAAAACTAACATTGAGATGCATATGATATAATTTTGATTTTCCGTACTCCACCAGTTGCCCAAGCTTGTAAGGCTACATCTTTATAGATTGCTTTCCAGTCAATCCAGCCATAGTTGGTGTACCACCTGTTGTTCATGTCATGACTGTCTCTATACAGAATGCCCTGTTTGTTCTTTAGAGGTCTAGGCTTTATGATATTATATGGGTCTTAAGTAATGTATTTATATCTAAAGTACTTTTTTTATTTTATTTATTTTTATATATGAATACAGCAGTTTATTTTGTTTTTATTTTACACTGGTCCCTGGTCAGTCATCAAAAAATATACTGGTTAAAAGAAAAAAAATAACTTGGTGCTTACTGTGTAACAAACTATTTTTCTGACACCGACACTGCTGCCTTTGTCTCAGGGCCAACTCGACTAATGTTTCAGATTTGTCACCACCTGTCATTCTCCATGTGGTCTGCTTGTCCATGAACTCCCTATTCACTTATCTAAAGCGTAGTAATCCCTACCATGCAGTGAATATTATTGTACAATAGGTAAATATGAAGGGTTATATGGGAGGTTTCATGATGCATTTAAGTGTGTGGTGGTGTTTTATACTTGTTGCACATAATGTAGTTCTTGGGATGCTTTTTAAACTTCCTTCACGGGTCTGCTTTCCTAGGACTGCTAAAATGCAGACATGTGTTGCATTTTATCGCAGCGCACTGTGCCTCATTGCATGGCACTGTACAGCAGCATAGCCTATCACACTGCTGTACATTGCCATGAATGAAGTGTATGTTTTGTACACTTCAAATAATGTTTGCAGAAAAACTCTTCATTGCAATGTGAATGGAGCCTTAAGCTGGCCATAGATGAGTAGAACGTTTGAATGAAAATTGAAACGTTCATTCAATATACCTTGTAATTGACCCCCCCCCCCCATCATTTGTCAGAAATTTTCAAACGATTATCAACATTTTTTACGATTGTTTTCAACATTAAAACATAATTATTTCGAAGTGATTGCATTGAAAAAATTCCAACATGACAGATTTTTTTTTTCCGGTGGTTAAATAGTGGACAATGGTGACTATTGTCCACTATTTAACCAAAGAAAATAAACATGGCTCCACCCAACCGGATGCCCCATTTATTTAGAGTTCTGTGAATCTGAGAACTAAAAGTAGCCTTTGTGTCTGTTGGCTTATAGCTCTCAATCAACTACCAGGGCACTGAGCGCTCTAGCTAGTGCATTGATTCTTCCTGTCATTTTGGATACAAGCAGACTGCTTTAACTGACAGTCTGCAAAAGCCCTGCATTGTACTTGCGATCTACTGATTACAAGTGCAATGCAAAAAAAGTTGTGCATTTTATTAAAGTGGTTGTAAACCCTTAGAATTTTTTTTTTTTTTTTTTAAACTACCTGTAAGAGAAAGGCATAATGGGCTAGTATGACTACCATAATAGCTCATTATGCATCACTTACCTTAGATCGGGGCCCCCGAAGCCGTCCTCGTCTCCCTCTTCAGCCGCATCCATCGCTGCGGCGATAGCCGGAAGGTTACTTACGGCTATCGCCGCACCAGCCAATCACAGTGCCGCTCCGGCGCTGTGATTGGCCGGAGCAGCGGAGACGTCACTCTGCGCATGCGCGCAAGAGCCGTCACAATCGGCTACGCCCAGCGATTGCTGGGAAGTAGCCGATTTTGTGAATGGGATTAACCCCATGAATGCACCGTTGTCTATGGCGCGGATGTGCCGTAGACAGCGGCGCCTGTCATTTTTAGTAAATATCTCCTTAACCGTGTAGGTTTAGGAGATATTTCTTGCACCTACAGGTAAGCCTTAATCTAGGCTTACCTGTAGGTGCAAGTTGAAAAAGTAGGTTTACAACCACTTTGTGTGTGTGTGTGTGTGTGTGTGTGTGTGTGTGTGTGTGCGTGCACCCCTCACATTTTGAAAATATTTTATCTTTTCATGTGACAACACTGAAGAAATGACATTTTAACATTGTAGCAAAGTAGTAAGCGTACAGCTTGTATAACAGTGTAAATCTGGGCTTGACAAATTTGCTTGGAATCTAGGAGCCAGCTAAAAAAGTTAGGAGCCAGGTTTTTGTTTTTTGTTTTTAACCGACAGCTTTATTTTCAATATTCAATATTTTTACTTTTTGCAATAAAACATATCCAATAAATGTTGGCCAAAACGCATTCTGCTACATATCTTTTAAAAAAAAATGAAAAAAAAAAATCACAAAAAGTGTTTTATTATGATGATGTTTATGTAAAAGTTGGTCTACAGATGTGTGTATGTATGTGTGTGTGTGTGTATATGTGTGTGTGTGTGTGTGTGTGTGTGTGTGTGTGTATATATATATATATATATATATATAAGTTTTTTTAATACTAGTAATGGCGGCGATCAGCAACTTAGAGCGGGACTATGATAGATACAATCTGCTACTGACTTCTCAAGTGACACTAATACAGTGATAATATACACTGTCACTGTAATAATGACACTGGGTAGGAAGGGGTTAACACAAAGGACAATCAAATGTTCCTAGTAGAGTGTGTTTACTATGTGGTGCTTTAACTAAGGAATCTGACTGCTTTTATTTCCTGCCTTGCAGGGACACGAGCGCCATATCCCCGCTAAGGGTCCGATCAGGTCCGCCTGAAAAACTGACAGGCGAACCTGATCAGACCGCACGTGTGAAAGGGGCCAAGCAGGGAGATGACAAATAATAAATTCATTTTAATTTAAGAAAAAACAGTTTTTACTTAACCACTTAAGCCCCGGACCATTATGCAGCTTAAAGACCAGAGGTGTTTTCAGAATTTGGCACTGCGCTGCTTTAACTGGAAATTGTGCGGACATGCAATGTTGTACCCAAACGAAATTTGCGTCCTTTTCTTCCCACAAATAGAGCTTTCTTTTAATGGTATTAGATTGCCTCTGCGATTTTTTTTTTTTTTTTTTTTTTTTTTTTTTTTGCGATATAAACGGAAAAAGACTGAACATTTTGAAAAAAAAAAGATATTTTCTACTTTTTGTTATAAGAAAAATCGAATAAACCCAATTTTAGTCATACATTTAGGCCAAAATGTATTCAGCCACATGTCTTTAGTAAAAAAAATGTCAAGCGTATATTTATTGGTATGCGCAAAAGTTATAGCTTCTACAAACTAGGGTACATTTTCTGGAATTTACACAGCTTTTAATTTAGGACTGCCTATCTCATTTCTTGAGGTGCTAAAATGGCAGGGCGGTACAAGACCCCCCTAAATGACCCCATTTTGGAAAGAAGACACCCCAAGGAAATTGCTGAGAGGCATGTTGAGCCCATTGAATATTCTTTTTCTGTCCCAAGTGATTGAATAATGACTAAAAAAATAATAATTACAAAAAGTTGTCACTAAATGATATATTGCAAAAAAGTTATGCCGCGTACACATGGTCGGACATTTCCACGGGCAGGGCTCCGTCGGAATTTCGACCGTATGTACACGGCATAAAAGGTTATGCTGTGTACACACGGTCAGACTTTTCCACGGGCAAGCCTCCGTCGGAATTTCGACCGTATGTACGCGGCATTAGGAGCAAAATCGCTCCTCCGCCCCTGCTGCCCCCATGCTTCGGCATATATGCTCTTTTTTTAACTGTGGTGGTGAAATCACCTCCTACAGCGTTTGGAGTCACGGCTTTATGTATTGTGGGAGCAAACGCTGTTGCTGTCAAGATAAATAATTCCGCGCTGCAGCTGAATGGCGCACCTGAAAACAAAAAAATACATACCTGAAAAGCAAGCATGATAAAACATTGCAGAATAGAATACAGTAAAAAAGAGCAGAACAATAGAGAGAGAGAGAGTGAAGAATAAAACGACAACTATATATTTTTTAACTAATGGTTCGGGTCTCTCAAAATGCGATGGCATCTTGGGAGACCCTGTGTAAGTGTGTCCTGTTCTGTGCAATGCTGTACCCTACGCTAAAACTTCACTTTTGAGTGGAAGCATTCAAAACATTTACCAATGCAAAGACCAGGATTGTCAGGACAGCGTGGACAAAAATAACGGGTGTCACGCCTAAATCCGCGCTTGCTACAGACACGACATCTTTTTTGGGGGGCTCGTTGGGTAGGGGTACTCTCGAGGACATACGGATAATGCCTCTCATGCAGCTGGCTTGTTGCATTTGGTAGGGGATGTTGAGGTGCAGAACCGCCTGGAGTTCTGTGACTATCTCATTCTGGAATTTTAGAAGAGATAACGTCCCGCCTGAAGCTCCTCTGTATAGCACATGAGCGTTCAGCAAAGCCAATTGGAATAAGGATAGAGACACTTTTTTTGTACCAGCGTCTCGCCTTACGGTCAATTAGATATGGCGCCAACAACTGGTCGTTGAGGTCCACCCCTCCCATATTTTGGTTATATTCGTGGACACAGAGGGGTTTCTCCACAACACCAGTCGCCGTACGAATTTGGACTGTCGTGTCTGCATGAAGGGAGGTAAGAAGGAAAACCTTTCTTATTATCCCTCCACTTCATAGCGAGCAAGTTATTACACTTCAAGCAGGCTCTCTCCCCCAGACTAAGACGGGAATCTAGAAGCCTCTGGGGAAAGCCCCGGTTATTAGGTCGCACGGTGCCACATGCTCCAATCTGATGATCAAACACGTGACTAAACAGTTGCAGGCTCGTGTAATAATTGTCCACATACAAGTGGTACCCCTTTCCGAATAAGGGTGACACCAAGTTCCACCCTATCTTGCCATCGCTCCCTATGTAATCTGGGCAGTTGACTGGCTCAACCTGACTATCTTTTCCCTCATAAACCGTAAAGCTCCATACATAGCCTGTTGCCCTGTCACAGAACTTATAGAGCTTGACCCCGTATCTGGCACGCTTGCTGGGAAGGTACTTCTTGAAAGACAAGCGGCCAGAAAATTTTATCAGCGACTCATCAACGCAGACAACTTGATCGGGAATAAACAAGGCTGCAAAACGTTTGTTGAAGTGGTTTATGAGGGGCCGAATTTTGTAGAGCCGGTCGTATTCAGGGTGTCCACGCGGACGACAAAATTCATTGTCGTTGAAATGCATGAACCGCAAGATCTGCTCGTATAGTTTCCTGGGCATTGAGGCAGAGAACACGGGCATGTGGTCAATTGGGTGCGTGAACCAATAAGCGCGCAATGACGGGAATTTGTGTGCCCATGTTGAGGGAAAGGCCCAGAAAGGTCTTAAATTCAGAAACCGTAATTGGTTTCCAATCTTTGGCAATGGAAGGCAACTGGGGATTAGCGGCGATGAATTGACAGCATATAAATTACTCTGGTCCACAATAGATCTATAGAGATCTTCCGTGAAAAACAGCGAATAAAAATCAATTGGCATAAAATCAGCTGTTTCCACCTAAATACAGGGTTGGGCAGTGAATGGGGGAAGTACAGGGTTCTGCAGAAGTGGTGGGGACCCAATCAGGATAGGCGAATTCTGCAGGAAGGGCACTATGGGCACGACGGGCCTGCCTTTGTCTTCTTCTTGGTGGCAGCGGGACACTACTTGTGCTTGCCACCTCGCCAGCTTGAACTGCACTTATGGGACTCCCCGCATCACCACGTGATACTGCAGTGCTGGATGTACGTCCAGGCTGTACTAGGCCGCTGGTGCTTGCCAATTCACCAGAAGGAATAGCGGCGCTAGTAGTACTCTGCTCCATGATACGAGAGCCCTGCGGTTCTTGCTCCTCAACAACCTCAGAAGATCGGGATCGGGTACGCCTGACCTTAGCAGGGACCTCATCTTTGTCGTCAGAGCTATCTGACATGGGACCGCTGACGTCACTGTCTTCTACGGGAAGATATTCTGAGCCTGAATCTGACAGATGCGTGACCTCCTCTTCACTATCTGTCATGCTCAGAATCTCATATGCCTCTTTACTAGTGTACCTTCGATTTGCCATTTTGGGCTCTAAATTTAGGGGTACACTAGTAAGATTCACAGGAAAAAAAGCACCCGACTGTCGTCAGCAAATATATCAAACGCTACAAAAAAAACGTTAGCGATCGCAGGGATCAGGACTGTCTCTGCGAACGCTACAGTTTTGTGTGTTGTGTTTGGTTAGTTACAGTGATCGATCGATACTGCACTTGGGTGGGCTGGGCTGGGCGGAGGGGCTAAACGCAGGTGCTAGCAGGTATCTGGGCTGATCCCGCTAACACTGCGTTTTTGGGAACCCTAAACCGCTGGGGATGCTAGTACAGATCTGATCAGATATTGATCTGTTCAGATACTATACCACTAAGGGAGGTGTATGCTTTGCACGTGGGTGTTAGTGTTACTGGCACTAACCTAACGCCCGTGGCGACGCAGACCCTCTGGCGCTAAAACCTAATATCAGCCGCCGGGCGATCAGGGGGTTAAACCTTTATTGGGTTATATACGGCGGTGCCCTGATGCTATAAAAAGCAAACTAACCAACCAGCGTCACCCGTAAAACTTATATGGTGATCACTGGTGAAAGGGTTAACTAGGGGCAATCAGGGGGTTAAAACCTTTATTAGGTTATATATGGGGGTACCTGACGCTATATAAAAACCTGACGGGTAACCTAAATCAGGGCTCGACAAACCCCGGGCGCCAGGTCGCCATTGCGACTAGAATTAGCGACCTGGCGCCTGGGGCAGCACAGCTGGGGTATCCTGTGTCTCCGTGCCCCCCCCCCCTCCGCGCCGCAGGATCGCGCCGGGCCGCGCCGGGCGGTAATTGAGGCCGAGGCTTTGCGGCCTTCTGCAGGCCTATGCTTCCTTCTGTGAACTAGCGCCATCTTGTGGTGGCAGTTGGTATGACAACCAGCAATGCTAATGGAGTTTCCCGGTTTGTTTTCCCCGCCATCTCCTTCTCTCTAATTAGAACCCCCAAACATTATATATATTTTTTATTCTAACACCCTAGAGAATAAAATGGCGGTCGTTGCAATACTTTCTGTCACACCGTATTTGCGCAGCGGTCTTACAAGCGCACTTTTTTGGGAAAAAATACACTTTTTTTTATTAAAAAAATAAGACAACAGTAAAGTTAGCCCAATTTTTTTTTTTTTATATTGTGAAAGATAATGTTACGCTGAGTAAATTGATACCCAACATGTCACGCTTCAAAATTGCATCCGCTTGTGGAATGGCGACTAACGTTTACCCTTTAAAATCTCCATAGGTGACATTTAAAAAATTCTACAGGTTGCATGTTTTGAGTTAGAGGAGGTCTAGGGCTAGAATTATTGCTCTCGATCTACCGATCGCGGCGATACCTCACGTGTGCGTTTGAACACCGCTTTCATGTGCGGGCGCTACTCACGTATGCGTTTGCTTCTGCGCGCGAGCTCGGCGGGACAGGTCGCGTTCCTGGCTCCTAACTTTTTTAGCTGGCTCCTAGATTCCAAGCAAATTTGTCAAGCCCTGACCTAAATAATTAACTGGCTAACCAGTTTCACCAGTAAAACTTATACGGTGATCACTGGTGAAAGGGTTAACTCTAGGGGTAATCAGGGGGTTAAAATAATATATGGGGGTACCTGAAGCTATAAAAACCTGCGGCGAACCTAAAAATAAATAACTGGCTATCTAGGGCACCACCGGCACTAAATACAGCCATCGGAAATACGATCGCTTAGTGATGCTGGCGTTAGGGGGTGAAAGGGTTACCTGGGGGGCGATCAAGGGGTTAAACCTTTATTAGTGGGGGTTAGGGGACTACCCTGGACCTAAAGGGGCCTAAACCTAACTGCCCTGCAACTTTTTACTGTCACAAATGACACTGATTGCAGTGATCAGTAAAAAAATGACCATTGCAAACGGTGCGCTGTGACTGGGGATGATCTGGGGGTGACTGGAGGGTGCAAGTGTGCCTACATGTACTGGTGTCAGTGTAGTGTTGGAGCACTTACTGTGAGATGTCTTCTCTCCTCGCGCCGGATCGAAAAGACCGCCGCATGGAGAGATGACATCACTTACTCTGCCTGTGTTTACATTGCACAGGCAGAGGAAGATTCTCATTCGCCGGGAGCGATCGCGAGGGGGTGGCCAGAAACGAATGGCCGTCCCCTCATCACGGATCGCTCCCGGAACGATAACCACCGCTCACTGTATAGAAGGGGGGTCCTATGGGACCCCCCAACTATACGAAGACAGGTACGTGATTGTGCCTGTCCGTGCCATTCTGCTGACGCGTGTGTGTATATATACAGTGAGCGGTCGTTAAGTGGTTAAATAAAAAATAAATAAAGGCTATTACCATACCAACCGTCATACCAATGGCCACCAAAAGAGGGTGTCAGATTCCTGAAGGAAGCATAGGACAGCTGAAGGCCACAAAGCCGCGGCCTCAATTACCGGCCAGCGCGGCCCGACACGATCGCGGGGGGGGGGGGGGCTAGTGTGCACGGAAACAGGATACCCCAGCTGTGCCGCGCCAGGTCGCTAATTCTAGTCGCAAATGCGACCTGGCGCCGGGGGTTTGTTGAGCCCTGGTGTAAATTTACTGTCCCCTTAAAATAACACAACACACAGCCATTAATGTCTGAACCGCTGGCAACAAAAGTGAGTACACCCCTAAGTGATGTCCAAATTGGGCCCAATTGGCCATTTTCCCTCCCCGGGGTCATGTGACTAATTAGTATTAAAAGGATTTTTTATATAAAGGGGGAGTGTGTGGGACTTTAAATAAGACACCTTAGACGAGGTGTCTCCATCTCTGTTCAATTTGAATAAAAAGGAGAGGAGGAAGTTGTGGGGCCTTGAGGCACATGAGTGCAACAATGTATCAGTTTAACAGCATAATAGTTACACAGGTTATACAAATATCTTGGCCATTGGCTCCGTATAAAGATACATGTTGACACTAAAATCTGCTGAATCCCATCATATATAATAACATGTTGACAAGAATGTCATGTTGGCTCTACGAGTTTCGACGACTATCGCCTCGTCGAAACAATACCTGTAGTCTGTAAAAACAATTATAGGTATGTATGAGGGCCAGTAAATTGTATTCATGAATGAATGGGGATAGGAGAATACTAAGGGAAAGCGCAAACTGAGGTACGGAGGAAGGAAATAGTCCAACCCCATACTTGCACCTTAGTGCACTCTGTGTGCAAATGGCGCTGTACCGGTGGTGATCATCGTGCATCCCCCTGCCCCCCGGGAGCTGAGGGGGCAGAGATACCCAGGGGGACTGGACATCAACACAGAACCTCCAACGGGATGGTAACGTCCACACTGACACTGCTGGTGATGCCGAGGAATAACCGTGGAAGTGTCTGTAAAAAAAAATGGGGAGAAACTGTGTTGTGGGTGTATGCTGGGAGAAGCGGACAAGAATGTGAAATCATGGCAATAAGCATGGGGGTTTGAAAGTGTTGGTGAGTAAGATTACAAATGTGTGTTAGCTCTAATGATGAATTGTGATTGAGGATAGGAAAGGAGTAGGATGAAAAAAAAGTTTGGGAAGGAACCCATAAAAGTGAAGTGCCAGGGGGAACAAAGGGGACATAAAGGAGTGTAATGTGAAAAGGAGCCATTGTCGCCATCATACGATGTCCAAAACTAAGGGTCAATTGTACCTGTCTATGTGCCAATTTAACAAGCTGGGGATGGTATGGTCTATGTGAGGAACCCGGCAGCAGCAAACATGCCCAAAACACGTGGGAAGCTATGAAAAGGGGGGAGAGACCCACGTCTCAGAACGGCATAGCCGCCCATAGCAACGAGTGATCAGCCTCTCCACAAACGCGCCATGAGATGGAAAGGGGACGCGGGCGCGATGACATCCGGACGGACGTCACGTGCACGACGTTGAGCATGGCGTCGATGTGCAACGGGACAAAATTATTACATTTATGTTAAACTGATGCATTGTTCCACTTATGTGCCTCATTTAAAGTCCCACAACTTCCCCCCTCCTTTTTAATAGTATTACAAGGTCTCAGGTGTGTTTAAATTTGGTGTGATTGCGCTCTCTCTCATACTGGTCACTGGAAGTTCAACATGGCACCTCATGGCAAAGAACTCTAAAGATCTGAAAAAATAATTGTTCTATATAAAGATGAACTAGGCTATAAGAAGATTGCCAAGACCCTGAAACTGAGCTGCAGCACGGTGACCAAGACTATACAGTGGTTTAACATACAGGTTCCACTCAGAACTGGCCTAGCCATGGTCGACCAAAGAAGTTGAGTGCACGTGCTCAGCATCATATCCAGAGGTTGTCTTTGGGGAATAGACATATGAGTGCTGCCAGCTTTGCTGTTGGGGGGGTGTCAGTTTGTCAGTGCTCAGACCACACGCTGGTTTTGACAAGTACCCAGCTCCTCCCACTTCATCTCCTGGTGCCGAGCGGAAGTTCACCTCTCCCCCGTCTCTCCCTGCAATCTTCTTTGACACGTCACAGGTCACAGAAGATTACCCAGCCATTCAAGACAGCGCAGCGCGACTCGCGCAAGCACAGTGCGCGCCCGGCTGTGAAGTTGAAAGCTGTCACAGCCGCGCGCCCACACTTGCAATGCCGGCGCTGTTGAGCGGAGGGAGAAAGGAGCAAGGTTTTGGGCGGCTGGATCGTGGGACAGGGCAGTGACTTTTTGTTAAGTCTGCTGCTACACTATTTGTAGCTGCTGACTTTTAAATAGGTGGAACTTTGCTTTAAAGAGGAGTTCCAGCCTTAAAAAAATAAATAAAAAAGTAAATAAGTCAGCAGCAGAATACTGTAGCTGCTGACTTTTTTAATATAATGACACTTTACCTGTCCAGGGATACCCTGATGTCGGCACCCCAAGCGGATTTGTCCATGGGCTCCGGGTGCAGGCGCCCACATCTTCACTAAGGGAACCCAGAAGTGAAGACTTACAACTTCACAGCCTGTTGCCTGCTGCGCAGGCTTGAGTCGCGCTGTGCATTCTGAATGGTCCCGCTGTCTTCTGGGACCTGTGTCTCTCCCAGAAGGCAGCAGTTAAGGAGGCGGGGCTGGAAATTTTGGAGCTCGCCGTACGATTGCATTGATCTTACCTGGAAGTGGGTACCTGGTTTTGACAGGTATCTGCGTTCCCTCCCAACCAAAAGGGGGCAAATGTGTGTGTGTGTGTGGGGGGGGGGGGGGTAGCAGACGAGCAGCAGATTGTCCCCTTTTTGGTGGAGCTCTTCTTTAATCTTATGTTTTACGTGCATTATAAAGATGTTCTTTTTCAGCTGTGAATGCACATAAGGTCAGCAAGCAAACCTCTATGGTTTAGATGCCTATATTCAGTGTTTTTCCTGTCAGGATTTATTAAATACTTTTTTTTTTTTTTTTTTTTTTTAAGTAAGGAGGCAGACAGGTGACATTTGATACTTCAGTGGTAAACCAGAAAATAAATGTGCCCACAGCCTGCCTGTACCGTTCGGCAGATGTGCATAAATCCTAAAACAAAAAACTTGTTGCAGGTAAACCGTGTGTGTGTGTGTGTGTGTGTGTGTGTGTGTGTGTGTGTGTTATATATTTTACACACACACAGTTTGCCTGGAGTTCTGCATCACATATTGAAGCTGGGAGTAATATGGCATAATACAGCTTGCTGAAAGAGTTCTTATTTGCATGGAAGGTGTGATATGAATAAAGCCAATGAATTGCGGCGTGATTCTTGACATCAATCTGATGTCTCTGGAGTGGAAAGACAGTCCTGGCACCTAAAAACAGAGCACCCTATGTGATCAGCAACTTTTTAGAGTGAATGCTGCATTTATATTCATTTGAGTTCCTGAGCACAGGTTGACAAGTGTGCTCCAGCAAAATGTCAGCCTCCTCAGTCCCTTCACACTGGAATGCAGTGTGGGAAAGCCATGTTCCCGCACCACATTCCGACCGCAACACCCTTTCGTTCTGCTGTGTGGTAATTTCAAGTTAACGCATGCCAAATGCACGTTGGAAAATGCATTGCGTTGGCCCGCACTAAATCACATGGTATAAAAGTACCGTGTGATGCCGTTGTTGCAGGTTTCAAAAAGTAGTGCATGCACTACTTTAGGTGCGGTGCGACTTCAGCCCATTCAAAATGAATGGGGCTGAAATCAAACTGCACGTGAAGCGTACAGGAACCACACAGCGTTCCTATGTGCTTCACATGCAGTTCTTAGTGTGAATGGGCCCTTATTCTGAGACCCATCCAAATATTTGTCTGTCTTCGGATTAGAATGTGATCTCTATCAGATCATTTTATTGGTTGCATCTAAAGCACGTGAGGTGTCTGTCAGGCCATTTTCATTATACGTGGACCCGGACCGTTGGTGCTCAAAATTCCCAAATACAAGGTTTCCTTCTTTTTAAATAAAAAAAAATAAAAAAAAATGTTGTACTTGAATATCTGCTCTGTGCAAGAATATTGCACAGAACAGTTCCTTACCCCTTCTTTTTTTTTTTTTTTCAGTCCTCCGCTTGTGCTGTCTGCTCCTCCTTCTCCAAGTGCTCCCTCAGCAAGCCCTGTGCTGAGGAGGCACCGATGCGGGCATGCTCCCAAACCGGCTGTGTGTTCATGGGATATACAGCGCGGCTCAGCCACGCACCCCTCCTCACCGACATCAGCATCTGCTGCTGCCTGGGCGAGTCTCCTGTGAGGAGGGAGAGGAGAGCGGGGGATCAAGAGAGGACCCGGGTTAGTGTTTTGGGGGCAGGGAGCAGATATTGGTTTTGTACCCTAATGCAGAGAATGCTAGAAGGTAAAAAATCTTGTGTTTAGAACCATTTGAAATTTTAAGCTCTTTGAAGGCAAAATATGTAAAACGCTAAATAAACAACAAACTTTAAAATAAAGCAGAAGTATGCTTACACTTAGGTAGGACCTGATGTGCAGTTAACCTACTAGTGCAGGTTGTGTGCTGACACTTAACAGTTTCTTCTTGTTCTGAGCAGACCTGGTAAGAACAGTAATGTGTGACTATGGGAAGAACATATAGGATAGGATAGAATATTTGATGGTGCTATCCTGCTCACAATGTTCATCTTTTTCCATTCTTATGATAGATGTGATGCAGATCCTACAGCTCTTGCGAATTATGTTATTGCCTTGGTCAAGAAAGACAAGTCAGATGAGGAGCTTAAGGCCATTTGTGCTGACCAGTTGGATGTTTTCCTACAAAAAGGTAAATGTGTGTTGTGTGGGTTTTATTTATTTTTTTGTTTAATGGTATTTCCTTATTAAGTAGCTAGCTAATTTTTACCTTTTCATAAACCACTGTGTTACGTGGACATTGAAAGGGCAGCATCACATGGACCCCAAACAGGTTGTATGCAGGAAGGTGACCTCACTGTGTTCTATAACAGGAAGAGAGAACAGATTTCATCCTCCTTGCTGTGCGCTCTGGCAGTGGTGTATTAACCACATAAGGACCAGAAGATTTGCCCCCTTAATGACAGGCCGTTTTTTGCGATTTGGCACACGTGGTCGTGCAACATTGTACTCAAACAAAATTGAAGTCCCCTTTTTTGCTTTTATTTTTTATTTTTTTTTCCCCCCAACAAATAGTGCTTTCTTTTGGTGGTATTTGATCACCTATGTGTGTTTTTATTTTTTTATTTTTTTCGCTATAAACAAAAAAAGGCTGACAATTTTGATATAGCAAAAAAGTAAAAAATAGTGTTTTGTTTTAATATTCCCCCCCCCCCCCCCCAAAAACAAAACAAAACGAATTTCTGCATTAGTTAAGGCCAATATGTATTCTACATATTTTGGTAAAAAAAAATCAAGCGTTTATTGATTGGTTTGCACAAAAGGTATAACGGATATATTTATGGCATTTTTATTATATAAAACATTTTTTTTGCGGGACTGCGACATTGCTTTTGACACTTTTTTTTTTTTTTTGACACTTTTATGGGACCTTTGACATTTTATAGAGCGATCAGAGATAAAAATAGCCACTGATTACTGTTTAAATGTCACTGGGCAGGGAAGGGGTTAAAGCGGAGGTCCACCCAGAATTTTTTTTTTACATTAAAAATCCTATAAAAATTTTTTTTATAGAAAAGGAAAACATTTTTATACTCACCCGACATGCCTGTTGCTACGCGGAAGTCCCCTAATCTGCCTCTAATGTGCATCTTCCAATCCGCAGCTGGTCTCCTTCCGCTTCCTCTTGTGAATGGGCCACGCTGCCTTCTGGGAACTGTGTGTATCCCAGGAGGCCAGCCGCCCATTCACAAAGCACCGTGCGAGTGGCGCATGAGTAGTAGGAAACGGGCAGTGAAGCCGTAAGGCTTCACTGCCTGTTTCCCTTAGTCAGGATGGAGGAGCCGGGACCTGCCAGCAGCGATCGATCGCCGTGGCGGGACAGACATCGCGGACGAGTAGGACAGGCAAGTGTCCTTATTAAAAGTCAGCAGCTACACTGTTAGTAGCTGCTGACTTTAAAAAATAAAATAAAAATCTGGCTGCACCTCCGCTTTGTGTGTTGCTAACTGTATGGGGTGACTGGAGGAGGAGAGAGATCACTGTTCCTAATAGGAGTGCGCATCTTCACTGGTCTCACGATTCGATTACGATTATCTGGTCAAAGATTCGATTCCGCGATGCATCACGATTACCGACGAGCTCTCACTTCCACTTGGGCCGCCTAGGCGGGCCTTCCTCCCTGCAATCTTCTGAGACACATCACAGGTCCCAGAAGATTGCCCCAGAATTATGCAGTACAGCGCAGTGAGACATGCGCATCCGGCTGTGAGGCTGCAAGCTGTCACAGCCAGATGCCCACAGTAGTATTGCCAGCGCCGTGGACAGAATGGAGGGTTCGGGTGGCCACATCGCTGGATTGTGGGACAGGTGAGTGTCTTTTATTAAAAGTCAGAAGATGCACTTATTTTTTTTGTAGCTGCTGACTTTTAATAGAACAAGAAATTTACTGAACTCTGCTTTGAAATAAAAATAACCTCACTCCCTTAAAGTGGTGTTCCACCCAAAAGTGGAACTTCCGTTTTTAGCACTCCTCGCCCCCTGACATGTCACATTTGGCATGTCTTCTTTTTTTTTTTTTTTTTTGGGGGTGTCCTCTTTTAAGTGGGACTTCCTGTCCCGGCCGCCTAGGTGACTCCTCCTCTCGCCCTAGGTGGCCCCTCCCTGCCAGCGATCTTCTGGGACACAACACAGGTCCCAGAAGATTGGCTGACCAATTGCAGAGCACAGTGCGTGCCTGGCCATTAAAGCCGTAAGCTATCATGGCCAGGTGCCCACAGTAGATATGATGGCGTCGAGGAGAGGAGGGGGAAAGATGCGGTGTTCCGTACAGCCGCATCGCTGGACTGTGGGGCAGGTAAGTGTCGGTTTAATAGTCAGCAGCTCCACTTTTTGTAGCTGCTGACTGTTAATAAACTAAAAAATGGTGGAACTCCGCTTTAAAAAGTGCACTAATCTGGGGCACTACAGGGTACTAGAATTCACGCCTGTGGCTGGTGGGAGGTCAGGAGGGATTAGAATCCACAGCAAACAGCCCTGTGAAGTTCCCTGTACTGTCTGTTGAAATTTCTCTGGGCTCCCAAGTTTGCACAATAGGAGTTAACACAGTGGAATGTGCAAACGGGAAGCCAGGGAAATCTCAGCACAGAGCAAGAGTAGGAGCCAGTGTAAGAATACTGCTGTTTAAAATACCCGTTTTGTAATATATGCCGTTATAATCCATTAAGTGGCCACCGCTGTATGTGCTTTTTTAAAATATATGCAGCTTCTCATATCTGCATTTCTGTCTGTGTATAGCTAACCGTAAATTCCTCTCGTGACTCTGTCCGGTCTGGCCCGCCTCTCACCTCACGTCTCTCGTTCTCTCTCCGGACGTCAGTGGGAGTTCTCAGCCCCGCCCACCGACTGTAGCTATCAGATCAGAAGAGAGGTGGGCGGGGCTGACGTCAGGAGAAACGTGAGAGGTGGGCCGGAGCGAACAGTCACATGAGCAGAATATACACTGTATACAGACAGAAATGCAGGTATGAAGCTGCATATATTTTAAAAAGCACATACAGCGGTGGCCACTTAATGGATTATAACGGCATATATTACAAAACTGGCATTTTAATAGGCATGCTTGGAGCGCTCTCCCGGGAGGGGCGGGGCAAGTCGGGGTGACGTCACCAGACATCAATTATTGGGGTCACATGCATCGATGCCGCATCGGGGACCCCCAAATCGCGATGCAACGATTAAATTCAGCACCCCTAGTTCCTAATCACTAGGCACAGACGATATCTCTCTTCTCCCCTGACAGAACAGGGATCTGTTTGTTTACACTGACAGATCCCTGTTCTGCCTGTCTTTGGAGCGATCACGGGTGGTCGGTGGAGTTCGAGTATGCCGGACCCGCTGGTTTGCTCCCCTGCTCATGAATGGGCATGTGTACGTGCCCCGCGTACAATGGCTGTGTTTCGCGCATGGGAGCCAACTTGCCGCAGTACAACTGCGATGGGTGGTCCGTAACTAGTTAATCACAAAAGTAGATGGACACAATTGCAAGTCCTTTTGGCAAATAAAACAGTTGACCTACAGTATTTGATTCTCAGCTGTGTATTTAGCCATTTGCCTGGATTTCTTTTAAGGTGTAGAGTATAGAAATGCAACGCTTTCAAGTCCATTTTGTGCTTTTAAGTCCTTCCTTTTCTTGTCTAACAACATCACTGATAAGTCCTTATGTAGTAATGCATGTTCATTAGAGCTGCACGATTAATTGTTAAAAAATCGTGATTGCGATTCAACCCCCCTAACAATCTTAATACACGTTGATTCACGTTAAACAAGTGCAGAGCCGTTCTCTGCTCAGAGCTGTCAAAGGGAAAAAAAAAAACGAATCAAATGTTCATCAAAAGCGATAAAGAAAAACGATGTATCGGTTCTTTTTAGATCAAAGCATTAACTTCCATCTGTAAATGAGGTCAGTTTACCCACTTTTGAGCGTTTCAAAGTCACGCGTTTTACCACCCCTTTTATACAGGTCACCAATGTAAAAAGCAGAAAAATGCCTGTAATCTGCCCCAAGGAAACTCGTGTTCTTTTTTGAGCTTAACCATTTAAGGACCGACCCTGTTTTTCAGACTCTGTATTTACAAGTTGAAAACGTTTTTTTTTTTTTTTTGCTAGAAAATTACTTAGGATCCCCAAACATTATAAAAAAAGAATTCCAACACCCTAGAGAATAAAATGGCGGTCATTGCAATACTTTTTGTCACACCGTATTTGCGCAGCGGTCTTACAAGCGCACTTCTTTTTTTGGAAAAAAATCACTTTCTCTTTTCGTCCATGGATGAAAACCGCTCCTTTAAATCTTGACCATTGGGTTATGTTCCTGTTCTATAGGAGAGGACTAGGCAGAACATGTTAGATATTTAACACATGTTACTTTAACAGAGTTGAACCGCCCAGGGGGCGGTCCCTCCAGACATAACCCTCCACCCTGCAGTCAGCAGCCTCTGTTTTTGTTTTTTTTTCTGCCTAGTAGAGAAGGACCTGGCTCCCTTTGGGGCCCAGAGTCCTGAAGAAATTTTTACTTTTTTATTATTACATTTTTTGGAGAATCTCCTATCAACTGTCGGCTGGGCATGACAGGCAGGATAATATAGATCCTTGTAGTTCCCCCAGTCCAGCCATCGAGCGTGAGCAGGCCTGGTCTACCTGCGGGGTCGGCCACGACATACCCCAAGGCTCCAGGGGTGGCCGGTGAGCTATACTCCAGGGTTCACATAATGACCGGGCGGCTTGCTGTCTCAGTCACAGTGGACCTGGCCGACAGCTACTTCGTACTGCTCGGTTGTAGATCTGTCCGGAACGCACCAGCAGGTCCTCGCAAGGATGGGTAAGTACGGTTCCTCCTACTTCGGTGGGATGGAACAGCTGGGCATTCCTACGGGGGTCGTTAGGGGGCTCTCTCTCCCTCTCCCTTTTTTTTCCTCCTCCCCTTGCGGGGCTCGCTGTGACCGGGTAATACCTTTTAGGGGGCTCCATGTCCCGGCGGGGTGCTGTGGGGGGTAGTAAATTTATGGGAAGCCTTTGCTGCTGGCCTTCTCGTCCACCTCGCTTCCTGGGCACCATTTTTTTTGAAGCGCTGGCGCCATTTTTCTGGGGCCTGTGCATTGCATTGCAAATCCCATTGGCGGCCTTTTTGCCGTGGCTGCGCTATGATGCAGGTCTACAATTGCGGGCGGACATTTTCTTGTAGTCCGTGCGCTTTCTCTGAGGCACCCGGCGGCCATTTTGGAGTGGGTTTTAGCCTCTAGTGCTGGCTGGCTTCCTGAACAGTGCGAACGGCGCCATTCACCTCACACAGTTCCTCAGGCACACGCGGTGTGCAGATGGAGAGCGGGCAGCAGCGCTTAACAGTCTCTGGCTAGGCGGTGAGTCCCCTGGGTATCCCCCCCCCCCCCCCTCGGTCAGTGCAGCAAGGAGGGTGGACTAAATTTTGTGTCGGGTATCTGGACTAAGTCCCTGAGGGCTGTCAGTGGGCATTATGGAGTCAGAAGCTGGCGTTTTTTCCCCAGACATTCCAGAGGCAGCAACCAGTGCCCCTGCACCTGCGATTCCCATGGACGCTTTGTCGGCAGTCCTGGAGTCATTTGTTGCCAGGGTGGAAGCGGCGTGCGAGCGTAAAGGGGGTACTAAGCGCCCCCTCCCCCCCGCCATCACCTGGGGAATGTTCTGACTCAGACTCGGGCCTGGCTGCGGCTCAGGACCCCGGTTCTGGTATGTCAGAAGAGGCGGCCCAGGACCTTCCCTGTGAGGAGGACCCCTTGTCCGGGTCAGCTCAAGACAGGGCACTTGTAAGTGCACTTATCAATGCTGTGAGGGACACTCTCAAGCTGGAAGATACAGCTGGGACTTCCACTGCAGGGTCTGTCCCTTTTTGTGTCGCACAAACCAACCCGCTCTGTTAAGGTTTTTCCTTATGTCGATTTCTTCGACAAGTTCATAGATAAGGAATGGGAACGGCCGCAGAGGCCCTTTGCAGTCCCTCAGCGCATGGCGGTCCGTTGCCCGTTTGAAGAGAGCCTTTTGAAAAAATGGGCTTCTCCTCTGGTCGTTGATTCCCCCCCCCCCCCTCCCGGTCTCTCGGTTAAATAAAGTAACCACTATCCCGGTGGAGGGGACCTCTGCTTTTAAGGAACCCTACTGATAGGAGGTCCGAAGCAGTGAGCCGCTCCATGTTCACAATGCTCAGGTCAGCATTGCGGCCTCTATTGGCTGCTACCTTGGTGTCCCAGACACTCACAGAGTGGGCAAAAATATTGCCCCAGACTGTGGAGGTGCATCACTGGCCGAACAGTTGGTACAGGGACTCGTGTACGTCTGTGATGCAACCCTGGATGCAGTCCCCTTGATCTCCCAGTACCTCCGCATCTGCGGTGGTATTGCGCCGCCTAATATGGTTGAAATGCTGGTCCGCTGACCAAGCTTCTAAGAAAACTCTGGCAGATTTGCCTTTCAAAGGTGTGGGAGGCTTTTTGGTGCATCACTGGACAACATTAAGGATGTCACTGGAGGGAAGAGCACACTTCTCCCTTAGTCCACTAAAGGGAAGGAGCTGCGCCGTAAGCCGGGGCCCTCCTTTCCCACACAGAAGCGGTATTTTCGTCAGTCAGGACCTGCCAGCAGACCCTCCTGTGCGGACAAAGACCCAGCTGGGAAACAGAACCGTCCTTGGGTGCGCAAGCAAACAAGCATGCTACCGCATGAAGTTTTGCCCCCGCTTGACTCCAGGATGGGGGGATGGCTTCGCAGGTTTGCAGCTCGGTGGACCTTCCTGCTCTCCGACCAGTGGGTCTGCGAGGTGGTCACCTCGGGGTACAAGATAGTTCCTTTCTTGTCCACCAGATTTTTTCCCTCAAATCTGCCTCTCCTCCCGACTCGTCGGGCTGCCCTCCAGGGGGCAGTGCAAGACTTGTTGAGGTGCGGGTTGATCATACCCGTACCACCACGGGACAGGTTTCAGGGTTTCTACTCTCTAATCTGTGGTCCCAAAGAATGACGGAGTCCGTCCAATCTTGGACCTCAAGGCCCTCAATGCCTTTATAAAGCTTCAAACGTTCAGGATGGAATCGATTCGTTTGGTGGTTGCTGCACTCCATCCAGGGGACTTCTGGCGTCCTTGGATATCAAGGACGCATACTTGCATGTCCCCATCTGCGTCAGGCATCAGAGGTTCCTGTGCATTGCGATCGGCGAAGACCACTATCAATTTGTGGCTCTTCCCTTTGGTCTAGCATTGGCACCAAGAGTTTTCACCAAGGTGCTTGCCCCGATTCTAGCTTTGCTGAGACAGCACGGCATTGCTATCGTAGGCTACTTGACGACCTTCTTCTGAGAGCTGCTTCAAGCTCAGAATTAGAGGAGGACGTGTCTATAGCCAGTCAGACCCTTCGGGAGTTTGGTTGGCTATTGAACCTCCAGAAGTCAGTGTTAGTACCGACCCAGCGCCTAGAGTACCTGCGGTTGATTCTGGACGCCCGGAGTTTACATTCCGGGCGTGGAAAACTGGCAGCCGGACTATCTGAGTCGCCAGATGCTGGACCATGGGTGTGACAGACCTAGCCGGGACAGAGGCTTTTGGAGAGGACTGAATGCTAGCCTCTTGCCTTCCGATTTATGGGCCAGGGCCTCAAGACAGGAATGCGGATGGGTTATCCCGGCAGACAGACCTGGAACCTTAAGACTACTTTTCCAACATCCTCAAGTTGACCCGTTCGGGGTCCCACTGTGGCTGTTGGACTATTTCCCAGGAGGGAGTATTGTCATGAACCTTGGAATACTGAAGTATTTCTCCTTTGAATCTATTACACAGTGGGGGGGGGGGGGGTCTTCTGCCCTGTCTTAAGGCTAACCCCCCCTCCAGACGGCTCCATTGTCTGGAAGGAATGCATTGTTCTGTGTTTGACTGTTTGGTTATGTACTTTAATTATCCCCTGGGGCTTCTGTGTCAATACACATCTCAGTTCTCCTATTCAAGCTATCGGACCAATCCCGGCTGACCCTGTTTTCAAGTCCTCATTTGCATGGCCAAGAGAACCTAATTGAGAAATACAATGGACTTCACAATTGACCAATAGGAAAGTGGATGTTGGGGGCAGGGTGTTCAAACTGCTGTATAAAAGTGTGTGTGTGTGTGTGTATCCAATAAAATGAGATTCCTGTTTGAACTTGCATACAGCCAGCCTGGTGTTTGTTCTGAGCTATCACAAATGGATTAGAATGGCACATAGCTGTAGTTTGAATCCTGGAGCATCGGATGACCGAACCATCAGATGTTGCGATCTGCAATATGATCCAATAGTAGCAGAGGAGTGTCGGGAGAGTGGAACCGAGAGAGCAAGGGGCTCGTTACAACGGGGAATGGTCGTTGCATCCAGAGGTTTTTCAACTGCTTTGCCGGAGATGGGGCACGCCAGACGTGGATCTCTTGGCCTCTCGACTCAATCGCAAGGTGTCGAGGTTCGTGGCCAGGTCCAGAGAGCAGAGACCGACTGAATTCCGGTGATTCTAATCGCCCCAGATTGGCCCAGGCGTCCCTAGTACGCCGACCTCGTGCGGCTGGTGGCGGATGTGCCCTGGCGACTACCAATAGGAAAAAGGCAATCTCCCTGGGACTTTATATGAGGTAGAAGAGATAGGCACATGTTGGCAAGGAAGTTGTAATAAAATCTATTTATTCGTAACAACTTAGTTGAATACCAAAATGGAGACCGCAAAGAGTATGCGTCGCCAGGCATAGTAGCCAAAGTATACAGCATGGGTACAAAACATAGATATAAAACAATTACAATACATCCATAGGATAACAATGGTATAGGTTTCATGTACAGGTAGACCAGTAAAATAGTGCACACAATAAAATAGTTCATATACGGTACATAAAATGTTAACATAGTATAAGTAAACTGCGGTGAGCACGGGTACTTGACAAGTCAGATATGTGAGGCATCAGGTAAGCCCTACGTGTTTCGCAAGCTCTACTCGCTTCCTCAGGGGCAGATGCACAAACGTTATATCTGTTGTAGGATAGAAAAAAAATAATAAATATATGACAACAATATGTAATGGGGGCATAAGAAATGGTGAGGGGGTCCAGCCAATAGGAAGACCTAGTACTCGCCACAATCTGGACTGAGAGGCCAATCACCGCGTACCAGGACGGCGGCAAACCAAAGTCCGGTTCGGGAGCTGAGGGGGCGAGGCATATGGACAACGCCGCATAGGAAAATCCGGATGGATCCTGTGGTCTGCTGAAGGTGCCTGGCTGGTGTTTGCATGGGCCCACTAAAACAGCGGTGTGTGTGTGTGTGTGTGTATATATGTGTATATGTATGTATGTGTGTGTGTATATGTATGTATATATGTATATGTGTGTGTGTGTGTGTGTGTGTGTGTGTGTGTATATGTGTATATGTGTGTGTATATGTATATGTATATGTGTGTGTATATATATATATATATATATATATATATATATATATATATATATATATATATATATATATATATATATAATATATACGCACGTATACAGCAGAGGGCATGGTAGTTACAAGCAGTGCTGTATATCAAGCTAATGCAAAAAAAAAACCCTAAAGATTATGATAGATGAAAGCTGCCATATGTGTAGATATAGGCAGCTAGGTGTAGGGGCATGTAATATATAATATAACATGAATGGTATGGGCCAAAAAAGGATGGTACTGCATACTCGGGGGCAAAATCGACATAACGTGTATATCTAAGAGGGTGACTGAACAATCTTACAGGTTATATAACCACACATGAAATAGTCAAAGATGGTAAACTACCTAGATGCAGAGATGTGAAGATATCACAGCCGTTGGGATGTGTCCACCACGCCAGGCTGTCAGACCGCCAATGCAGGTAACAGCCCCACAGTCATCCGGATATGTACACGGCGAGCCCAGTAGCTCCGCCCCCAACACCATGTGCGGATGTCCACATGCCGGCGTCAGATTGGTGCTATTTGCAGCACATCCGAGATGTTCCACACAGCCCGCAGCGGCGGCGTCAAAAGACGCCATCCGTGGGAGTAGAGAACATGGTGCCGTTGCGTAGGTGGCCCCGCCCATCCATAGACAAACGGGGACAGCAGGAGGTTAGAAATACCTCCCTTTTACGCAACGCAACCCCCGAATCGGAACAGACATGCACCACCGCCCTTGGAGCTCAACGGGACAGGTAGACCAGAAATTAACCCCACGGTGGCAGTATACTGGTGCAACTGGCCACAAAGTGCTAAACTGGAAGTAGAGAGATGCAAACATGGCCAAAGTTGCAGCAGACCTATTGTTGGGCTTAGTGGGTGTCTTCCACCCGGTATATGAAACAAAAAGAGGAGAATAGTGACTGATGCAACCACTCAAACACCTCCATCCCTATATGAACCAAAAGGAGAAAAAGCAATCGCCCTGGGACTTTATATGAGGTAGAAGAGATAGGCACATGTTGGCAGGGAAGTTGTAATAAAATCTATTTATTCGTAACAACATAGTTGAATACCAAAATGGCGACTACCAATGAGGGAGGACCTTCCCTCGCAAGGTCCCATTCTTCATCCTGCTTTAGTCACTGGCTTTAACGGCATGGCTATTGAAAGCCAGGTACTAAGGGACCGAGGCCTGTCGGATTCGGTCATTTGAGGGCATGGAAATCTTCTAGGAAGATCTACCATCTCACATGGAGAGCCTACATCTCTGTGTGAGGAGATGGAATGGCGTCCACAGACTTATTTGGTTTCCAGGATCCTGCTGTTTTTACAGTGCGGAGTGGATCAGAAACTTGCCTTAAGCACCATTAAGGGGCAGATTTCAGCCTTAGCTGTTTTCTTTCAGCGATCCCTGGCGGCTCATTCACTGGTAAGTACATTTGTGCAAGGGGTCCGACATGTGGGTCCTCCGGTGCGACCACCACTACCTCCGTGGGATCTGAATCTGGTGCTCTCGCCGCTTCAGAAACCTCCTTTTGAAAACATCAGGGAAATTTCTCTTGACGCTCTCTCAGAAGGTGGCCTTCCTGGTAGCCATCACATCCGTCAGGAGGGTTTCTGAATTGGCGGCCTTGTCTTGCAAGTCCCCATATTTGGTCCTCCATAAGGACAAAGCGGTGCTACGCCCGCAGCCTTCTTTTCTTCCGCAGGTGGTTTCGGACTTTCACCTGAATGAGGACATTGTACTTCCATCCTTGTGTCCTCGGCCATCGCATTCCAAGGAGGTTGCCCTACATTCTTTAGACGTGGTACGTGCCTTGCGGGTGTACCTGTCTGCTACGGCTCCGTTCCGGAGGTCTGACTCACTGTTTGCGTCAGTGTCTGGTCCGCAGAAGGGCATGGTGGTCTCGTCGGCCACTATTTCTCTGTGGATCAGGCAGACCGTCATCCAGGCCTATGCTCTTAAAGGGCGGGCGCACCCCCTTCCCGTTACGGCGCATTCGACCAGGGCTATTGGTGCCTCCTTGGACTTTCCGTCATCAAGTGTGTAAGATGGCGACCTGGTCATCCGTTCACACTTTTTCAAAGTTTTACATGGTTGATGTGAGTGCATCTTTGGATGCTAGCTTCAGCCACAAAGTTTTTCAGGCGGCTGTTTGAGGTTGCAACTCCTCCGTTGAGGAGCTCTGCTTGTTTGGGGTGAAAATGGGTTTTTGATTGCTGTGCCAGACCCTTGTTTTTTGACACTGCTTTGGGACGTCCCAATGGTCAAGATTTAAGGAGCTGTGTCCGTCCATGGACGAAAAGAGAAAATTAGGAATTTTTGTACTCACCGTAAAATCCTTTTCTCTGTCGTCCATTGACGGACACAGCACCCACCCCTCCTTTTTTTAGTTTTTGTACTGGTTTTCTACGAACTGAGGCTGCTGACTGCAGGGTGGAGGGTTATGTACGGGTCACTGCCCTCTGGGTGGGAATGTTCAACTCTGTTAAAGTAACATGTATAAAATATCTAACATGTTCTGCCTAGTCCTCTCCTATAGAACAGGAACCTAACCCAATGGTCAAGATTTAAGGAGCTGTGTCCGTCCATGGACGACAGAGAAAAGGATATTACGGTGAGTACAAAAAATCCTATTGTCTTATTTTTTAATTAAAAAACAAAAAACAGTAAAGTCAGCCCAATTTTTTTTTATATCGTGAAAGATAATGTTACGCCGAGTAAATTGATACCCAACATGTCGCGCGTCAAACTTTTACCCTTAATCTCCATAGGCGACGTTTAAAAAAATTCTACAGGTTGCATGTTTTGAGTTATAGAGAAGGTCTAGGGCTAGAATTATTGCTCTCGCTCTAACGATTGCGGCGATATCTCACATGTGTGGTTTGAACACCATTTTCATATGCAGGCGCTGCTTGCGTATGCTTCTGCGCGTGAGCTCGTTGGGACGGGCGGTTTAAAAATTTAGTTTTTTATTTTTTTCTTGTTTATTTTACTTTATTTTTTGATTTTAAAACTGTTTTTTTTTTAAAAAAATTGTCACTTTTATTCCTATTACAAGGAATGTAAACATCCCTTGTAATAGAAAAAAGCATGACAGGTCCTCTTAAATATGAGATCTGGGGTCAAAAAGACCTCAGATCTCATATTTGGACTTGCATGCAAAAAAAAATGACGACAAAAAAAAGTCCTTTTTTTTTTTTTAAAGACGTATGGGAGGAAGTTACGTTTTGACGTCGCTTCCGCCCTGCTATGGTATGGAGACGGGTGGGGGCCATCTTCCCCTCGCTCGTATCCATACCCAACGGGCTACAGGACCCGATCGCCTCCTCCGCCGCTACCGACCGTCTCCGGTAAGCGGCGGAGAGCGGCGGGAGGGGGGCCCTCTCCCGCCACGATAACAGTGATTTTTGCGGCGAATCCGCTGCAGAGACCACCATTATGGTAAACGGGACCGCTCACTGAAAAGATGGATACCTCGTTGTGGCAGCAGCTGCTGCCGTTACTGAGATATCCATCTTTTTTTTTTTTTTTTGAGAAAAAAAGTTTTTATTGAACAATTTACATTTGGAACATAATTCTGCAAGTTACAAGGCAATACTGGAGAAATGCATAAAACAAAGAAATGTGGCTTATACATATATAGGCACAGTAGATCAAAAAACTTGTTCAGATTGAACACTGGATTCAGTGACTATCAATAAGTGGAAAACCCTATGTCCACGCTATTCATGGAATTGCACGCTAGAAGGATGTATAGTATTACGGACCATCAGTGCATGTGTCTGCGGACTCAAGCCATCGATCCCAGATTTTGTAGTACTTATCTGGACAACCTCTGTTGATGTATATGAACTTTTTGTAGGGAAGAGTGTTATTTATATCTAGTTTCCAATCGTTGAAGCTGGGGGGAGTGGGTCTCATCCACTGTCTGGCTATAATTTTTCTAGCATTAAACAATGTTTCATGCAAGAATGTTTTAGTGAATTTGTCCATCTCAGAGTCGGGGAATATCCCCAGTAAGCATTGTTTGGGGTCCAGGGTCAATGGGGATCCCATGTCATCATGGAGGAAGTCAACAATCTGCTTCCACAGACCCTGAAGGACCGGGCACGCCCAGAGTAGATGGAAGAATGTGCCCGTCGCTTGGTTACACATTGTGCACAAGGTAGAAAACTGTAGTCTAAAGCGGGCGATTCTTAGGGGGGTGAGATACGCTCGGTGTACCACGTATAACTGGGTCAGCCTGTCAGAGAGCTTGGGGGATACAGTCTTGCATGAGTCTAGTGCTTCACTCCACTCCTCATCCTCCAGTGGGCCCACCTCTCTTTCCCATCTTGGTTTAAGGCTGTAAGCTAGCGTGGTAGATGGGGTGAGAAGCATGACATAAAAATCAGAGATCAGCTTTCGCGGGTCCACACCCTTAACCACTGCCATAATAACATTGGGCGTAGATTGTGGCAAAGGCTGGGGAAACTGAGCTTGGGCTACGTGACGCACCTGGAAGAATCTAAAAAGCATAGAATTGGGCAGCAGGAACTCATTTTGGAGGTCCTCAAAGTTTTTAAGTGTGCCATCGGAAATTATGTGGTGCAAATAATATATTCCATATTCGCACCATATCTCTGTGTCAGGGATCAAGAGAAACTCTGAGGGTAGTCTATTGTGCCATAAGGGGGTATAATTGTTGTGTTTAGGGGTCGTTAATGTTTTAGTGGTGATGTACCATACGCGCCTATATTGGTACAATAGGGACCCACGGTCTCTATTGGAGTTATTCCCACTATGTCCCACTGCAATTGCAGTGAGTGGGTCAGTGGTCAGTTGTGCCCACCGTGGACAGAGGAGGGTGAGGAATCTGAGTCTGTCGGTTTTATCTATGTGGTATAGTTGAGACAGTTGGGACGCAAGGTAATAAAGATTTAAGTCAGGGAGGGCTGTTCCACCTAGGTCAGTAGGGTTCTTAAGGACTCTCCAGGCCAGCTTGTGTCTGTTGGTACCCCAAATAAATGTCTTGAGTATGGCCTCCATTGACTTGAAAAATTTCAAGGGTAAGTATACGGGTGTGTGCCAGAGTATATACAATATTTTAGGAAATAATATCATTTTAACAATGTTAATGCGGCCCCACACGCCGAGCGGTAGTCTCGCCCATACCTGGGTTCTAGACTTGATGAGATCGAAAAGGGGTTCTATGTTCAGGGATATATAGTCCGCCGGTGTTCTATTCACCAATACTCCAAGATATTTGATAGTGTTCACTTGCTGGAGTGGTAACTGTGCCTGTAGCTTGGGAGAGGGGAAACTATCCATAGGCAATATTTGAGATTTCTCCCAATTAATTTTAAGGCCAGAGAACTGACCAAAGTGTTCAATTGTATGTAACGCCTTCCGAAGCGATGTGGCAGAGTCGGCCAGGTATAGTAGCGTGTCGTCTGCGTATAAGCTAATTTTTTCAGTCAGGGAACCAAGGCAGAGACCCTGAATCTCGGGGTCCTCTCTAATGGAGATTGCAAGGGGCTCCGCCGCCAAGGCATAGAGGAGCGGAGACAGTGGGCAGCCCTGTCTAGTGCCCCTGGATAAGTCAAATGTCTGGGAGGCCCTCCCGTTGGCCACTACTTTACCCCTGGGTGCCAGATATAATAATTGAACCCACTTAATAAATTTAGGTCCAAAGCCACGGAGGCATCCCCAAAGGTACCGCCACTCCACTGAGTCAAAGGCCTTGGCAGTATCCAAAGCCACCACCACCCGGGACCCAACATTAGTATGTGTCGCTTGTAAGTTAATATACAATTTTCTGAGGTTGAAGGAGGTGTTACGCCCCGGCATAAATCCAGCTTGGTCAGCATGGATCAGGGTTAGAATCACTTGGTTAAGGCATAGGGCAAGTACTTTAGCCAGAATCTTTATGTCTACCTGGAGGAGCGATATTGGTCTATAAGATTCCGGGAGGCCTGGGTCCTTGCCTGGCTTAGGTATGAGGATAATTACCGCCTCGCCCATCGATGGGGGTAAGGTGAAATTGTCAAATAGATGGTTGAAGAGGGACAATAACTTGGGGGCAAGTATCTTGATGTATTGGGCGTAAAATTCTATGGGCAACCCATCTGAACCCGGGGCCTTGGATCTGGCGAAGCTCCCAATCGCTGTGGTTATTTCGTCGAGTGTAAGAGGTGCGTCTAGCATAGCCATTTGGGCATCGTCTAGCTGTGGAAAGATGATTTCCGCCAGTAGATCTTCCAATTGAGAGTCAGTGGTAGAAACCTGGGACGTATAGAGTTGAGAAAAGAAGTCCCTAAATTTAGAAGTGACAGCCTGGGGTTCCGTAATCTTTTCCCCATTAGGACCAGTGAGGGAAATGACAGTAGGGGGTCTATCCTCACTATGTGCTAAGTAGGCCAACAGTTTACCCGCTCTCTCCCCATGTTCATACAATTTTTGTCTGGCAAAGAAAAGTTTTTTCCTGGCCGTCTCGTGTTGTAGCTGATTAACCACCCTGGTTTGTAACCTGAGTCGGGCAGCTCCATCAGGAGAGGGGTTCGACATGTATCCCTGTTCAGAGGAGGACAGATCCCGCATTGCCCCGTCCAGTATGGCTGATGAATTGGCCTTCAGCCTGTTGATAAAGGAGGTCAGAGTCAGACGTGCATGCAGCTTGAAGGCTTCCCATACTACGTCTGGGGATGCAGATCCGTCATTCTCTAAAAAGTAAGTTCTCCAACTGTTACCAAGCTCGTCATCCTCCGACAACAGGGTGAGCCAAAACGGATTCAGGCGCCACGTACGGGGCGGTTTGTCTAATGGGATGGAGAGGCTAATGAAATATGGGCTATGGTCTGAAAGTAATCTGGGGGCAAATTCAGCTCCCAGTAATCTTGGGGCAAGGGTACTAGAAATGAATATAAAATCTATACGGGACATGGTGTTATGGGTAGTTGAGAAACAGGAGTAAGCTCGAGTGAGCGGGAATTTAAAACGCCAGGTGTCAGTGAGATTAAAGGAAGAGATAAGTCGGGAGAATCTAGTGTGGGTTGGAGCTGTAGTAGATAATGGCGAGGGCGACAGTTTGTCTAATGTAGGGTTCAACGTAGCGTTAAAATCCCCCAGCCACACCGCCTGAATCGAAGGATGACGAGTCATATATAGCAAGCCCTCTGTGACTATAGTAGAATTAAATGGTGGAGGTACATAGAATGCCATCAGTAGGAAAGGTTCACCATACAATTTAACCGAAAGAAAGACATAGCGCCCCTGTGGGTCAGACTGAACATCACACAGCTCAAAATGTACCGTCTTGGCAATCAAAACTGAGACTCCGCGGGCGTGGGACGAGTGGGATGAATGATATGCCCACCCAATCCATGGCCGGCGGAGTGCCATCTGGAGCCGACCCTCAACGTGTGTCTCCACCAACACCACAATGTCGGCTCGTTGTTTTTTGAGAAATGAGAAAACTGCAGATCTCTTTACCTTGTCCCCAAGCCCACGCACATTCCAAGTGAGCAGTTTTATCGATGCCATAATTCAAACATTAAAACATATCGTGGGACAGTAGCATTACATGAATACAAGGTTTGCCATCTATGCAGTATCAATGTTAGCATGCACTTCGTTGTATTGCAGTCCATCAAGAAAAAACTAATCTTCCCCCAACTGATGCGGGTATGTTCCCAATACCAAAAGAAAGTAACAACCGGTAGCAGATAAAACCAAAATATCTTGCTGTTACGTAAAAGATCTGCAGCGATCGCCTCACATGGGAGGTGTGGAAGATCCAATGCCCGCAAATAAAGAGCAACAGGCTCTTCTTGTACTGTGAACCAGAAGTACAGTGCGGGGTCAGTGGTATAGAAAGTTCTGCAGTCACATAATAAAGAGATGCGTGTTCCGGTTGCTGGGGGGCGAAAATTCGCTGTGTTAGGCATGTGGAGTGTAGGACTGATTGTGCTCCGCAATTAGTCTCCAGGGTAGTTACATGGATCAACCAGTCAGTGGGGGCCCTGAGTATGGGAGACCCCCTCTGGAGGTTACAATTGAAAGAGGATTATAGCAGGGGAAGGCAAAAGGGGGTCCCAGGGGTAAGGAGCAATAGGGTATGCGCCGCGGGCAGTAAAGGGGAGACAAAAAAAGGGGGGTAACATACCAGGATTTGCAGACTCCCGCTGCGGCGTATAATGTGCTGGTGATGATGACAGGCAATCAATAGTGCTGATGAACATGCTCGGTCAGGTCACTCCGCCGCCCCTCTGGCGGGCCCCGGACGCTCCAACCAGGCAATGACTTCCTGAGGATCCTCAAAGAAGAACACACGTCCGTCCCTTTCGACTCTAAGACGAGCTGGAAATAGCATAGAGTATTTAAGATGTTGTATCCGGAGCCTCCTCTTCGCCTCCATGAAGCCTTGGCGGCGGCGCTGCACCTCGGCAGAAAAGTCGGGGAAGATAGCGATCTTGGCGTTTCCAAGGTGGATGTTACCTTTTTCCCTGGCCATGCGCAGCGCTGCATCTCTATCTTTGTAACTCAAGAATTTTGCTATAAACGTGCGGGGGGGAGCCCCCTGAGGAGGAGATCTCGCAGGCATACGATGAGCCCTCTCCACCGCCAGGGTGGGGGAGAAGGCCTCGCGGCCATAGGTGTCAACAAGGAGTTTCTCCAAGAAGGTGGTAGGATCTTTGCCCTCAGCTCCCTCGGGGAGCCCGATGAAACGGAGGTTGCACCTCCGGAGCCTATTTTCCATATCATCTTGCTTGCTTAGAATCTGATTGATTTGGAGCGGCGTAACGGTGTCCTCCACCTCTCCAATGCGGGTTTCGGCAGTCGTGACACGCTCACGAAGTTTCTGGAAGTCTTGTCGCATGAGTGAAAGGTCCACCTTGACCCCCTCTATTTGCGCCGTCAGGGACGTCCGGCAGTATGTGATCAGTATGTGAACAGTTTAGCTGTGTCGCCTCCCGTAGCGTCCTGCTCACCGCCTGCGGCGCCGCCATCTCTTTCCTCCTCCTGGCGGCGGTACTGGTCCAATTTCGCCAGGGTGGCCTTTGGCGTTTTTGGCAGAGTCATGGCAGGTATCCGCTGTGATCCCTCCCCCCTCCAAAGCAGGCAGCTCAGTCTATACCGAATGGTAGGGAGCTGTAGGGCTGGTGGGCCAGGAAGAGTCACTAGTCAGCAGGCCGGGTGAAGCAAGTTGGCCGTCGACCAGCACTAGGCCGAAGCCGGGGCCTTTCCTGAACGCGGCGGCCGCGCAGTCAGAGGCTGATGTATCCGCCTCTGTGGGTGTGAGGGGTCCTCAGGGGGACTCGGTGGGCCCCTGCAGGCTGTTACCTGAGAGCAGGAGGGCCAGGAAGCAGCACAGGCGGCAGGTCGGGTGGAGCAAGATGGCCGCCGACTTCCAGGGCTAGGCCGAAGCCGCGGGCTTTCCTAAATGCGGCACCCGCGATCGGGATCGCGGCCCTGCGGAGGCCGTCGTACGAGCGGAGGATGGTGGATTTGCGGCCACGGATGTTCAGGGTCCCCAGGGGGTCCCGCTGGGCTGGTGCAGGATGACACTGAAGAGCAGGATGGGCTGTACAGGAGTATTGGACGGAGCTCAAATCATGCACGTCCTACTCCATGCTATGTCAGGCCACGCCCCCCCGAGATATCCATCTTTAACCTCCCGACGTATATGTACAGGAGCCGGTCCTTAGGTGGTTAAGGTGTTTTTGAGGCGCTTTGCTTCAGGTAACAAAACACTCAGATGTGAACAGGTGCCATTGAAATTAATGGGATTTTGCTTGTTGGGGTTTTTATTTACACACACACACACACACACACACACACACACACACACACACACACACACACACACACACACACACACACACACACACACACGGTACGGAAAGTCTTCAGACCCTCTTAAATTTTTCACTTTGTTATATTGCAGCTATTTGCTAAAATCTTTTAAGTTCATTTTTTTCCTCATTAATATACACACAGCACCCCATATTAACAGAAAAACACAAAATTGTTGACATTTTTGCAGATTTATTATAAAAGAAAAACTGAAATATCACATGGTCCTAAGTATTCAGACCCTTGGCTGTGACACTCATATATTTAACTCAGGTGCTGTCCATTTTTTCTGATCCTCCTTGAGATGGGTCTACACCAGGGATATGCAATTAGCGGACCTCCAGCTGTTGCCAAACTACAAGTCCCATGAGGCATAGCGAGACTCTGACAGCAGCAAGCATGACACCCAGAGGCAGAGGCATGATGGGACTTGTAGTTTTGCAACAGCTGGAGGTCCGCTAATTGCATATCCATGGTCTACACCTTCATTTGTGTCCAGCTGTGTTTGATTATACTGATTGGACTTGATTAGGAAAGCCACACACCTGTCTATATAAGACCTTTCAGCTCACAGTGCATGTCAGAGCAAAGGAACTGCCTGAAGAGCTCAGAGACAGAATTGTGGCAAGGCACAGATCTGGCTAAGGTTACAAAAAAATTCTGCTGCACTTAAGGTTCCTAAGAGCACAGTGGTCTCTATAATCCTTAAATGGAAGACGTTTGGGACGACCAGAGCCCTTCCTAGAGCTGGCTGTCCGGCCAAGCTGAGCTATCGGGGGAGAAGAGCCTTGGTGAGAGGTAAAGAACAACCCAAAGATCACTGTGGCTGAGCTCCAGAGATGCAGTCAGGAAATGGGAGAAAGTTGTAGAAAGTCAACCATCACTGCAGTCCTCCACCATTCGGGGCTTTATGGCAGAGTGGCCCGACGGAAGCCTCTCCTTAGTGCGAGACATATGAAAGCCCACATGGAGTTTGCTAAAAAAAACACCTGAAGGACTCCAAGATGGAGAGAAATAAGATTCTCTGCTCTGATGAAACCAAGAGAGAACTTTTTGGCCTCAATTCTAAGCGGTATGTGTGGAGAAAACTAGGCACTGCTCATCGCCTGTCCAATACAGTCCCAACAGTGAAGCATGGTGGTGGCAGCATCATGCTGTGGGGGTCTTTTTTAGCTGCAGGGACAGGACGACTGGTTGCAATTGAGGGAAAGATGAATGCGGCCAAGTACAGGGATATCCTGGACGAAAACCTTCTCCAGAGTGCTCAGGACCTCAGACTGGGCCGAAGGTTTACCAACAAGACAATGACCCTAAGCACACAGCTAAAATAACGAAGGAGTGGCTTCACAACAACACTGTGACTGTTCTTTAATGGCCCAGCCAGAGCCCTGACTTAAACCCAATTGAGCATCTCTGAAGAGACCTAAAAATGGCTGTCCACCAACGTTTACCATCCAACCTGACAGAACTGTAGAGGATCCCCAAATCCAGGTGTGAAAAACTTGTTGCATCTTTTACCAAAAAGACTCATGGCTGTATTAGATCAAAAGGGTGCTTCTACTAAATACTGAGCAAAGGGTCTGAATACTTAGGACCATGTGATATTTCAGTTTTTATTTTTTAATAAATCGGCAAGAATGACAAAAAATGTTGTGTTTTATGTCAATATGGGGTGCGGTGTGTACATTAATGAGGAAAAAAATGAACTTAAATTTTCCACTCTTTGTTATATTGCAGCCATTTGCTAAAATCTTTTAAGGGGATCTGAATACTTTCCGTACCCACTTTATATTTTTAGCAGAGACCATAGAGAATAAAATGGAGATTGTTGCAATATTTTATGTCGCACTGTATTTGCGCAGCGTTCTTTGAAAAGCAATTTTTTGAGGAAAAAATATACTTCAATGAGTTAAAAAAAAAAAAAAGCTAAACAGTAAAATTAGTTTTTATTTTTTTTGTATAACGTGAAAGATGTTATGCTGAGAATTGTGATCTTTATTCTAAGCCAAATAAATTGTGATTCCCATTTTATCAATAATTGTGCAGCTCTAATGAGCACCTACTTTTGTTGAGAGGTACTGTAAACCCAGGCCAGTGTCATGATGCACACTGGGGGGGGACCTTGCCGAAAGTGGGTTGTCACTAGAAGTCATTTAACCTGGATGAGGAACAGGTCTGGACTATGAAGCAGTAAGTCTATAGGACAATGGAGGGGAGATGAGTATTACATGAAGTTTGTGTTTTTTCTTTTTTTTTTTTTTTTTTTTTTTTTTTCTGGGAATTATAATTTTTTAATTTTATTTAGAATCTGAAGTTTGGTCTTTTAAAGCATTTTAGAGAAAATACTTGGTATATGGTTATCTATCAAACCAAAATTAAGGGATTAATAAACAGGTTGTTTTGTGTAACTAAATAGGTCTTCTAATGTATGAGTGGGTGTGCGGTTTCATTCTTGTGAAAATGGCTAAGAACGGAGCAAAACAAATAAGAGCTTCTATTCCTGATCGTGTTATTGAAATAAAGATTTTCTGCTTTTATTTTATTTATTTTTTTCTTTATTTATTTTTTTCAGCCTCTTGCATGTTGATAGGTAAAAAAATGGCCCATTTCAACACAAACCTATTAAGGCTTCATGTACACAAAACTTAGTTTGGCCGCAGAAAATGGAAACGCCATAAAATGGCACCTCAATTTTTCCCCACGACTGGCAGTCAATGTTCCTGAATGCAATACTTCCGCGTTCAGGAGAGGGAGGTTGAACCTCCCCTAACCGCAGCAGATTCTAAACTCTTGTAAAAACTATTTCCATGGACACATAGGCTTTTATGGAGTTGAGTTTAGGAGCTTTGGCAAACAAATGCCAAAAGCTCCTGAACTCAAAGTTTAGAAGCTGTAGTGTACATGAGCCATAACAGTTTGAGAAGCCAGTTTGTGGGAGCAGACTGTAAGATACTTAGTTATTAGTAAAGACAGAAGGTTTTTTTACCTTAATGCATTAAAAAAAAAAAAAAAAAAAAAAAACCTGGCTGCAGCAGCCCTTTTTATACTTGCCTGAGGTCCCTCTCTATCAGGAATGGTGTCTTGGCTGCCCAGGACTCTCCTCCTCATTGGCTGAGACAACAGTGCTGTGCCATTGACTACCGCTGCTGTCAATCAGCCAATGAGAAGAGGGGGCGGGGCCGTGGCTCCGTGTCCGAGTGGACACAGAGCTGTGGCTCGGATGCCCCCATAGCAAGCTCCTTGCTGTGGAGGGGCCAGGAGCGCCGAAGAGGGACCCCAGAAGAATCTGTGCAAAACCACTGCACGGGGCAGGTAGGTATAACATGTTTGCTATTTTTAACCGTATAATCCCTGTTAAATTTTTATTTTCTCTTATCGTCCATAGACTGACACAGCTGTCATACTGATTACGTGTGGGTATATGTCCCTGCTTGCAGGAGAAGACCTAGGCAGAATGTTAGATGTTAAAACATTCTAGAACAAACCAGAGCTGAACAGCCCCGCCCAGGGGGGCGGTCCCACTGGACATTACCCTCCCACCTGCAGCTAGCAGACCTCAGTTTTTTTTCTGCCTAGCAAAAGGAGAAGACGTGGCTCTCTCAGGAGCCAGTCTCCTGGAAGATTTTACTTTTAAATTTTATTCCTTTGGGAATTTTGTTATTTTACTTTTGAGACCTTCAATCAACTGTCGGCTGGGCAACAGGTTGGGTACACTAGTATCATCGTAGTCTTCCCTGTCCGACCATCGAGCGTGCTGATCCTCGCCTTGTGTGCGTGAGACTCAGTTCACGACATACCCCATGGCTCCAGAGGTGGCCGGGTTGCTTTCATGCTCCCGCGGTCCTCTCAAGATTGAACAGTACCTGACTGTATCTTTTGCAGTGGACCGGGCCGACAGCTACGCAGTACTACTCTGTGATAGGTCTGTCTGAGACAAGCCAGTGTGTCCCTCCAGGGACGGGTAAGTAGTCTCTCCTGCTGCAGGTGAGTACATACTGGCTGTGTTTCTTTATGTGGGGGGTTCTCCCTGTCTCCCCCCTGTTATGCTGCTCTCTGAACACTGTACTGGTGCTGTGCTGTGTGGGGGTGCTTGGGGGTCACTCTGGCCTGGCTGGGGGAGCTCATGTCTGTTTTAATGGCACTGGGGCAGTGTTCTGGTGTGTGAGTGACATACTGTGGTGGATAGTGGTTACATGCATGCTTAGCAAAGCTAAGCTTCACAGGTTTAGTTCCTGAATGGGGCTGTTTGTGTTCAAACAGCCGCCCCAGCGCTTGCCGTGCCACAGTCAGCGAGGGCAGGAGCTCCTGCCTTGTGGTTAGTGAACAACCGCAAAACTTGTGCGCCATTAGCGCTGTGAGGTAATTTTGAAAAAAAACGCGCTCGGCGGCCATTTTGCTGTGGATCGATGGTGCAGTATTGTATGCGGCTGGCGGCCATTTTCTTGAAGCCGCAGCGTTTTTGCTTACGGTTTCGGCCTCTATCGGCTGCTGCTGCGGCTCGAATATCCAATCTCTTCACAGTCAGTCTCCTCAGTCTTCACCCGTGCGGCAGCGCGGTTTCATACAGCGGAATGAGCAGTCCTTGCAGGGGTTGGTGAGTACTCTGGGTGTCCCCTCCTCAGCTTCAGCATAGCCAGTGGGTGGACTGTGTTACTCACTATGATAGTGTTTAACAGTCAGAGGGTGGCAGTATGGAGTCTAGTTCACCTGCTTCTCCACACTTGTCTGAGGCAACTGGCAGTGCTCCTGCACCTGCGGTCCCTAGCGACGAGTTGTCGGCAGTCCTGGAATCATCCTTTGTCAGGATGAAAGCGGTGTGCGAGTGCAAGGGAGCTGTTAAGCGCCACCTCCCCACACATCCTCCTGTAGGGGAGTGCTCCGTCTCAGATATGGGCCTAGCTATGGCTGCTCAGGACCCTATCTCTGAGGATTTTCATGTTTTTTAAACGGGATATTCCCTGTGAGGAAGACCCCAGTTCTGAAAAACTGACAGGGTGCTTGTAAGTGAACTCATTGATGCTGTGAGGAACACTCTCAAGCTGAATGTTGAGGCTGAGGAACCTCAGGTAAAAGCTGTCTCCTTTTTTGGTTCTTTTAAAGCCGTTTATTTAAAAAGGTTTTTTCCATATGTGCCTTTTTTTGATACATTCATTGACCGAGTCTGGGGTAAGCCGCAGAGGACTTTGGCAGTCCCGCGGCGCCTAGCCATGAGGTACCCCTTTAAGGAGGACCTGGTTATGAAGGGGCTCTCCCCCCAGTGGTCGACCCCCCCCCCCCCCCCCGGTCGCCCGTTTGAATAAGGCTACCACGCTCCCAATGGAAGGGACTCCTGCATTTAAGGATCCCACTGACAGGAGGTCAGAGTGGTGAGTAGAACTATGTTTACCTTATTGGGGTCTGGCTTGCGCCCTATAGGGGCGGTGACACTTGTGTCTCAAGACACTCACAGGACGATTTTGCACCAGACGGTTCAGGAGCATAATCTCCCTCCTGAGACCATTACCCTGGCTCACAAACTGGCGCAGGGTTTCGTCTCGGTGTGCGATGCCACTTGGATGCGGCCCCTTTAATTTCTGGGGCCTCTATCTGCTGTGGTGCTGCGTCGCCTTGGCTGGCTGAAATGCTGGTCGGCCGACCTAGCTTCCAAATAGCTCCTGGCTGACTTGCCCTTTAAGGGCAGTGGACTGTTTGTGGCCGCCCTGGATGCCATTATTATGGATGTCACAAGGGGTAAGAGCACCTTCCTTCCTCAGTCTGTTACGGACAAAGGAGCCCCACCGTAGGCCGGGCCCTTCCTTTCCGGCAAAGGAGAATGAGTTTCTTCTCGTCAGTCAGAATCCACGGGTAAGCCCTCCCAGACTGGGAAAAGTGCGGCTGGGGGACATAAGCGTCCCTGGGTGCGTAAGCCTACCAAGCAAGCTCCCAAGCCCACCGCCACATGGAGTCTTGTCCCTGCCCGACTCTGGGGTGGGGGGACTTCCTTGCAGGTTCACGGTTCGGTGGATCTCCGACCGGTGGGTGTGCAAGGTGGTCACCTCAGGATACAGGATAGAATTCTGTTCCTGGCCCCCAGACAGATTCTTTCCCTCCAATTCTCCCTCTCCTTCCTGCCCGTTGGGCGGCTCTCTTAAGGGCCGTACAGGATTGATCAGGTCCGGAGGATTGTGCCGGTTCCGTCACAAGAGAGGTTGTTCAGGGTTTCTACTCGAATCTGTTTGTAGTCCCAAAAGGTGGACGGGGGTTCGGTCAACCCTGGGCCTCAAGGCCTGGATGCTTTTGTGATGGTGTAAAGTTCCGCATGGAATCCATTTGCGTGGTGTTCGCTACACTCCATCAAGGGGATTTTCTGGCATCCTTGGACGTCAAGGCCGCCTACTTGCATGTTCCAATCTGCGCACGTCAACAGTAGTTTCTGCGCTTGCAATCGGCGAAGACCACTATCAATTGTGGCTCTTCCCTTCGGCCTAGCCTCGGCACCAAAGGTTTTTTACCAAGGTGCTTGCTCCGATTCCAGCCTTGCTGAGACAGCGAGACACTGCTATTATGGGCTATCTGGACGATCTTCTAAGAGCAGACAATGGCTCAGAATTAGAAGAAGTGTGACTATGTCAGTCAGACCCTTGGGGACTTCAGGTGGCGCCCGAACATTCAGAAGTCGGTCCTGGTCCCAGGTTAGCATTTGGACTATCTCGGTCTGATCCTGGACTACATGGAGGCGTAGGTATTCCTAACCTTGGAGAAGTTACTGACTTTTCAGTCCTGTAGTGCGGGTCCTGACGTCTCGGAAATGGTCGTCAACCCGTTTTTTTTTTTTTTTTTTGCATGAGAGTCCTGGGACTCATGAGGGCCTCGTTCGAGGCTGTTCCGTATGCCCAATCACACACACGGGCATTACAGTAAGAGCTCCTGTCCACTTGGGACAAATCCCTGTTGTGTTTGGATCTTCAGATCCAGATGAGTCACCCACTCGGGGCGTCCCTGGCGTAGTGGTTTGGGTCCCCGGCTCTTCGGTCCGGGAAGTCGTCCCTCCCCATCCAGTGGACGGTGTTCATGACGGACACCAGCCTGACGGGCTGGGGGGGAATCCTGTCAGCCCCAGGGCTTTGGACTCCGGACGAAGCCTGTTTACCGATCAATGTTCTGGAAATACGGGCAATCAGAATAGAATATAACTCCCCACGTGGTCTCTATCGGCCGTCTACGTTCAGCGTAGACAATTGGCAGGCGGACTATCTGAGTCGCCAGGAGAGTGGTCCTTGCACCTGGACATACCGGATGTGGACCTGAGGGCCTCTTGACTCAATCGTAAGGTGTCAAGGTTTGTGGCCAGGTCCAGGGATCCTTGGGCGGATGCCTCGGATCCGTTGGTGGGCCCCATGAGGTCATTATCCCCTGATATCTGTTATCCTCCGCTACAGCTGCTTCCTCGCCTGCTGAGCAGGGTTGTGGCCGAAGGGATTTCCGGTGATCCTCTTGCGCCGGGTGCGTCTCGGCGTCATTGGTACGCTGATCTGGTACGTCTCATCGGACGTTCCTTGGCGGTTGCCAATAAGGGAGGACCTTCTGTTTCAAGGTCCAATTTTTCATCCTGTTTTACAGTCTCTGACTTAACGGCATAGCTATTGGAAGCCAGGTGCTGAGAGTCCGAGGTCTCTCGGATTCGGTCATTTCGACCATGTTCAGGACACGGAAGTCTTCCGCTTGAAAGATATATCACCGTACCTGGGAAGCTTACATCGCTATGTGCAATGAGCTGGACTGGCGTCTACGGACGTATTCCGTCCCCAGTATCCTGCGGTCCTTGCAGCGTGGTGTGACCCAAATGCTTACTTTGAGTACCATTAGGGGTCAGTTTTTGGCCTTGGCCGTCTTCCTTCAGCAACCGCTAGCGGGTCATTCCTTGGTAGCACCTTTGTGCAGGGGGGTCGCCATGTGCTCCCTCCTGTTTGAAACCTCCTCTCCCTCCTCGGGATTTGAATTTGGTGCTCTCGGTTCTCCAGGAACCTCACTTTGAAAATATCAGAGATTTTCCCCTCTTGACCTTGTCTCAGGAGGTGGCCTTCTTAGTGGCCATTATTTCTGTCAGACGGGTGTCGGAATTGGCGGGCCTTGTCCTGCAAGTCGCCCTATTTGGTCATCCATAAGGATAAGGCGGTGTTGCGTCCGCGACCTTCCTTTTTGCATAAGGTGGTCTCGGTTTTCCACCTACAGTGCCTTGCGAAAGTATTCGGCCCCCTTGAACTTTTCATCCTTTTGCCACATTTCAGGCTTCAAACATAAAGATATAAAATTTTAATTTTTTGTGAAGAATCACCAACAAGTGGGACACAATTGTGAAGTGGAACGAAATCCATTGGATATTTTAAACTTTTTTAGCAAATAAAAAACTGAAAAGTGGTGCGTGCAAAATTATTCGGCCCCTTTACTTTCAGTGCAGCAAACTCACTCCAGAAGTTCAGCGAGGATCTCTTAATGATCCAATGTTGTCCTAAATGACTGATGGTGATAAATAGAATCCACCTGTGTGTAATCAAGTCTCTGTATAAATGCACCTGCTCTGTGATAGTCTCAGGGTTCTGTTGAAAGCGCAGAGAGCATCATGAAGACCAAGGAACACACCAGGCAGGTTCGTAATACTGTTGTGGAGAAGTTTAAAGCCGGATTTGGATACAAAAAGATTTCCCAAGCTTTAAACATCCCAAGGAGCACTGTGCAAGCGATCATTTTGAAATGGAAGGAGTATCAGACCACTGCAAATCTACCAAGACCTGGCTGTCCCTCTAAACTTTCAGCTCAGACAAGGAGAAGACTGATCAGAGATGCAGCCAAGAGGCCCATGATCACTCTGGATGAACTGCAGAGAACTACAGCTGAGGTGGGAGAGTCTGTCCACAGGACAACAATCAGTCGTACACTGCACAAATCTGGCCTTTATGGAAGAGTGGCAAGAAGAAAGCCATTTCTCAAAGATATCCATAAAAAGTCTCGTCTAAAGTTTGCCACAAGCCACCTGGGAGACACACCAAACATGTGGAAGAAGGTGCTCTGGTCCGATGAAACCAAAATCGAACTTTTTGGCCACTATGCAAAAACGATATGTTTGGCGTAAAAGCAACACAGCTCATCACCCTCAACACACCATCCCCACTGTCAAACATGGTGGTGGCAGCATCATGGTTTGGGCCTGCTTTTCTTCAGCAGGGACAGGGAAGATGGTTAAAATTGAGGGGGAAGATGGATGCAGCCAAATACAGGACCAGTCTGGATGAAAACCTGTTGGAGTCTGCAAAAGACCTGAGACTGGGACGGAGATTTATCTTCCAACAAGACAATGATCCCAAACATACAGCAAAATCTACAAAGGAATGGTTCACAAATAAACGTATCCAGGTGTTAGAATGGCCAAGTCAAAGTCCAGACCTGAATCCAATCGAGAATCTGCGGAAAGAGCTGAAAACTGCTGTTCACAAACGCTCTCCATCCAACCTCACTGAGCTTGAGCTGTTTTGCAAGGAAGAATGGGCAAGAATTTCAGTCTCTCGATGTGCAAAACTGATAGACAGACATACCCCAAGCGACTTGCAGCTGTAATCGCAGCAAAAGGTGGCTCTACAAAGTATTAACGCAAGGGGGCCGAATAATTTTGCACACCCCACTTTTCATTTTTGTCTTAGTTAAAAAAGTTTCAAAAATCCAATAGATTTCGTTCCACTTCACAATTGTGTCCCACTTGTTGGTGATTCTTCACAAAAAATTAAAATTTTATATCTTTATGTTTTGAAGCCTGAAATGTGGCAAAAGGATGAAAAGTTCAAGGGGGCCGAATACTTTCACAAGGCACTGTACATGTGGAGATTGTCCTCCCATCCTTGTGTCTTCACACATCGCATTCCAGAGGGTTTGCGCTTCACATATTTTATGTGGTACGTGATATGACTCACTAGTTGTGTCTCTCGGGTTCGAACAGGGCCGAGCGGTGTCGTCTGCCACTTTTTCTAGATGGATCAGACAGACTGTTATTCAGGCCTATGCCATTAAGGGGGTGGCCCCTCCCTTTCCGGTTTCGGCGCATGCCACAGGACAATTGATGCTTCCTGGGCTTTCCGACATCAAGCGTCGGTTGCACAAGTGTGCAAGGCGGTGACCTGGTCGTCCGTTCATGCCTTTTCAAAATTCTTTAAGGTTGATGTGGCTGCATCTTCGGGTGCTTCCTTCGGCCGCAAGGTGTTGCAGGCCGCTGTTTAATGTTGCAACTCCTCCGTTGAGGAGCTCTACTGGTTTGGAGTGAAGTTTTGGTTGTTCCTTTTTACCATTTGCTCCCACCCTTTTCTTATACTGCTTTGGGACGTCCCACACATAATCAGTATGACAGCTGTGTCATGGACGATAAGAGAAAATGGGATTTTTGTACTCACCGTAAAATCAGTTTCTCTGACGTCCATGGACTGACACAGCACCCACCCTTCCTTTTTAAGGTTTGTACTGCTTTGTTACAAGGTCTGCTAGCTGCAGGTGGGAGGGTAATGTCCGGAGGGACCGCCCCCCTGGGCGGGGCTGTTCAGCTCTGGTTTGTTCTAGAATGTTTTAACATCTAACATTCTGCCTAGGTCTTCTCCTGCAAGCAGGGACATATACCCACACGTAATCAGTATGACACCTGTGTCAGTCCATGGACGTCAGAGAAACGGATTTTACGGTGAGTACAAAAATCCTGTTTTTCGCCATATATGTCCCCATTGGAAGATTTTCCCTCTTACCTTTCCTGGGGGACAACCCAAAATTTGGGATTTTCTCGTACTTTCAATGATAAACAGGACAAATGGAGAGGGTGAATCTCCATAACAGGGACACAGACAGCAATAAAAACTGAGACACTTTCTAATCCCTCTCCACTCTATCCAAAATTAAAAAAAATAAGTTTTGCCTTTTTTTTTTTTTTAGGTATAATTTATCAGCTAAAAGTAAAAATAAATCAAACCTTCTTTTTTTTTTTTTTTGTTAGAGACAAATGAATTTGTGGATAAACTCTTTGAAAGCCTGACCACGGGAAGCTACCTTCCTCCAGAAGAATCCATAAAAGCTGAGGAAAGAGAGGAAGCTCCTGAGTGTCGTCACATGGCTATGCCAGGTTCTCTGCAGGTGAGGGTTTGATTGATAACAAATCATATCTATTGATGTTAAATAGAGCTGTGTTTCTGAAACTTATTTTTTTTTTTTTTGTTTTTCTTTTTAGTTGAGGCATGTTTCAAAACTCTGCACAATCTCAAAACACTCCATTCTAGAATGTAAAAAACAAAACGAATAGTTTACATATTGCAGTAGCAGCCACACATATGACAGCCAGCATTAGAGGTGGTTTTACAAAGCAGTATATAAACTTTCACACTGATACTGAAAAGTATTCGAGGGTCTCTCTTACTCCGCTAACGTGACCCCAGTGCTGACAGAGGGGTAGGAGAGGGACAACTAAGGATGCTGTGCAGGTGCCCAACGTCCTCTTTGTCAACCAATAGCATCAGAGGTTGTTAGGGCACAGTTTGTTGGCCCACACGGTTCTCAAAGTTGTTATGCTGCACAATAGAAACCTGTGGCTTTGTGTAACAAAAAGGCAGATTTGATCCACTCAATTTTTGAACCTTTTGCCAAGGCACATCTGTGGACTCCAGGGTACCATGGCACTTTGGTTGAAAAAGGTTACACTAGAGCATTCTGGACCTCCTTTTTCTTAAAGCGGATTGTGTAGTTTAAAAAAAAAAAAAAAAAATGCCTCATTGAGCGTAAAATTTATGGTCCATATAAACAAATATCCGAAGTAACTAGTTTAAGAGAACAGGAGATAATACCAAAGTAATATAAATAATAATTAACCACTTGACCTCCAGAAGTTTTTCAGAAGGGTATAACATCTAAACCAACAAGGGGTTAACCACTTCCATACAGGGCATTTTCACCCTCTTCCTGCCCAGACCAATTTTCAGCTTTCAGCGCTGTTACACTTTTAATGACAATTGCGCTATAAAGAAAAAAGAGCGTCAATTTTGGAGAAAAAAAAAACGCCATTTCTCTTTCGTCCATGGACGGACACAGCTCCCTATAATTCTTGACTTGTGGGTTATGTTCCGTCTATTAGGAGAGGACTAGGCAGACATGTTAGATATACAAAAACATGTAATTATACCAAAGCTCAACAGCCCCGCCCAGGGGGCAGTCCCTCTGGTCATAACCCCTCACCCTGCACTCAGCAGCTCAGTTTTTTTCTGCCTAGTGTAGGAGGACCTGGCTCCCTAGGTGCCCATTGGTCCTGGGGAACTTTTTTTTTTTTGGATCCTGAGATCTACTATCAACTGCCGGCTGGATAATATATAGATCCTTGTAGTCTCCCCAGTCTGGCCATCGTGCAGGCCTTTAGCTACGTGCTGGGTCGGCCACGGAATACCCCATTTGCTCCAGGGGTGGCCGGTGAGCTATATGCTCCGGGGCCCACATATGACCGGGCTACTGCTGTGCAGTCACAGTGGGGCCGTGGCCGACAGCCACTCCGTACTGCTTGGTGATGGGTCTGTCAGGAATGCGTCCAGCGGTCCTCGCAGGGACGGGTAAGTAAGGTTCCTCCTGTCTTGGCAGGATGGAACAGCTGGGTATTCCTGGGGTGGTCGATTTTAAGGGGTCTCTAGTCCTCCCTTTCCTCTCTCCCCATGCTTTGCTGGGCCTGCTGTGTGCCTCACCGGGGGGTCCCTGAGGGGGGCTCCGCGTCCTGGCTGGGGGCTGCGCGGTGTGTCCGGGTCCGCTCTAGTGTGGGTGGTCTGCCTTGTGGAGGGGCTCCGCTCAGAGGCCCAGTGTTTAACCACTTAACGGCCGCTCACTGTATATATACGTCGGCAGAATGGCACCGACAGGCACAATCACGTACAGTGTACGTGACTGCCTTTGTATAGTTGGGGGGGTCCCCCCTTCTATACAGTGAGTGGTCGTTATCCGTTGGGGAGCGATCCGGGATGAGGGGACGGCCGTTCGATTACGGCCACCCCCTCGCGATCGCTCCTGGCGAATGAAAATCTTCCTCTGCCTGTGTAATGTAAACACAGGTAGAGGAAGTGATGTAATCTCTCCTCGTGACGGTCTTTTCGTTCGCGGCGCTGAGGAGAGAAGACACAGGTTAGTGCACCAACAGTCCACTGACACGTAGGCACACATTTCACCCCCCAGTCACCCCCAGATCACCCCCCGGGTCAGCCCCCAGTCACGGTGTCACTGATTGCAGTGATTGTTTATTTTACTGATCACTGCATTTAGTGTCATCTGTGACAGTAAAAAGTTGCAAGGCAGTTAGGTTTAGGTCCAGGGTAGCCCCCTAATAAAGGTTTAACCCCTTGATCGCCCCCCAGGTAACCCTTTCACCCCCTAACTCCAGCGTCACTAAGCGATCGTTTTTCCGATCGTTGTATTTGTGTCGCTGGTGCCCTAGATAGCCAGTTAGTTATTTATTTTTAGGTTCGCCGCAGGTTTTTATAGCGTCGGGTACCCCCATATAATATTTTAACCCCCTGATTGCCCCTAGAGTTAACCCTTTCACCAGTGATCACCGTATAAGTTTTACTGGTGACACTGGTTAGCCAGTTAGTTATTTAGTTTTTGTATAGCGTCGGGTACCCCCATATTTAACCTAATAAAGGTTTTAACCCCCTGATTGCCCCTAGTTAACCCTTTCACCAGTGATCACCATATAAAGGTTACGGGTGACGCTAGTTGGTTAGTTTGCTTTTTATAGCATCAGGGCACCCGCCGTATAAAACCCAATAAAGGCTTAACCCCCTGATCGCCCGGCGGGTGAGATCAATTAGGTTTTAGCGCTAGAGAGGGTCTGCGTCGCCCCAGGCAGCGTTGGGTTAGTGCCAGTAGCGCTAATACCCACGCGCAAAGCATACACCTCCCTTAGTGGTATAGTATCTGAACAGATCAATATCTGATCTGATCAGATCTATACTAGGGTTCCCAAAAACGCAGTGTTAGAGGGATCAGCCCAGATACCTGCTAGCACCTGCGTTTAGCCGCTCCGCCCAGCCCAGCCCACCCGAGTGCAGTATCGATCGATCACTGTCACTTACCAAACACAAAACGCATAACTGCAGCGTTCGCAGAGACAGTCCTGATCCCTGCGATCGCTAACAGTTTTTTTTGAAGCGTTTGATACATTTGCTGACAGTCAGGTGCTTTTTTACCTGTGAATCTTACTAGTGTACCCCTAAATTTAGAGCCCAAAATGGCAAATCGAAGGCACACTAGTAAAGAGGCCTACGAGATTTTGAGCATGACAGATAGCGAAGAGGAGGTCACGCATCTGTCAGATTCGGGCTCAGAATATCTTCCCGTAGAAGACAGTGAAGTCAGCGGCCACACGTCAGATAGCTCTGACGACGAAGGTGAGGTCCCTGCTAAGGTCAGGCGTACCTGATCCCGATCTTCTGCTGTTGAGGAGCAAGAACCGTAGGTCTCTCGTATCATGGAGCAGAGTAGTACTAGTGCCGCTATTCCTTCTGGTGAATTGGCAAGCGCCAGCGGCCTAGTACAGCCTGGGCGTACATCCAGCACTGCAGTATCACGTGGTGATGTGGCGAGTCCCATAAGTGCAGTTCAAGCTGGCGAGGTGGCAAGCACAAGTAGTGTCCCGCTGCCACCAAGAAGAAGACAAAGGCAGGCCCGTCGTGCCCATAGTGCCCTTCCTGCAGAATTTGCCTATCCTGATTGGTTCCCCACCACTTCTGCATAACCTGTACTTCCCCCCCATTCACTGCCCAACCCGGTATTCAGGTGGAAACAGCTGATTTTATGCCAATTGATTTTTATTCGCTGTTTTTCACGGAAGATCTCTATAGATCTATTGTGGACCAGAGTAATTTATATGCTGGTCAATTCATCGCCGCTAATCCCCAGTTGCCTTCCATTGCCAAAGATTGGAAACCAATTACGGTTTCTGAATTTAAGACCTTTCTGGGCCTTTCCCTCAACATGGGCACACACAAATTTCCGTCATTGCGTGCTTATTGGTCCACACACCCCATTGACCACATGCCCGTGTTCTCTGCCTCCATGCCCAGGGAACGATACGAGCAGATTTTGCGGTTCATGCACTTCAACGACAATGAACTTTGTCGTCCGCGTGGAGACCCTGAATACGACCGGCTCTACAAAATTCGGCCCCTCATAAACCACTTCAACGAACGTTTTGCAGCCTTGTTTATTCCCGATCAAGTTGTCTGCGTTGATGAGTCCCTGATTACATTTTCTGGCCGCTTGTCTTTCAAGCAGTACCTTCCCAGCAAGCGTGCCAGATACGGGGTCAAGCTCTATAAGTTCTGTGACAGGGCAACAGGCTATGTATGGAGCTTTACGGTTTATGAGGGAAAAGATAGTCAGGTTGAGCCAGTCAACTGCCCAGATTACATAGGGAGCGCTGGCAAGATAGTGTGGAACTTGGTGTCACCCTTTTTTCGGAAAGGGGTACCACTTGTATGTGGACAATTATTACATGAGCGTGCCACTGTTTAGTCACTTGTTTGATCATCAGATTGGAGCATGTGGCACCGTGCGACCTAATCGCTGGGGCTTTCCCCAGCGGCTTGTAGATGCCCGTCTTGGGCTGGGGGAGAGAGCCTGCTTGAAGTGTAATAACTTGCTCGCTATGAAGTGGAGGGACAATAAGAAGGTTTTCCTTCTTACCTCCCTTCATGCAGACACGACAGTCCAAATTCGTACAGCGACTGGTGTTGTGGAGAAACCCCTCTGTGTCCACGAATATAACCAAAATATGGGAGGGGTGGACCTCAATGAACAGTTGTTGGCGCCGTATCTAATTGACCGTAAGGCGAGACGCTGGTACAAAAAAGTGTCTCTATCCTTATTCCAATTGGCTTTGCTGAACGCTCATGTGCTATACAGAGCTTCAGGCGAGACGTTATCTCTCCTAAAATTCCAGAATGAGATAGCCACAGAACTCCTGTATCCAGGCGGTTCTGCACCTCACCATCCCCAACCAAATGCAGTAAGCCGGCTGCATGAGAGGCATTATACGCATGTCCTCCCGAGTACCCCTACCCAACGAGCCCCTCAAAAAAGATGTCGTGTCTGTAGCAAGCGCGGATTTAGGCGTGACACCCGTTATTATTGTCCACGCTGTTCTGACAAGCCTGGTCTTTGCCTTGGTGAATGTTTTGAACGCTTCCACTCAAAAGTGAAGTTTTAGCATAGGGTACAGCATTTCACAGACTAGGACACACTTACACAGGGTCTCCCAAGATGCCATCGCATTTTGAGAGACCCGAACCATTACAGTTGTTAAAGTTACAAAACAAAGTGTAAAAAAGAAAAAAAAAAGTTGTCGTTTTATTCTCTCTGTCTCTCGCTCGCTCGCTCTCTTTTACTGTATTCTATTCTGCAATGTTTTATCATGCTTGCTTTTCAGGTATGTAATTTTTTTGTTTTCAGCTGCAGCGCGGAATTATTTATCTTGACAGCAACAGCGTTTGCTCCCACGATGCATAAAGCCGTGACTCCAACGCTGTAGGAGTTTATTTCACCACCACAGTTAAAAAAAAGAGCATATATGCTGAAGCATGGGGGCAGCAGGGGCGGAGGAGCGATTTTGCTCCTAATGCCGTGTACATACGGTCGAAATTCCGACGGAGGCTTGCCCGTGGAAAAGTCTGACAGTGTGTACGCGGCATAACTTTTTTGCGGGAGGATGCCCCCATGCTTCGGCATATATAAATGGTGCATGTATGCCCATCATTAGAAGTGGGTGGATGAAGGGAGGTATTCTAATGGTGGGCATACCCACTGATCAATCTCTTTTTTTCGTTCAGCCAACAGGCTGCATGAAAAAAAAGATTACAATACATGTCCAACAAGGACCAGCAACGTACTGGTATGTTGCTGGACTTTGAATGTTTATACCAGAATGATGCCTGCAGGTTTAGGTATCATCTTGGTATCATTCTTTTCAGCCAGCGGCCGGCTTTCATGTAAAAGCAATCCTAGCAGATAATTAGCCTCTAGACTGCTTTTACAAGCAGTGGGAGGGAATGTCCCCCCCCCCCCCCCGGATATAAACCGCGCCATTGGGAAAGCATTTTATCACACCTATCTTGGTTTGGTCAGATGCTTTGAGGGCAGAGGAAAGATCTATGGTCTAACCCCCCCCCAAAAAAATTTTCAAAAAAAGAGTACCTGTCACTACCTATTGCTATCATAGGGGATATTTACATTCCCTGAGATAACAATAAAAATGGTAAAAAAAAAAAAAAATATGAAAGGAACAGTTTAAAAATAAAATAAAAAAGCAAAATAAATAATAATAATAAAAAAAAAAGCACTGCTGTCCCCCCCCGTGCTCTTGCGCAACGGCGAACGCAAGCGTCGGTCTAGCGTCTTATGTAAACAGCAATTGCACCATGCATGTGCAGTATCACCCCGAAGGTCAGATTGAGGGCAGTAATTTTAGCAGTAGACCTCCTCTGTAAATCTAACGGGGTAACCTGTAAAGGCTTTTAAAGGCTTTTAAAAATGAATGTAGTTTGTCGCCACTGCGTGTTTGTGCGCAATTTTAAAGCATGTCGTGTTTGGTATCCATGTACTCGGCCTAAGATCATGTTGTTTTTTATTTCATCAAACATTTGGGCAATATAGTGTGTTTTAGTGCATTAAAAATAAAGTTTTTTTTTTTTTCCCCAAAAAAATGCGTTTGAAAAATCGCTGCGCAAATACTGTGTGGAAAAAAAATGCAACACCCACTATTTTAATCTGTAGGGCCTTTGCTTTAAAAAAATATATAATGTTTGGGGGTTCAACATCATTTTCTTGCAAAAAAAAATAAAATGTTTTCATGTAAACAAAAAGTGTCAGAAAGGGCTTTGTCTTCAAGTGGTTAGAACTAGAGTGGATGATGTGTGACAAACTTCCTAATGTTGTGCATAAAATGCCAGGACAGTTCAAAACCCCCCCCCCAAATGACCCCATTTTGGAAAGTAGACACCTCAAGCTATTTGCTGAGAGGCATGTTGAGCCCATTGAATTTTTTTTTTTTTTTTTTGTCCCAAGTGATTGAATAATGACAAAAAGGAAAAAAAAAAAAAAATGTACAAAAAGTTGTCACTAAATGATATATTGCTCAAACATGCCATGGTTATATGTGGAATTGCACCCCAAAATACATTCTGTTGCTTCTCCTGAGTACGGGGATACCACATGTGTGAGACATTTTGGGAGCCTAGCCGCGTACAGGACCCCGAAAATCAAGCACCGCCTTCAGGATTTCTATGGGTGTAAATTTTTTGATTTCACTCCTCACTGCCTATCACAGTTTCGGAGGCTATGGAATGCCCAGATGGCACAAACCCCCCCAAATGACCCCATTTTGGAAAGTAGACACCCCAAGCTATTTGCTGAGAGGTATGTGGAGTCCCACACATGTGGTATCCCCGTACTCAGGAGAAGCAGCAGAATGTATTTTGGGGTGCAATTCCACATATAACCATGGCATGTGTGAGCAATATATCATTTAGTGACAACTTTTTTTTTGTACATTTTTTTTTTTTTTTTTTGTCATTATTCAATCACTTGGGACAAAAAAAAAATATTCAATGGGCTCAACATGCCTCTCAGCAATTTCCTTGGGGTGTCTACTTTCCAAAATGGGGTCATTTGGGGGGGGGGTTTGTACTGCCCTGCCATTTTAGCACCTCAAGAAATGAGATAGGCAGTCATAACTTTAAAGCTGTGTGAATTCCAGAAAATGTACCCTAGTTTGTAAACGCTATAACTTTTGCTGCGCAAACCAATAAATATACGCTTATTGGCATTTTTTTTTTTTACTAAAGACTTGTGGCTGAATACATTTTGGTCTAAATGTATGACTAAAATTGAGTTTATTCGATTTTTCTTATAACAAAAAGTAGAAAATATCATTTTTTTTCAAAATTTTCAGTCTTTTTCCGTTTATATTGCCAAAAATAAAAATCGCAGAGGCAATCAAATACCATTAAAAGAAAGCTCTATTTGTGGGAAGAAAAGGACGCAAATTTCGTTTGGGTACAACATTGCATGTCCGCACAATTTACAGTTAAAGCAGCGCAGTGCAAAATTTTGAAAACACCTCTGGTCCTTTAGCTACAAAATGGTCCGGGGCTTAAGTGGTTAAGCAGCCTTTTTTATTTTTTATTTTTACCTCAGAAAGACGCGCTGTTCTTAATGCTAATACAGCTGGTGGACATTTTCTTGTAGCTGTGCGGTTTCTATAGCGAATACAGCGGTCAGCCATTTTCTTGTAGATCGCGCTCTTTTTTTTTTTTTTTTTTTTTTTTCCTGAAGGTAACCGGCGGCCATCTTTGTGGGGATTTTTACATTGGCTGGACCTCTAGCGCTGGTTTGTCATTCTGAACGGCAGATCACCTCGGAGACACCTTAGGCACACACTGTGCAGGAGCAGACGGCAGCGCTGGAGCAGTGCCTGGGTCAGGGCGGTGAGTCCTCTGGGAATACCCCTCGGTCTGGGCAGCTAGGAGGGTGTGCCTTTTCTTGTACCTTGACTTGTTCCCTAAGTGGCTTGTAAGTGTGTGGGTCAGCATGGCGTCAGAAGCTGGCGTTTCTTCCCCAGACATTCCCGTGGTAGCAACCGGTTCCCCTGCGGTACCTGTGGACGCTTTGTCGGCGGTCCTGGAATCATCTGTTGCCAGGGTGGAAGCGGTGTGCGGGCGCAAGGGGGGTAAAAAAAAACGGCTCCTCCCCCCACCATCTTCTGGGGAAAGCTCTGACTCAGACTCGGGCCTGGCTGTGAAACAAGTCCCCTGTTCTGAAGGGTCAGAGTATGCAGACCAGGACCATTCGGACAGTGAGGAAGACTCAATGTCCGGGTCTGCGCAGGACAAGGCACTTGTTGGAGCACTTATCACCGCAGTGCGGGAAACCCTAAAACTGGAGGATGCGGCTGGGACATCTGCTGAGGTGTCAGTCCCTTTTGGGTCCCACAAGCCAAAAGGGACCTTATGTAACTTATTTTGATAAGTTTATAGGCAAGGAATGGGAACGACCGCAGAGGACCTTTTTGGTCCCAAAACGCATGGTGGTCCGTTACCCTTTTGAGGAGAGCCTTCTGAAAAAATGGGCATCTCCCCCGGTTGTGGACCCCCGGTATCCCGGTTAAACAAACTAACCACTATTCCGGTTCAGGGGAACGCTGCATTTAAGGACCCTGTGGATAGTGGCCCGGTCCATCTTTACCATGCTGGGATCTGCATTACGGCCAGTTTTGGCTGCGGCTCTGGTGTCACAGACACTTACAGAATGGGCTAAAATTTTGCACCAGGAGTTAGGACAACAGGTTTCCCTGGTCTGTGTAGAAATGGCTGACCAGTTGGTGCATGGCCTCAAATATGTCTGCGATGCAGCCCTGGACACAGCTCCCCTGTTTTCTAGAACCTCCGTATTTGCTGTGGTACTGCGTCGCCTGATTTGACTAAAATGCTGGTCTGCGGACCAGACCTCCAAGAAGGATTTGGCTGATTTGCCTTTCCGGGGTGGAAGGCTATTTGGAGCCGCGCTGGATGACATTATTAAGGATGTCACTGGGGGTAAGAGCACACTGCTCCCACAATCCAGAAAAGATAAGGAGCCACGCCGCAAGCCTGGGCCCTCCTTTTCCGCTCAGAAGCGTTTTTTTCATCAGTCCGGGCCCGCAGGTAAGCGTTCCCAGGCCAACCAGGGGCCAGCTGAGGGACAAAAGCGTCCCTGGGTTCGCAATCCAAACAAGGCCGCGAACAAATCTGCTACTGCATGAAGGTTTGCCCCCGCCCGACTCTTGGGTGGGGGGTCGCTTTCGTGAGTTTGCAGCTCGGTGGACCTCCCTGCTTTCTGACCAGTAGGTTTGCGAAGTGGTTTCATCAGGGTACAAGATGGACTTTCTTTCTTGTCCACCAAACTGATTTTTTTTTTCCCCTCAAACCTTCATCTTCCTCCACCTCGTCGGAACCTGCTGAAGTGCGGGGTGATAGTACCTGTGCCGCTGCCAGAAAGATTTCAGGGATTTTACTCCAATCTGTTTGTAGTCCCAAAGAAGGACAGGGTCTGTCCAATCCTGGATCTCAAGGCCCTCAACACCTTTGTAAAGGTGCAAAGGTTCAGGATGGAATCGGTTCGCTCTGTGGTCGCTGCACTCCATCCAGGGGATTTTCTAGCGTCCTTGGACATCAAGGACGCATACTTGCATGTCCCCATATGCATCAGGCATCAGATTTCTGCGTTTTGCAGTCGGGGACAATCACTACCAATTTGTGGCTCTCCCTTTTTGGCCTGGCATTGGCACCAAGGTGCTCGCCACGATTCTGGCCTTGCTGAGACAGCGAGGTATCGCTATCGTGGGCTACCTGGACGACCTCCTTAGAGCTGCTTCAGACTCAGAATTAGAGAAGGATGTAGCGATTGCCAGTCAGACCCTTCAAGAATTTGGTTGGGTACTGAACCTCCAGAAGTCGGTGTTGGTGCTGACTCAGCGCCTGGAATACCTGGGCTTGATCCTGGACTCCTCGGAGGCAAAGGTTTTTCTCCCGTTAGAAAAATTGCAGACTCTTCAGGTGGCGGTGAAGCTGTTGGCATCCTGCAGGTGGTCGTCGTTGCGCTTTTGCATGCGAGTCCTGGGTCTCATGGTGGCCTCCTTCGAGGCGGTACTGTATGCTCCATTCCACACTCGAGTCTTGCAGAAGGAGATCCTGTCAAATCCGGGTGAGCCAACTAGTCAGGACTTCCCTGGACTGGTGGCTGACATCTCTGGCCCTTCAGTCCGGAAAGTCGTTCCTTCCGTTTCACTGGACGGTGATCACGACGAACACCAGCCTGACCGGTTGGGGGGGTGTTTGGGGGGTCCAGTCGTCAAAAGGTCGCTGGACACAGGAAGAATCCCGCCTGCCTATCAATGTACTGGAACAACAAGGCAGTGCCTCTCCACATGGTCTTAGAGGCTAGAAGGGCGTCCAGTCCAGGATCCAGTCGGACAACGCCACGGCGGTGGCGTATGTCAACGAGGAACAAGGAGCTCGGCTGCAGCATCAGAGGTCGCTCATATCCTGCGGTGGGCAGAAAGGAGCGTGTCGGCCGTATAAATTCCGGGCGTAGAAAACTCACCGTAAAATCTTTTTCTCTTAAGTCCATGGACGGACACAGCACCCATCCCTCCTGTTTGAGTTTGTACTGCTTTTTGACGAACTGAGCTGCTGAGTGCAGGGTGAGAGGTTATGACCAGAGGGACCGCCCCCTGGGCGGGGCTGCTTGGCTTTGGTATAATTACATGTTTTTGTATATCAAACATGCCTGCATAGTCCTCTCCTAATAGACAGAACATAGCCCACTTGTCAAGACTAAAGAAGCGGTGTCCATCCATGGACTTCAGAGAAAGGGATTTTACGATGAGTACACAAATCCTATTTTTTTACTTTTTGCTATAATATCCCCAAAAAATATATAAATACATTTTTTCCACAGTTTAGGCTGATATGTATTTTACATAATTTTTAGTAAAAAAAATCGCAATAAGCGTATATCGATTGGTTTGCGCAAAAGTTATAGCGTCTACAAAATAGGTTTTGGTTTTATGGCATTTTTAGTGTTGGTGTGTGTGGTGTTTTTTTTTTTTTTTTTTCTTTACTAGTAATGGTGGCCATCTGCAGTTGTGTTTTTTTTTTTTTTTTTTTTTTTTTTTTTATCTTGACTGCCACATTGCGGCGGACACTTTTGACACTATTTTGGGACCATTCACATTTTATACAGCGATCCGTGCTATATAAATGCATTTATTACTGTATAAATGTGACTGGCAGGGAAGAGGTTAACACTAGGGGGCGATCAAGGGGTTAAATATGTTCCCTAGTGAGTGATTCTAACTGTAGGGGGAGGATACTCACAAGGGGAGGAGACCGATTTGTGTTCCTCTGTACTGGGAACACACATCGGTCTCCTCTCCTCTGACAGGACATGGATCTGTGTGTTTACACACACAGATCCACGGTCCTGGCTTGTTCACGGGCAATCGCGGCCGCCAGGCACGCGCATCGGGTGCCGAGTAACGAGGCGGGGGCGCGTTACTCGGCACGAAGGGATGTCGGTTTTTATTCCCTGCTTTGCAGGAAAACAAAATGCGGCACGTCCCCGCTGAGAGGATGGAGCTCTGTGTTTACATTCACAGAGCTCTACCCGCTGATGGGCTTGTGCTGTGACTTATCGGGAAGTGCCTGGAAGTTCTGTATCACGTACCAGATAAGTTATCAAGTGCAGGAGAGCTGATCTGCCGCCGTACTCCTCTGAGGCAAGAGGTTTAGTAGCCTGTTTTTTGTCTCAACTTTACTGCAACCAATTGTGTCAGAGGAGAATTTAAACCTAATAGAAATAATATGCAAGTTACAAATAAAACTAAACCACAGTATATCACAAATATATAAAATACCCATGGCACTGGAGGGGCAGGGAATGCCCACATTTATGAGAAATGTGAATAAGAGTTGGATACATATACAGATCTCCCTCTCCCTCTCCATATTTTTGGTAAAAATCGCAATAGGCGTATATTGTTTGCACAAAAGTTATCGCGTCTACAAACTATGGGATAGATTTTTTTTTTTTATTATTGTTTTACTGGTAATGGCGGCGATCTGTGACATTGCGGCGGACAAATCTGACCCCAAATGACACTTTTTGGGGACCTGTGACACATTGATCAGTGCTAATATTCAGAAGTGTGGGTAGAGAAATGAGTAAGAGAAGGGGAGAGTCGGAGAGGGCATAGGGGAGTGGGGGGAGAAAGTAAAGGCACAATGGAAACTGGGAGGAGGGGCGCAGGGGAAAGGTTTGGATTTAATTGTCTGTGATGAACTGTCTTAAATTTTTATGGTCTATGATGGGGGAGGTGGAACTTTGGGAACACAGGAAGTCGTATATTGTCAAGTTATACTGCCACTTACAGAAGGATTTGTAAACTTGCTAAAAAATTATTTAGGCCACCTCTGGATAAACCCCCCCCCCCCCCCCACCAAGCATGCCTCAGTTTTAATTTTTCAATATTTCCTTCCCTTCTCCAGGGGGGCTTCTTTTATTGAATAATTATTTCACAGGGCTGCTTTCTAGTATCTAATTTAGATGATTCCTGCTACATCAGGGCATTCTGATCTGGATAGATACCCTTCCTTGGTCATTGTGTAACACCATATAGGTACTGCTGTCTCTTCACCGTCTAGAAGGAATGAGAATCCTTCCAACATCAGAAGGTGTAGTTTGGTTCAGGTTGCTGACTGCACCATGGGTCTTGGTTTTTCCCATGCTGACCCCCTTGAAGGCTCTTCCCTGGAAAGCTGAGGGTAAAGGTGATGTAAGGCAAAGGTGGACTAGTGACAGTTCTACAATAACGTGCTGAGAACTTGATATAACTGAGTGGTTCTCAAACTGTAGGGAGTCCAAATTTCCCACGAACGGATATGTGAATCCCCCTTCGGAAGGCCCCACTCACCAGAAATGGCAGATCCTCAGCTTCTCAGTCTGGGATCATGTAGGCAGAAAAACTCTCTCTGAATGTCGCGGTTCCTTGAATGGATCAATCGAAAGATGCTTGTTAGCAGGAGGGGAATCGCATTCCACAGGATGTACGGCAAGATGCAGGCTTTCAGAGAAACTTCCACGGGGGCAGGAAATTGCGTCACTGGTTTGCCGCGAACCGGAAGTTGAGTCGATGCGTGTCGCCCGTTCTCCAGGGCGTCATCAAAGACACCATATCCGGTTCGCATATGCTCACATTTATACCAGATGGGGGAAAGGCTCCTCCCCAAAGGGAAGAACATAAAGACCAATTACGGTCAATGTATGTAAACTCCTACTTCCTCCTGATACATCATCTCCTGTTTGCCAGAGATAAAACTTTATTTTCTTTTTCGTACATCACGGGACACAGAGCGACATAGTCATTACTAATGGGTTATATAGATACCGTCAGGTGCTGGCACTGGCAACTTCCAAAACCGGAAGTACCCTCCCCTATATAAGCCCCTCCCATCCGGGAGCACCTCAGTTTTTTTGCCAGTGTCTAAGGTGTTGGCCAAGAAGAAACATGTGTTTTTCACTGAGCTTGCGTACAGGTTCTTTTGGGCCTCAGTAAGCTATTCCGGATCCGACCAAAAAAGCTTCATAGCTAAACGGTCGGTACCCGGGCCTTGCAGAGAAGAGCAAGGTTTTGCCTGTAATGCTTCTCTTAGGAGAGCTGGACCCTGGGATCCAGAGCTCTGGTCATACCCACGACCAAGATGTTTTCTGTGCAGGGTGCTATACAGGTCCAGGGGAGTGGAATCCTTGGGAACCCGGTCCCTGAAGGTTTGATTACAATGCCTGCCGTGATAGGTGAAGTTTGGGCTTTTGTGGACCAAACAAAGTCCTGCGGCGGGGAACAGGTAAGTGGGGGGGGCCCCCAGGAACTTGGTTCTATTGGGGGACCCCCAAGCCTAATTTGTCTTTCTGTCTGTTACCTAATGGTATTCCCGCAAAATTCTGTGCATGCCTGTAACTACTAAAAAAAATGTAGTAATTTTTAATGGTGGTCAAGAAAAAAAAAAAAAAAAAATTTTTTTTATATATATTTAATATATTAGACTGCGGTACCTGTTTGTCCACTAGAGGCCGCTGTGGAATGTTTTCTTGTCATGTGGACTAGCTTCTTCTCAGCAGAGCAAAGTCCAGGCAGATGGTGAGTTCTCTTATAGGAAACTGCTTCCTCTGCCATGTTGCAGTGTTTGTCCATCCCCCGGCCTGCGGCAAAGAGGGGCCCTGGCTCCTGTCCCTTGTTACCATATTTGAAATTAGCGCCGAAGGCGCACGTGCCCGCACGCGTGCGCGCGCCTCTATATATAGAGGTGAGCCGGGAAAGGGGGCGGAGCCTGGGGGATGACGCTCTGTGCGCGCCGCAGCGCTTCTGCGCATGTGCGGGCGTCCCAGCAGTTTTAAAAAAACCACAATATTGTAGTGAGCTGGCTATGAAGTACAGAGACAGAGCTGGCAACATTTAAAGGCATACAGCAAGCGGTTGATACAGGCATCCCCTAGAAAGGCACATTAGTAGACACCAACTGTGATATAGCAGCAATTGTGCTAGACTATTCTCAGTAAAAGTGGTGTATTACGGCTGGAATACCTCAGCTTTAGGCTTAGGAATATGCCGTCCAGAAGCTCCGGAACTGAATCTTCCAGGAAGCGAAGGGGGTCTCATCGGGCTCTGAGGATCTTGGGCATACTTCTGCTGCACCAGTCTCCCCTGAGGTTCAGAGGTAAGTGACCGTAGAGACCCCGCAGGGGTACTTGGTACTGTGGCTGTCCTCAGTCACCTGCTCCTGTGTATGTAACAGAGGAGGTTTTTTTCCTCAGCTCTGGGAGGATTAGAGAGAGATTGTCAACATTTATCGCTGCCTCCCTGTCAGGGAAAGCACGCCCGATCTCCGTGTCCTCCTTCAGAGTGCCTGTTAGCAGAGCAACAGTCCCATACAGGGATCGACCTGCCTGAAGGGGATCAGGATGAGGTTGATTCTGTTATAGAGGAATCAACAGTGGGGGAACCTTTTCTCAGCATCTCAAGCTGAAAGATTATGGGTTCAGTCTCTGACTAACATGGTCCGATCAGCATTTAAAAATGCACCTTGCGGAACCATCAACCACTACTGTATCCTCGTTGGGGTCGCTAGAAGCCCCCAGACTGTTTGTTCTTTTCCACTTCACCCTTTACTGAAAGGGCTCATTTACCAGGATTGGGAACGTCCTGAGAAAATATTTATTCCCCCAAGAGATTTCCGGTGGTCTATCCCATGGAGGATAAGTTCATAAAAAAAAAAAAAATGGAAGGTCCCTACAGTGGACGCAGCCATCTCTTGTATGTATAAATCACTGACATGTCCAGTGGATAATGTCCAAATGTTCAAGAACCCAATAAATAAAAGATTGGAGTCCTTATGAAAATCTGCTTGGTGATACAACCAGCAGTAGCAGCTATTGGGGTCTGCTAAGCAGTGAAGGATCAGTTGAAACAGGTCTTGAGGGACTTGACAGATCAGCAGGCTTTGCCCTAGCTGATCTACCTAGAGCCTTAGGCTTTGCGGTTTACGCCATAGAGGATTCAGTCCATCAGGCCTCCCGCCTTACGCTGTCTATAGTACATACGCGTAGGCTCCTATGGCTCAAAAACTGGTCTGCTGAAGCTCCCTGTAAAGAATGGCTGGTTAGCGTCCCATTTCATGGTGAACGCTTATTCAGGGAAAACCTGGACAAATATATCCAGAAAATTTCCAGCGGTAAAAATACGCTCTTGCCGGTTAAAAGCAGAGTTAGAGGTCCCTCTTTAAGAGGCCTGCTTCTCCAGTCCCTGGGGCATCGGCTGTGTAACAGTTCCGACGGCCTCCTCGGTCAAATCCCGGGGGTAAAAAACAGGGACAGTAGCAGGGTAATGAGAAACCCTGGGTCAGGGGAGGTACAAAACCTCCCCCAAAGTTAAATTCATTGAAGCCCCCACTCAGTCGGGTGGGGGGAGGACTCCAGTTGTTCGCAAGAGACCTGGCGGGACACGATCAAGACAGATAGGTGCTCTCCGCAGTAGGTTTGGGATACAGTTTGGAGTTAAAAGACTCTCCTCCTTCCCATTTTTGAGGTCAAACGTGCCAAGGGATCCCCGGAAGAGAGAGTCCCTCCTGTTGGCACTAGAACAACTATTGCTCCAAGGAGTAATTATGGAGGTTCCCCTGGAAGAATGAGGGTTCGGGTTTTACTCAAACCTCTTTACAGTCCCGAAGCAAACGCGGACGGGAGGCCCATATTAATTCTAAAAGGGCTATACAAATTCCTGTATATCAGGTCTTTCCGATGGAGTCGATCCGATCGGTGGCCACTGCCCTACAAGGGGAGGATTGGTTAGCCACGATCGACATCAAAGATGCTTATTTGCACATTCCCATCTTTCCAGTCCACCAAAAATTTCTACGCTTTGCAGTAGAAGGGCGCCATTTTCAGTTCAGAGCCTTACCCTTCGGTTTGGCCACAGCACCACGAGTGTTTACAAAAATTCTGGCCCTTTATTGGCCAATCTAAGAACACAAGGTGTAATGATAATGGCATATCTGGATGACTTGTTGCTGATAGACCACTCAGTGAAAAAACTAGACGTGGTCGTTCACAAGACGATTAAGTATCTGGAATCTCACGGTTGGATTATCAACCGAGACAAGTCAGCCCTAAAAACCAGTCAAAAGTCTGGAATACTTGGGGCTAAGGTTGGATTCAGGCCAGAGAAAAATATTCTTGCCTCGAGGAAAGGTGTTGTCTTTGAAAGATTTGATCCACTTAGTGGGTACAAAAAAGACAGCCGTCCATACGCCTGTATATGAGGCTGCTGGGAAAAATGGTGGCATCATTCGAAGCAGTACCCTACGGTCAATTCCATTCAAGGAATTTGCAAGGGGCCATACTGTCAGCCTGGAACAAAAAAAAAAAAAAATTCAGGACTAGACTTACAATGTCCTTGTCCCCTTCCGTTCGCAAGAGCCTCCGTTGGTGGTTGGTTTCCCAGAATCTGGAAAAAAGGAAATCCTTCAGTCCGATTTCTTGGAAGGTGGTCACTACAGATGCCAGCCTTATAGGCTGGGGAGCAGTACTGGAGCAATAGTCTCTCCAGGGCAGATGGTCGGATGCAGAAAAGGCCCTGCCCATCAATCTCTTAGAGATACGAGCAGCCCGGTATGCCCTAGTAGCATGGACATCCAAACTCCAAGGGTCCCCTGTCAGAATTCAATCAGACAATGCCACAGCAGTGGCATATATCAATCATCAGGGGGGCACCAGGAGTCGTGCAGCCCAGACGGAAGTAAATTACATCCTGAAATGGGCAGAAAAAATATGTCCCAGCCATATCTGCGGTATTCATTCCAGGATTGGAGAATTGGAAGGCGGACTTTCTAAGTCGCCAGCAATTAGGCCCAGAGGAAGGGTCCCTTCACCCCGAGGTTTTCTGGACAATATGTCAGCGGTGGGGAACATCGGATGTAGATCTTCTAGCATCCAGATTCAACGCAAAGGGGGACAGGTTTGTCTCTCGGACAAGGGATCCCCTAGCTTGCGGCTCGGATGCCCTAGTGTTCCTTTGGGATCAGTTCAAGCTGATATATGCATTCACACCGCCACAATGGTTACCTCGATTACTCCGCAGAATCAGGGTAGAAAAGAAACCAGTGATTCTGGTGGCTCCAGCGTGGCCCCGAAGAGCGTGGTACGTGGAGATTGTAAAATGTCAGTGGGGAGTCCTTGGACTCTCCCACATCGTCCGGACCTGCTTTCGCAAGGACCGATATACCACCCTTCCTTACCAGCCCTAGGTTTGACGGCCTGGCTATTGAAGCCCACATTCTAAAAAAGAGAGGGCTCTCTAATTCTGTGGTATCTACCATGATCAATGCCAGGAAGCCGGTATCCAGGCAGATCTACTATAGAATCTGGAAGGCGTGCATCGCCTGGTGTGAAGCCAAGAAATGGCATCCACGTAAGTACGTAATAGGTAGGAGTCTGGACTCCCTACAATGGGCTGTAGATAGGAAGCTTGCCTTGAGTACTATCAAGGGTCAGATTTCGGCCTTGTCAATATTTTTTCAAAGGCCCTTGGCTTCGCATTCACTAGTCAAAGCCTTTATACAAGGAGTGATGCGTATTAGTCCTCCGGTTAATATTCCCATATGTCCATGGGATCTAAACTTGGTTCTGTCGGTTCTACAGAAACAACCATTTGAACCATTACAGCATATTTCCTTGGTGCTTCTCACCAGGAAATTGATTTTTCTAGTAGCCATTTGTTCGGCTAAAAGAGTATCGGAATTAGCAGCTATGTCCTGTAAGGAGCCATATCTGGTTATCCATAAGGACAGAGTAGTGTTACGTCCTCATCCAGCCTTTCTTCCTAAGGTGGTATCGAGGTTTCATTTGAACCAAGATGTGGTTCTTCCTTCTTTTTTCCCCAAACCTACTTCGGTAGAGGAAAAGTTATTGCATTCTTTGGATGTAGTAAGAGCAGTTGAAGCTTATCTAAAAGCCACTGCTCAGATTCGCAGAACGGATACTTTGTTTATTCTGCCGGAAGGCCCCAGAAGGGGTCAGGCAGCGTCAAAATCTACTTTAGCCAAGTGGATTCGACAGGTCATAATACAAGCCTATGGCTTGAGAAATAGACCGCCTCCGTTCAAAGTTAGGGCGCACTCCACGAGAGCAGTTGGAACTTCATGGGCAGTGCATCACCAGGCCTCCCTGGCTCAAATCTGTAAGGCCGCAACATGGTCTTCAGTACACACGTTTACTAGGTTCTACCAGGTGGACGTTAGAAGTCAGGAGGATGTCGCCTTTGGGCGCAGTGTGTTGCAGGCCGCAAAAGATCCTCATGTCTGATAGCGCTCAGCTTATATATGGTGTATCCCCCCCCTCATTTGGCATTGCTTTAGGACATCCCATTAGTAATGACTATGTCGCTCTGTGTCCCGTGATGTACGAAAAAGAAAATAGGATTTTTATAACAGCTTACCTGTAAAATCCTTTTCTTGGAGTACATCACGGGACACAGAGCTCCCACCCCTCTTTGGGGACACTTATTGCTTTGCTACAAAACTGAGGTGCTCCCGGATGGGAGGGGCTTATATAGGGGAGGGTACTTCCGGTTTTGGAAGTTGCCAGTGCCAGCACCTGACGGTATCTATATAACCCATTAGTAATGACTATGTCGCTCTGTGTCCCGTGATGTACTCCAAGAAAAGGATTTTACAGGTAAGCTGTTATAAAAATCCTATTATCAGAATAACAAAAACACAAGCCGTTTTGTCTTCAATAAAAACATGTGTAAAAATTTTATATAAAAATATGATAGGAACTAATTATAAAATATGGCAATACAAAAATCTAAATATACCCCAAAGATGTACACCAATCAATTGAAAAATAAAAAATAGAAAGAACAATGAAATTAAAATTAAAATAGAATGAAAAAAAAAAAATTTGAAATAAAATGAAAATAAAATGTATAATTGGGATTAGCAGTTAGACAAAAAACAGTTGAGATCCAACACTATGTTGAGGCCATAGGGGCTTAAAGTGCAGAGTCTATGGATCCATTGGGTCTTTTTCTGAGAGATAGATGTTTTGAGGCTAGAACCTCGCCAATGTTCTTCCACCCTGTCTATCCCACAGAATGTGAGGCCACTTGGGATCCCTATTATGGAGCAGCCTAAAATGGTTGGAAAGACCATGTCTATAACCTTTTTTGATTCTGTTGACGTGTCCCCCAAGTCTTACCCTTGGTTGTCTAGTGGTCCTCCCCACATACTGGAGACCACAGGGACAAGACAAGAGGTAAGTAACATGTGTGGTCCCACATGTAATGGATTTCTTGATCTCAAAGGACCTCCCTTCAGAAAGTGAACTGAAATGTGTCGTTTTCCTTTTCCTGAATCTGGAGGTTCTATACATCACACACCTACCACAACTGTAGAAACCAGTTTGGTTCAGAAAAGTGAATAATTTTTTGAGGGGATTAACATTATGTGCCAGTTGAAGCCTGAGCGTTGGTGGCTTTGTATAAATGAACTTGGGTTGGGTTGGTAAAACCTTTTTTTTTTTTAGCTCGCTATCTTTCAATAGCAGAGGCCAGTGTTCCTTGATAAAAAAGTTTCAAAGTCTCTGTACAGTCGATTTATAGCCAGTCAGGAATGCTACATCAGAATCTTGTTGCTTTTTAAACAGATTATCTCTATCCATCTCACCAATAGTTTCCTTAGTCCGTCTTAAATCTCCCAGATTATATCCCTTATCATGAAAACGCTCCAAGATCAGATCTGCTTGCATATTGTAGTCCCTTTTTTTTTTTTTTTTTTTTTTTTTTTTTTTTCTGACCCTAAGCATTTGGCTTTTAGGGTTGCCCCCCAAGCATCTCGGGTGGTGGCAACTTCCTAGCGGGATATAGCCATTCCTGTCCATCTTTAAAAAAAAAGTTTGTGTGAGTTTACCCCCTTCCTTTATATAATGTCAAATCCGAGAAGTTGACTACCTGACAACTGAATGTCTCTAAAAAGATCGCCCGTTTTTCTTAACCTACAGAAAGAATCTTGCGATCCTGCTCATATTATGATGTTGTCTATGTAACTTTTATAGAGTCTGAGTTCGGGTATGTTGGTATTATAGATGGCATCACTTTCCCAGAGGCTCATAAAAAGATTAGCCACTGATGGGGGGGGTACTTGGCCCCCATAACAACACCCCTTTTTTGCCTATAATACTCTTTTTCATGCCAAAAGAAATTATGGCTCAAGGCTTGCAAGAGAAAATCTTCTTCTTTTTTTTTTTTTTTTGATGTTGATACTTCCCAATGCCCACTTGACAGCTTTAAGGGCATGTTGCTGCTGGATATTCGTGTATAAGGAATTTACATCAACACTTGCTAAAATGAAATCGTCATCTACAGTCATAGGTTTGATTAATTCAATCAAATCCTTGCTGTCTTTGAGATAAGCAGGACATTTTTTGGTGAGTGGCTGTAAAAAGTGATCTAAATATTCCCCAAGCCTTGAGAACAACAATTCAATTCCGCTGACTATGGGTCTGCCTGGGAGTTTTATTGGATTTTTGGTAGCGTTCCCCCATCTTGTCTAAATCTGAGCATATGCAAACCGGATGTGATGTCTTTGATGATGCCCTGGAGGAGGGGCGAAACGCATGAACGTAACTTATGGTTCACGGCAAACCAGTGATGCAATTTCCTGCCTCCGTGGAGCGCACGCTATACGATCGGCGATCGCGGAAGTTTCTCTGAAAGCCTGTATCTTGCCATACATCCTGTGGAATGCGATACCCCTCCTGCTACCAAGCATCTTTCGATTGATCCATTCAAGGAACCATGACATTCAGAGTGTTTTATCTGCCTACATGATCCCAGACTGAGAAGCTGAGGATCTGCCATTTCTGGTGAGTGAGGCCTCCGAAGGGGGCTTCACATATCCGTTCGTGGTAACTTTGGACTCCCTGCAGTTTGAGAAGCACTGGGTTATATCAAGTTCACAGCACATGTTATTGTATTGTCATTTGGAATTTGTATATTTTCTCTCACTTTTATAGACTTTTTTTTTTTTTTTTTTATCGTTTTGCCACTAGGGAATTTATTTATTTATTATCCAGTTGCCAGCGCTGCTCCTATCCGTTTATCATATTTTGAAGTTTTAGCACTTTTTGTGCAGCAGTTTATTTGTCTTTTCACTATATTCCAGTTTTTTTTGCAATTTATGCAGCACCTACATATATGTGCAAATACTGCAGCCACTTTGCAGAACACACTGTTGCTTGGGATCATGTATAGGTCAAAAACCTAATGTTTTTTTGTTTTTTTTTTGTACCTGTAATGCACATTTGTAGTATACCTATGAGGTTGTTGCCACATGGTTAAAGCTTTGTGTCAAATAGTTGGTGGCAAATAATGTGTGTGTTTGCTTGTTTTTTGTTATCTTTTTCAATTTATTTATTTTTTTCAAACATTCTTATTTATACTGTCAGGACTCTTTGGAGGAAGAGCGGGAAAGCAGAAAAAGGAAGCCACCAAGTCCTCCAAGAAATCGTTCAGATTCCAATGAGAGGAGGTAAGAATGTTTCTTCTGTCATATGTTTGTCTATAAAAAAACAAAAGGTAATAAATCCCCAAGTTATTAGTTAAAAATATTTTCTTAATAGTGCAGTAAAGGAGTATTCATTACCCTGGGTTATATGCTGCCACCTTCAAGTGATTGGACACAGGCAAAAAGAAAGCTGCTGGCACATCCCCCTCATATAACCCACTCCCAGCTAGCCTCATATTTTTTATTTTTTTTGCTAGTGACCTTAGATGTGCCTGTTCTCTCTCCTGAGACATTTTAATTCCTTGTTTTATATGGAGGTTTGGGGTTTTAAAGTTACTTCTGTCATGTTCCTAGCTGCACCATATTCACTGCATCGTCTTTCTGCAGCCTCCGGATCAGTTGATTCCATAGTTGAGGGACTGTACTCAGGATCAAGTCTGGATAAAGATGTAGGGCTGGCCTTTTAATGTTGCTTCAGTGCTGGATACTGTGTAGTTCTTACCTTGGCACGTTGTGCATCGCCTTGAGTTAGCCGCAGGGTTCTAATGCAGGTTTTTGCTTGTGGTTAGTCGACCAGTAGAGCCCTCCTAAAAAACCCTTGGTGAGTATGCCCATCAAGAAGTGCATAGCCAGTATGGGTCTTGTCCCTAACCTCCTGCTGCTGTAAGAAGATCTGCTGAGGCAAGTCTGGGCTAACAGCCCTTCACTGGGGCCCTGTATGCTGTGTTTTCTATGCTGTGACGACTTTAAACTTTGTCCAAACTTGCAATACCGGGAGGCTGCACATCTGTGGATCTTGAGGGGGGGCGGGGGGGGAGTGCTTTATTGGGTCACTGAAAATACAATAAAAGCACCACATATACAAACGGGAGAGCGATGACTGACTGACTGACTGACTGACTGACTGACTGACTGACTGACTGACTGACTGACTGACTGACTGACTGACTGACTGACTGACTGACTGACTGACTGACTGACTGACTGACTGACTGACTGACTCACGTGTTTCACACTTTTCACAATGCTTTATCAAGGTTTTGACAGCGAATGTATGTATACTTTAAGGCAGGAGCACTGGTTTGAATGTGCTATATTTGCATTTGGAGCAAGTTTTACTAGGTAGAAAATTTCTGCGTTTCTCCCAGGGCACTATTGGAGACCATTATAGTGCTGAATAGGTCTTCCAAGTTTACTGTGCAGGCACATTCCATCTTTTACTCCTGGCGCATAGAGGGGCTAGCACAACAATCCAAAAAAAGGCTACCTGGGCTTCAGCTGTTAAGCATGCCTGGCAAAGACGACAGTCACCCCTCTCTTTCCACTATGGCTGTTAGTATTCCTCTAGGGACAGTGTAGCACCACACATGGCAGATCTGAGGGCACTCGGGAGCTTGGTCAGGCGGCCTTTGTGTCTTCCACTCAGTCCTGACCCTGGGTTGGTAAAGTTCCTTTGTGTACATGTGGAACAAAGGCCTGTAGTGACTAAAGTCATAAAAGGACATTGACCTCTCCTGCTCTGCATTGATCTGCAAGTTGATGATATTGCACTATGTACTGTGGGACTTCAGCTTGAGGTGACCCTGTTTCCTGTTGCAAGTGGTCAATAACATTTCCTGCTCTGCAAGTTGCTCTTGGTTAATAATGTCTCACTGTGTGTTGTGTAGGGCCGAAACAACTAATCGTTTATGAAAATTGTAATCGATTAATCGGCCAGTAACATAATGAGGTTAAAAATAAACTAAAATTAACCCTTTATAGTACAAAAAGAGCGATTATCTGCTCTTTTTGTACCAATTTTTATTTTATTTTTTTTAACCCCATGTTACTAAACATTTCAGGCCTGGGTCACACCTCCGTGTTTTTTGGTGCTTTTTGCAGAAACGCACTACAGTTAATTTACATGGTTTCTATGGGACACGTTCACATCCATGATTTTTTCAGCTGCTGCGTATTTGGAAAGGGCAAGGACTTTAACGCAAAACGGTGCTATTTTAGTTTTTTGGTTTAATGTACTTCAATGGAGAAGCTGCAGAAAAGCATGTAATGTGTTTTTGCGGCAATTTGTGTTTTGTAATCTGCCCGACAACAAATTGGCCCAAAAAAAGTCCCTTTTTTTTTTTTTTTTTACGGTTATTAACCGATTAGTCGATTAATCGAAACAATAATCGGCCAACTAATCGATTATGAAAATAATCGTTAGTTGCAGCCCTAGTGTTGTGGAATGAGTACTTGAGGTGACCCTGTGCCCTAAGAACCATCTCGGTTATATAATGTCGGCCTTAGCGTTTCTAGGAAGTTTACTTTCTCCCATCTTCTTTGTCGAGGCCTTCATACAGAATGTTACTTTCATTTTACTCCTGTTATTTCTCTGACTCTGGGATCGCATCCTTGTGTTTTTTTTTTTGTTTTTTTTGTCAGTTCCTCTGGACTGCTTTTTGACTTTTAAAAAGGACTGCCTACTCTTCCATGGTTGCCTTCTTGTTGCCATTGTTCGTTCTTTATCAGAGGCTGCCATTTTGCTGAAGCCCAGAACCGCTGAACAGTAGACTGTCAGCAGATCAACCTCCTAGTGGCTCTGAGTTTTGGCATAGTGCTGAGAATCTATAGCAGCTGAGAATAAAGCAACTGAGCATGTGCAGAGGAGGGAGAGACCATGTACTACTGGAATTTAAACATCATAGGCACTTATTTTTTGATGTTTTACATAGTCATGCCAGCATGAAGTGATCGAACAGGACTTCATTTTCTGACTAAAGTTCCACTTTTAGGCAAGGGCCTCTTTTCTTCCTAAGGTATTGTTTCATTCACACCTAAACCAGGAGTTTGTTCTTCTTTTTCTTTTTTTTTTTTTTTTTTGTCATGCACCTTTTTATATCCTTTTTGGAGACTCCCTCTGTTGTCTCTGTTTGGGGTGTACTGTTCATATTTCATTCATAGTTTGATTAACCAGAAATCACACCTGTTGCCAATTTTGGGTGTAAGGTCCCTTTCACAAGGGGCGGATTCCGTTTGACGGACTCCACTTACTCAGTAGGGATTGCTCCACTGAGCAGGTGGATGACAGGTCTGTCTCTGCTTACTGTGCAGAGCAGAGATGGACAGAGTCTTGATCTCCTCTATGGGGAAATCAGATGAAAATTAACCGCCTGTCCGTTTTTTTAAATCGAATCCACCGATGGATGAAAAATAGGACCAGCATCCATCTGGATTTTGCGGGCAGGATCAGATAGTGGCAGACATGTCACCACTAACATCTGCCGCTCCGTAGGGGTGAATGGATGGCCCGATCAGGTCCGCCTGAAAAAAAATCATGGTCCGTTTTAGGCGGACCTGATCGGACAGCCCGTGTGAGAGGGGCCTAAGTGTTTCCTTTTTTTTACCCTCAACAGTTTGTGCTCTTATTGTCCTTATGTTATTTAGGCCTGTTTGCATTTGCTGTGTTGCCCACCACTCAGCTGGACTGGTTTTGCACATCCTGGTTTTATTGCATACTGTGTCTTCTTTCTTTCTTCTCCTTTACCAGTAAAATCTGTTTCTTGGAGTACAGGACATGGCTTCCTTCCATCTGTTCCCTCATGCTACAAATTTTCCTTTTTGCCAGTATGTAATTATCTGGTGGCAGCATATAACCCAGGCTTAAAGTGATTGTGAAGGCAGAAGGTTTTTTATCTTTATTGCATTTTATGCATGCTCCCCTCAGCCCCTCTAATGCTTACCTGAGGTCCCTCCTAGATCCATCGATTGTTGCAGGAATGTGTAGGCTGCCTGGGACTCCCCTCATTGGCTGAAACAGCAGGGTGGTGCCAATGGACGCAGGGAGCTGTGGCTTGGATGGGGTGCCCCCATAGCAAGCCGCTTGCCCTGAGGGCACTCAACAGGAGGGAGAGGCCAGGAGCACAGTAGAGAGACCTAAGAGGAGGATCTGGGCTGCTCTGTGCAAATCCACTCCACATGGCAGGTACGGTAAGTATAACATCTTTGTTTTTAACTAAGAAAATATACTTTACATTTACAGTCACTTTAATGAATACTGTGTACTGTACTCCAAGAAATAGATTTTACTGGCAAGTTAAAAATCCTATTTCTTTCGTCCATGGACGGACACAGCCTTCTTATACTCTTAACTGTAGGGTTATGTTCCTGTCTATTAGGAGAGGACTAGGCAGACATGTTAATAGTTAAAAACATTAATCTTTAGCACAGCTGAACAGCCCCACCCATGGGGTGGTCCCTCTGGCCATAACCCCTCACACAGCAGTTGGCAGCTCAGTTTTTTTCTGCCTAGTAGAGAAGGACCTGGCTCCCTTTTGGGCCCTTGGTCCTGAAGAATTTTTATTTTTATATTTTTGGTCCTGAGATCTTCTATTAACTGCCGGCTGGGTGACAGGCTGGATAATATAGATCCTTGTAGTCCCCCCAGTTCCGGCCATCGAGCGTGAGCAGGCCTTAGCTACGCACTGGTTCGGCCACGACATACCCCGTGGCTCCAGGGGTGGCTGGTGAGCTATATGCTCGGGGGTTCACATATGACTGGGCTACTGCTGTCTAAGTCTCAGTGAACTGTGGCCGACAGCTACTCCGTACTGCTCGGATGTAGGGCTGTCAGGAACGCGCCAGCGGTCCTCGCAGGATGGGTCAGTACTTTCCTCCTGTCTTGGCAGGTTGGAACAGCTGGGCTTTCCTAAGGGGGGGTCGATAGGGGGTCTCTTGTCCTCCCTTTCCTCTTCCCCCTGTCCCTTCCCTCCTCCCCTTGCTTGGGCCTGCTGTGACTGACCGGGGAGTTACCTGTGGTGATTTTCCATGTCCTGGCCGGGGGCTGCGGGGGTGTCCGGGTCCGCTCTGTGTGGGTGGTCTGCCTTTAAAAGGGCCCCCCTCGGGGGCCACTGGATTGTCTGGCCTTCTCGTCCGCCTCATTAGTGTTTAGCGCTGTTTTCTTTCTCGTACATCACGGGACACAGAGCGACACAGTCATTACTAATGGGTTATATAGTTACCGTCAGGTGCTGGCACTGGCAACTTCCAAAACCGGAAGTACCCTCCCCTATATAAGCCCCTCCCATCCGGGAGCACCTCAGTTTTTTTGCCAGTGTCTAAGGTGTTGGCCAAGAAGAAACATGTGTTTTTCACTGAGCTTGCGTACAGGTTCTTTTGGGCCTCAGTAAGCTATTCCGGATCCGACCAAAAAAGCTTCATAGCTAAACGGTCGGTACCCGGGCCTTGCAGAGAAGAGCAAGGTTCTGCCTGTAATGCTTCTCTTAGGAGAGCTGGACCCTGGGATCCAGAGCTCTGGTCATACCCACGACCAAGATGTTTTCTGTGCAGGGTGCTATACAGGTCCAGGGGAGTGGAATCCTTGGGAACCCGGTCCCTGAAGGTTTGATTACAATGCCTGCCGTGATAGGTGAAGTTTGGGCTTTTGTGGACCAAACAAAGTCCTGCGGCGGGGAACAGGTAAGTGGGGGCCCCCAGGAACTTGGTTCTATTGGGGGACCCCCAAGCCTAATTTGTCTTTCTGTCTGTTACCTAACGGTATTCCCGCTAATATCTGTGCATGCCTGTAACTACTAAAAAAAAATGTAATAATTTTTAATGGTGGTCAAGAAAAAAAAAAAAAAAAAAAAGGTTTTTTTATATATGTTTAGTATATTAAACTGCGGTACCTGTGTTTGTCCACTAGAGGCCGCTGTGGAATGTTTTTCTTGTCATATGGACTAGTTTCTTCTCAGAGAGCAAAGTCCAGGCAGCTGGTGAGTTCTCCTACAGGAAACTGTTTCCTCTGCCATGTTGCAGTGTTCGTCTATCCCCCGGCCTGCGGCAAAGGGGGCCCTGGCTCCTGTCCCTGGTTTCCATGTTTGAAAATTAGCGCCGAGGCGCACGTGGCCGCGCGCGTGCACGCGCCTCTATATATAGAGGTGGCCGGAAAAAGGGGCGGGGCCTGGGGGATGACGCTCTGTGCGCGCCGCAGCGCTTCTGCGCATGTGCGGGCGTCCCAGCAGGTTTTTAAAAAGCCACATTATTGCAGTAAGCTGGCTATGAAGTACAGAGACAGAGCTGGCAACATTTAAAGGCATACAGCAAGCGGTTGATACAGGCATCCCCTAGAAAGGCACATTAGTAGACACCAACTGTTTATTATAGCAGCATTTATGCTAGACTATTATCAGTAACTGGTGTATTTTCGGCTGGAATTCCTCAGCTTTGTGGCTTAGGAATATGCCGTCTAAAAACTCCGGGACTAGAAATTCCAGGAGGAATAGGGGGTCTCCATCGGGCTCTGAGGATCTTGGGCATGCTTTGGCTGCACCAGTCTCCCCTGAAGAATCAGAGGTTAGTGACCGTAGGGCACCCCCAGGAGTACCTGGTACTGTGGCTGTCCCCAGTTCACCTGCTCCTGTGTATGTAACAGAGGAGGTTTTTTCCTCAGCTCTGGGAGGGCTGGAAGAGAGATTGTCAGCACTAATTGCTGCTTCCCTGTCACAGGAGAAAAGCGCTCGATCTCCGTCTCCTCCCTCAGAGTGCCTGTTAACAGAGCAACAGTCCCATACAGAGAACGACCTACCTGAGGGGGATCAGGATGAGGTTGATTCAGTTGTAGAGGAATCAACAGTGGAGGAGCCGTTCTCAGCATCACATGCTGAGAGGTTATGGGTGCAGTCCCTGACTAATATGGTCCGATCAGCATTTAAAATGCCACTTGCGGAGCCATCCTCCTCTTCTGTCTCCTCGTTGGGGTCGCTAAAAGCTCCCCAGACTGTTTGTTCTTTTCCGATCCATCCTTTACTGGAGGGGCTCATTTACCAGGATTGGGAGCATCCTGACAAAATATTTACTCCCCCCAAGAGATTTCCGGTGGTCTATCCTATGGAGGATAAGTTCGTCAGAAAATGGAAGGTCCCTACAGTGGACGCAGCCATCTCTTGTGTGAATAAATCACTGACATGTCCGGTGGAAAATGTCCAAATGTTCAAGGACCCAATAGATAAAAAATTGGAGTCCTTATTGAAATCTGCTTTTTCTACAGCAGGATTGGTGACACAACCAGCAGTGGCAGCTATAGGGGTCTGCCAAGCAGTGAAGGATCAGTTGAAACAGGTCTTAAGGGACGTGCCAGATCAGTAGGCTCTTGCTCTAGCTGATCTACCTAGAGCCTTATGCTTTGCGGTGGACGCTATAAAGGATTCAATCCATCAGGCCTCCCGCCTTACGCTGTCTGTAGTACATATGCGCAGGCTTCTATGGCTCAAAAACTGGTCTGCTGAAGCTCCCTGTAAAAAATTGCTGGTCAGCTTCCCATTTCATGGGGAGCGCTTATTCGGGGAAGACCTGGACAAGTATATCCAGAGAATTTCCAGCGGTAAAAGTACACTCTTGCCGGTCAAAAATAGAGTTAGAGGTCCCTCTTTTAAGAGGCCGGCTTCTCCAGTCCCTAGGACATCGGCTGTGAAACAGTTCCGACGGCCTCCCCGGTCAAATCCCGGAGGTAAAAATCAGGGACAGTTGCAGGGTAACAAGAAGCCCTGGAGCAGGAGAGGTACAAAACCTCCCCCAAAGTCAAATGCATGAAGGGTTGCCCCCACCCAATCGGGTGGGGGGAAGACTTCAGTTGTTCACAGAAACCTGGCGGGACACGATCCGAGACAGATGGGTGCTCTCCGCAGTAAATCTGGGATACAAATTGGAGTTAAAAAAACTCCCCTCCTTCCCGCTTTATAAGGTCGAACGTGCCAAGGGATCCCCAGAAGAGAGGATCCCTCCTGTTGGCACTGGAACAATTATTGCTTCAAGCAGTAATTATAGAGGTCCCCCTGGAAGAATGGGGGTTCGGGTTTTACTCAAAACCTCTTTACAGTTCCGAAGCCAAACGGGGACGTGAGGCCCATATTAAATCTAAAAGGGCTAAACAAATTCCTACATATCAGGACTTTCCGGATGGAGTCGATCCGATCGGTAGCCACTGCCCTACAAGGGGAGGAATGGTTAGCCTCGATCGACATCAAAGATGCGTATTTGCACATCCCCATCTTTCCAGCCCACCAAAAATTTCTACGCTTTGCGATAGAAGGGCGCCATTTTCAGTTCAGAGCCTTACCCTTCGGTCTGGCCACAGCACCAAGAGTGTTCACAAAAATTCTGGCCCCATTATTGGCCAATCTAAGAACACGAGGTGTAACGATAATGGCATATCTAGACGACTTGTTGCTGATAGACCACTCAGTGGAAAAACTAGAAGTGGTTGTTCACGAGACAATCAAGTATCTGGAATATCACGGTTGGATTATCAACCGAGACAAGTCAGCCCTAAAACCAGTCAAAAGTCTGGAATACTTGGGGCTAAGGCTGGATTCAGACCAGAGAAAAATTTTCTTGCCTCGAGAAAAGGGGTCGTCTTTGAGAGATTTGATCCACTTAGTGGGTTCAAAAAGACAGCCATCCATACGCCTGTGCATGAGGCTGCTGGGAAAAATGGTGGCATCATTCGAAGCAGTACCCTACGGTCAATTCCATTCAAGGAAGTTGCAAAGGGCCATACTGTCAGCCTGGAACAAAAAAGTTCAGGCTCTGGACGTACCAATGTCCTTGTCCCCTTCTGTTCGCAGAAGCCTCCGTTGGTGGTTGGTTCCCCGGAATCTGGAAAGAGGGAAATCCTTCAGTCCGATTTCTTGGAAGGTGGTCACTACAGATGCCAGCCTTTTAGGCTGGGGAGCAGTACTGGAGCAATGGTCTCTCCAGGGCAGATGGTCGGATGCGGAAAAGGCCCTGCCCATCAATCTCTTAGAGATACGAGCAGCCCGGTATGCCCTAGTAGCATGGACATCCAAACTCCAAGGGTCCCCTGTCAGAGTTCAGTCAGACAATGCCACAGCAGTGGCATATATCAATCGTCAGGGGGGCACCAGGAGTCGTGCAGCCCAAAGGGAAGTAAATTACATCCTGAGATGGGCAGAAAGATATGTCCCAGCCATATCTGCGGTATTCATTCCAGGGGTGGAGAATTGGAAGGCGGACTTTCTAAGTCGCCAACAATTATGCCCAGGGGAATGATCCCTTCATCCCGAGGTTTTCCGGACAATATGTCAGCGGTGGGGAACACCGGATGTAGATCTGCTAGCATCCAGGTTCAACACGAAAGTGGACAGGTTTGTCTCTTGGACAAGGGATCCCCTAGCGTGCGGCTCGGATGCCCTAGTGTTCCCTTGGGATCAGTTCAAGCTGATATATGCATTCCCACCGCCACAATTGTTACCTCGATTACTCCGCAGAATCAGGGTAGAAAAGAAACCAGTGATTCTGGTGGCTCCAGCGTGGCCCCGAAGAGCATGGTACGCGGAGATTGTAAAAATGTCTGTGGGGAGTCCTTGGACCCTCCCACATCGTCCGGACCTGCTTTCGCAGGGACCGATATACCACCCTTCCTTACCAGCCCTAGGTTTGACGGCCTGGCTATTGAAGCCCACATTCTAAAAAGGAGAGGGCTCTCTAATGCTGTGGTGTCTACCATGATCAATGCCAGGAAACCGGTATCCAGGCAGATCTACTATAGAATCTGGAAGGCGTACATCGCCTGGTGTGAGGCCAGGAAATGGCATCCACGTAAATACGTAATAGGTAGAATTCTGGACTTCCTACAATGGGCTGTAGATAGGAAGCTTGCCTTGAGTACTATCAAAGGTCAGATTTCGGCCTTGTCAATATTTTTTCAAAGGCCCTTGGCTTCGCATTCACTAGTCAAAGCCTTTATACAAGGAGTGATGCGTATTAGTCCTCCGGTTAATATTCCCATATGTCCATGGGATCTAAACTTGGTTCTGTCGGTTCTACAGAAACAACCATTTGAACCATTACAGCATATTTCCTTAGTGCTTCTCACCAGGAAATTGATTTTTCTAGTAGCCATTTGTTCGGCTAAAAGAGTATCGGAATTAGCAGCTATGTCCTGTAAGGAGCCATATCTGGTTATCCATAAGGACAGAGTAGTGTTACGTCCTCATCCAGCCTTTCTTCCTAAGGTGGTATCGAGTTTTCATTTGAACCAAGATGTGGTTCTTCCTCCTTTTTTCCCCAAGCCTACTTCGGTAGAGGAAAAGTTATTGCATTCTTTGGATGTAGTAAGAGCAGTTAAAGCTTATCTAAAAGCCACTGCTCAGATTCGCAGAACGGATACTTTGTTTATTCTGCCGGAAGGCCCCAGAAAGGGTCAGGCAGCGTCAAAATCTACTTTAGCCAAGTGGATTCGACAGGTCATAATACAAGCCTATAGCTTGAGAAGTAGACCGCCTCCGTTCAAAGTTAGGGCGCACTCCACGAGAGCAGTTGGAACTTCATGGGCAGTGCATCACCAGGCCTCCCTGGCTCAAGTCTGTAAGGCCGCAACATGGTCTTCAGTACACACGTTTACTAGGTTCTACCAGGTGGACGTTAGAAGTCAGGAGGATGTCGCCTTTGGGCGCAGTGTGTTGCAGGCCGCAAAAGATCCTCATGTCTGATAGCGCTCAGCTTATATATGGTGTATCCCCCCCCTCATTTGGCATTGCTTTGGGACATCCCATTAGTAATGACTGTGTCGCTCTGTGTCCCGTGATGTACGAGAAAGAAAATAGGATTTTTATAACAGCTTTCCTGTAAAATCCTTTTCTTGGAGTACATCACGGGACACAGAGCTCCCGCCCCTCTTTGGGGACACTTATTGCTTTGCTACAAAACTGAGGTGCTCCCGGATGGGAGGGGCTTATATAGGGGAGGGTACTTCCGGTTTTGGAAGTTGCCAGTGCCAGCACCTGACGGTAACTATATAACCCATTAGTAATGACTGTGTCGCTCTGTGTCCCGTGATGTACTCCAAGAAAAGGATTTTACAGGTAAGCTGTTATAAAAATCCTATTTTTCGTTTGAATCAGCGCCATTTACCTGTGGCCGTGCCGCTGTTATAGCAGTACAGCGGGCGGCCATTTTCTTGTAGTCACCCTTTGGCTCAGGCATTCTTAGCGGGCAGCCATTTTCGTGAGGCCCACGCGATTTTTCCCTGAGGCAAACGGCGGCCATCTTAGTTTAGGGTTTGGCCTCTAGTGTTCCTAATGGCTTCTGAACGGCGCGAATAGCGCAGTTTTTACCTCGGAGACGCACACGCTGTGTGGAGAGAGGCAGCGGCACTGAGCTGAGCGGTTCTGGTCAGGGTGAGGATTCCCCTGGTCGGTTGCAGCACGGAGGGTGGCCCACTTTTTAAGTACCTTATACTTGACTGTAGTACCTAGGGATGTCAAGTTAGCGGGTCAGCATGGCGTCAGAAGCTGGCGTTTCTTCCCCAGATATTCCAGTAGTGGCAACCGGTGCCCCTGCACCTGTGGTTCCTGGGGACACCTGGTTGGCGGTCCTGGAGTCATTTGTTGCCAGGGTGGAAGCGATGTGTGGGTGCAAGGGGGGGTAAAAAGCGCCCCCTCCCCCCCACCACCTTCTGGGGATAGCTCTGACTCAGACTTGGGCTGGGACCCAGGGCCCCTGTTCTGAGGTATCAGAGGATGCGAACCAGGATCATTCAGACAGTGAGAGTGACTCCATGTCTAGGTCAGCGCAGGATAAGGCACTTGTTGGAGCACTTATCACCGCGGTGCAGGAAACCCTCAAACTGGAAGATAAGGCTGGGACTTCTGCTGAGGTATCTGTCGCATTTTGGGTCCCATAAGCTGGCCCTCACTGCAAAAGTTTTTCCTTTTTTATGTGACTTATTTTGACAAGTTCATAGACAAGGAATGGGAACGACCGCAGAGGACCTTATCGTCCCAAAAGGCTTGGCAGTCCGTTATCCCTTTGAGGAGAGCCTTCTGAAAATATGGGCATCTCCCCCGGTTGTGGACCCCCCCGGTATCTAGGTTAAACAAAATGACCACGATTCCGGTGGAAGGGTCCGCTGCATTTAAGGATCCTGCAGATAGGAGATCTGAGGCGGTGGGCCGGTCCTTATACACCTTGCCGGGATCAGCATTGCGGCCTATTTTGGCCATGGCACTGGTGTCACAAACTCTGAGTGGGCAAAGTTATTGCATCGGGAGTTGGAGGAACATCAGGCTCCTCCAGGCTACATAATAACTAGCTGACCAGTTAGTGCATGGCCTCAAATATATCTGTGATGCAGCCCTGGATGCTGCTCCTTTGATAACCTCTGTGTCTGCAGTAGTTCAGCGGCGCCTGATTTGGCTAAAATCCTGTTCTGCGGACCAGGCTCCTAAGAAGGCTCTGGCAGACTTGCCCTTCAAGGGAGAGAGGCTTATTGGAGCCTCGCTTGATGACATTATTAAGGTTGTCACTGGAGGTAAGAGCACGCTACTCCCTCAGTCCAGAAAAGGTAAGGAGCCGAAACGTAGACCGGGGCCCTCCTTTTCCGCACAAAAGCGCATTTTTCGCCAGTCAGGGCCAGCAGGCAGACCTTTTCAGGCCAACAAGGGCTCATCTGGGGGACAGAAGTGTCCCTGGGTTCGCAAGCAAGACAAGCCTGCGAACAAACCTGCTTCCGCATGAAGGTCTGCCCCGCCCGATTCCCGGGTGGGGGGGACGTCTTCACGAGTTTGCGCCTCGGTGGACCTCCCTGTTTTCCAACCGGTGGGTCTGCGAAGTGGTTTAATCTGGGTACAAGATAGCTTCTTTCTTGTCCACCAAACAGATTCTTTCCCTCAAACCTCTTCCGGCTCGTCGGGCCGCCCTAAAGGGGGCAGTACAGGACTTGCTGAAGTGCGGGGTGATCATACCTGTACCGCTGCAGGAATGGTTTCAGGGATTCTATTCCAATCTGTTTGTAGTCCCAAAGAAGTACGGAGTCCGTCCAATTCTGGACCTCGAAGCCCTCAATGTCTTTGTGAGGGATCGGAAGTTCAGGATGGAATCAATTCACTCTGTGGTCGCTGCACTCCATCCGGGGGACTTTCTGGCGTCCTTGGACATCAAGGACGCTTTTCTTTTTCGTACATCACGGGACACAGAGCGACTTAGTCATTACTAATGGGTTATATAGATTACCTTCAGGTGCTGGCACTGGCCACTTCCAAACCGGAAGTACCCTCCCCTATATAAGCCCCTCCCATCCGGGAGCACCTCAGTTTTTTGCCAGTGTCTAAGGTGTTGGCCAAAGAGTAACATGTGTTTTCACTGGGCTTGCGTACAGGTTCTTTTGGGCCTTAGTAAGCTGTTCCGGATCCCACCAAAAAAGCTTCATAGCTAAACGGTCGGTACCCGGGCCTTGCAGCAGAAGAGCAAGGTTTTGCCTGTAATGCCTCTCTTAGGAGGGCTGGACCCTGGGATCCAGAGCTCTGGTCATACCCACGACCAAGATGTTGTCTGTGCAGGGTGCTATACAGGTCCAGGGGAGTGGAATCCTTGGGAACCCGGTCCCTGAAGGTTTAATTACAATGCCTGCCGTGATAGGTGAAGTTTGGGCTTCTGTGGACCAAACAAAAGTCCTGCGGCGGGGATCAGGTAAGTGGGGGCCCCCAGGAACTTGGTTCTATTGGGGGACCCCCAAGCCTAATTTGTCTTTCTGTCTGTTACCTAACGGTATTCCCGCTAATATCTGTGTATGCCTGTAACTACTGAAAATGTAAAATTTTAATAGTAGTCAAGAAAAAAAAAAAAAAAAAAGGACTGCGGTACCTGTGTTAAACCACTAGAGGCCGCTGTGGTCCATTTTTCTTGTCATGTGGATCTTTGGTTTTCTCAAGTCAAAAGATCCAGGCAGTTGGTAAGTTTTCTCTGTGGGAATCCACTTCCTCTGCCCTGTTGCTGCGCTCATCCACCGCACAGGCCCTCCGGCAAAAAGGGCCCTGGCTCCTAGTCCCTGTTTGATTTTCGAAAAGGGCGCCAATGGCGTGCGGGCGCGTGCACGCGCCTCCTATGAAAAAAAAGGGGCGGGGCGGGTGGATGACGCTCGATGCGCGCCACGGCGCTTCTGCGCATGTGCAGGCGTCCCAGCTTGTATAAAGACACAGTACAAGTGTCAGCTGGATGCAAACAGAGCTAGCAACAAACAGTGGCACACAGAGGCGGTTGATGCAGGCATCCCCATAGAAAGGCACTTTAGTGGACACCAGCTGGTATATAGCAGCAACTGTGTTAGACTATTACCAGCAAAATTGGTGTACGACGACGGGAATACCTCAGCTTTGTGCTTATAGGATATGTCGTCCAGACGCTCTGGAAATAGATCTTCCAAGAAGCGAAAGGGGTCTCCGTCGGGCTCTGAGGATTTTGGGCATGCTGTACTGCGCCAATCTCCCCTGAAATTTCAGAGGTCAGTAGCCGTAGGAACCCCGCAGGAGTACCTGGTACTGCGGCTGTCCCCAGTCCACCTGCTCCTGTATATATAACAGAGGAGGTTTTATCCTCAACTCTGGGAGGATTGGAAGAGAGATTAACAGCATTGATCGCTGCTTCCCTGTCACAGGAAAAGCACGTCCGATCTCCGTCTCCTCCTGCAGAGTGCCTGTTAGCGGAGGAACAGTCCCAGAGATCGACCTACCTGAAGGGGATCAGGTGAGGTTGATAAAGTTATAGAGGAATCAACAGTGGAAGAACCTTTCTCAGCATCTCAGGCTGAAAGATTATGGGTTCAGTCTCTGACTAACATGGTCCGAGCAGCATTTTAAATGCCTCTGGCGGAACCATCAACCACTACTGTCTCCTCGCTGGGGTCGCTGAAAGCTCTCCAGACTGTCTGTTCCTTCCCAATCCACCCTTTATTGGAAGGGTTTATTTACCAGGATTGGGAGCATCCTGTAAAATATTTACTCCCCCCAAGAGATTTCCAGTGATCTATCCCATGGAGGATAAGTTCATTAAAAAAAAAAAAAAATTGAGGGTCCCTACAGTGGACACAGCCATCTCTTGTGTAAATAAATCACTGACATGTCCAGTAGATAATGTTCCAATGTTCAAGGACCCAATAGATAAAAAATTGGAGTCTTTACTAAAATCTGCTTTCTCTACAGCAAGCATGGTGACACAACCTGCAGTAGCAGCGATTGGAGTCTGCCAAGCAATGAAAGATCAGTTGAAACAAGTCTTAAGGGACTTACCAGATCAGCAGGCTCTTGCCCTAGCTGACCTACCTAGAGCCTTGTGTTGCGGTGGACGCCATAAAGGATACAATCCAACAGGCATCCCGCTTTACGCTGTCTGTAGACATATGCGTAGGCTTCTATGGCTCAAAAAACTGGTCTGCTGAAGCTCCCTGTAAGAAATTGCTGATTAGCTTCCCATTTCATGGAGAACGCTTATCTGGAGATGATCTGGACAAATATATCCAGAAAACTTCTGCCGGTAAAAGTACACTCTTGCCGGTTAAGAACAAGGGTAGAAGTCCTTCTTTTAAGAGGCCTACTTCTCCAGTCCCTGGCACATCGGCTGTGAAACAGTTCCGACGGCCTCCGCGGTCAAATCCAGGGGGCAGAAATCAGGGACAATCACAGGGTAACAAGAAACCCTGGGTCAAGAGAGGTACAAAACCTCCCCCTAAGTCATGAAGGGTTGCCCCCACTCAATCGGGTGAGGGGAAGACTTCAGTTGTTCACAGAGACCTGGCGGGACACCATCAGAGATGGCTGATCTCCGCAGTAAGTCTGGGATACAGGCTGGAGTTAAAAGACATTCCTCCTGCCCATTTTATAAGGTCAAACGTGCCAAGCGATCCCCAGAAGAGTGGATCCCTCCTTCTGGCACTAGAGCAACTATTGCCCCAAGGGTAATCATGAAGGTTCCCTTGGAAGAAAACGGGTTCGGGTTTTACTCGAACCTTGTCACAGTCCCCAAACCAAATGGGGACATGAGGCCCATATTAAATATAAAAGGGCTAAACAAGTTCCTACATATCAGGACTTTTTCGGATGGAGTCGATCCGATCGGTGACCACCGCCCTACAAGGGCAGGAATGGTTAGCCTCGATCGACATAAGGGATGCTTATTTGCATATTCCTATCTGTCCGGCCCACCAGAAATTTCTACGCCTTGCAGTAGAAGGGCGCCATTTTCAGTTCAGAGCCTTACCTTTCGGTCTGGCCACAGCACCACGAGTGTTCACAAAAATCCTGGCCCTACGATTGGCCAAACTAGGAACACAAGGTGTAACGATAATGGCATATCTAGATGACTTGTTGCTGATAGACCACTCAGTGAAAAAAACTAGAAGTGGTCGTTCACAAGATAATCAAGTATCTGGAATCTCACGGTTGCATTATCAACCGAGACAAGTCAGCCCTAAAACCAGTCAAAAGCCTGGAATACTTGGGGGCTAAGACTGGATTCAAATCAGAGAAAGATTTTCTTACCTCCGGAGAAGGTGTCGTCTTTGAAAGATTTGACCCACTTAGTGGGTACAAAAAAGAAAAACCATCCATACGCCTGTGTATAAGGCTGCTGGGAAAAATGGTGGCTTCATTCGAAGCAGTACCCTACGGTCAATTCCATTCAAGGAACTTGCAGAGGGCCATACTGTCAGCCTGGAACAAAAAAGTTCAGGCTTTAGACTTACCAATGTCCCTGTCCCCTTCCGTTCGCAAGAGCCTCCATTGGTGGTTGGTACCAGAATCTGGAAAAAGGGAAACCCTTTAGTCCGGTTTCTTGGAAGGTGGTCACTACAGATGCCAGCCTCATAGGCTGGGGGGCAGTACTGGAGCAATGGTCTCTCCAGGGCAAGTGGTCAGAAGCAGAGAAGGCCCTGCCCACCAATCTCTTAGAGATACGAGCAGCCCGGTATGCCCTAGTAGCATGGACATCCAAACTCCAAGGGTCGTGCAGCCCAGAGGGAAGCGAATTGCATCCTGGAATGGGCAGAAAGGTATGTCACAGCCATATCCGCGGTTTTCATCCCAGGAGTGGAAAATTGGAGAGCGGACTTTTTAAGTCGCCAGCAATTATGCCCGGGGAATGGTCTCTTCACCCCGAGGTTTTACAGGCAATATGCCAGCGGTGGGCAACACCGGATGTAGATCTGTTAGCATCCAGATTCAACGCAAAGGTGGACAGATTTGTGTCTCGCACAAAGGATCCCCTAGCTTGCGGTTCGGATGCCCTAGTGTTCCCTTGGGATCAGTTCAAGCTGATATATGCATTCCCACCGCGATTAATCCGCAGAATCAGGGTAGAAAAGAAACCAGTGATTCTGGTGGCTCCAGCGTGGCCCCGAAGGGCATGGTATGCGGAGATTGTAAAAATGTCAGTGGGAGGTCCTTGGACCCTCCCACATCGTCCGGACCTGCTTTCGCAAGGACCGATATACTACCCTTCCTTACCAGCCCTAGGTTTGACGGCCTGGCTATTGAAGCCCACATTCTAAAAAAGAGAGGGCTCTCTAATCCTGTGGTATCTACCATGATCAATGCCAGGAAGCCGGTATCCAGGCAGATCTATTATAGGATCTAGAAGGCGTACATCACGTGGTGTGAGGCCAGGAAATGGCATCCACGTAAGTACGTAATAGGTAGGATTCTGGACTTCCTACAGTGGGCTGTACATAGGAAGCTTGCCTTGAGTACTATCAAGGGTCAGACGGCCTTGTCAATATTTTTTTCAAAGGCCCTTGGCTTTGCATTCATTAGTCAAAGCTTTCATACAAGGAGTGATGCGTATTAGCTCTCCAGTTAGTATTCCCATATGTCCATGGGACTTAAACCTGGTTCTGTCGGTTCTACAGAAACAACCATTTGAACCATTGCGGCACATTTTCTTGGTTCTTTTCACCAGGAAATTGATTTTCTTAGTAGCCATTTGTTCGGCTAAAAGAGTATCGGAATTAGCCGCCTTGTCCTGTAAGGAGCCATATCTGGTTATCCATAAGGACAGAATAGTATTACGTCCTCATCCAGCCTTCTTCCTAAGGTGGTATTGAGGTTCCATTTGAACCAAGATGTGGTTCTTCCTTCCTTTTTCTCCAAACCTAGTTCGGTAGAGGAAAAGTTATTGCATTCTTTGGATGTAGTAAGAGCAGTTAAAGCTTATCTTAAAGCCACTGCTCAGATTCGTAGAACGGATACTTTGTTTGTTCTGACGGAAGGCCCCAGAAAGGGTCAGGCAGCATCAAAAATCTACTTTAGCCAAGTGGATTCGACAGGTCATAATACAAGCCTATGGCTTGAAAAGGAGACCGCCTCCGTTCAAAGTTAGGGCGCACTCCACAAGAGCAGTTGGAACTTCATGGGCAGTGCATCACCAAGCCTCCCTGGCTCAAGTCTGTAAGGCCGCAACATGGTCCTTAGTACACACGTTTACTAGATTCTACCAGGTAGACGTCAGAAGTCAGGAGGATGTCGCCTTTGGGCGCAGTGTGTTGCAGGCCGCAAAAGAGCCTCATGCCTGATGGCGCCCAGCTCATGTATCCCTCCCCTCATTTGGCATTGCTTTGGGACGTCCCATTAGTAATGACTAAGTCGCTCTGTGTCCCGTGATGTACGAAAAAGAAAAAGGGATTTTTATAACCGCTTACCTGTAAAATCCTTTTCTTGGAGTACATCACGGGACACAGAGCTCCCACCCCTCTTTTTGGGACACTTATTGCTTTGCTACAAAACTGAGGTGCTCCCGGATGGGAGGGGCTTATATAGGGGAGGGTACTTCCGGTTTGGAAGTGGCCAGTGCCAGCACCTGAAGGTAATCTATATAACCCATTAGTAATGACTAAGTCGCTCTGTGTCCCGTGATGTACTCCAAGAAAAGGATTTTACAGGTAAGCTGTTAAAAAAATCCCTTTACTTGCATGTCCCCGTTTTCATCGGACACCAGCAGTTCCTGCGCTTTGCAGTAGGGGATGACCACTATCGATTCGTGGCTCTCCCCTTTGGCCTGGTGTCGGCGCTGAGGGTGTTCATCAAGGTGTTTGCCCTGATTCTGGCCTTGCTGAGACCGCAAGGGATCGCCATCGTAGGCCATTTGGACGATCTTCTTCTGAGAGCTGCTTCAAGATCAGAATTGGAGGAGGACGTGGCAATTGCCAGTCAGATCCTCCGAGCATTTGGCTGGGTGCTGAACTTCCAGAAGTCAGGGACTTTCTGGTCTGGTGGCTGAGATCTCTGGCTCTTCAGTCCGGAAAGTCGTTCCTTCCCTTTCAGTGGACGGTGATCACGACGGACGCCAGCCTGACCGGTTTGAGGTGTTCGGTCGACACAGGGTCGCTGGACACAGGAAAAATCTCGCCAGCCGATCAATGTTCTGGAACTCTGGGCGCTCAGGCAGTGCCTCTCCACTTGGTCGCAGAGGCTACAGGGGCGTCCAATCAGGATCCAGTCGGACAATGCCACGGCGGTGGCGTATGTCAACCATCAAGGCGGAACAAGAAGCGCGGCTGAAGAGGTAGCTCACATCTTGAGGTGGGCAGAGAGGAGCTTACCGGCTCTATCGGCCATTTACATTCCGGACGTAGAAAACTGGCAAGCGGACTACCTCAGTCGCCAGATGCTGGACCAAGGAGAATGGTCACTACACCCGGAGGTATTTCACCTCCTTTGCCTGAAATGGGGCGAGCCAGACGTAGATCTCCTGGCTTCTCGACTCAATCGAAAGGTGTCGAGGTTCGTGGCCAGGTCAAAAGATCCCTGGGCGGATGCAACAGATGCGTTGGTGGCCCCATGGGGACAGTATCGGCTGATTTATGCTTTTACCTCCACTGAAACTGCTTCCTCGTCTGCTTCACAGAGCGGAGTCCGAGGGGATCCTGATGCCCCGGATTGGCCTCGGCGTCCCTTATACGCCGACCTGATAAAACTAGTGGCAGACGCTCCTTGGCGACTGCCGTTATGAGAGGACCTTCTGTCAAAAGGTCCCATCCTTCATCCTGCTTTACAGTCGCTGGCTTTAACGGCATGGCTGTTGAAAGCCAGGTACTAAGGGACCAAGGCCTGTCGGATTTGATAATTTCCACCATGCTGAGGGCACGGAAGTAATCTTCCTGGAAGATTTACCACCGCACATGGAAAGCCTACATCTCTATGTGTGAAGAGATGGGGTGGCACCCACGTGCTTATTTGGTTTCTAGGATCCTGTTGTTTTTACAGCGTGGCGTGGATCAGAAACTTGACTTGGGCACCATTAGGGGGCAGATTTCAGCATTGGCTGTTTTTTCAATGACCCTTGGCGACTCACTCCCTGGTGCGTACCTTTGTCCAAGGGGTTCGACATGTGGCTCCGCCGGTTCGATCACCACTACTTTTTGTGGGATCTGAATCTGGTGCTTTCGGCACTTCAGGAACCCCTCCTTTTGAGAACATCAGGTGGATTCCGCTCTTGACTCTCTCCCAGAATTTTGTTTTTCTGGTAGCCAATACTTCGGTTAGACGGGTTTCTGAGTTGGAGACCTTGTCTTGCAAGTCCCCCTACTTAATCCTACATAGAGATAAATCGGTGCTGCGCCCGCAGCCTTCGTTTCTACCAAAGGTAGTTTCGGCCTTTCATCTAAACGAGGACTTTGTACTTCCATCCTTGTGTCCTCGGCCGTCGAATCCCAAAGAGGCTGCGTTTCATTCCCTAGATGTGGTACGTGCTCTACGGGTGTATCTGTCTGCTAGGGCTCAGTTTCAGAGGTCGGACTCACTGTTCGTGTCAGTATCTGGTCCCAAGAAGGGCCTGGCGGTCTTGTCGGCCACCATTTCTCGGTGGATCACACAGATCGTGGTTCAGGCCTACGCCCTGAGGGGGCGGGCGCCTCCTTTTTCCTGTCACGGCGCATTCGACCAGAGCAATTGGCGCTTCCTGGGCCTTCCGACATCAAGCGTCTGTCTCACAAGTGCAAAGCGGCGATCTGGTCGTCCATTCACACTTTCACTAAGTTTTATAAGGTTGATGTGAGTGCATCTTCGGATGCTTCCTTTGGCCGCAAAGTTTTGCAGGCGGCCGTTTAAAGGTTGCAACTCCTCCTGTTGAGGAGCTCTGGTTGCTTTGGGGTGACGTTTGTTTTTGATTGCTGTTCCCACCCCCTCGTTTTTTGATACTGCTTGGGGACATCCCTACAGTTAAGGGTATAAGAAGGCTGTGTCCGTTCATGGACGAAAGAGAAAATAGGATTTTTGTACTCACCGTAAAATCCTTTTCTCTGACGTCCATGGACGGACACCGCACCGACCCCTCCTTTCTAAGTTTGTACTGCTTTTTGACGAACTGAGCTGCTAACTGCTGTGTGAGGGGTTATGACCAGAGGGACCGCCCCCTGGGCGGGGCTGTTCAGCTGTGCTAAAGATTAATGTTTTTAACTATTAACATGTCTGCCTAGTCCTCTCCTAATAAACAGTAACATAACCCTACAGTTAAGAGTATAAGAAGGCTGTGTCCGTCCATGGACGTCGGAGAAAGGGATTTTACGGTGAGTACAAGTCCTAATTTTATTATCCAATTGTTTTTCCATCATGATGCATAGTTATTGCCTTATGTTTAGTGTGTTCTATGCATTGCTTAAGGTAAATCTGTACCTGGATTAGTAAATGTAAGGTCGGGTGCTTTAGGCCCTAAAGGCACTTTTGGGCTGCTCTGCATTGTGGTAATGCATATTTATTTATAATTATGGCACTTCGATGCAGCACTTCATGTGTTATGGAGTGCTGCATCGGGGAAAATGCTAAAGGTGGGGTGTGTGTGGGGGTGGGTGTGTGGTGTTGTTGTGGTTTTTTTTTTTTTTTAACTGCCCTTTTCTTTAGGTATTGACAGTCATTCAAAATGAATGCCCAAACTTTAAACTCCTGACACAGCAGGTGCTAATGTAATGCACAAGAACAGCCCACACCTAACCCATGACACAGCAGGCATTAATGCAATGCACAAGAGCAACAAAATGTAAACTGGCCCTCCAAAATCAAAGTATATCTGAAGCCAGAAACTTAACAGATGTTTAAAATCAGTTTTTATTGGAGTAAATTATCTGTTTATTTTAACTTTCATTTTATGTCGTATTGATTGAAGAGAAGAACCCCAAATGTAAATAAATATTTGTGTTTTTTTTGTTTGTTTTTAAGGACAAGAGATAAAAAGAGAGAAGATGGGAAATGGAGGGAATTTGACCGACACAGAGACAGATATGACTGGCGGAGAGGCAGAAGTAAAAGCCCATCCAAAAACAAGCCATCAAATAATAGTAGGAGTCGTAGCAGGGGAAGAAGCAGGGACCGGGAATCTACCAGAAGCCGAGGTACTGATCTCTACCTCATGTTTACGTTCACCACCATAAGGCTTGTGAGAACAAATGTGTGATTGTCTTCTGTTTATGTATTGCTTTCTGCAGCAGGGTGAGCATAGTTGATTGAGCACCTTAAAGTGGAGCTCCACCCTAAATAGCAACTTTTGCTATTTGGAACCCTCCCCCCCTCCGGTGTCACAATTGACACCTTTCAGGGGGGAGGGGGGTGAAGATACCTGTCTAAGACAGGTATTTTCACCCACATCCGGGAGTCCTCTCTCCGGGAATCTGCGGGAGTTACGTCACTTCCCGCAGACTTCCCTTGGTGTTCTGGGAGACACTCGGCTCCCAGAACACAGGAGCACCAATCAGAACGGCGCAGCGCGACTCGCGCATGCGCCGTAGGGAACCGGGCATGAAGCCGCAGGGCTTCACTTCCTGGTTCCCTCAGCGAGGATGGCGGAGGGAGCAGCAGAGCGACGAGCGGTCGCTCGTCCTCTGCTGCGGACGTCGCTGGACTCCAGGACAGGTAAGTGTCCAAATATTAAAAGCCAGCAGCTGCTGTAGCTGTAGCTGCTGGCTTTTAATATTTTTTTTTCCGGCGGAGCTCCACTTTAAAGTGGAAGTAAACCCTCCTATAATTTTCAGGCAAGGAAGCTGCCATCTTGGCCTCTGTTTAATCTTCAACTGCCATGATGCTGCACATGTTGATCAGTTATGACACCAGCCATTGGATGGTTTGACAGTTTGGTTGAGGGCACAACCAATGTGACAGTTGGCATTCCCGGCATGCCGGGAATATAATTGCTTTTTGAAACTGTTAAATCGGTGGGTTTACTTCTGCTTTAACCGCTTAAGCAGACCAGAAATTGCCGCTCCAGGTAGATGAAGTTTTGGAAAGATGTTTCTCTCTCAGAGACCAAGGGTGCCGGCAATGCACATAGCAATGAAAACAAAAATGGCGAGGACAGCCGCACTCCAATCCAACGTATGTTTATTGGAGAAAGACAGGCACTACATAAACCAGGACAGCTGACGCGTTTCACACTTGTTCAGTGTTTACTCATAGCTGAATAATACAAAAATGACCTCCTAATACATATAACACTCCTAACCAAACATGTGATCACAACCAGGTGTATGTTAACCACTTAACGACCGCCCACTGTAAATATACGTCAGCAGAATGGCACCGACAGGCAGAATCGCGTACATATACGTGATTGCCTTTGTATAGTTGGGGGGTCCGATCGGACCCCCCTTCTTTACAGTCGGTGGTCGTTTTACCTTCGGGAGCGATCCGGCATGAGGGGACGGCCGTTCGATTCCGGCCACCCCCTCTCGATCGCTCCCGGCGAATGAGAGAGCTTCCCCTGCCTGCCAGGAAGGAGGAAGTGATGTCATCTCTCCTGGGGCGCTCACATATACCGAGCGCCGTACAGGAGAAGATGCAGGTTAGTACACAAAACAGCACACTGACACCAGGACACATAGGCACATAAATCGCCCCCCCAGATCACCCTCCAGCCCCCAGTCACAGTGTCACTGATTGCAGTGACCACTTATTTAGTGATCACTGCAATCAGTGACATTTGTGACTGTAAAAGTGTCACTACATTTAGTTTTACATCCAGTGTAGCCCCCTAACCCCCCCTAATAAAGGTTTAACCCCCTTGATCACCCCCCAGGTAACCCTTTCACCCCCTAGCACCGCCGTCACTATGCGATCATTTTTCTGATCGATGTCTTAGCGTCGGTGATGCTGATCGGTAGCCAGTAATTTTTTTTAGGTTCGCCGCAGGTTTTTATAGCGTCAGGTACCCCCATATATTATCTAATAAAGGTTTAACCCCCTGATCGCCTCCCAGGTAAACCTATCACCACTGTCGCTAAGCAATCGTTTTTATGATCGTTGTCTTAGTGTCGGTGATGCCGATAGGTAGCCAGTAATTTTTTTTTTTTAGGTTCGCCGTCAGGTTTTTATATAGCGTCAGGTACCCCCATATATTACCTAATAAAGGTTTTAACCCCCTAATTGCCCCTAGTTAACCCTTTCACCAGTGATCATCATATAAAAGTGTTACGGGTGACGCTGGTTAGTTAGTTTGCTTTTTATAGTGTCAGGGCACCCGCTGTATATAACCCAATAAAGGTTTAACCCCCTGATCACCCGGCGGGTGATATCAGTTAGGTTTTAGCGTCAGAGAGGGTCTGCGTCACCCCAGGCAGCGTCAGGTTAGTGCCAGTAGCGCTAACACCCACACGTGAAGCATACAGCCCCCTTAGTGGTATAGTATCTGATCAGCTCAATATCTGATCTGATCAGATCTATACTAGCGTCCCCAGCAGTTTAGGGTTCCCAAAAACGCACTGTTAGTGGGATCAGCCCAGATACCTGCTAGCACCTGCGTTTTGCCCCTCCGTCCAGCCCAGGCCACCGAAGTGCAGTATCGATCGATCACTGTCACTTGCAAAACACAACACACATAACTGCAGCGTTCGCAGAGACAGGCCTGATCCCTGCGACTCCAGTGCTGTAGGAGGTAATTTCACCACCACAGTTAAAAAAAAAAAAGCATATATGCCGAAGCATTGGGGCAGCAGGAGCGGAGGAGCGATTTTGCTCCTAATGCCGCGTATATACGGTCGAAATTCCGACGGAGGCTTGCCCGTGGAAAAGTCTGACCATGTGTACGCGGCATAACTTTTGCGAGAAGATGCCCCCATGCTTCGGCATATATAAATGGTGCATGTATGCCCATCATTAGAAGTGGGTGGATGAAGGGCGGTATTCTAATGGTGGGCATACCCACCGATCAATCTTTTTTTTTTTTCGTTCAGCCAACAGGCTGCATGGAAAAAAAAGATTACAATACATGCCCAACAAGGACCAGCAACGTACTGGTATGTTGCTGGACTTTGAATGTTTATACCAGAATGATGCCTGCGGGTTTAGGTATCATCTTGGTATCATTCTTTTCAGCCAGCGGCCGGCTTTCATGTAAAAGCAATCCTAGTGGCTAATTAGCCTCTGGACTGCTTTTACAAGCAGTGGGAGGGAATGTCCCCCCCCCCCCCGGATATAAAAAGCGCCATTGGGAAATTGGGAAAGCATTTTATCACACCGATCTTGGTGTGGTCAGATGCTTTGAGGGCAGAGGAAAGATCTAGGGTCCAAAAGACCCCAGTTTTTTCAAAAAAGAGTACCTGTCATTACCTATTGCTATCATAGGGGATATTTACATTCCCTGAGATAACAATAAAAGTGATAAAAATAAATAAATATGGAAGCAACAGTTTAAAAATAAAATAAAAAAGCAAAATTAATAATAAAAAAAAAATAAAAAAAAAAGCACCCCTGTCCTGCCCTGCTCTTGCCCAATGGCGAACGCAAGCGTCGGTCTGGCGTCATATGTAAACAGCAATTGCACCATGCATGTGAGGTATCACCGCGAAGGTCAGATCGAGAGCAGTAATTTTAGCAGTAGACCTCCTCTGTGAATCTAACGGGGTAACCTGTAAATGCTTTTAAAAATGTATGTAGTTTGTCGCCAATGCGCGTTTGTGCGAAATTTTAAAGCATGTCGTGTTTGGCATCTATGTACTCGGCCTAAGATCATCTTTTTTATTTCATCAAACATTTGGGCAATATAGTGTGTTTTAGTGCATTAAAATTAAAAAGTGTATTTTTTCCCAAAAAACTGCGTTTGAAAAATCGCTGCGCAAATACTGTGTAGAAAAAAAAATAGTAACACCCACCATTTTATTCTGTAGGGCCTTTGCTTTAAAAATATATATAATGTTTGGGGGTTCAACATAATTTTCTTGCAAAAAAAAATATGTTTTCATGTAAACAAAAAGTGTCAAAAAGGGCTTTGTTTTCAAGTGGTTAGAAGAGTGGATGTAAGCTTCCTAATGTTGTGTATAAAATGCCAGAACAGTTCAACCCCCCCCCCCAAATGACCCCATTTTGGAAAGTAGACACCCCAAGCTATATACTGAGAGGCATGTCGAGTCCATGGAATATTTTATATGTTGACACAAGTTGCGGAAAAAATAAAAATTTTTTTTTTTGCACAAAGTTGTCACTAAATGATATATTGCTCAAACATGCCATGGGCATATGTGGAATTACACCCCAAAATACATTCTGTTGCTTCTCCTGAGTACGGGGATACCACATGTGTGAGACTTTTTGGGAGCCTAGCCGCGTACGGGACCCCAAAAACCAAGCACCGCCTTCAGGCTTTCTAAGGGTGTCAATTTTTGATTTCACTTCTCACTGCCTATCACAGTTTCGGAGGCCATGGAATGCCCAGATGGCACAAAACCCCCCCAAATGACCCCATTTTGGAAAGTAGACACCCCAAGCTATTTGCTGAGAGGTATTGTGAGTATTTTGCAGATCTTGCTTTTTGTCACAAAGTTTTGAAAATTGAAAAAAAAAAAGAAAAAAAAAAAATGTTCTTTCTTCATTTTCAAAAACAAATGAGAGCTGTAAAATACTCACCATGCCTCTCAGAAAACAGCTTGGGGTGTCTACTTTCCAAAATGGGGTCATTTGGGGGGGGTTTTGTGCTATTTTGGCATTTTATGGCCTTCAAAACTGTGATAGGTAGTGAGGAGTGAAATCAAAAATTTGCGCCCTTAGAAATCCTGAAGGCTGTGCTTGGTTTCCGGGGTCCCGTACGTGGCTAGGCTCCTAAAAAGTCCCACACATGTGGTATCCCCGTACTCAGGAGAAGCAGCAGAATGTATTTTGGGGTGCAATTCCACATATAACCATGGCATGTGTGAGCAATATATCATTTAGTGACAACTTTTTGTATTTTTTTTTTTGTCATTATTCAATCACTTGGGACAAAAAAAAAAAATATTCAATGGGCTCAACATGCCTCTCAGCAATTTCCTTGGGGTGTCTACTTTCTAAAATGGGGTAATTTGGGGGGGTTTTGTACTGCCCTGTCATTTTAGCACCTCAAGAAATGAGATAGGCAGTCATAAATTAAAAGCTGTGTAAATTCCAGAAAATGTACCCTAGTTTGTAAACGCTATAACTTTTGCGCAAACCGATTAAATATACGCTTATTGAAATTTTTTTTCTAAAGACGTGGCTGAATACATTTTGGCCTAAATGTATGACTAAAATTGAGTTTATTCGATTTTTCTTATAACAAAAAGTAGAAAATCTCATTTTTTTTTCAAAATTTTCGGTCTTTTTCCGTTTATATCGCAAAAAATAAAAATCGCAGAGGCAATCAAATACCCTTAAAAGAAAGCTCTATTTGTGGGAAGAAAAGGACGCAAATTTCGTTTGGGTACAACATTGCATGTCCGCACAATTTACAGTTAAAGCAGCGCAGTGCAAAATTCTGAATTCACCTCTGGTCCTTTAGCTACCAAATGGTCCGGGGCTTAAGTGGTTAAACAACCATTATTTAAGAAACAATTGTGGAATCACTAGAAAGCAGCTGTAGGCTGCTGAATGCAATGCAGCTTGATAAAACTCAAAACTGCAATGAAATTAGTGGTTCTGCTACCATTAGGTGGATATACATACATACATGAATAGAACCATTTTATTTATTTTTTGTTAAGATGGGGTTCATGGGAGCTGAATCATATGGGTATTAGCCCGGATGGTGGGAATAAAAAATGGTAGTGTGTGAATGGTATGATATCCTCCTCATGAATAGTATGATCTTAATATATAAAGTCACATGTATGTGGTAGTATGTCATTGTTTCATATAATATGGGAAAAAGTGGCGTGAAAAAACGACCAAGTGTGTATACAAAAGTTTTAGTTTATATATGTGAAAATATATAAAAAAAAATATTTATAAAGCGTAAAATATATAAAGGGGAAGGGGAACAAACCATGCATGCGTGAAATACACAGCACATGACATAAAGTTCATATGATATATATGTGTGACATGCAACAGTGTGGAGACCTAATCAGTCTAGTGTAGATAGTATAAATATATCAAGTGAATGTATATATTACATAAAGGTAACCACTTAAGCCCCGGACCATTTTGGCTGGTTAAAGACCAGGCCCCTTTTTGTGACTCAGCACTGCGTCGCTTTAACTGACAATTGTGCGACGTGGCTCCCAAACAAAATTGACGTGTGTTTTTTCCACAAATAGAGATTTCTTTTGGTGGTATTTGATCACCTGCGGTTTTTATTTTTTGTGCTATAAACAAAAATAGAGCAATTTTGAAAAAAATGCAATATTTTTTGCTATAATAAATATCCCCAAAAAATGTATAAAAAAATATATATTTTTTTTCCTCAGTTTAGGCCGATATGTATTCTTCTACATATTTTTGGTAAAAAAAAATCACAATCAGCGTTTATTGATTGGTTTGCGCAAAAGTTATAGCGTTTGTTTACAAAATGGGGGATAGTTTTATGGCATTTTTTTTTTTTTTTACTAGTAATGGCGGCGATCCGTGTCATTGTCACTAGGCAGAGCCGAGATCCGTGTCATTGTTACTAGGCAGAGCAGGGAGAGGCTTGTTTACACAAGCCTCTCCCTGCTCTATACCTCCGTGAGACAATCGCGGGGATCCCTGTGGTGATAGAGACCGCGGGACCCGCGGTCCGACTCACGGGGAAGGCAGCAGGGTCGTGAGCGCGCCGCTGGCGGCGCGTGCGCCCCCCCCCCCCACGTCAGGCAGTTAAAGGGGACGTACAGGTACGTGGATGTGACTGTACGTGCCATTCTGCCGACGTATATCTACAGGAGGCGGTCGGCAAGTGGTTAAAGGATAAGTTCACTTAACAAAAAAACAAAAAAATGTGCATTTATTTTTTGGTAAGGGGCATTTATAGCATTGCAGAGAGTGCGTTGCAAAGATCTGTTGATTGTGGGTGTAATGCCACAGTCCTGTGGACTGTGTGTATCTGTCTGCCTCTACCTTCGTTATGGGCAGGCAGTTACACTGTGACAGAAAGCTCTAACTACCAAGAGCGATCAACGGTGCCCTGGTAGTTCATTGAGAACTACAAGCCACAAAGGCTGTCGGGACTAGTAGTTTTACCATTCACAGAACACTAGTTTGTTACAGCTAGTGGGGGAGAAGTTCCCCGCTAGCTGTCAAAACAGGGACTGGGGGGGTGGTACATTTGTAACATGTTACACCCTGAATATGGATGTCACCTGTTTAGAAAATGTGAACTTCTTATTTTTATGGTTGCTTACCTTGTTACCCTTGTGTAAAGCTTTTGGATCAGTTTTGGCAAACAAGTCCCATCAATCTGCAATACTCATTGATGTTTTATTAGTAAAAAGCATAATTGTGGTTCTGCCACTATATTGGTACTCCCAGTGATGTTATATCTATATGAACAGATTTTTTTATTTGTTTTTATTAACCACTGCTCACTGTATATATATGTCGGCAGAATGGCACGGACAGGCACAATCACGTACCTGTACGTGCCTGCCTTCGTATAGTTGGGGGGGGGGGGGTCCAATCTGACACCCCTTCTATGCAGTGAGCGGTGGTTCTCGGTGCGGGAGCGATCCGTGATGAGGGGGACGGCCATTCGTTTCCGGCCACCCCCTCGCGATCGCTCCCGGCGAATGAGAATCTTCCTCTGCCTGTGTAATGTTTACACAGGCAGGAGGAAGTGATGTCATCTCTCATGCGGCGCTCACATATACCGAGCGCCGTTGAGAGAAGACATCAGGTTAGTGCACTGAACAGCACACTGACACCACACACATAGGAACATGATCGCCCCCCCCAGTCACAGTGTCACTGATTGCAGTGATCAGTAAATAAATGGTCACTGCAATCAGTGACATTTGTGACTAAAAGTGTCAGGGCAGAGTGTTTTAGGTCCAGTGTAGCCCCCTAACCCCCCCCTAATAAAGGTTTAACCCCTTGATCGCCCCCTTAGGTAACCCTTTCACCCCCTTTTGCCAGTGTCACTAAGCAATCGTTTTTCTGATCGCGGTCTTAGTGTAGGTGATGCCGATAGGTAGCCAGTTATTTTTTTTTAGGTTCGCCGCAGGTTTTTATAGCGTCAGGTACCCCCATATATTACCTAATAAAGGTTTAACCCCTAATCGCCCCCCAGGTAACCCTTTCACCCCCTTTTGCCAGTGTCTCACTAAGCGATCGTTTTTCTGATCGCTGTATTAGTTATGCTGGTGCCGATAGGTAGCCAGTTATTTTTTTTAGGTTCGCCGCAGGTTTTTATAGCGTCAGGTACCCCCATATATTATCTAATAAAGGTTTAACCCCCTGATTGCCCCTAGTTAACCCTTCCACCAGTGATCACCATAGAAGTGTTATGGGTGACGCTGGTTAGTTTGCTTTTTATAGTGTCAGGGCACCCGCCGTATATAACCCAATAAAAGTTTAACCCCCTGATCGCCCGGCGGGTGATATCAATTAGGTTTTAGTGTCAGCTAGGGTCTGCGTCACCCCAGGCAGCGTCAGGTTAGTGCCAGTAACGCTAACACCCACGTGTGAAGCATGCACCTCCCTTGGTGGTATAGTATCTGAACAGATCAATATCAGATCTATACTAGCGTCCCCAGCGGTTTAGGGTTCCCAAAAACGCAGTGTTAGCGGGATCAGCCCAGATACCTGCAAGCACCTGCGTTTTGCCCCTCCGTCCAGCCCAGGCCACCCAAGTGCAGTATCGATCGATCACTGTCACTTACAAAACACAACACACATAACTGCAGCGTTTGCAGAGACGGGCCTGATCCCTGCGACTCCAGTGCTGTAGGAGGTGATTTCACCACCACAGTTAAAAAAAAAAAAAAAAAAAAAAAAGCATAGATCCGTGTCATTGTTACTAGGCAGAGCAGGGAGATGCTTGGGGGCAGCAGGGGCGGAGGAGTGATTTTGCTCCTAATGCCACGTACATACGGTCAAAATTCAGACGGAGGCTTGCCCGTGGAAAAGTCCTACCATGTGTGTGCGGCATAACTTTTGCGGGAGGATGCCCCCATGCTTCGGCATATATAAATGGTGCATGTATGCCCATCATTAGGAGTGGGTGGATGAAGGGAGGTATTCTAATGGTGGGCATACGCACCGATCAATCTTTTTCGTTCAGCCAACAGGCTGCATGAAAAAAAAGATTACAATACATGTCCAACAAGGACCAGCAACGTACTGGTATGTTGCTGGACTTTGGTTATACCAGATTGATGCCTGCGGGTTTTAGGTATCATCTTGGTATCATTCTTTTCAGCCAGTGGCCGGCTTTCATGTAAAAGCAATCCTAGCGGCTAATTAGCCTCTGGACTGCTTCTACAAGCAGTGGGAGGGAATGTTCCCCCCCCCCCCCCGGATATAAAAAGCGCCATTGGGAAAGCATTTTATCACATCGATCTTGGTGTGGTCAGATGCTTTGAGGGCAGAGGAAAGATCTAGGGTCCAATAGACCCCAGTTTTTTCAAAAAAGAGTACCTGTCACTACCTATTGCTATCATAGGGGATATTTACATTCCCTGAGATAACAATAAAAATGATAAAAAAAATAAAATGGAAGGAACAGTTTAAAAATAAAATAAAAAAGCAAAATTAATAATAATTAAAAAAAAAGCACCCCTGTCCCGCAAGCATCGGTCTGGCGTCATATGTAAACAGCAATTGCACCATGCATGTGAGGTATCACCGCAAAGGTCAGATCGAGGGCAGTCATTTTAGCAGTAGACCTCTGTAAATCTAACGTGGTAACCTGTAAAGGCTTTTAAAAATGTATGTAGTTTGCCACTGCGTGTTTGTGCGAAATTTTAAAGCATGTCGTGTTTGGCATCTATGTACTCGGCCTAAGATCATCTTTTTTATTTCATCAAACATTTGGGCAATATAGTGTGTTTTAGTGCATTAAAATGAGAAAAAAAATATTTTTTCCCCAAAAAATGCGTTTGAAAAATCGCTGCGCAAATACTGTGTGGAAAAAAAAAATGCAACACCCACCATTTTAATCTGTAGGGCCTTTGCTTTAAAAAAATATATAATGTTTGGGGGTTCAACATAATTTTCTTGCAAAAAAAATAAATGTTTTCATGTAAACAAAAAGTGTCAGAAAGGGCTTTGTCTTCAAGTGGTTAGAAGAGTGGATGTAAGCTTCCTAATGTTGTGTATAAAATGCCAGGACAGTTCAACCCCCCCCCCAAATGACCCAATTTTGGAAAGTAGACACCCCAAGCTATTTGCTGAGGGGCATGTCGAGTCCATGGAATATTTTATATGTTGACACAAGTTGTGAAAAAAATAAAAACTTTTTTTTTTTTTTTGCACAAAGTTGTCACTAAATGATATATTGCTCAAACATGCCATGGGCATATGTGGAATTACACCCCAAAATACATCCTGTTGCTTCTCCTGAGTACGGGGATACCACATGTGAGACTTTTTGGGAGCCTAGCCGCGTACGGGACCCCAAAAACCAAGCACCGCCTTCAGGCTTTCTAAGGGTGCAAATTTTTGATTTCGATCCTCACTGCCTATCACAGTTTAGGAGGCCATGGAATGCCCAGATGGCACAACCCCCCCCCCCCAAATGACCCCATTTTGGAAAGTGGACACCCCAAGCTATTTGCTGAGAGGTATGGTGAGTATTTTGCAGATCTCGCTTTTTGTCACAGTTTTGAAAATTAAAAAAAAAATGTCTTTCTTCATTTTCAAAAACAAATGAGAACTGTAAAATACTCACCATGCCTCTCAGCAAATAGCTTGGGGTGTCTACTTTCCAAAATGGGGTCATTTGGGGGGGGTTTGTGCTATTTTGGCATTCTATGGCCTTTGAAACTGTGATGGGTAGTGAGGAGTGAAATCAAAAATTTGCGCCCTTAGAAATCCTGAAGGCGATGCTTGGTTTTCGGGGGCCCGTACGCGGCTAGGCTCCTAAAAAGTCCCACACATGTGGTATCCCCATACTCAGGAGAAGCAGCAAAATGTATTTTGGGGTGCAATTCCACATATAACCATGGCATGTGTGAGCAATATATAATTTAGTGACAACTTTTTGTTTTGTTTTTTTAGTCGTCATTCAATCACTTGAGACAAAAAAAATAAAAATAAAAATTCAATGGGCTCAACATGCCTCTCAGCAATTTCCTTGGGGTGTCTTCTTTCCAAAATGGGGTCATTTAGGGGGGTCTTGTACCGCCCTGCCATTTTAGCACCTCAAGAAATGAGATAGGCAGTCATAAATTAAAAGCTGTGTGAATTCCAGAAAATGTACCCTAGTTTGTAAACGCTATAACTTTTGCGTAAACCAATAAATATACGCTTATTGACATTATTTTTTTTTTAATTAAAGACATGTGGCTGAATACATTTTGGCCTAAATGTATGACTAAAATTGAGTTTATTCGATTTTTTCTTATAACAAAAAGTAGAAAATATCATTTAAAAAAAAAAAAAAAAAGAAGTGGTTAAAGATTATACAGATACAATCATGGGACAGTCAACATTGTCACAGGTGTGTCTGAATCTGCGATGGAGCAGACATTATTAGCACTTTATCTTTTTTAGCGTTTTGGACTCTTTTTTGCACTTTTTCCCTCTGGGGACCTATGAAGACTTTGAATTGCATGTTTTGCACTATATTGCATACAGTTAGACATATATTAGTGTTTAGTTTTGTTCTAATTAGCACGTATATTAGTTTTTTGCTGGTTTCTTATCAGTTATAACACGGTTATCGTATTCACTGACACTTAGCGCTGCTTCAATTTTTATTTTATATCTGTTGATGTTGGTTACATTTTAGAAGCTAGCTGCTGTGTGTCCTATTTAATTTTATTTAATCCGTTATATTTATCTTTTTTTAGCACGTTGCACTTTGTTAGTGTAGTAATACCCAGTGGCAGGCGCACAGGCACTTTTTCTTTATAATGAACTAAGTCAACAGCCTTAGGCTAAAGCCTCGTACACACGATCGGATTTTCTGACGGGAATTGTGTGATGACAGGCTGTTGGTGGAAAATCCGACCGTTTTGTATGCGCCATCTGAGAATTGTTGTTGGATTTTCCGCAGACTAATGTTGGATAGCAGGCTTTGAAATTTTCTGTGGACAATTCTGTTCTCGGATTTTCCGAGCGTGTGTACACAAGTTCGGGCAAAAGTCCAAAGTACAAATACGCATGCTTGGAAGCAATGCTCACCAAACACAACATTAGCAGAAGGTGCCCAAAGGGTGGTGCTAAAGAGCTGAAAAACCACGTAGTACCTCACTACGTCAGTGTTTGTTAGCAGACAATTGTGTGCTGTTTGTATGCAAGACAAAATCAAGGCACACGCCCTTCAGACAAAAGTCCTACGCTTTGTCTGCGGAAAATCCGATCGTGTGTACGAGGCTTAAGGTTGACTAATGTTGTAAAACCTTTTAGAAACTGAACAGTAAGGCGGGAACATTCAACTCATTCCGCGTCCTAACATAGATATGTTTAAGAAGAAAAGATTTGTCGCCAACAATACAACATGTCTGACCGCAGAGGCTGATGGGAGTACTGAGAAGAATTGACAGGAGAAGTTAAAGATGAAGGAAAGTAGAAGAGAAGGGAAGGGAATAGGGGTGAGGGTGCTGGGAACACGGAGAGCTGGAAGATGTTTGGGGGGATTATTGCTGACTGAAGGTTGTTTATATGAAGTTTGGTGAGTGGTATGGGAAGAGAGCGGATGGGGTGGGAGTTGAGGGCTCCTAATAAATTGAGAAAGTTAGTACCGAATCCCCATCTTTCCAGTGTAGCAAACAGGTAGGGCCAGGTGATGGTGTCGAAGGCCCTTTGAAGGTCTATGGACAAGAGGAAGGCCTCTTGTGGAGGCCTCCTGTCCCAGCCCAACTTTAGGAGAGATATCAAGTCTGCTGCCCTCCTTATCTGGTCCGGACCCTGTCTCCTAGGAAACCTGTACTTATGAACATAAGACCCTGTGAAGGATGCTAGTCTATTGGATAGGATTTTCGGCATCATCTTCAGGTCATTGTTTAACGAGATTGGTCTATAATTACTTACTTTGCTCGGGTCTTTACCCGGTTTGGGGATGACAGGAATATATGCTAGGTTCGTTGCAGAGTCTAGGGGGGAACCCTTACTGAGAGTTTAGAAATCGGACCAGATAAGGAGAGAGGACATCTATGAAGATCTTATATTATTGTGTCGCAAAGCCATCTGGGCCTGGGGCCGAGCCCTTTTTAAGATCTTTAATGACTGCTCGGACTTCGTCCTCAGGAATTGGAGTCCATTATGGAGCGATGTGGATCAGAGAGTTTGGATGTCGTCTAAAAAGGTGTTAAGTTTATGTGGTGTACTAGGGCTGATCTCGGAGTAAAGTTTTGAGTAGAATGAGTGGAAGGCTTCTAGAATACGTTTGGGGTTCTGGGTCAAAGAGCCAGATAATAATTTAATTTTGGGTAAGGAGTAGATCCAATGTTTAGGGAATAGTTTTGCTGCTAGTTGGGGGCCAACTTTATCCGTGTGTAGGTAAAATCGACCACTCACCCATCTTGGGTGTTTTTCTGCACTTGGGATAAGGGCCAAATTTAGGTCTATTCTAGCAGCATCTATTTTAGCTAGAGTCGGGCGTAGGTTTGAGTTTGTGTATCCTGCTAAGGGATTGGAATACCTTCTCTAGATTCACTACATCCATCTGCCGTTCCCGATTCAAACGTGAGGCAAGCTGGATAAGTTTTCCCCTCAGTGTACTGCCTTTTGAGCCTCCCACAAAGAGCTCGGGGAGATGTCTGCTGTGTGAATTTGGAAGAATTCCCGGAGTTCCTTCTCTAGTATGGTGCAATGCACTGGGTTGGTTAAGGCGCCACTGGTGAGGAGTACCTGTAGGCTCTGAAGAGCCTGTGATCTTAAGGGTAACTAATGAATGGTCCGACAAGGGTATTGCACAGATGGAGGCACGGGATGCCAAGTGAATCTCTGACGTATGGAGGAAGATATGGTCTATTCTTTTTTTATTGTTTTGCTTTGAAATAAACAGAAAGCAACAACAGATATCATAAGGTACATTCTATATACTTGAGTCACCGACGGACATTTGTCTTCTATATATATCATACATCCTAATATACAATATCCACCATTCTATGTATGTTAAATCCTCACCTCTCGCCCGGGCCTTACTCATATTACTCATAAACCTTTAAGTCATTCGTATCCCCACCATTGGGCATCCGATCCCCCCAAGGCCCTGCTTTGTCCTCAGGCTGGCCGGGGGATTTCTGCCCCATTTATTCCTCTATCTCATTGGCACTCTCTTTATTTCAACTTAACCCCTCCCCCCAAAAAGAAGAAAAAAAGGGGGGTTAAAGCTCCCACTCTCTCTCCTCTACGTCCCCTAACAGCCGTTCAGTTATGGTCTATTAGGGTTTTCCCCTCCTCCTGAGTATTTAAAAACATTCCATTCTGACCATGTTTCAAGATAGACTCCCTTTTCTGCCGGGAGGTCCAGACCAGGTCCTCCATCATATTCAAGTCTTCTACTCGCTTAAGCCACATCCCTACTGATGGTGGCTGGGTCTGCTTCCACATTGCTGGAATACAGGCTCTTGCCGCATTCAGGAGGTGACAGAGGATCGATCTCCTATACTGTTTCACCGCAGTGTCCGAATCCTGTAACAGGAAGAAAGTCAGATCCTCCGGCAGCTCCTCCTCTCTGAACTTTTGCGCAATTTCTCGAACCTCCTTCCAGAAACTCTGTATTCTGGGACAAGTCCAGAAGATGTGTATTAACGTCCCTCCGTTTCCCCCGCACCGCCAGCACTTATCTGATATATCTAAATAACATCTGCTTAATACAGCTGGGGTACGGTACCATTGCGATAGGATCTTAAAGTTCATCTCCTGCATTTTTATACAGACTGAGGATTCAAACATGTTACGTAGTATTTTATTCTTTTGCTCCTCCGAAAAAACCCTATCCAGCTCCATCTCCCACCTCCTAAAGAAGGGCAGCTGAAACTCTTCGCCAGGGGTATTCAGCAATTCACTAATTTTAGAGAGAGTATGCCGCAGTATGCCACTCCCATTACAGTACTCCTCAAACTTTGTTAGCTTTCGTTCATATTTACTCTGTAAGCTCAGGGTATCAAAAAAGTGTCTTAATTGCATTGCCCTCCAAAAGTCCAATTGACATGATCTTTGTCCCGTTATCATCCCCTGAATCGTGGGCCAAGCCCCCGCCCTCAGAAAGTGAGATACTTGAAACAACCCCTGTTCAACCAGTTTGCTAAAGGGTCCCTTCTTCAGTCCCGGTCCGAACTGTGGATTCCCCAGAATGGGAAAAAGGGGTGAGTCTAGTGTTGATAGTTTCCCCTTCGCAAATAGGTCCCACACTTCAGATGGGATATGGGCTATCAAGGGGTGCGTCTTCACACCCCCCGGGAGGTTCTTATAACACCATGCCGCTCGGTGAAGTAATCCACTACACTAAGCTTGTTCTAGCTCTGGCCAAATTTTCCCCTCACTATGTCGACTCCAATCAATCAGGCGGCTCAATAAGGCCGCTTGGTAATATTTGTATATATCTGGCATTGACACACCTCCATATCGTTTAGGTAACGACATCAGCGATCCCCTAATTCGTGGGTGTTTATTTGCCCATATAAATCTTCCAAACAGACTGTGTCTGTTTAAAAAACTGTTTAGGTATCGCAATAGGGAGCGTCTGGAAGAGGTACAAAAATTTCGGCAAGATGTTCATTTTAATGATATTGCACCTCCCAAACCACGAGTGAAACCCTTTCTGCCATCCATCCAGAAGGATCCGCACTCTAGCTAGTAATGGTACAAAATTAAGCTTATATATTTGTGAAAGATCCGCCGGGATGGAGGTCCCTAAGTACGTCAATGCTTGATCTGCCCATTTAAATTTGTAGTTCGCTTTCAAAGTGTTCAGTTCTTCCTTAGGGATCGCAATTCCCATTGCTTCAGATTTTACGTAATTAATCTTAAAATTTGATAAGTCTCCATATGCCTCCAATTCTTGGAGCAGGTTAGGGAGGGAAACCATCAGATTAGTCAGGTTAAACATCATATCATTCGCATACACCGATATCTTATGCTCTATACCTCCCACAGGCACCCTCTTAATATCTGGGTTCATTCGGATCCTACTTAATAGTGGCTCTACCGACAGGACAAATAAAAGAGGTGATAACGGGCACCCTTGTCTTGTCCCGTTAGATAACTTACAAAGTGGGGACATTTCTCCATTCACTTTAACCTGAGCCGTGGGTTGAGTATAATTACTTAAAATCCATTGCAGCATCTTATTCCCGAACCCCATGTGTCTCAATACCGCAAGCATAAATTGCCAGTTAATACGATCGAACGCCTTTTCCGCATCTGTTCCCAGGAAGACACATGGTGTTCGGGATGTGCCTACCAAATGGATCAAGTTCAGAGTCTTGATCGTGTTGTCCCGGGCTTCTCGCGTTTGCACAAACCCCACCTGATCTCTATGGACCAGGCAGGGTATGTGCTGCTTTAGTCGCATTGCCAGGATCTTGGAAAAGAGCTTCAGATCCGTATTTAATAGCGAGATCGGCCTATAGTTCCCACACTGGGAGGGATCCTTACCTTCCTTCGGTGTATGACCGCAATCAACGCTTTCAGGGATTCTGTGTGAAAGGAACTTGTCTCCTAGCCCATTAAACATTTTTAGCAGGAATGGTCCTAAAATAGGGAAGAGAAGTCTATAATATTGAATTGTAAAGCCATCCGGACCTGGAGCTTTACCTCTCTTCCCCCTTTTCACTGCCTCCTGAATTTCTTCTATAATAATGGGCCTCTCTAATTCCTGACTTACTGCTGGTGTTAAACTCGGAATGCCTGAGGTTGCTATATACTCTTCCATTGTAGTTTGGTTCTGAGAACTTGATTGCAAGTTATACAAAGCTGTATAAAAATTTCCAAACCGCTGAGCTATCTCTCTAGGTAGCCTAAGTTTTTCACCTCCCGCCCCTCTAATCATTGATACATAAGTCTTTGATTGTTGCTCCCTCAAAGAGCTAGCCATTTGCTTCCCACACTTGTTCCCAAATTCGTAATTTTGTCTCCTACCTGTCTGTATTGCCCTCTTTGCTTTGTACAAAAGTAACTCTGTAGTCTGTCTACGCACCCCCAGCAGGAGCCTTTCCAGGTCTGGATTAGGGCTCCGTTTATGTAGAAGTTCTAACCGTGCGATCTCTGCCAGGAGCGCAGTCAACTTTGCTTCCCTTTCCCTCTTAATCCTTGCCCCATGTTTCATTAAGACTCCCCTTATCACTGCCTTGTGTGCCTCCCAGATCACCCCTGGATCGCAGTCAGGCGTGTCATTAATCTGGAAATACCACCTTGCTTCTCTCTGTACATCTTCCAATACTGCAGCATCCTGCAGAAGACTTTCATTCAGCCTCCAGGTCACCGATCCAGGAAGCTGAAAATCCGCAAGGTTGTATTTCAGAGTAGTTGGCGCATGATCTGACCAGGTGATTTTCCCTATTCCAGCTTCTTTAACTGCATGTAACTGGTTATGTGGAATAAAAAAGTAATCTATACGGGAGTATATCTTATGGGGAATGGAATAAAAGGAGTAATCTCTCTCTCCTGAATGTGTCAATCGCCATACATCTACTAGTCTCTCTTTCTGTATCAGCCGCAAGATCCGTTTCCGGGTACCCGCCGATGCTGCCGAGGTCCCGGAAGAGGTGTCCACACTGGGCACCAAGGGGATATTCAGATCGCCCCCCAAAATCAACTGCCCTTCCTGAAATACCCCCAGTTTATCCAGGAATTTCCCAAAAAATATGTCCTGTTGTGTGTTGGGAGCGTAGAACGAGGCCAGCGTTACCACTGACCTCCCAATCGTCCCTTTCAGGGCCAGGTATTGTCCCCCGACATCCACCAGGGTGTCTGTGCATGACCATGGAATCTTATTCGAGATCAGAATAGATACCCCCCCCTTCTTTGCCACCGGATTGGTGGCATGATATCCAATTGGGTAAGCTCTATTTCTAAGAAAGGGGAGACCTCCCTCTCTGAAGTGTCTCCTGAATAAAAGCTATGTCACTCCCTGCCCGCTTCAGCTCCCGCAAGAGTATCTGCCTCTTTTCTGGAGTATTTAACCCTTTTGCATTGATCGACATTATCGACAGTGCATCCATTTTTTAATGATCAATGCAAGGCTATACTGTAGAGCCGAAAATAGCGACGGCGGCGGGCCGGGGTACACCCAGTGAGAGAGAGCGGGAGATGGACAAAAAAAAAAAACTCCTCCCCTCAAAAAAAAAAAAGGAACCCCCCCCCCCCTACTCTAATATCAAATGGGAAGAAAGCGCCCCTGCCCTTCCTCCCCAGCGATATACAAAGCCTTTTGCTTTAAACACTCCTACCCTAACTGAGTGTTGACCTACTAGGGGGGTGTTAGTTGCGCATGCTCCCGAGCGAGGGGTCCCAGCCCCCCCCCTCCACCCGCTCCTCCTGTCCCTATATGATGCCCACTTATACCACCTGTCTAATGGGTTATCTTATCTTCCATTAGACCGTTGCCGTCCGACCCTTTGTTCTGACTCTTATAATCCTACTCCTGCTGACTCCTATAATCCGCAGAGAAAAAAAAAAAGAAAAGAAAAACGACCCGAAATGCAAACCCTTCCAACTCCCCAAAAAAAAAAAAGAACTCGAGAGTGCATTGTGGTAGGACCTACCTCCCTCCCCCGCTCTCTCCCCCCCCCCCCCCTTCCTTACCTATGTTCCAACCATTCTTATATTCCTATTTCTACCAGGAATATTTACCTTATCAAAAAGGGGGAATGAGAGAAAAAAAAAAAACTTAAATAAACTGCCCCATAACAATATCCCATGGTTACCCTATCTCCCTCTCTATCTCTATATCTATCTCTCTCTCTCTCTCTCTCTCTCTCTCTCTCTCTCTCTCTCTCTCTCTCTCTCTCTATATATATATATATATATATATATATATATATATATATATATATATATATAATGTGTGTGTTTCAGCAGACCTCAATTCTGACACTCCTGTCCTCTACCTCTTTCTGCTATCTGCACCCTCTCCCTTCTCTTATTCTTCCTATTCACATTGTTATCGTCACTTAACAGTTATCATTTGCAGGGTATGAGATCTATTTATACCACAGTATACTTTTAGTTCTCCATAAACTCAAAAAGAAATAAAAAAAATAATAATACAGGAGATTTCATCAAAACAATACTTTACATATTATTTCTATCCAACAATGCATTACAGATATTGCATATTGTCACCTGCTTTGGCCATTTCTCCTCAAAAAAAAAAAAATTTAGAGAGGGAAATAAAGAAAAAATCTCCTGTATTATTTCTTGAGGTAACCGTATATTATCCCCACTAAACACATACCTCCTCTGCTCCCCCCGGCGGGGCCCCACTTGTACATATCTCAATTGACCCCCAGTGACTATGTATATATTACTATATTACTTATAATATTTTTTTGTTTGTTTTTATGTTTTTTTTTTTGTTTTGTTTAATTATCCCTATGGTGTTTATAGTGTATGTTTGTGTATATTTGTGCATGTAACCCTACTTTATGTCTCTCACGGAAAAATAAAAATAAAAATAGGGCCAGAAAAAAAAGAAAAAAGGGGGGGCCCTATTTCCCCGCTATATTTATCTATACCAACAACTTGGAGCATTCTCCTGTATATGAACGTGTACATCTACATATAGGTTTGAGTTAGTGTATGTGAGTAAAAGTGTGTGTGTGTGTCAGTGTGTGTCAGTGTGTGTCAGTGTGTGTCAGTGTGTGTCAGTGTGTGTCAGTGTGTGTCAGTGTGTGTCAGTGTGTGTCAGTGTGTGTCAGTGTGTGTCAGTGTGTGTCAGTGTGTGTCAGTGTGTGCCTCTGTGTGCTTTATAATGCACCCGTCGGGGGTAGGATGAGCAGCCATCGAGGCCAAAACCAAGGAGCCTCCTATTTAACCTTTTTGGGGGTATTTGCCTATTGCGTATACTGTCCCCGTCTCCCACATTACCTCCTACCTACCTCTTGTACCCCTTCGTCCCCTCAATCCCCCTCCCCCTAATCTCCCACCCATCCTCCCCTCCCCTACCCCTTCCCCTCCAAAATACCACATCGATTCAAATCCTCCTTACGTTGTACTCATTATCCAAAAAATGTGAAAAAAAACCCCAGCCCATAAAAAAAAGGGAAGTTTGAATGCACTTACCCAGACAAATTCTGTAGGCCGCCTTTTGATCCATAACCTCCTCCCTTTTACCCATCATATGCAAAACTAAACAACCCCGCCATTACTGAGTGAGGTTAGGAACCCCCCAAAAAAAGGGGGCGGGGTCACCCCTCACCTTGACACCCCCCACCCCACCTTCCCCCTATTCATATACCCCGTACCCCATATCCCCCCTACCACCCCATACCCCTCGATCTTCCCTCTCCTCCCTCTTAGTCATACATAAACCAATCCAACAGCTTTAGGCCCCAAAAAAAAAAAAGTCAGCCAAAAAAAATAGGAGAGAAAGGCCAGCACCAAATGTTAATCTCTTTGTTAACCTTATTCATGCCTCTAGTCCGCTGCCTCTATAGTCTATATATTCTTGGGTTTAGTTGCATCCAGTCCGGCACCTCAAATGGTTTGGTTCCCAGAAAGGAAAAAAGTCCTCTCGGATCGGCTCTGGAACGCAACCAAAACGTAAGCGAGCCCTTTTTAATTAACACTGAGATTGGGAATCTCCACCGATGAGTTCCTCCCCATTCCCTCACTCGATCTAATCCTGGGCGAAGCAGAGCTCTACGCTGCAAAGTGGCGCTTGACAAGTCTGGTAAAATCTTCAGTTGTGCCCCACTATATTCTATTGTTCCTGCCTCCCATGCTTGCCTTAGAATTATCTCCCTATGCGCAAAGTAGTGCAACCGACACACCACATCCCGGGGGCGATTTCTGTCTTTAGATTTAGGGCCCAACGCCCTATGGACTCTATCAAGTTCACAGTTTACAGGCATAGCGTCCTTCAGTATTTTTTGAAAAATGCACTTTACCATCTCTTGTAAATCTTCCTGGTCCGTCGCCTCTGGAACACCTCGTATACCTACATTGTTGCGGCGACTACGGTCCTCCAGGCGTAACTGTAGGGCCACCGTAGTTTCTGCTTGGACCTGGCTGGATCCCTCCAACACCTTCACCCGTTGTTCCAGGAGATGGGACGCATTCTCGCCATCTGTTACGCGATCCGCTACCACCTGCAGATCCCCTCGGATCATTTCTAGTTCCATACAGTGTGCTTTCTCCACTTTAGCAATAAAGAGCTCCTATATCTGCTCTTGTGGGAAGTGCCTGAATAAGCGCTTTCAAATCCTCCATTTCCCTCTTCAACCCCCCTATCTCAACGTCTCCTTGTATGGGGAGAAGGGGTATAGTCCCGGCAACAACCGCCGTCATTCTAGGGCTTTGTGGAGGAATCTGAAGAGCTTCCACCCCAACTCTCACAGCCATCTGGCTCTGGTGCATCTGTGTGAGCTGATCTCCTCCACTCGGCTGCAGCTCGTCTGTCTCCCCACTCTTACCTCCAGACTCCGGTCCTTCCCCCTGTTTGGGGGTGAAGTAGCGGTGGATCTCGGGCTGCTGCTCCCCCGGCTTTGCTGACTGTGCCTTGCGTGTGGTTAGCGTTTCCCGCTGCCTCCACGCACACATGCCGCTGCACTGCTACTGCTTATGCTCCCGTAGCAGCGTGTGTGTCCGCCGAGTGTCTCCCGCTCTATCACGTACTGGAATGCACCACTACTGCTACTGCCGTTCTCCGTCAGTCTCTCATGGAGCGGCTGGAGGAAGAACTGTCATGGAAGTACCACTCAGTCTCTCATGGAGTGGCTGGAGGAGCCAGGAACTCGCACCTCTCAGCCCTCACCCGGACATGCGCAGACCACTCCCCATTTCCTTTTAATATGATATGGTCTATTCTGGCACAGAAGTGTGTGTAATCTTTTGCAGAAGGATTTAGTTCTCTCCATGTATCGATTAGGCCAAGGAAGTGAAAGAGTCGGGCAATACGGAGGCTTTGTTTGGGGGGGTCTTTTCAGGTGGGGTATTCCTTGTGCCGATTTGTCCATATTAAGGTGGTCAAAGGCGATGTTGGTCACCACCCATAATCACCTTGACTTCATAATGGGGGGGACAGGGAGGTGAGCATAGAAGGATGCTTGTAATAAAAAGGGGGGGGGGGTAATCCCATACCAGGCCAGTAGGGGACCAAGAGACCAAATGAGTGACATCAAATTCAGTATGCAAGTAAAAAAAGTAGAAATTTATTGATAAATAGAAAATAATAAATCCATGGAACACCTCTCAATGGAGAGAGTGAAAAATGCTAAATTCTGACAAAACACATGAAAAGGGAAACCTAATCCTATAATCATGTGTGGCCACAAATACAACAAAAACACAGGACCACAGACAAACAACATGTTTGTCTGTGGTCCTGTATTTGTTGTATTTGTGGCCACACATGATTATCGGTTAAGAGCCAGTTCACACTGGGGCGGCATGACTTTGGGGGCGACGCGATCTCAAGACGACTTGAGAGGCGATTTGCAAAATGACTTCTGTATAGAAGTCAATGCAAGTTGTCCCGAGTCGCCCCCAAAGTAGTACAGGAACCTTTTTCCAAGTCGGAGCGACCTGAGTCGCTCCTATTAGAACGGTTCCATTGAACAGAGCGGGACGCGACTTGTCAGGCGATTGAGTCGCCTGACGAGTCGCCCCTGTGTGAACCGGGTCTTATGCTTCCCTTTTCATGTGTTTTGTCAGAATTTTGCATTTTTCACTCTCTCCATTGAGAGGTGTTTCATGGATTTATTATTTTCTATTTATCAATAAATTTCTACTTTTTAACTTGCATACTGATTTTGGTGTCACTCATTTGGTCTCTTGGTCCCCTACTGGCCTGGTATGGGACCACCCCCCCTTTTTTTGTTATATGCTATTTTTGACCAGAGAGACACCGCCCATATTGGGTCTACAGTGACAGGGAGTATTACATCATTGTGCCTTGTGCACACATTTATGCCCTTCCTCCCCCCCCCCCTTGTGTATTCATAGAGAAGGGATGCTTGGCCTAGGTTCGGAGCGTAATAGGAAATCAGGGTGTACAGGGCTCCATTGATATATGGTCTTTAACTAGTATATACCGGCCTTCCTTATCTCTAATGGTTTGAGAGTGCGTAAATGGGGTACGTTTGGAAATGAGGATAGCAACCCGTCTTTTCTCTGCATTGGCAAGAAAAAAGGTGGGATCAGTTTTGTGCAGGAAGGTGGGAGTGTAGCTTTTGGGGAAATGGGTTTCCTGGAGTAAAAGTATTTCTATGCCCCTAGAGTGGTAGTTGTGGAAAGCCTTGCGTCTCTTAATCGGGGAGTTCAGGCCTTGTGTGTTATGGGAGGCTACCCTGAGAGTCGCCTGTAGGGGGGTGGAGTCAGCCATGGATGAAAGGGGGGGGGAGTGTGAGTACATGTGCATGGCACATACCTGGTCCATTGATGGAGGTAAAGGGGTATAGATGGAGTGCGATGACCAGTCCAATGGGTTAAACCGAGAACCAAGTAGGTGTAGAAGAGTTCACTACACAGGCCGAGGATTCGACCATCCGAAGAAGGAAGGATGACTGTCCCTTGTGGGTTGTTCGTCCATGGGGCTCATCTCGGCGCCTCTCGTTTGCTGTTTGTTCCACAACGGTGTAAGGGGGGCTGCTTGGTGGAGGCCTCTTGGAGGAATTTGGACGATTCGCTCTCTGCTGGGGGAGACAATTCCTGCGAGATGAACAGAGCTGGAGGAGTAATCATTCGCCATCCTGGAAGCTTGTGTAGCCATACGATTTATCTTTGTTCTGGAACTGCAGGCAGAAAGGACCATATGTATTTGATCAATTTCTGGGAGAGTATTTCCAGGAGAGGTTTGAGTGATCTCCGCTTCTGGATTGTGGCAGGGGACATGTCCCCAAATATTTGGATTCCATTTCCTTGTATGGATAGGTTGCGAGATTTTCTCATGACTTCCTCTTTTACCATATAGAAATGGGGTTTAACTACAATATCCCCCGGAAGCCCGTCGTGGCGGGGGGTTGTAGTGCCCTGTGGGCTCTGTACAGTTCAAGCTTGTGGTTCGGGATATCTGGTATATCTTTTATGAACGATTTAACAGTGCCCTGTATATCCACAACTGACTCCAGGATACCTCTAATGCGGAAGTTGTACCTTCTGCTCCTATTCTCCAAATCGTCTAATTTGGAGAGAGCGATTTCAAGTTGGTCTTGCAGCGTTTGGATGCATGCAGTATTCTGGTTAGTGCGTGTGGCTGAATTGTCCACAGCGTGTTTAATGGCGTCCATACGGGCTCCGAGGCTCTGTAGTTCTGCCTTAATGGAGGATGTGATCTCCGTTGTATTTTGTGCTAGTCCTGCAGCCAGAATTTCAGAAATGCTGTTTAAAAGTTGAGCCATTTCATTAGGGTGGCTGGGAGGCAGGGGTGAGGCCTGCAGGGAGTCTACTTGACTGAGAGGGGTATTCATCAGGGGAGTATGGGTGAGGCCTGTCATCGTTCTGCTCAGGAGCGATGCCATAGAGGCTGGGGATACATTATAGTCATGGATGTTTCTCACAGGAGTAGCCAACGCATTTACAAGCAGGCAGGGGAGCTGGAGGTGGGTCTGCAATTGTCTTGGTCTCCTGTGTCTCCGCATGGAGGGGTTGCGGCCGCCATCTTGGAAGCCTCAGGGGTTGCTAGGCCGAAATTCAGCTGGCGGCTAACCTTCTTTTAATGGATGCCCGACATGCGGGCGGGTACTCAGTAGTGGTCGGGGAGGATTGTATCAAAGGATCCCATTCGTTGCTGCTGGCGTGGGGGCTGTTGAAGGAGCGGGTCGGAGCTCCTGGCTAGCGCGACTTCTCGGAAGTCCCACGCATGCGCACCTTCTATATGAACAGATTTCATGTACAAAAATGCCTTTACCAATGATGGAATCGATGTAACTATTTGTCAAAATCTTCGTTTGGAAGTGGAACAATGCAAAATGTTGGTTTATCTGGACAGTGTCTTCATTGTTACTTTTCTCCAGGTATTAGGAGGATAATCAGTCACAAGACATCTTCTGGAAATGTTTCTTATTGACAGTCTGTCCAGAGGCGTTCTTCCGAAGATGCTTTCTTTTGACTAAGCTTTTAATGTACTACTTTTTCTTACCATCCATGGACTGACACGGTGTCTCTTTACACTTTACACGTGGGTTATGTCCCTGCTTGCAGGAGAAGACCTAGGCAGAATGTGAAATGTTATACATACATACATTCTAAAAGCCAGAGCTGAACAGCCCCACCCAGGGGGCGGTCCCTCCGGACATAACCCTCCCACTACAGTCAGCAGACTTCAGTTTTTTTCTGCCTAGCAGAAGGAGAAGACGTGGCTCTCTCAGGAGCCAGTCTCCTGACCTATTTTTATTCCTTTTCTGGAACTCTTTTTTATTTTATTTTTGAGAATTTTCTATCAACTGTCGGCTGGGCAACAGGTTGGGTACAAGATATTTTCCGCAGTCTTCCCTGTCCGACCATCGAGTGTGCTGATCCTCGCCTTGTGTGCGTGAGACTCAGTTCACGACAGGCCCCATGACTCCAGGGGTGGCCGGGTTTGCTTTCATGCTCCCACGGTCCTCTCAAGACTGAACAGTTCCTGACTGACTGTATCTTTCACGGTGGACCGGGCCGACAGCTACTCAGTACTGCACTGTGATAGTCCTGTCAGAAACACACCAGTGGGTCCCTCAGGGGACGGGTAAGTAGTCTCTCCTGCCTGCAGGTGAGTACAAAAGGCTGTGTGTTTCTCTGTGGGGGATTTTCCCTGTCTCCCCCTGTATTTCATTGTCACTCTTTGTCACCATTGCTGGCGCTGTGCTGTGTGGGGTGCCTGGGGGTCACACTGTTCTTGGAGGTGCTAATGCTGGTCTGCAGATATGCTTGGGGCCTTTTTTTGTGTGTTTTGGGGCCTGAGCGCCGAGTGCCGCTGTGTGTGTGCTGTTTTTTTCACTTTTGCTGAGTCATGGCGGCCATCTTGCCGTGGATCGCCTCAGTGAAGTGCGGTGGCCATTTTCTTGTAGCCCACGCGCTCTTCATCACTAGTTTTGGCCTCTAGCGCTGCTGTAACAGCGCGAATCTCCTCACAATCTCCTCACAGCTCACCAGCGCTGACACAGCGCGGTACAGACAGCGGAACTGAGCGGTCCCTGGTCCGGTTTGGGGAGTCCCCTGGGCGCCCCCTCCTCAGTCAGCACAGCCTGTGGGTGGACTTTTTATCTGAGGAGTCTCAGAGGGGGGCAATATGGAGTCTCTGTCACCAGCTTCCCCTAAATGTCAGTGGACAACAGGCAGTGCTTCAGCACCTGCGGTCCCTAGGGACCAGTTGTGGGCAGTCCTGGAATCATTTCTGACCAGGATGGGAGCTGTGTGCAAGCGCAAGGGAGCAAAAAAGCGCCCTCTCCCCACTTTACTTCATGAGGGCAGTGCGCTGATTCAGATATGGGCCTAGCCACTACCGCTCAGGACCCTAGTTCTGAATGTATTAGATGGTTTTGAACAGGACATTCCTTATGAGGAAAACTCCAGTTCTGAGTCAGTAAATGACAGGGCGCTTGTTAGTGTACTCATGACTGCGGTGAGGGACACTCTCAAGCTAAAATGCTGCGGATGCAGAACCTCAGGCGGATACAGTCTCCTTTTGGTTCTTTTAAGGCCAGGCCTTCTAAAGAGGGTTTTCCATATGTACTTTCTTTGACCAGCTCATTGATAAGGTCTGGGAAAAGCCGCAGAAGAATTTTTTTATGGTCCTGCGGCGTTTGTCTATCAGATACCCCTTGAAGATGCCCTACTTAAAAAGTGGGCTTCTCCCCCAGGGTCGACCCTCCAGTCGCCCGGTTGAACAAGGCCATCACTCTCCCGATGGAGGGGACTCCTGCATTTGAGGACCCCACTGACAGGTCGTCAGAAGTGGTGAGCAGAGCCATGTTTGCCTTGTTGGGATCCGCCCTATGGCCTGTGGTAGCGGCGACCCTTGTGTCTTAAACACTTACAGGTTGGGCAAAAATGTTGCACCTAGCTGTACAGGAGCATAATCTTCCTCCAGACACAGTTGCTTTGGCCCACCAACTGGTTCAGGGCCTGGTTTATGTGTGCAACGCCACGTTGGATGCGGCCCCTTTAATATCCAGGGCCTCTGTCTCAGCGGTGGTATTGCGTCGTCTTATCTGGTTGAAGTGCTGGTCTGCTGACCTAGCCTTAGGAAGCTCCTGACGGATCTACCATTTAAAGGTGGTAGACCTTTCGGTGCTGCTCTGGATGACATCGTCATGGGAGGTAAAAGCACTCTTCTTCCTTAGACTAGCAAGGGTGAGGAGGCCCGCCGCAAACAGGGGCCTTCCTTTCCAGCAAAACGGGGTTTTTTCGTCAGTCAGAGTCCACGGGTAGGCTCTCTCAGACTGACGGCAGTGCGGCTGGTGGGCACAAGTGCCCCTGGGTGCGTAAGCCGAACAAGCGGCTCCCAAGCCCGCCTCCGCGTGAAGTCTTGCCTCCGCCCGACTCTGGGGTGGGGGGACGACTTCGCAGGTCACGAATCGGTGGTCCTCCCGAATCTCCGACTGGTGGGTGTGCGAGGTGGTCACCTCAGGATACAGGGATAGTATTCCGATCCTGGCCCCCAGACAGATTCTTTCCCTCAAATCTTCCTCTCCTTCCTACCTGTCGGGCAGCCCTCTTGGGGGCTGTATAGGATTTGATCAGGTCCGGAGTGATTGTGCCGGTTCCGTCACAGGAGAGTTTTCAGGGATTCTACTCGAATCTGTTTGTCGTCCCAAAAATAGGACGTGGTTCGACCTATCCTGGACCTCAAGGCCCTGAATGCCTTCGAGAAGGTGCAGAAATTCCGCATGGAATCCATTCGCACGGTGATCGCTACACTCCACCAAAGGGATTTTCTTCTGGCGTCCTTGGACTTCAAGGACGCCTACTTGCATGTTCCGATCTGCGCAAGTCACCAGAAGTTTCTGCGCTTTGCGATCAGCGAAGTCCACTATCGATTGTGGCTCTTCCTTTCGGCCTAGCCTCGGCACCAAGGGTGTTCACCAAGGTGCTTGCTCCGGTTCTAGCCTTCTGTTACAGCGAGGTATTGCTGTCGTGGGCTATCTGGACGATCTTCTGCTAAGAGCAGAAAGTGGATCAGACTTGGAGGAAAGGTGACTATCGTCAATTAGACCCTCAGGGACTCTGGTGGTTCCTGAACATTCAGGAGTCAGTCCTGGTCCCGACTCAGTGTCTGGAGTATCTAGTTCTGATTCTGGACTCCTTGGAGGCAAAGGTATCCTACCTCTGGAGAAGTTGCTGACACTTCAGTCTGTGGTGCGGGTGCTGACATCCCAAAAATGGTTGTCAATCCGTTTTTTGCATGAGAGTCCCGAGACTCGTGGTGGCCTCCTTCGCGGCCGTTCCGTATGCCCAATCACACACCAGGGCATTGCAGAAGGAGATCTTGTCCACCTGGGACAAATCCCCGCTGTCCTTGGATCTTCAGATCCAGGTGATTCCACCTGGTCAGGGCGCCCCTGACATGGTGGTTGGGATCCTCGGCTCTTCGGTCCGGAAAGTCGTTCCCCTCCCATCCAATGGACGGTACTCACGACGGACACCAGCCTGATGGGCTGGGGTGGAGTCTGGGGAGTCCTGTCGGCTCAGACCTTGGACTCCGGACGAGCCCGTTTACCAATCCACTGTTCTGGAAATACGGGCCATCGGACTGTGTCTCTCCTCAGGTCGGAGAGAGTACGGGGTCGCTCTATCAGGAGCCAGTCGGACACCGCCACGGCGGTGGCGTATGTAAACCATCAAGGGGGAACTCGGAGCTCAGCTGCGGCTTCCGAGGTAGTCCGTATCCTGAAGTGGGCCGGAAGAAACGTGCCGGCTCTGTAGGCCATTTTACATTCTGGGCATAGACAATGGGCAGGCGGACTATCTGAGTCGCCAATCGCCAGACACCGGACCAAGAAGAGTGGTCCTTGCATATTTCAACTCCTTTACCGACGGTGGGGCACGCCGGATGTGGACCTGATGGCCTCTCGACTCAATCGCAAGGGTCGAGGTTGTGGCCAGATCCAGGGATCCTTGGGCGATGCCTCGGATGCGTTGGTGGCCCCATAGGGTCCTTATCGCCTGATATAAACTCCGGCGATCCTAATTGTTCCGGATTGGCCTCAGCATCACTGGTACGCTGATCTGGTACGTCTCGTCGCAGACGTTCCCTGGCGGTTGCTGATGAGGGAGGACCTTTAGTCTCAAGGTCCTATGTTGCATCCGGCTTACAATCTCTGGCTTTAACGGCAGGGCTGTTAAAAGCCAGGTGTTGAGGGACCGAGGTCTCTCGGTCTCGGTCATTTTGACCATGTTAAGCACACGGAAGTCTTCCTCCAGGCAGATCTATCACTGTACCTGGAAAGCTTATATCGCCATGTGCGAAGCGCTGGACTGGCGTCCTCGGACGTATTCCGTCCCCAGAATCCTGCGTCCTCTGCAGTGTGGAGTGACCCAAAAAGCTTGCTTTGAGTACCATCAAGGATCAGATTTTGGCCGTCTTCTTTCAGCGACCTCTAGCGGGTTCTTGGTTAGCGCCTTGTGTTGGGGGTTCGCCATGTGCTCCCTCCTGTCAATAAAGGGAAAAGGGAACTGGGCTAGGGGGGGGGAAGGGGAATGTTGGGAAAATTCCCAACTAAGGTTAAATGGAGATTCAGCTACCATTCTTCTAATGGGTAATAATGAAAAAAGACTTTATTGGTTGAATGCTACAAAAATAGAGTACACATTTCATCCTGTCTAAATGACCTAGGTCATAGAGGAGAAAGGAGTTTCTCCCGTGGCTACACAATAATATATTACATTTTTTAATATATTATTGTGTAGCCACGGGAGAAACTCCTTTCTCCTCTATGACCTAGGTCATTTAGACAGGATAAAATGTGTACTCTCTATTTTTGTAGCATCAAACCAATAAAGTCTTTTTTCATTATTACCCATTAGAATGGTAGCTGAATCTCCATTTAACCTTAGTTGGGAATTTTCCCAACATTCCCCTTCCCCCCCCCCCCCCCCCAGCCCAGTTCCCTTTTCCCTTTATTTTTCCTATTCCTATAAAACAGAATTTATGGTTAGGAGGATCCCGTTTTTATAAACTAATCATCTTTTGGTTGTATCTAATATTGTTACCCTACAGTGAATTGGGCATTTTACACCCCCTTTTTCTCCCTCCTGTCAAGCCTCCTCTCCCACCGTGGGATCTGAATTTGGTGCTCTCGGTCCTCCAGGAACATCCTTTTGGGAATATCCGGGATATTCCCCTCTTGTCTTGTCTCAGAAGGTGGCCTTTTTAGTGGCAATCACTTCTGTTTCACGAGTGTCTGAGTTGGCGGCTTTGTCCTGCAAGTCGCCATATTTAGTCATCCATAAGGATAAGGCGGTGTTGCATCCACGACCTTCCTTTTTTTGCCAAAGGTGGTGTCGACCTTTCACCTACATGAGGACATTGCCCTCCCGTCCTTGTGTCCTCACCCATCGCATCCCAGAGAGTTTGCGCTGCACATATTGGAGGTGGTACGAGCCTTACGGGTGTACCTGTCTGCTACTGCTTCTATTCGGAAGTCCGACTCACTGTTTGTGACTGGCCCTGGTATGGACCAGAAACAATCGGTTTTGTCTGCCATCATTTTTAGGGGAATCAGACAAGCCGTCATTCAAGCCTATGCTCCCAAAGGGCGGGCGCCTCCCTTTCCGGTTACGGCGCATTCCACCAGGGCAATTGGTGCTTCCTGGGTTTCCCGACATCAAGCGTCGGTTGCACAAGTGTGCAAGGCGGCGACCTGGTCGTCTGTTCATGCCTTTTAAGTTTTATAAGGTTAATGTGGCTGCATCTTCGGATGCTTCCTTCGGCCGCAGGGTGCTGCAGGCTGCTGTTTAAAGTTGCGACTCCTCCGTTGAGGAGCTCTGCCTTTTATTGGAGTGAAGTTTTTTGGTTTTTCCATTTATACTGCTCCCATCCCTCTTGACACTGCTTTGGGACATCCCACGTGTAAAGTGTAAAGAGACACCGTGTCAGTCAATGGATGGTAAGAGAAAATAGGATTTTTTTTTACTCACCGTAAAATCCTTTTCTCTGACATCCATGGACTGACACGGCACCCACCCTTCCTTTTAAGTTTGTACTGCTTTGTTACGAACTGAAGTCTGCTGACTGTAGTGGGAGGGTTATGTCCGGAGGGACCGCCCCCTGGGTGGGGCTGTTCAGTTCTGGCTTTTAGAATGTATGTATAACATTTCACATTCTGCCTAGGTCTTCTCCTGCAAGCAGGGACATAACCCACGTGTAAAGTGTAAAGAGACACCGTGTCAGTCCATGGATGTCAGAGAAAAGGATTTTACGGTGAGTACAAAAAATCCTATTTTTTCCGTTCTTATCTATATTGGGCTCTTGAGAAATTATATTAATGGTCTGTGTTGATGGCTTGTGTCGCTTAGCATCAGGTTGAGATGCTTTTGTGATCATTCAGAATTCATCGACAGGTGCTGTTGACCTACTTGAATCAAGTTTTGCACTCCCATAGATTTGTATGCAGACATGAAGCAAACCAAAGCCTGTAGATATGGGCCCTAACACTGTTAAAGTGAAAGCCCCCCCCCCCCCTTTTTTTTTCTAGTGTATACCCATTGCATTATTAAAGATTCAGTGTGCGGTATATTGAAAAGAAACTCCTCAGAGTAAAATTCTCTAAATGTAAAACCACAGCATACATAATAAAAATTTCATGCAAATATTGTTAAACTGTCAATATGATAGAACTGGACATCACAAAGCAAAACAAAAAACATCAGCCCTACTCGTGAGAGACGTGGATGCTGCTTTCTGCATAGCTTGTGTTCCACTCTTTGGGACGGTAGAGACATGTGGGAGAGTCATCTTGACGCGACATCATGAAAAGCAGCTTTGATGACGTTGCACATGGATGACGAAATGTGTCAAGATGACTCTCCCACACGTCACTATCGACCAAGAGCGTGGAACGCAGGCTATGCAGTAAGCAGCGTCTACGTCTCTCACATGAGTAGGGCTGATGTTTTTTGTTTTGTGACGTCCAGTTCTGTCATATTGACAGTTTAACAATATTTGCATGACTTTTTTATGTATGTTGCGGTTTTACAATCAATCATCTGAGGATTTTACTCTGAAAAGTTTCTTTTCCAAATATTGCACAATTTTGCCCTTGGAGCCCCTGAATTACCATCGGAGGTAACCACCCATAGAGGGAGTGTCCGGAGGATATCGTACTGGGGTTGGTCCCCATTAATGACCTACTAGCACAGTAGACTCCTTTTTTTGCTATAAGGCAAGGGAGTCCAGCATATCTAGTGAGTCCAGAACTTTTTCAGCCCCACATGAGGTGGATGCATTGACACTGATGGGACACGGAGCACCACAGCACTGTTTTATGAGGAAAAGACTTGCACAGCCATCGCTATATGCACTTTAAATTGTCATCATTTTTAATGAACTGTATCATCTGATTATTCACATTGGTATTTGGTTTATGCAGTCTACTATATATGCTTTTATATCCACGGTTTGTATCATTTGTCACATTCAATAGGATATACCGTAGATTTACATATGATATAGATAAGGTACCAGTCACACATATACAAAGTATTACATTGGCATCTAGTATTTTTAGGTGGAGCAGGCGCTGTCTATTATTTACCTATTTGCTCTGTATATACATTGGCTGGGCAGGAATTGGTTAAAGCCGAATCTCTTTCTCTCTTTCTCTCTTTCTCTCTTTCTCTCTTTCTCCCTTTCTCCCTTTCTCCCTTTCTCCCTTTCTCCCTTTCTCCCTTTCTCCCTTTCTCCCTTTCTCCCTTTCTCCCTTTCTCCCTTTCTCCTTTTCTGTGTGAGGTGTCCCCGGTACTGCGATCTCTTGGTTTAGTAGAAATCTTCCTCTTTGGATTTCCCCTTTACTCCCACCGCCATAATCTTTTGGTGTGGCAGGGGTTAAAAGATCTAGGGGGGCTGTGACAGGTGCTCCTCAAGAGTGCCTGACTACTTTCGCCCTTTCCATCCCCCTCTGCCATTCATAGAAGCCATACTATTGCTTCTATGAATGGGCAAGAGCAGACCTTTCAGTCATCCACCCACCCTCTTATTTTATTTATAAAAAATTCTCTTTTCATAGGAGCTTGTATGAATAAAGAAATGGAAGTCAAGGTTGGGCATAGTCAGGCACTCTTAATGAATGCCTTTAACATCTTCTTTAGCTCGATCAACCCCTTCTGGAGTAATTGAGAAGGGGGATGGGTGGATCTTCATGTGCGAGATAAACCTGTGTTCACTTGATATCTTTTAAAGCGGAACTTCCGTAATTTTTTTTAATCTTTCCATATATTAAATTTTCTGCCCTTGTTGTTTTAACTTTGGATAGTAAAACATTTTTTTTTCTGCCAGTAAATACCTTTTACAGCCCACTTCCTGTTTCTTGTCTGGTAAAAAGCCTAGGCTCATGACATGCACAGCTCTCTCTATCGTGAGCGTTTGCCAGGAAAGGAGGGGGGATAAGTCATAAGGGGGCCAATGAGAGCTGCAGAGCTGGAGCTGTGCCTGTGTAAACCCAGGAAGTGAACATGCAGCAAACTCAGCTGCCCAGTTAAAACGGTTGCAGCCAGACTTGGTGGAGGGAGATTTCTGCAGCATATTTGGCATGTAGAGAATCGCAGTATATATAAAATGAATATGCAAAGTTGTTGGAGTGAAGCTTCAGAATGGCAAAGATGTTTTTATTACAAATTGTTTGAGCAGACTGCAGTTCCTCTTTAAAATCCAGGCAGCTGTGTAATGCAGACATGTATGGTCACATCCCGACTAAAACTCTGCACCCCTAAACTACTTGGGAGATGGTCAATAAAATGTATTGGGCATATTTAATGCCTAAAAAGTTTTGTTTGCTCTTTCCATGTCTGACTATTGCTTAGTGTTGCTGTCCTTCCCAAGAAATTAGACCATTTCGCCATATGTGCACTTAGTGTTACTAAACCCACAGCAATAAAAACAAGCTGTATATGCAGTAATGCATGCTTGTTATACTGTGTCCCTAAGGGGTTAATCCTCTGCATTGTGTAAAAAGGCGGTTTGATCCCATCTTCTCTGATCCTCCCCTTCTTTTACTGTCCCATCCAAGTGCTGATAGAACAGAGCCCTGGCGGCACTCTGCGCATGCTCAGTTTGGTGTGTACTGCTAGAGAGGTGTGTTTTCTTTTTTTTTCTTTTGGGGAGGGTGCATGTGATTAGCACAGGGCCAATCTGCACTGTCCAGAGGGTCAGGGGTCATGCAGCCTCATAGGACAGTCGGAGCAGAATGAAAACTTTTGTACAAGCTTTAACCAGTGCTCTGTGGGACACTGATAGAAGTCACAAGACTGCTATATGCTGCTGATGAGAAAAGATATTTAGCAGTTTATATTTACTAAAATAATTGCATTTCTGTGTACTGTGGGAGACCAGATATAGTAAATGCAGGGTCCTGGGTTTAGTGACACGTTTTAAATTTTAGATGCCTGCCTTGCATATCTTTCTGCAGGTCAGGTTATCTTTTGGCCACAGGTTCACTGTAAGGGGCAATCCTTGCTTACCCTTACCCAGACACTCCATTTAATACAATAATGTAGCTTTGATCTTTTAGGCTTGGTTCACTCTACTGTTGTGTGGTTTTTGACTCTCTTTGCAGTGTGATTCATGTAGCGTGACTTTGATGTGACTTAGGTTGTGTTTTGGATGCAGTTTGCATATTCTATGGGGCCATGATCTGATTCCATCTGCAGAAGCACACAATTATATCATTACTTTAAAAATAAAGTTCTATGAATTGCAATGATGTTTGCAAACTTCAAGGCAGACTCTTACCTAGCGATGGTGTGTACAAATGATAAATATTTTCTGGTAAAATGGCTAATATGGGAAAATCCTGGTTGGATTTCTCTATATAAAAGCACAAGATTGTAAAGTGAAACCTGCATGTTCTCTTCAGATGGACCTACAACTTGCAGTTTTACTGCAGTTTGACACTTTTCATTCACTTTTTTTCTGTACACGCTTTAAATATGTTTTCTTTGTGGAAAGAATGATTTGCTTTTGCAGCAATTAACTACCCTTCACATCAAGCTTCTGCTCAGGGAGTTTGTCCAAATATAACCTAGTTTGTCTAATTTATTCACTGGTGTATTCCAGCAAATGTGTGCATTTTCATAGGTGTGCGAGTTATTGTTCAGTGATGGCTTGAAGAGCAGTGCAACGCTACTTACATCTATCGATAGCTGGCTTGTTTGGTGCTGTTGGCAATGGATCAGTGGCTCCACAGCTTTGGGTGGTCTTGTCTGCAAATGAATCAAGTTACCCAAGTGATTACATGGAGAAGTAATGTATTATATGTTTACTTTTATTATGGCCTAAAGTGGTTGTGTTGCTACGGTTTCTATGTATTTTTATAATTTATTTTATATATGTAAACCTAAAAATTGTTTGGTTTTGGTTAGAGAAGTAAAATATAAGCTCCCATCAGGCCTTTACTGCTGTCTGTGGTATGGGATGTGATTGTGTGGATTTATTTATTTTTATTTTTTTCCCAAAGGAATCTCAGGTGAGGGAAGGATTTTAATAGGTAAACATCTTTAAACTTTTTTTTTTTTTCCTTAAAATAAATTATACTTGCCTGCTTTTTGCAATAGTTTTGCGCAGAGCATCCCAAAACCTGCTTTTCTGGGATTCTCCGCTGCTCCTTCTCTGAGTGCCCCCATAGTAAGCTGTTTTCTATAGGGCCACTCATGTGGGCGTGCTCTTGAGCCAGGATGTGTGCCCCCACTTTCTCCTCACACAGGATTTGATTGACAGCAGCAAGCGGCAATGGCTCCTGCGAAAAGAGTGAGGCTAGAAGTGTTTTTGGGGGGGAGCAGCTTTTGGCTGCAAGCGCTGATTAAATCCTGCTGTACCGGACACATTTTGATGTGTATACCTAGCTCTGGAGTGACAATATCCAATCGCGTATGAGAAATGTCCTCTTACTTCCAGCTTTGTCTCTGGGACAGGAAGTGAAGGTAAATCTTCTTGACAGGACACTGACAAAAAAAGAATTCTGACAGGGGTCCTACAATTTCTACAAATCTAAAATGTTTAGGGAGAAAAAAAATAAGTTTGAGCTTATAAAAAGTGTACTGAGGGTTATTGTTTGTGTTCGAGATTTCTTATTTTTTTTTTTTTTTTTTTAAGTGCAGCCTTATTGTTTGCAAGGCCAAGCTCTGCAGATCACAAACTAGCAGGCAGGTGCTTGACCTTCTAAACTCTGTTTTCTTATATGAATAATTGACCAACTAGGGTTTCAAGGCTTTCAGGACACACTGAAATAAACCTTGGCACCTTTGCCTGGATTGATAAAGTAACTATTTCAATTGATGATTGCAAATTCTAGAAGGAATGTTTTTGTGCTTTCGGTAGATTCCTTTCAAGATGTTGATAGTGCTGGGAAGACAAGTACAAATTGCTTGTGTAGTCTGCTATAGGTAAAGTGGAACTACACTGCATCTGAGAACCACAAACCAACAATGCTATTTACATTTTTTAATATTGCACATACGGTCCTCCATATCTGTCATTTTCACAGTATGTTCAGAAAGGGCCTTTTTAGAAATTTGAGCTGCTGTTTCCAGGGGTCCGACAGTGTCCTCCAGAGCAGTGTTTCTCAACTCCAGTCCTCAAGGCACCCTCAAGCCTCGTACACACGGTCGGACTTCCATCGGACTTTTCCGTGGTTTTTTGTCCGAACGGAGTTGGTTGGGAACACCCATAGCATACACACGCTCGGACTTTTCTGCAAACTTTCTTAAAACTTCTTACAACATCGCGGGTTTTTTCTGATCTTTACTGCCACCCTTTGGTCAACTTCTGCTATTGTTGGTTGATTTTAACATTAGTCCGATGGACAAAACAACTAAAGTCCGATGGTTATCTGTACACACGGTCGGACTTTGCTCCATCGGACTTTTGTTGGGCAAAAGTTTGTCCGTTTGCAGACCCAACTTTTGTCCTATGAAATCCAAAACCAAACGAAAAAAGTTTGTCCGATGGAGCGTACACACGGTCGGATTGTTGGTCCAACTTGCTTAAAACGAAGTTTGTTGGGCAAAAGTCCGGCCGTGTGTACGGGGCTTAACAGGTCCCTCAGATGAAATGGCTGTGATAATTACTTGGTGAAACTGATCAAATCACCTGTGCAAAAAATGGAAAGCCTAAAAACATGACCTGTTGGGGCACCTTAAGGACTGGAGTTTATAAACACTGCTCCAGAGTACTAATAAGCTGTCCAGCGGCAGCCGTACACTCTCGCCTTCTGCACATCCTGCTTCAAAAAGAAGAATTCCAACTTCAAGCCTTTTATATGATCTGTCAGATTAGCTTGGCAGAGGTGTATAGCAGCCATAATTTTTTATTTGAGGGTACAGAATTCCCTTTTCCCCTCCTCCTGCTCACACCATGCAGCCCAGGATCCCAGCCGGTCCAGTCACTTCCCCCTGGGTCTCAGCCGATCCCGTGGAGGCAGAGGACTCGCCTGACCCAGTGCCGCACCATACTCCATGCCACTGTGCCGGGGGGGCTGTGTGCTGTTATTCTCCTTTTCTACCTCCTCATGGCCACTGGCACTATCTTGGAATCCCCTGGCAAACCTTGCCAACTGATCTCCCGGTGGCTTAGCCGCTGCCTGCCTATACTTAACCATTGCAGCAGGCACCAGAGGTACCTCTGATTTGTTCCCAGAGCCGAGGGAATGGAATATTTGGTGTTCTGCTCACAGGATCTCCCCAGGATCAGAGACTTACAGAGCTCTCTGTGCCAGCTTCGCCCCCCCCCCCCATATATATTTTTTTAACAAATGTTGGCCCCCTCATTTTTAATATACAAAGCAAACTGTCTCATTCATCCATCCATTTTTCATGTTGCTGAGAAATCAATTTGAACTCCCTTCTGCATTTCTAGCTGTAGCCATCTTAATAAAGGGCACATGTATAAGTTACTTCCTGAAATCAATCTGCCCTTAGCTCAGGCATGCAGGCAGGAGGGTATGCTTAGCTGAGTAAACACCCCCTGAAGACTCCTGGGATGTATGACGCCATTAGCCTAGGCTAGAAATCTTGAAGTAACTCAAAAAATGTAAAAAGTTTTTATAATAAGTAAATATATACCGTATATACTCGAGTATAAGCCGACCCGAATATAAGCCGAGGCACCTACTTTTACCACAAACTGGGAAAACTTATTGACTCGAGTATAAGCCTAGGGTGTCCATCTGCATGCCTCGCTGTGCCCATGCCTCGCTGTCTATGCTAGGTCCCCCTGTTAAATTACAATGCCTAGGTGCCTTCTCTGTCATAGCGCAGAGTCACCCCAGTTTCTGCACTCCATCTTTGGCGTAAGCTGTGTGTTCAGCTCATACTGCACAATGTCAAGTAACTGGCACACTGAGTCACTGCACACTGGAACAGAGATCACCGTGCTGATCCTTCTGGCATCCAAAGAAAGAGCAATTAAAAATAGGGCAGTGCACATATAGCGAGTCTGTTCTGTGTGGCTGTCAAAGTGGACATTCATATGCTGAGATGTGCTGTTAAAAAAAAAATAAAAAAAATAAAAAATGATGTAGATATGCAAAATCTTTACAACTTTGTGTGAAACAACTTTGATCAGTGAGGTACACCTGCTATTTATTTGTGGTCCAGAAAGACGTGACATTTTGTCTGAGCTGCCTTTCACCACGGACATGCAGGAATATGTAAGCGCTCGTTCCCATGCGATTTGATTTCTGAAAAGCGATCCATCCTCAGATTTTCGTATGTGTGTTTTTTGAGCTTTGGTTTGGGGTGCACACCTGAATACAACAGACTGCGCAGTAGAGCTGCAACTAATGATTACTGTATTTATTGGCATATAACACTCACTTTTTTACCCTGAAAATAGAGGGTAAACTGTGCCTGCGTGTTATACGCAGGGGGCTGTAAGTTTTTTTTTTTTTTTTTTTTTTTTTTCCTGAAACTTCCCTCTTAAAGTTAGGGTGCGTGTTATACGCCGATAAATACGGTATTTTGTCGACTAATCTAGCGGTTTATTTTTTCGATTAGTCATCGACTATAACTTTTTTTTACTTAATCTAGTGTGTTCTTTTTGTGATTAGCTAATTAATCCTTTGGATAACTTTACAAAACATAAGTACAACTTCTAATATATTTCAACTTTTATTATTTTTTTTTCAAAAAAATACTTCAATGTGGTTGAAGTTTTTACAGTATACAAAATAAAGTGCCAAAAATAAAATGTAAACAACACTTTAGCATCAGGCACGAATAATGCCATAATGGCATTGCCATTAATTCAGAAGCATTCAAAAATGCCATATAAATTCAACAAAAGCACTGCTGCTCTGCACTGCTGCTCAACACTGTGTGTGCAAAACACATGAAAGACATATACAAAAATAAAGTGCCAAAAAATAAAATGTTAACACTTTAGGGCATGAGGTATGAAAATGCCATATAAATTCTGCCTAACACTTTGCAAAAGATGCTTTCTGAAGGCATTATGTGGTAACCTTACTACTTTAAACAACATAATGCCTTCAGAATGCATCTTTTGCAAAGTGTTAGGCAGAATTTATATGGCATTATGCCTGATGCCCTAGAGTGTTGTTTATAAAGTAACACCACAAAAATGCTGGTCAACATACAATAACACTATGTAATCATTACAAACCTTGTTATTGTAGAGGGTTGAGCAGTATTTTTGTGGTGTGTTAGAGCCGGTTCACACCAGGGCGGCGCGACGCGGCACGACTTGTGGGGACGACCTCGGCGGCGCGATCTCAAGACGACTTGAGACGCCCGCCGAGGCGATTTGCATAAGACTTCTGTATAGAAGTCAATGCAGGTCGCCTTGGGTCGCCCCCAAAAGTAGTACAGGAACCTTTTTGTAAGTCGGAGCGACCTTAGTCGCTCTTAGAACGGTTCCATTGAAAAGCATGGGACGCTACTCGTCAGGCGACCGAGTCGCCTGAGAAGTCGCCCTGGTGTGAACCGGCTCTTACTTGTAATTGTAATGTAAAACATACCTGAAAGGTAACATAGTTTTCAAGGAGCCAAGTCCAACAAAAGCACTACTCAACACTGTGCAAAAATAATGGCCAATACAGTGCAAAGATTACCTGAAGGTACCATCTCAACATAAATACAGCCCAACATGAACAGTGCAAAAGGTTGGGGGCCTGTGTTACTTACTCTATTGCAATGCTATATTATATAGCATTGCAATGGAGGAAGGTTAGCATATCGACATGCTCTGAAGTTAAGCTTGTTCTTTTTTTAGTCACAATGTTGCCAGCAACTGAGAAAAGCCTTTCAGATGGGGTTGATGTTGCAGGCACAGACCAAGTAACTCTTTGCCAGCATGACCAGGATGGGAAACCTCTTTTCATTTTCCTTCCACCATTTCAGCGGATTTTCTTCCTTTGGAATAGCCTGCTCACTAAAATACATGTGTATCTCATCCCTCACAACTTCACTGTGAGTTTCTTGATCTTGGACGTAACCAGTGTCATCCTCACCATTACTGTGGTGGTCATCTGGATCTGAACCGAGCAAAGTGTCCAACAGAGACACTTGCCTCTTCTCTGAAAATTTCATGTCTGCACTGGCTGACTGTTGTTCCTCACATTGATGTTGATGTGTTTGCTCTTCCTCATATCATCTTTTGTCTTCAAGGGCTTGGCCTTGAGGTGAACTTTTAAACTGTCCTCTGCTGGCAGGAATTTTAGTTTGCGGAATCTGGGGTCCAGGGCTGCTGCAATAAGACATATATATATATATATATATATATATATATATATATATATATATGTAATTATTATTATTTTTTTTTTCTCCACCATCATCTCTGAATTCAGTTTCCCGCTCCCATCTTGATGTCATCTCCTGTGCAGCAACACTTGGAAAGCCTTGACTGCTGCTGTCTCGCAAATTGTGCTCTGTATGGATTTCTGGAGGCCCTTTACCAGAGGAGGTAGAGGGGAAGCAGTCACATAGGACTCTCCACTCAAGAAAAGAAAACAGTAGCACACTCAAAAGGCCTCAGGACTTGTTCCACTTCCTCAAGTAAGCTCCACTGATCATGTTTTAAATCCAGGAAGCGCTACCCTCGTGGTGTGACATCAGGATCGGAAAGAGTTGCAGTCACAGGCCACCTCTGTTCATGCAGGTGGCTGATCATGTGTAAAGTACTGTTCCATCTTACGGATACATCATTTTATTAGTGCATGCTCAGGGGTGCCCATTTGTTGCTGCTTTGCTTTAAGCTTTGTAGTGGCCAGCTCACTTTTTTTAAATGTTCCACAAGGCACTTTGCAGCCCTCAGTGTCTTGCTGATCTGGGGATCCCTTAGGGCATGGTTGCCAACTAACTGCAATGTATGACCAGCACACCTGAGAGAAGAGATGCCATGATGCTTTTCTTCCAAAATACGCAGAGCAGCGACAACATTTGCAGCGTTATCATGGACAACTACGTTTACATTTACATTGGCCATGGATATCTCCAACTTTTCAGCTTCTTTTTCCACCCAGTTAGCAATGTTTTCAGCTGTGTGCCGATCTTCAAGTGGCATAGTGGTCAGATTGTACAATGTAAGATTCCAGTCTTCATTAATGAAGTGGCATGCGACACCCAAGTATGCCTCTGTGGCAATACTGGTCCATGTGTCTGTGGTGAGAGCTATTTTTGATTTCACATCTTTGAGTGACGCTTTCAATCTTTCAAAATTCTCCTCCATATTTCTTCTCCATCAGCTTAGTGAAATGGGACCTGGAGGGAAGTGTGTATCCTGGGTAAAACGTGTTGATCACCTCACGAAATCCTTGACCGTCTACAATAGAAAGAGGTCTCTTATCTTTTACAATCATGTGGAGTGTGCTATTGGTATATGTAACGGCCATTTGGGGTGTGCAAACAGTGAGATCCTTTTTATGAAAGAAGAAATCCTGTACACAGCTTTGCCTCTTCCTGAGAAAAAACATCACCACACAATAATTAATAACATTAGGAAGTAGGAACCAAGTTTAACCAACATGAAATCTATGAATGTTCAATGCTAATGTACTGTATTTCAAAGAGGGTACGGTAGTAAATTGGCATATTATGAACTGAAAGTGATTAATAACTGTTTATTATTATTATTATTATTATTATTATTGTTACTATTATTACTATTACAATATTAATTGTATTTCATCTAGTAGAAAAAGTTTGAGATATCCATGGCCAATGTTGTAGCTGCATAATGCTGCAGTGCAAATGTTGCTGCTCTGCGTCTTTTGGAAGAAAAGCATGGCATCTCTTCTCTCAGGTGTGCTGGCCAGATTGTAGTTAGTTGTCAACCATGCCCTGAGGGATCCCCAGATCAGCAAGACACTGAGGGCTGCAAAGTGACTTGTGAAACATTTAAAAAAAATGTGAGATGGTCACTACAAAAAAAGCAATTGGCAAAGCAAACAGCACAGCAGCAAATGGGTACCCCTGAGCATGCTCTAATAAATTATGTATCCGTAATTACTAGCATATATTAATCTTGACCAAAACACAATTGTAATAATTACTCCCAAAACTAATTGTAATAGTAAGTATACTATAGTACTTACAAAGATGGCTCGTCCGTTTTGAGGTCGGAGAGCGCCAGGATGTTTTCTTTTGAGGTGCTCGTGCATTGCAGTTGTGCTGCCGTGGTACGCCATTTCGGTTTTGCAAAGGGAACAAAGGACCATTTTATCTGGCCTCTGTTTAAAGAATTCCCATACTTTTGAAAGTTGTGGTCAAGCTTTTCGTGCTAGACTGGAACTTTCTCCATTACCAGGAGCAGGAGCAGCAGCCGCCATTACCCGCGAGATGATGAGACCGCGAGATGAGTGTGACGTGTCGACGCCTTTCACGCACGTCAACGTATTTTCGTAGTCAACGTAATCGATTACGTTGCCACGTCGTGGCAGCTCTACTGCGCACACCTATGCTGAAGACTTAAAGACCGGCGAAGAACTGTCCTGTGTGAGGACAAAGCTGGATCCCTGGACAGGTAAGTGTAGTTTTATTAAAAGTCAGCAGCTACAGTGTCTTCAGCTGCTGACTTTTTTTTATTTTATTTGGGGGGGGGGGGGGGACTGAAGATCATTTTCCTTCATAAGATTTAGTTAGGGTTGGATCATTTTATTTGATTACATTGTAAATTGGCTGTTTCTGGCAGTACGTTTTTTTTTTTTTCATTTTTTTTTTTCACTTATTCTGTTCACGTCTATGCTTTCCTTTAATTTTTTGCTGTTAGACTTGTCAGGTGCCTCAGTAGTATTGCATTAAGGACAAAGGCAGCTTGACAATTGTTGTGGATTTTGTCTTTTTTACAGATCACCGGGAAAGGACGAAGTTTGAGTCTGAAAGAAATGAGTTGGAAAATGTATACAACCCAGCCTCACAGGCTGCCAGCATCACCACTGAGCAGCAGCAGTATTCCTCTGGTGGGCAGGCTATCCCCAGCACTGTGACTGTCATTGCACCTGCTCACCACCCTGAGAGCACAACAGAGATCTGGTCTAATTACTATAGCAACCACAACCCTACCAATTCTTACAACAGAAACCCACCTCCTAAACGACGCTGCCGAGATTATGATGGTGAGTAATTCCATTAATATGACTGTTGTATTTTGCTAATGGCCACCATATTTGTAGCAGTTGCAACATGGACAAGTGTTATTTAAACCAGAATCGAACCATATCTGTTAAACATGAACCTTCCAAGACAAGTACCCCTAATCCCAGTATATGGTGCTGTGCTTTTTATGTTTTAAAAAGAACAAGTGAAACTAAACAAAGTAGTTTCCTATGGAAATGTTTTCCATTGGCAGTCTCCTTACAGTGCTGCTTTATTTGCTGCCAGTGATCCAATAGTGATCCGCACAGACCAATTCTGCCATTTCTCGCATACATGTTAAAATCTGCGTTTTTTTTTTTTGCTAGAAAATGACGAAGAATCCCCCCCCCCCCCCCCCCCCCCAAACATCATATTGTTTTTTTAAAGCAGAGGCTCTGGAGAATGGAATGGTGGTTGTTGCAAATTAATTTTTTTTGTCACCTATTTGCTATTCTACTGTACCTTGGATCTCTCCTCTGTCCTCCAAAAGCATTGGATCAAACGTGATTGGTAACTGCTTGCAAACTACAAACCAAAACCGGAAATTACAAAATCCTTTTTTGATTCTGGTTTAGTTTGTTGTCTTCAGCTGGAACGACATGTCACAGCAGTCCCAGGCCTCCTTCCGTTCCCTGTAGAAGCTATCGGGCAGCTGTAGGGCCACTCGGATCTCTTTTATAGGAATGCCCATCGCCGGCTGCAAATTTTGTTACCAGACTCGTGGCTGCAGTTGTGATCCTGGTGAAACCTTTTCATCCTGAGGACCTACAGGTTCATTCTAAGGGCATTAAGTGGTTAATCCTTTGCTACTGGTGGTTGAAGTCAGAACTCTTAAAGGGGTTGTAAATGTTTACATTTTTTGTTATAAATATAACATGTTCTACTTACCTGCTCTGTGCAAGGGTTTTGCACAGAGCAGCCCCAATCCTCCTTTTCTGGGGTTCCCCGCCGGCTCTGGGGGCAGCTGCAGCAAAGGTTTTTCACCTTAATGCATTAAGGTGAAAAACCTTCAGACTTTACAACCCCCTTTTTAATATGAAATCTTGTCTTGGGCCAGTAATTTTAAAGTATTTAAGCCATTGAATCAATAGCCAGGCAGTATGCATTTTCAGAGCTATTAATCAGCAATATCAACCTACATGCATATTTTCCTTCATTTGTATTTTGATCATTAAATTACATGGGCAAAAAGAAAAAAACTCTGATCTCTCTCTAAAAACCCAATATTCTTTTTATCTTGTGTTTAAATATAATCTAATAGTAAAGTGGAACTAAAACCTTGTAGCCTTTACATCTAAGGAAGCTACCATCTTCTGCTACATTAACACCAATGATCTAGGCCTGTGTGAATTGCAGCAGCAGGCATCTATTGATTCCTGCTGTTGCTAGGTGCAGCCACCGGCCCCTTTTAACTAAAATGACAGGTTGCCAGCAGCTGCAGTAGTTTGTATCCCCCTGCACATCCAGCAGAGCACTTTGCCTGTAGTGATTGCTGCTGGATGCACGCAATCGCTGGCTGCGCGGACAGCCACAAAGTGCTGTGGCTGTTGGCGACCTGGGGGCCACGCCCCTCACAGCCACTGAAGAAAGATTGCTGCCGTTACAATTCGCACCAGCGTAAGTTGCTGGTGTGTATGTAGCCTTAAAGCGGAGTTCCACCCAAAAATGGAACGTCCGCTTTTTGGTAAGCCCCCCCCCAATCTATGCCACGTCCGGCGCCTACTCCGTCCACCCTGCTGTCTTCTGGGAGACACACAGGTCCCAGAAGACAGCAGGAACCATTCAGATTGCGCAGCGTGACTCGCGCATGCGCAGTAGAGAAACAGGAAGTGAAGCCGCAAGGCTTCACTTCCTGATTCCCATACCGAAGATGGCGGCGACAGCAGCACAAAGGGAAAGATCGGCTTCGAGTGCTGATGTCGCGGCACCCTGGATAGGTGAGTGTCCATATTCAAAGTAAGCAGCTGCAGTATTTTGTAGCTGCTGACTTAAAAAAAAAAAAAACTGATTTTGGCGGAACTCCGCTTTAACCTCTGTTTTTTGAGGTTTTAATCTGCAGTTGCCATGGAGGCCGCACACGTGATCAGTTATGACACCAGCCATTTGATGGTTTATTTGAGAGCACAAGATCTGTGACCATTACCAATAACGGTATGCCTTTTTTAAGGTGGTTGTAAAACCTTACATACATCCAGTGAAGTGACTGGCCTCAGGTGATGCAGCGATAAAACAAATTGCCCTACGTACGTTTTACCTGTCCAGGATTTATAAAGCTTGTCTGCGCTGGCAGAAAAGGGACGGGGAGCTGAAACACTGCAGAGCTGATTGGAGGGAAGAGAGACACACCCCTTCACCCAGCAAACCGGAACAGAGCTGATGCTGGAAATCCCTCCCCGTCACTTTTTTTTTTTTTTTTGGTGTCAGGAAAACTTGTCAGTGATTCATGCTGATAGAGGAACGGGACAGCAGACAGAAATGACGCCTCCAATTTAATTGCGGCTTGCATCTTTATTTAACACAAGTCTATGCATGTCGCAATGAAATCCCAAAAAAGTGCAGGAACCTTTTTCAAAGTGGTTTACATCTGCTTTAAATGTAACGGTTTTGTGAAACTGTTGAATCGGTGAGTTTAATTCAGCTTTGGGATCAGAACTTGAGTAACTAAATCCAAAACTGAACATTTTATGTTTTGCTTGCCAATCATTAGATGCGATGGCTGCATTGTGTTTTTTTTTTTTTTTCTACTGGCGATTGGTTAGAAGTGCACCTTCTGTCTTAGGGATAGGGGGTAGTAACATAGCCACCCTTGGGCAGCAGCATTGTCTGTCAGTGGAGAGGGTGGTGTTTGGATCGTCCAGTAGATTTAGATGGACTTTGTTAGTGACTATCAATGTAATGTGGAACCCTAGCTAACACTCTAGTGTCATTACAGCAATAGGTTTTTTTTTTGTCCCCCTTTTTTGAGATAAAGATTTACATAAAAGCTGACCATTATAAGCACTCCTGTCAGTGTTAGAGGGCTGAGACAAATCATTTAACTGCTACTTTTGCTCGACATTTTGGGCTGTTAAAGGAAGTTGAAAGGCAGCCGTATCAGCAGGTAATAAACTGTTTAAGTGCCTGTGTGCATAGGCACATTACACTTGGCTGTATTTTAGCTCAGTAAATAGAAAAAAAACTGTACTGAGCTTTTTCAAGCTGCAATGTGCAAGAGGCCTTAACGTGTTTTGTAAAGTCTGTTTTTGTTTTTTTGTGATTTTAAAAAACAAAAAAAAAGTCATACTTGCCTGCTCTGTGCAATGGTTTTGCACAGAGGAAACCCAATCCTCTTTTCGGAACCCCTCTAGCACACCTGGCTCCTCCAGTGCCCCTCCTAGCAAGCCGCTGACGATGTAGAAACTTGTGGGTGCTTGGTACTGAGCCTCGCTCTGTGTGTCCATAAGACATGCAAAGCTCAGCCCTGCTCCCTCGTCATTGGCTGTGGTTGCCAGCAGCAGAAACCAATGGCTTCTGCTGCTGTGTCTGAGCCAATGAGGAGGGAGGGAGCCAAGAGAGCCTCAGTTCTCATGCACATTGGTGGATCAAAATTGGGCTCAAGTATGTATTTAGTGGGAGCTGCATGCAAAAGTTTTTTTATTTTATTTTTTCTTACTGCATAGACTGCTGTCAGTGTTTTAAAGGATTTGTCTCAACCCTCTAACTGCTAGTTCTGCAGGACTGCTTGTTCTGTTGAAAAAAACAGACTTGCTGCCATGATCATCTGGTGAAAATAAAAGAAAGCCAAGAAAGAAAACAAATGCAGCCATCACATCTAAGTATTAAGATGAGATTCAATAGAATAAATGTTTACCTTTGGGTATAATGTAGCTTTAAGGAACAGGTTCTGTTCTTCCCTATCAGAGCTCCAACCAGATTTGAGCCCCAGGCATTTATTTTGCAGGTTTGAATGGCAGCTATTTGGTCTTCTATTCATACTTTTTCTAAGCTTTTTACCAGGTGGATCTTCGGATCTTTATTGCAAACTATGGTCACAAGGTGGTACTTCAAGCTGTCGACTGTGTTCTGCGTCCAATGACCCTTAGTTTTTGTGGGCCTGTTTGCTATATTGCCCGTTTCTCAATTTATTGCTTAGGGATCTTCCATGGCCTGACTTCCTGTACTGTATGAGCAACATAATGGAAATTTTCACTTACCTGTAAATTCCATATCTTGATGTACAGTAAAGCACACAGGTCCCTCTCCTCTGTCCTCCTCTTCTTGTTTTCTACAAAATTGGCATCCCACAAAATGTGTGAGGTTATAGGAGGGTGCACTGGAGGCATTCCCCCACAAAGCTTTTGCCAGCTTTTAATCTGAAGGTAACCTGTAACCCATGGTCTATGACCCCTGTCAGGTACTGTTCTGCAGATATTGAATTTACTGGTAAATCAAAACTCCAGTTTTTGGACTCGCTACCACTTTCATTTTAGGATGTATACAAAGCAATGATAAGCTCTTGCATCACGCTGGAGGTGCTGAAAATTTGATTTGGCAGATGATTATAATGGGGTACTTCACAGTAAACTGTTCTTGAGTTGGGGAAAAAATACAATGTGACAAATGTGGTATACTTTTTCAGGATAAGCCAATATTTTGTTTCATACCAAGCTTCTCAGGTGGATTCTTATGACCTTTCCTGGTGTGTTTAACTGTTCATTTTTTAAAATGTATCATTTGTTTTCTCTTTTCACAGAACGTGGGTTCTGCGTCCTTGGTGACCTTTGCCAGTTTGATCATGGAAATGATCCCTTGGTGGTCGATGAGGTTTCCTTACCCAGTATGATTCCTTTCCCACCACCCCCTGGACTACCGCCCCCTGGTATTTTGTTGCCTCCTATCCCTGCACCAGCTCATAATATGAGAATGCCAGTTCCTAGACCACTTACCCAGCCCCCTCCCACTGTCCATTCTGCTCCAAGTAAGTACGCTTCTATATAAATCAGATGTCTGTATCTTTAACTATATGTTTATACTTTAGACTTGTAAGCTGACCATACACACATACTCGTGCACGCTAGCAAATGTGCCCATGTGCTTCACGGCCCAGCATTTTTGGATGTCCAGGAAGGCGTAGATGCAGCATCCAGCTCTGCTGCAAACAGCCCATCAAAGATCTATGTGCCAATTGTTACAGGGGTTCAGGCGCTGTGTATGTCAGCCTGTCCTACATTTTGTCAGGTTACTGACAGCTGGACTGGACACTGCACCTTTGCCTTGCAGGATCCCTAGGAAGCCATTATGTGATGCACACAGGACTAACACTGGTGTGCATATAAGGCCTTACAATCTCTGTACAGTCTCCTTTAGACCTACCAAAAATTTGAAATCTGGGATAAACTCATGCTGTCTAAATGCAGGAGCCATGTGCTTTCTTGAATCTTGCTGTCCTTTTTAAGTATTTCCTCTAAAATGTGTGCAGGAGGAAGCAACTCCTGCACTTTGCCTCTGAAGGAGTTTAGTTACAAAGACTAGTCACTGCTGCTCTTTGCTTGTGCAGAGTGTCTGGGCTTATATTCAACCCTCTTCAAGCAGCCTGAAGTTTGAGGACCTGATTACTACCCACAGCTCTATTCCCTGTACAGGTTATGGGCATCACAGTGGTGTCACTGCTACTTTTACAAGGGGATAACGGAGCTTACAAAGGCATTTTATGTACACAAAGTGGGTTTAAATCTTTTGTGGCTGTCGTGGAATATATTTTAATAAAGTAATGACCAGATTTCAGCATTTAACATCCATCCCATTTGCTTTGTATACCACCTGGCAGACCCTGGCACTACATAGCTGTTGGTAAGATGTAATGCGATTTGTATCATCAGATTGTAATGTGTATTATCAAGTTTGAGGTAAACATAGTAAACAGCAATTCTTATTTTATTTTTTTACATTTCCGCATTACCATCTTCTGTAATTTTCTAATGCTATTAGGATTATTTAAAAAAAAGAAAACTTAAGCCTTGCATGAAGTTGTCTTATCAGTGAAACTGTAGGTAGGTTACCTCTGAATTGAAGTGCTCCTAGGATTTTATTGCCTTTCCAGTACATTTGGACCAAAAAGATGGGCGAGGGCGCATTAGAGAAAAATAGTGACAAAATAAAAACAAATGGGATTTTCTTTATCATACACCACGGGACACTGAGCCTAAGTCATTACATAGTGGGTTGTATAGTTCACCTCAGGTGGTTGGACACTGGCACAACCAATGAAGACAAGTTCCCCTCTATATAACCCCTCCCATAAGGGAAGTACCTCAGTTTTTTTGCCATTGTCCAAGGTGAAGGGCACGAGTGAGGATGTGCTAAGAAGGAGCTCTGTGGAAATCCCTCCGGGGGTCAAGGAGCTACGCCGCCAGGTCCATCCAAAGTGCTTATTAATTACGCCAAATGGATGGTACCCGAGCCTCGCAGAAGACTGAGGCGGTGCCTGCAATGTCTCTCTTTGGAGGACTGGGCTCTGGGATCCAGCACTTTCGCTAATTAAAGCGCAAAAGTATTCTGGCAGTCTTTTTAAAAGGCCCAGGGAAGAGGCCTCCTTTAAGTAGGAACCCATACCCCTGAAGCTTCGCACAACACTACCCGCCGTGAGGGGTGAAGATTCGTACTGTCTGATCTTGGCAGTCCTGCGGTGTGGATAAGGTAAGTGGGGAACAAGTCTAAGTTTTAAACACTAAAGAATTTTCCCCTTTTTTTTTTGAGTATGACTGTCTTGCCTGGAAACCGCCACTAGAGGGAGTAAAGAGTTTGAGTTCCACTCACCATGCCAGGAACGAAAGCTCAGTGCAAGTTCAGCACTTCCTCTGCTGCGAGGCTCTACAAGGCAGAAATGTGGTCTCTTCCCAGCAGTGCACCCTGTCAGAGGGGCGGTGAATGTTTGTCATGAGGCGGTCAGTGCAGAAGCACCCATACTGTGGCCTCTCTCCCTCATTCCCCATAGGCGCGCGCACAGGGGGCACGCTTTTCCCTCCATGAGCTCGGCAATAGCAAGAGGGGGGCGTGGTCACGCGAGCGGGCGCGCTGCTCTACTGCGCATGCGGGAAGCTTTGAAATCAGCCTCAGACGCCTGACAGACTCCACAGGAAGAGACACAGCAGCTTGGGGGCACGCGAGTTCTCTAGGTGGTTGGGTTTCAGGCACTTAAAGGCACCTACTCAGCATCAGACTGTGTGATAGTTGCTTACTTTATGTAGATTGCTAAACTAGCACAGTAGTGTATGCAATGTCTCTGTACCTCTGCTTTTAGCTTAGGAATATGTCTTCCCAGAAAAAGAATTCAGGGACTAAGACAAAAAAGACACGCCACCTAAAACAGGAGGCTTTAACCGTTCTGGCCGAGTATTATCCTCTTCTGAGGAATCGGATGAACCCATACAGGATGAGCCATTGCCTGTATCAGATATAGCAGCATCTCCTGTTTTGCCAGCTCCTGCATATGTCACTGAAGACACTTTGGCAGCAGCTCTAGACAATTTGGAAGGGAGGATCGCCGCTTAAATTGCTAAATCCACAAAAAAAGGATAAAAAGCAAAGGTCCCCTTCCGTTGTTCTAGATCCCTCTTCAGGGAAATCTGATGGGGACAATGAGGATGATGTGGTACCTTTTTAGAGGATAAGGATGATGAGCAGTCGGATGGATCAGGTGGATCAGAGGAACCTTTTTTCTGCCTCACAAGCTCTAAAATTGTAGGTGCAATGTTATACTGGAGCAGTACGTTCCACTTTCATGTTGCCCTCTGAGGGGTTAACTGAATCACCTGTCTCTTCCCTGGGTTCTTTAAAATCCCCACAAGCTGCATGCTCCTTTCCGGTTCATCCTTTATTGGAAAAAACATATTTATGCTGACTGGCAACATCCAGATAAGCATTTCTCTACTCCTAGGAAATTTGAGGTTCTCTATCCTATGGAGGAAAAGTTTACTAAAAAATGGAAGCTACCGGCGGTAGATGCAGCCATTTCTTGTGTAAATCAAAACCTAACTTGTCCAGTAGACAATGTACAGGTGTTTAAAGATTTTTCTGAAAAGAAGTTAGAATCTTTACTTAAATCTTCCTTTGTGATGGCGGGCGCTGGTATGTGTCAGGTCCTAAAGGAACAGGTAAAGCAAGGGCTCAAGGATCTTCCTCCAGAGCTCAAGCTTTGGGAGAACCTGCCTAAGGCCTTATGTTTTACGGTCGATGCCATGAGAGATTCTTTCCAACAGGCATCCCGCCTTATGCTCCAACTGGTGCATATGCGCAGAATCCTTTGGTTAAAGCATTGGTCTGCGGAAGCGCCATGTTAAAAAGCTTTTGGCTGGTTTCCCCTTTCATGGGGAACGGCTCTTTGGGGATGATCTGGAAAAATACATCCAGAAGATCTCAAGTGGGAAGTCTACTCTATTGCCAGAGAAAAATTAAATTTAAACGCCCAGGTTTTAAACGGTCCCTCTCCCCGGTTCCCGGGACCTCTGCCTCTCAGTGGCGACGGCATTCTCAATCAACCACAAAACCGAAATTTCAGAATCAGACCCAGGGTCACAAAAGACCATGGGTACAAAGACCCGGTAAACAGAACCCTAAAGCTTCCTCCTGAAGGGGTGCCCCCGCTCGGCCGAGTGGGGGGGTCGGCTTTGGCAGTTTTTAGCAGCTTGGCAGACAGAGATTCGGGACAAATGGGTAATTTCCACGGTATCCTTGGTATACAAAATAGAATTCTGGGAAATCCCATTTTATCGGTTCCTAAACTCAAATGTCTCCAAAGATCCATTTAAAAAGAAAACCCTTCTTCCAAGCACTGGATCACTTGCTGTCCCAAGGGGTAATCCCCTAAGGGAACAAGGCACGGGGTTATATTCAAATCTTTTTGTGGTTCCAAAGCCAAACTAAGACGTCAGACCCATTCTGAATCTAAAAGCTCTGAATCCATTTCTAAACATTCGTCAGTGGTTTCCACCCTACAAGGCGGACAATTCTTGGCGTCAATAGATGCATATTTGCACATGCCTATTCATCCTGCTCACCAAAAGTTCCTAATGTTCGCTTTGGAACACCACCACTATCAGTTTGTGGCTCTTCCTTTTGGCTTGGCTACGGCACCCTGCGTGTTTACAAAGGTTCTGGCCCTGCTTCTAGCAAATCTAACGACGCAGGGCATAACGGTGACGGCTTATCTGGACGATCTACTCTTGGTAGAACAGTCGATGGCACAGTTAAATCGGTGTACTCAGTACGGTAAAATACCTAGAGTATTTAGGCTGGATCCTAAACTCTCAAAAGTCCTTTCTTCAGCCCCGGAGAAGGGTAGAGTATTTGGGCATGGGCTTAGACACAACCCAAACCAAAGTATTCCTTCCGAAGCCAAAGGTCAAATCTTTAAAGGATCTGGTCCGCATGGTCAGGGCAAAGGGGAAACCATCAATTTGCCTTTGCATGAAATTGTTGGGGAAAATGGTGGCCTCTTTCAAGGCCATCCCGTATGCACAGTTTCATTCAAGGCTACTTCAGAACAGTATCCTGACTGCCTGGAACAGAAAGATCCAGGCTCTAGATTGGCCGATGCACCTGTCCTCAGAGGTGCGCCAAAGCCTCAGTTTGTTGTTGAGCACCAAAAATTTGCGAGCAGGGAAATCCTTTCTCCCGGTCACTTGGAATGTGGCATGTACGGACGCCAGCCTGTTGGGCTGGGGGGCAATTCTAGAAGAGGCCTCAGCCCAAGGAACTTGATCCAAGTCCGAAAAGGGCTTGCCCATCAACATTTTGGAGATTTGGGCAGTATATCTAGCCCTCAGAACCTGGACACACAGGTTACATGGCCACCCGGTTCGGATTCAATCCGACAATGCTACTGCGGTAGCTTACATCAATCACCAAGTGGGCACCCGGAGTCGGGATGCTCAGACAGAGGAGAACAAGATTTTAACATGGGCAGAAGCTCATGTTTCTTGCATTTCTGCAATCTTCATTCCAGGAGTGGAGAATTGGCAAGCAGATTACCTGAGCCGCCAGCAATTGTTGCTGGGGGAGTGGTCTCTCCACCCCGAACTTTTTCAGGATATAGGCCAGAAATGGGGGACTCCAGAGGTAGACCTGTTCGCTTTCAGGTTCAACAGGAAGTTCGACAACTTCGCATCGAGGTCAAAAGATCCTCTGTACCACGGAACAGATGCACTAATGATTCCCTGGGATCAGTTTTCCCTGATGTATGCATTCCCTCAAATTCCACTCTTGCAGAGACTTCTTTGCAAGATCAAAGAAGAAGGAATACCAGTTCTCTTGGTGGCCCAGAAGGTCCTGGCACACCAAGATAATAAGGATGGCAGTGGGGGAGCCTTGGATTCTCCCACTTCGCCAAAACCTGCTATCACAAGGTCCAGTGTTCCATCCTTCTTTACGAAAGCTAAATTTGACGGTCTGGCTGTTGAAACCTACATGCTGAAGAAACGTGGGCTCTCGGGTCCAGTTCTTTCTACTCTCATTAATGCTAGGAAGCCGGCCTCCAGAATCATTTTAACATAGAAGACAAAATTGTATTATGGCCCCATCCTACTTTTCTTCCTAAAGTGGTCTCGCCGTTCCATTTAAATCAAGATATATTGTTTTGCCTTCCTTTTTTCCTGAACCGCAGTCAGCAGGGTAAGAATTATTGCACTCTCTAGATGTAGCAATGAAAGTTTATCTGCAAGAAACTGCTCAGATACGTAAAACAGATGTTTTGTTTATTCTGCCAGATGGTCCCAAAAAGGGCCGGGCAGCTTCGAAATCGACCATTTCTAAATGGATTTGAAAGTGATTATTCAAACTTATGGTTTAAGGAATAAAATTCCTCCTTTTCTTGTTAAGGCGCACTCGACCAGGGCGTTAAGTGCCTCTTGGGCAGTGCATCATCAGGCTTCGATGGCTCAGATCTGTAAGGCTGCAACTTGGTCTTCAGTCCATACATTAACCAAATTCTACCAAATAGATGTAAGAGGACATGAGAATGCCGCCTTCGGGCGTAGTGTGCTGCAGGCAGCGGTATAGGGCCTCTCGTCCGATGGCGGTCTGCCTGATCTGTGTCTCCCTCCCCTCATATTGAGCATTGCTCTGGGACGTCCCACTATGTATTGACTTGGGCTCTGTGTCCCATGGTGTACGATAAAGAAAATAGGATTTTTATAACGGCTTACCTGTAAAATCCTTTTCTTGGAGTACATCACGGGACACAGAGGTCCCGCCCCTCTTCTGGGATACTTACTGCTTTGCTACAAAACTGAGGCTCTTCCCTTATGGGAGGGGTTATATAGAGGGGAACTTGTCTTCATTGGTTGTGCCAGTGTCCAATCACCTGAGGTGAACTATACAACCCACTATGTAATGACTTAGGCTGTGTGTCCCGTGGTGTACTCCAAGAAAAGGATTTTACAGGTAAGCTGTTATAAAAATCCTATTTTTTAGTTCTCACTGTAAAATCCTTAGAGGGAGATTTACTGTCGGGCTATACTGCCTTTAAAAAAATAAATAAATAAATATTGGTTTATATCCACCCTGTTCAGTAATTTGGATGGAGATATATATATATATGCCCAAACGGTCACGTTATTCATACACAGAGCTTGGTGTATGAATGAACTAAAAGTCCCGACAGCCTTAACGGCCATCGACTTGTAGTTCCTAATGAACTACCATGGACCTGCGGTAGTTTGAGTCTTCCTGACCAGCGAGTATCGGCTTATCTGTATATATGTTTATACAATGCTACAAAAGATTGTACTGAAGTAAAGCCATTAATAACAAAGGTGTGTTGAGTAAAATCTGAAGACTGGGAAAGCTTATGTGAAATTAGTGTGTATAACTTGGTGTGTAGGTCACAATTGAGAGTATCATTTGTAATGAAATTCTCTACTGGATAAGAATTCTATGAAAATAAGTGTTTTTTGCTTTTAAATATGCAGGGCTTCCAATAACTCATTCAGGCTTGCTAAATAACCGTGAACAACCCAGGACAAATACTGTGCCCAGTCTTGCACCAGTAGGAGGGAGGCTGCCTCCTCCCTTACCTCCTCAGAATCTGCTCTACTCCGTGTCAGAACGTAAGCATAACTCGCTACTCCCTTTTCACATGCCCAGAAAACGATACATCATCTTTATACATCATTGGTACACATTGGTACATGTAGAGTACAGGGCTGTCCAGTAACATACAGAGCACCTCAAAGCCTCCAGCACCTTCCTTATCCTCTAACCTGGAGGGCTCTTTCTATTCCGTTTTTTAAATTGTGCTGCCTAATGGATGCAGGGCAATATATACTCATTCATTTTGAAATCTGCGGGTGGTAGGAACAGGTAGGGCTGGGAAAAAAATCGATTTTAATCTTGAATCAAGTTTTGCGTTCAAATCGATTTCAGATTTGAAGAAAATCGATTTTTTTAGTTTTGTTTTTTTTTTCTTTCAAAGTTTCCGTAGCAGGGCTGCAGGGGGCGTATCCGGAATGGCACTGGGCGGCGTTTCCCCAATTACATCTACTCGCCGCAGCCACTGCAAGTAGATGTAATGTAACACTAACCGCAAGCCGCCGTCTGCCTACCTGATCAGCGTGTCATGAAGACAGACGGCGGCCATTGCAGTGTTCAAAAGCCGCGCCTCCCGAGTCCTCGTCGTCTGTGATAGGCGGAACACTCAATTTCACAGCAGGCAGTGTTCAGCCTATCACGGACATCCTCTCATCCTCATCTGTGTTATGGGGATGAGCGGATGTCCATGATAGGCGGAACACTGAATGCTGGGAAATTGAGTGTTCCGCCTATCACAGATGAGGAGGCGCGGCTTTTGAATACTGGAATGGCCGCCGGTGTAGCAGTAAAATCCGTATCCCATGAAAATCTGCATCAGGTACGGGCACAGTGATTGAAGCATGGGCACAGTGAGGCACGGGCACAGTTCAATTCAACTAAGAGTAACCTCAGGATTTTTTGTTGTTTTATTAGCTAAATCCAAATACAGTATTAATAATTTGGATGTTTAACAATCTTTGTTGCACACTGACTTTGCAGTTAGAGAAAGGGTTTGCCTTTGCAATTTTGTTTGTTGATGCACTTTAATATAATGAAAAAAAAAATCGAATCGTAAATCGAGTTTTTTTGGGGGGGAAAATAGGCTACACAGGATGGAAAGATTTGGTTTAAAAAAGTAAATTGGAACATGTGAAATGTGTTTTGTGGCAGATATTTGCAGTGAATGTAAGTTGTAAATGCATCTTTTACGAGTTTTAATATAATATAGAGATTTCTCTTAATCATACATCACAGGGCATCCAGGACTTCATATTCATGATTACTTAAGTTATGCTGCCACCTTCAGGTGAATGGGCACTGACCAAACAGACAGGCATCCCTGCCTGGGTATAACGCCCCCAAGCTCAGTTTTTAACTAGTGTAATTGGGTGATGGATGTAACTACCGATGTCTCTGAAGATTTCTTTCATGGGCTTTAGTTCTTCTAATTAAAGTGTTACTAAACCCAGTAATATGAATATAGTTTGTCCCCCCCCACACACACACACTGCCTACAGCTTAAAAAAATAATCTTTTTACATAAAAATACTGCCTCTATATACTTTTTCCCTGCAGCCTGTATACACGCCCACATGTGTGATGCCAATCTCATGTGACTTGGCTATCTCTGAAAACAAGTAACATTATAAAAGGCACAACTGAGCATGTGCAGGTTGGCTATTGCCTCTCTGTTCACTGGCCTTCCCAAGCTAGACATTGAAGGAGAGGGAGGATCTATGCTTATAGGATAAAACAGCCTTTCTCTTATCGTCCATGGACTGGCACAGCTCTCATACTGATTACGTGTGGTATATGTCCCTGCTTGCAGGAGAAGACCTAGGCAGAATGTTAGATGTTAAAACGTTCTAGACCAAAGCTAGAGCTGAACAGCCCCGCCCAGGGGGCGGTCCCTCCGGACATTACCCTCCCACCTGCAGCTAGCAGCCTCTGTTTTTTTCTGCCTAGCAGAAGAAGATGTGGCTCTCTCAGGAGATTTTACTTTTAATTTTTATTCCTTTGGGAATTTTATTTTTGAGACCTTCATTCAACTGTCGGCTGGGCAACAGGTTGGGTACACTGGTATCCTCGTCTTCCCTGTCCGACCATTGAGCATGCTGATCCTTGCCTTGTGTGCGTGAGACTCAGTTCACGACCTACCCCATGACTCCAGGGGTGGCCGGGTTGCTTTTATGCACCCGCAGTCCTCTCAAGATTGAACAGTACCTGTCTGTATCTTTCGCGGTGGACCGGGCCGACAGCTACGCAGTACTACTCTGTGATAGGTCTGTCTGAAACAAGCCAGTGGGTCCCTCTGGGACGGATAAGTAGTCTTTCCTGATGCAGGTGAGTACATGCTGGCTGTTTCTTTATATGGGGGGGTTCTCCCTGTCTCCCCCCTGTTATGCTGCTCTCTGCACCCTGTACTGGTGATGTGCTGTGTGGGGGTGCTTGGGGGGTCGCTCTGGCCTGGGGGGGGGGCGCTCATGGCTGTTGGTGAACTCTGGGAGTGGCACAAACAGTCTCCTGCGCTCAGGAGTTTAGTCTCTTAGTGACACAACCAGAGTGTTCTGTAAGAAAGGAAATGACCAGGAATCTTGCTGCCCTCCTCAGAATAATTGGTATTCTTTAAGACTAAAATGTAAAAGGAAAAAAGAGGGCGCACCGACCTAGTGCATTACCAATGGCTAGGTTTATTAAAAGTAAGTTAAAAGATTACAAATACAAAGCAAGTATAATAGTAGGCACATAATCATTCCATCAAAGGTGATTGCCTCCTACTGGAACCAGATGACCAGAGTCCAGACGACAGATGTTATAGCTACGGCTTTACATTTAACTCTGGGAGTGGAGCAGTGTTCTGGTGTGGAGTGTATGGGACTTTATTGCGTGCGCCATTAGCACTGTTTTTTTTAAAAATTCAAATAGTGCGCTCGGCGGCCATCTTGCCGTGGCTCAATTGCGCAGTTATACAGGCGTCCGGCGGCCATTTTCTTGTAGCCGCGGCGCTTTCACTTTCGATTTCTGCCTCTAGCGGCGCTGCTGACGGCGCAAATTTCTCAGTCTCCTCACAGATTCTTCTCTCCTCCAGGCTTCACTCCTCAGGCTTCACTGAGCGGTCCCTAAGGGTGGTGTGTCCTCCGAGTATCCCCTCCTCAGCCTCAGCGCAGCCAGTGGGTGGACTGTATTATTCACTGTAATAGCGAATAAGGTCTCAGAGGGTGGCAGTATGGAGTCTGGTTCACCTGCTTCTTCACACTTGTCAGAGGCAACTGGCAGTGCTCCTGCACCTGCGGTCCCTATGGACCAGTTGTCGGCAGTCCTGGAATCATTCCTTGTCAGGATGGAACCGGTGTGCGAGCGCACGGGAGCTGTAAAGCGCCCCCTCCCCACACAATCTCCACATGGGGAGTGCTCTGACTCAGATATGGGCCTAGCTACTGCTGCTCAGGACCCTAGTTCTGAGGATTTTGATGTCTTTGGACAGGACATTCCTTGTGAGGAAGACACCTGTCTTGAACCACCAACTGACAGGGCGCTTGTAAGTGAACTCATTGATGCTGTGAGGGACACTCTCAAGCAGAATGTTGAGGCTGAGGAACCTCAGGTGGAAGCTGTATCCTTTGGTTCCTTTAAAGCCGTTTCTTCAAAAAAGGTCTTTCCATATGTGGCTTTTTTTGATACATTCATTGACCAAGTCTGGGATAAGCTACAGAAGACCTTGACGGTCCCACGGCGCCTAGCTTTAAGGTACCCCTTTGAGGAGAACCTGGTTAAGAAGTGGACTCTCCCCCCAGTGGTCGACCCCCCGGTCGCCCGTTTGAAGTTTGAATAAGGCTACCACACTCCCGATGGAAGGGACTCCTGCATTTAAGGATCCCACTGACAGGAGGTCAGAAGTGGTGAGTAGAACTATGTTTACCTCTTTGGGGTCTGCTTTACGCCCTATAGTGGCGGCGACGCTTGTGTCTCAGACACTCACAGGATGGGCAAAGATTTTGCACCAGACAGTGCAGGAGCATAATCTCCCTCCTGAAACCATTGCCCTGGCCCACCAAGTTGCGCAGGGTTTAGTCTTCGTGTGCGATGCCACTTTGGATGCGGCCCCTCTAATATCAGGGGCCTCTATCTCTGCGGTGCTGCTGCGTCGCCTTATCTGGCTGAAATGCTGGTCGGCCGACCTAGCTTCCAAAAAGCTCCTGGCTGACTTGCCCTTTAAGGGCGGGTAGACTGTTTGGGGCCGCCCTGGATGACATTATTAAAGATGTCACAGGAGGTAAGAGCACCTTCCTTACCCAGTCTATTAAGGGAAAGGAGCCCCACCGCAGGCCGGGCCCTTCCTTTCCGGGGAAGAAGTTTTTTCGTCAGTCAGATTCCACGGGTAAGCCCGCCCAGACTGAAAAAAGTGCGGCTGGGGGACAAAGACGTCCCTGGGTGCGTAAGGCTCCCAAGCCCGCCAACGCATGAAGTCTTGCCCCTGCCCGACTCTGGGGTGGGGGGACATCTTCGCAGGTTCTCTGTGCGGTGGGCCTCCCGGATCTCCGACCGGTGGGTGTGCGAGGTGGTCACCTCGGGATACAGGGTAGAGTTCCGCTCGTGGCCCCCAAACAGGTTCTTTCCCTCGAACCTCCCCCTCCTTCCTGCCCGCCGGGCGGCCCTCTTGGGGGCCGTACAGGATTTGCTCGGGTGCGGAGTAATTGTGCCGGTTCCGTCACAAGAGAGGTTTCAGGGGTTTTACTCAAACCTGTTTGTTGTCCCGAAGGACGGGGTCCGGCCAATCCTTGACCTCAAGGCCCTGAATGTCTATGTGAGGGTACTAAAATTCCGGATGGAATCCATTCGCACGGTGATCGCGACACTCCACCAAGGGGATTTTTGGGCGTCCTTGGATATCAAGGACGCTTACTTGCACGCCCCAATCTGCGCAAGTCACCAGAGTTTTCTGCGCTTTGCCATAGGCGAAGTCCACTATCAGTTCGTGGCTCTTCCCTTCGGCCTAGCATCGGCACCATGGGTTTTCACCAAAGTGCTTGCCCCGGTTCTAGCTTTACTGAGACAGCAAGGAATTATTATCGTGGGCTATCTGGACGATCTCCTTCTCGGAGCAGAAAATGGCTCAGAATTGGAGGAAAATGTGACAATAGTCAGTCAGACACTTCGGATGGCTTCGGAACACGCAAAAGGCGGTTCTAATCCCGACTCAACAATTGGAGTATCTGGGTCTGATCCTGGACACTTCGGCAGCGAAGGTGTTTCTACCCTCAGGTTACTGACACTTCAGTCGGCAGTGCGGATTCTGACGTCCCAAAAATGGTAGTCAATTCGCTTCTGCATGAGAGTCCTGGGACTAATGGTGGCCTCCTTCGAGGCGGTTCCGTATGCCCAATCACACACACACACACACACACACACACACACACACACACACACACACACACACACACACACACACACACACACACACACACACACTCAGGCATTGCAGAAGGGAATTCTGTCTGTTTGGGACAAGTCCCCATTGTCATTGGATCTTCAGATTCAGGTGAGTCACTGTCAAGGCGTCTCTGATGTGGTGGCTGAGATCTCCGGCTCTTCGGGCCGGGAAGTCATTCCTCCCCATCCAATGGACGGTGGTCACGATGGACGCCAGCCTGACGTGCTTGGGAGGAGTGTGGGGAATCCTGTCAGCTCAAGGGCTCTGGACTCCGGACGAATCTCGTCTCCCAATCAACGTCCTGGAATTGCGGGCGATCAGACTGTGTCTCTCTGCGTGGTCGAAGAGGCTACAGGGCCGCTCGGTTACAATCCAGTCGGACAACGCCACGGCCGTGGCATATGTCAACCATCAGGGGGCACTCGGAGCTCAACTGCGGCATCCGAGGTCGCTCACATCCTAAGGTGGGCGGAAAGAAGCGTGTCGGCAGTCTACATTCCTGGCGTAGAAAACTGGCAGGCGGACTATCTGAGCCGCCAGTCCCTGGACCAGGGGGAGTGGTCCTTGCATCCGGAGGTGTTTCAACTCCTTTGTCGGCGGTGGGGCACTCCGGATGTGGACCTGATGGCGTCTCGACTCAATCGTAAGGTGTCAAGGTTTGTGGCCAGGTCCAGGGACCCCTGGGCGGATGCCTCGGACGCGTTAGTGGCCCTGTGGGGTCAGTATCGCTTAATTTATGCCTACCCTCTGCTGCAGTTGCTTCCTCGTCTGCTGCGCAGGGTAGCGGCCGAGGGCATCCCGGTGATCCTCATTGCCCCAGGCTGGCCTCGGCGTCGCTGGTACGCCGACCTGGTACGTCTCATTGCGGACGTCCCTTGGCGCCTGCCCTTGAGGGAGGACCTTCTGTCTCAAGGTCCTATCTTGCATCCTGCTTTACAGTCTCTGGCTTTAACGGCATGGCTATTGAGAGCCAGGTGCTGAAGGACCGAGGCCTGTCGGATTCTGTAATTTCGACCACGCTTGGGGCAAGGAAGTCTTCTTCTAGGAAGATCTCACCGTACCTGGAGCGCTTACATCGCTATGTGCGAAGAGCTAGACTGGCGTCCACGGACGTACTCTGTCCCCAGAATCCTGTGGTTCTTGCAGCGTGGTGTTGCACAAAGGCTGGCTTTGAGCACTATTAAGTGTCAGATTTCGGTCTTGGCTGTTTTCTTTCAAAGACCCCTAGCAGGTCATTCCTTAGTTAGCACTTTTGTACAGGGGGTACGCCATGTGGTTCCACCTGCCAAGCCTCCGCTCCCTCCTTGGGATCTGAACTTGGTGCTCTCGGTTCTTCAGGAACCTCCTTTTGAAAATATCAGATATTCCTCTTTTAACTTTGTCCCAGAAGGTGGCTTTCTTAGTGGCCATCACTTCTGTTAGACGGGTGTCTGAGTTGGCAGCTCTGTCATGCAAGTCGCCTTACCTGGTCCTCCATAAGGATAAGGCGGTGTTGCGACCGTCTTTCCTTCCCGAAGTGGTTTCGGCTTTTCACCTTAATGAGGACATTGTCCTTCCGTCCTTGTGCCCTCATCCATCACAACCTAGAGAGGTTGCGCTTCACAATTTGGATGTGGTGCGTGCCTTACGGGTATATCTGGCGGCTACTGCTTCTATTCGGAAGTCTGACTCACTATTTGTGTCTGTCACTGGTCCGAAACAGGGCCAAGCGGTATCGTCTGCCACCATTTCTAGGTGGATCAGACAGACTGTTATACAGGCCTATGCCATTAAGGGGCGGGCGCCTCCCTTCCCGGTTACGGCGCATTCCACCAGGGCAATTGGTGCTTCCTGGGCTTTCCGACATCAAGCATCGGTTGCACAAGTGTGCAAGGCGGCGACCTGGTCGTCCGTTCATACCTTTTCAAAATTCTATAAGGTTGATGTGGCTGCATCTTCGGATGCGTCCTTCGGCCGCAAAGTGTGCAGGCAGCTGTTTAATGTTGCAACTCCTCCGTTGAGGAGCTCTGCTGGTTTGGAGTGAAGTTTTGGTTGTTCCTTTACTATTTTGCTACCTCCCTTTTCTTATACTGCTTTGGGACGTCCCACACGTAATCGGTATGAGAGCTGTGTCAGTCCGTGGACGATAAGAGAAAATAGGATTTTTGTACTCTCCCTAAAATCAGTTTCTCTGATGTCCATGGACTGACACAGCACCCACCCTTCCTTTTAAGGTTTGTACTGCTTTGTTACGAACTGAGGCTGCTAGCTGCAGGTGGGAGGGTAATGTCCGGAGGGACCGCCCCCCTGGGCGGGGCTGTTCAGCTCTGGCTTTGTTCTAGAATGTTTTAACATCTAACAATCTGCCTAGGTCTTCTCCTGCAAGCAGGGACATATACCACACGTAATCAGTATGAGAGCTGTGTCAGTCCATGGACGTCAGAGAAACTGATTTTACGGTGTGTACAAAAATCCTATTTTTTTTACACAATGCAGAGGATTAACCCCTTAAGTTCCACGGTGAGTATAACAAGCATGCTATGCTGCATATACAGACAGATTTTACTGTTGTGGGTTTAGTAACACTTTAATAGCATATTCCTAACATCCCTGGTGGGGCAGCGGAGGGCTTTTTTCTCGGTTGGTCACTGTGGCAAGAAGGCCAAGAGGGGGCTGTACCTGAACCATGAGGTCGGCTCCCAAATCCTTCTATCAAGTAGTGAGGACCCTCTACACCAGGGGTCTCAAACTGGCGGCCCTCCAGCTGTTGTGAAACTACAAGTCCCATCATGCCTCTGCCTGTGGGGGGTCATGCTTGTAACTGTCAGCCTTGCAAAGCCTCATGGGACTTGTAGTTGTGCAACAGCTGGAGGGCCACCAGTTTGAGACCCCTGCTCTACACAGTTAGCCTTGAAATGGCTCCCCGAAGGGAGGGTAACATGAGCTCTGAGTTCTGGCTCTTATCTGGTCATTCCATTGTCTCAGGGACACAGATCTCTGCTTTGTCGCAGGAGGAATTTTCTGCAGCCATTTCAGAGATCGGCTTACAGGAGGTCACTGGCTTGGAATGACTGGAACACAAATCTGGGTGCTCTACATCTCCTTCCCTTTTGGGGGAGGATCAGACCTTGGAAGAACATCCTCAGGATGTTGTCGAGGATTCTGAATCCTCTGTAGCGGAGTCTTACTAGTGAATGTGATGCATGCTAAAAATAAATTTACTACTTCAGGAATCCTCTCCAAAGGTCACTAGTTTTGGGTCATGGAAGCTGCTAAAATATCCCAACAGTTTTTTTTTTGTTGTACCCTCACTTTCAGAAAGTGATGTATACCCAGAGAAGGTGTTTTTACCTCAAAAGCAATTTGCTTTAGCAGTACCCTATGGAGTTGGACTACAAAAAAAGATGTCCTCTGGCTGTGGATACGGTACCTAAAGGTCCTGGTGGATGAGGTTCCAGTCTTTGAAGATGACACAAATAACAGGTTAAAGGCCTTCTATAATATGTCCTTCTCCCTGGTAGGAGCAGCTCGGCAGACAGCTGTGGCTGCAGTGGGGGGTTGCCATGCCCTTAAAGTTTGGACAAAGTGTATGTTCCCTTCCTGAGATTCAGATCCAGGGGATCCTGCCATATGGCATTTACTGGAGGATTTTTAGTGAGCGTTGATTTTCTCAGGGGATACTTTTTAGTTGATTACATACAACAGCTTTCACAAGTGAGCATCATGTCTTTCCAATTGAAAAGGAGCTTATGGCTTGTGTTAGGTTGGAGGAACTTTTCTGCACAAAACCGATAGAGAGGCTCCCCTTTGAGAGTGATTGCCTTTGGTCCAACTCTGAATACCTACATCCGGTTGGAGATTGGGGTTAAAGGAACACACTAAAGCAGAAGGTGAAAGTGACCAGTCATAAAAGTGACACCTTCAGAATCCAAGAAGAGTTCCTTTCATAATTAACAAACCTCGGGCTCGAAGTAAAACCCTATGTCACAATCGCATAAGAACTACTTGATCCCCAAGTCTTTCAGATCCAGAGGCAAGTCCTCTACACAGTGAAGGGGTGCCCCTGACTTGTGTGGGTAGACGGACATCTATTGGCCTTTGGGGTGTCCTGCACTCAGGAAGCGACAGAGGCTACAAGTTGGCGTTTTGCTGTTTTTTCTTTTCCCCTTTACACTTTATGTGCTCATGGAGAGAGCTACAAAAAATAGTTTTTCTTGGAAAAGCTGCCATCTCAGTGGCCATGCTCACGTACCAGAGTATGAACCAAAAGGGGAGAGCGCTCGCCGCTTTTATTTTAACCTGTTTTAAACAGATTTCTGGCCTAACCAATGGTTTCTGCGATTCTCAATAGAGGCTCACCTCTATCAGTTTGTGACATTGCCCTTAGGTTTGTCTGTGCCCCCCCTAATGTTTACCAAGGTGTTGGCTCCTGTTCAGGGGTTGTTGAGGACCTGGGGTATCCCCACAGCAGGGTACCTGAACAACCTGCTTCTCACAGAGAATACTCAACTCGGAAGCTGACATCAAATGTCCAACAAAACCGTTCAGGACCTGAAAAGGTTTGGTTGGGGGCTGAACCTTTAAAAGTCAGCATTGGTTCTGATAAAACATATGGAGTACTTGGGCTTAGGCCTTGACATGGCACAGGCAATGTTATTTCCACAGGAGAAATGCCTGCTCTTCAAACCCAGATTTGGGTTCCTGAAGTTGTTTGAAATACCAGTGACACGGGCCTGCATGAAGGTGCTAGGGAAGAAGATGGTTGCCTTTTGATGCAGTTTCCTATGACCAGTGCTACTCCTAGAGGTCTTCAGCTCAGTATACTGACCATATGTGACAAATGTCAGAAGTCCTTGGATCTTTTAAGGTCTCTGACTCCCAAGACCAGGACAGTTTCAGAATGGTTGATATCCATGCAGAACATGGCTATCGGGAAATCCTTCCTTCCAATTAATTGTAGTCTTGACGATGGATGCCAGACTGGGCAATAGTTTTGGACAACCTCTTGGTTCAGGGAACAAGGTCGACATAGGAGCAGAAGTTGCCAATCGGCATTCTGGAACTTTTCAGTGATTTTTTTTTTATTTTTTTTCCCCAACATTGGTCTGTCTACCTTTTGGGAACTCCCTTTTTCAGGGTGCATTCAGACAATGCCACGGCTGTGGCATACATCAATCATCTGGGAAGGGCAAGAAGTTGTGCCACTTAAGAAAAAGCAGACCTGATCTTGAGTAGGACTTCACAATCCTGTCCTCTATACCATGCACATTCCTGGTGTGAAAAATTGGCAGGTGGCATCAACAGAAGCTGAATCCAGGAGAATGGGCGCTTTTACCTGGAGGTGTTTACAGAGATTTGTCTGTAGTGGGGGATGTCAGATGAGGATCTGTTGGTGTCCAGATTCAACAACAAACTGCATAGGCTTGTGTCCCAAAGTAGGTATTTTCATGCGTTTGCGATACATCCTCAGATGACTCTTTGGGATTAGTTTTCCCAGTCTGCTGTATGCGTTTTTTCCACTGCAGCATCTTTCTAGCCAGTTGCGTGGGGTAAAGGTGGAGGGCATTACAGTGATCCTGATAGCACCTGTTTGGCCAAGAAGAATGTGATATGTGGAGGTTGTAAATCTCTTAGCAGGCAGGTCTTGGGCTCTTTCAGATCATCCAGATTTTCTGTTGCTATCCTATCTTTCCTGCTTTATGGTCTCTGCCTTTGATGGCATGTCTGGGAGGGATTGGGGTGTTTGACTTTGTAATCCCTACACTCCTTAAGGTAAGAGTTGATCTCCCATGAAGGTGTAGCACCATAAATGGAAGGCCTTTTTCGCCTGGTGTGAGGTTTAAGTGTCATCCCTGACAGTACATTTATGGGGCTCGTTTTGTGGGGTTCAGATGTGTCTGATTTTAAGTACCATCAGCCTTGTCCATTTTGTTTGAGATTTTTTGCGTCAAATTTTTGGGTAAAAATCCTCTTGTGCAGGTTGTCATCCACAGAAAATAGGATTTTTGGTTTACCTGTGAAGTTATTTTTTTGGGGTACATCACATGATGTAGATCCTTCTCCTAGTGCCCGTTCCTCATTGCTGTCTACCAAACTGAGGCTTTGCTGACATGAGAAGGGTTATGCCTGGGTGGGGGGTTCCTGCCTTTTTTTGGCCAGTGTTCATTCACCTATAGGTGGCTGCATTACCAAAGTTGTCAATAGGAAGTTCTCTGTCCTGTGATGCATTCAAAGAAAATTAATTTACAGGATTTCCTCTTATCAATAAATATAAGCCTCATCTGCAGACAATACATGCACGTGCATACATGCATATGTACTTTTTTTTTTTTTTTTTTTTTTTTTTTTTTTAGAACGTCCTTTTTTTTTTGTCGCATGACTCCTGAAAAGTATTTAATCTTGGTCTAACTACCTCGCACAGCTCTATGAATTATAATTTCAAGTCAAGCCACATACCTACACAATTTTGCCCATAAAATGCTACATACAAGTGTTGCATGCAGTGAATGAACATCTCCCATTGAGACTTTATTGGCAATAAGAAAACAAACAGAGGCTCCAACTCTCCCCTTGATATAGATGCATTAAATTCTCACTCGTATGAGAAATGGCCATTTATAGATCTGTTATCAAATATGTTTGGGCATCCCTTCCTTCCCCTTTTTTTTTTTTTTAATTGTACACTTTTAATTCCTAATATTCTGTAGGAACTGTGGCCAACTGGTAGGGAAAATTGTATAATCTGCCCAGACTAAATTCTAGTTGTTGCAGGGTTGACATAAATTCATATAAAAAATAAAAATCTTTTGAGTTTCCTTCTTAAATTTAAAAAATGCATTACATAATAGAACTATGAAAATAAAATGACTGCTCAGAATCATTTTTATTTGTACATTTTTCTTGGATTTATGATTTTGTATGCTTTTTAATTTTTCCACTTAGATACGTATGAACCTGATGGGTACAACCCTGAGTCTCCAAGTCTTACTGGCACAGGTAGAACTGGGTATCGGCCATTTTATACACGTCCACAGCAACAAAGGTCAAATCTGATAGGTTTGACATCGGGCGACATGGATACTCCACCAAGAGGTTAGTGGCTTTTTGTCAAGTAGTTATCACATATAAGCTACTACTATGATTTTTTTTTTTATGATTAAAGTGCACAATATAAGCAAATACTGTATACAAAAAGATCCATTCTACCTTTTTTTTTAAAGTGGTATTAAAGCTTTGTTTAAAAAATAAATACATAACAAACACGTTCTACTTACCTGTTCTGTGCAGATGTTTTGCACAGAGCAGCTCCAATCCTATTCTTTTTGGGTCCCCCACCGGTGCTCCTGGCTCCTCAAGCAGTGCCCCCAGAGAAAGTTGCTTGCCCTGGGGACAGCCGAGACTATCGTGAACATCGCTGGATTGGAGGGAGCTCAGGTAAACATTCAGCCTTTAGAACCACTTTAAGTATATGTGGGGAAAATCTAGAAAAAATATTAAGCACAGCTCTCTAGTATATGCACATTTCCACGTTTTGTATCTCTAAAATATCTGAAGTACTGAAAAATAACTCCATGACCCTTTTTATAAATGCAGTTGACTCCTGTAGTTGATATGAGATTGGGACCAAATGCTGATAATGTCCACAACGGGGGGGCTATGTAGGTGAAGAGGAATATGTGGAAATGTAATCCAGCAGGGTTGACATTTCTTGGTATTTCATGTGAAACAGTCTCAGCCCATTACTGGAAGTTAGAAGCTTGCTGCATTTCTCGCAGGATCCTCGGGTAATTTTCAGTACTTGCAATATTTTATGAGACATAACAGAGTAATGTGCATGTGTTTAAGAGCTGTGCATATCTCTTTGGTTCTTGCTCACACACCTACGTAAATTTTACAGCTTTGTGTCTGACTCATTTATCACTTGGCTACTGATTTAAAATGGTTTATGCAACAGAGCACTGCATGGGTAACTGTAGCTCAGCTTCCATGTGTGTTTTTTGCCTCTGTTTTAAATATATCAAGCCCCATAGCATCTATCCGCTCTTTTTCTTGTCCGTTAACCCGCTACTCTTACAAACTTTGTTAACCTTACAAGGACTCTTAATTATTAAAACTGCAGTTGGGCATCCATATTTTTTCAATACACATGTAGGCTTTACTTCTTGCTTGTGGTGATTCTCAGTGATTAAGCTTGTCTGCTTTTTTTTTTTTCCTCCCAGAATGCCGCAGTAACACAGTATGCCACATATGTAACAAGATTGTGAGATTCTAGAATGCAAACGTACACAGGGATTGTAAGGCCTCATGGCACATGGGCATTTTGGATGGCGAAGGTAGGATCTGTAAAAAATCATCAAGGTGCACGTACAACCATCCAGAGGTGAATGTCTGTACGCGATTGTACTCATCTAAACACTGATGCTTTTATTGCATATGCCCACGCAGCCGCATGTGATGTATTTCCCAAACATGAGACTTCTGTGTTTGGAGAATACGTTGTATGCAGGTAAACACAGATGCAAAATAAAAATCGGCATTTATTCAAGTACAAGCATGTACAGCCAGCCGTTCATCTCTATGGGCAGCTGTACTTGTTACCTTCTGATCCCTGGACGTGGGAAAATGTTAAGATTTATACGTTAGACCCTGCCTACATCTCCAAATGTCTGTGTTCGAGACCCAAGATTCTAGAGGTTGATTTTACAAATCTGTATTTGTAATGCAATATTAGACATGGCATGCTTTTTAAAAAAAAGTATATAATGTGATCATATTGTTACGACTGCGAGGTAAAGGGGGTTGTAAACCCCAAAAAACTTCTGACAATGACCGGCCCTCCAGCCCCCCATTATACTTGCCTGAGCCCCTCGTATTACCCTTGGCGGAGACATGCCTGTTCCTCTCTGCACGTGGTCCCGGCTCTTGATTGGATAGATAGCAGCGGGAGCCAATGGCTGCGCTGCCGTCAATCAAATCCAATGATGTGAGGGGTGGGGCTGAGTCCAGCATTCGTGTCTATGAAGAGGAAGATCTGGGCCACTCTGTGCAAAACGAGCTGCACAGTGGAGGTAAGTATGACGTGTTTGTTTGTTTTAAATAAAAAAATGAAAAACGAAGGCTACAATCGCCTTACTCCAATAAAGCTTAAACATGTGCTTCATTAAAAATATAGTGGAAAAAAAAAAACGCATCAAAACACAACTTCTCATTGAAAACAATGGAATTGCGGTAAGTGCTTCCAATGCAATTTTGGTGCATTTTTTGAGTCGCCTGTCCTTTAAGAACCACAAGGCAAAAATATGTGTTTTCTACAAAACTGAATCGGTGTGAAAGTGCTCTAAAGATCTAAGATCTCTCCTTCTCATGCAAAATTATTAGTGTGCTTCTTTTTTTTTTTTCCTAATATTTTCTAATGCAGTTTTAACTCTACATAGATTTTTGAGGTACTTTGTTTCCTCCAGGAATCTGATATGGCTCCTCCTGACTATCTTGTTACATTTATGTACTGTCCTTAAAAACTCACATTCTGTAATAATAATTGTAGAAATCCATTTTGTCCAAATCGTATCTGTATAAGTAGTTCCTATTTGTGCTATTTTTACATAATTTTTCTTTTTTTTTTATAGCTGCTAATATTGTCATCCAGACTGAACCACCTCCTGCTGCTCCTGAAAATAGTAATCTAAACCGAGTGGTGGTGGAACCAGACAGAAAGAGACCACTTGGAAACATGAATGATGGCCCTTTTGTTAAGAAACCTTGGACAGACAAGTAAGATCATTTAACCTTTACCTGGAATTCATCAGACATGACAGTTCTATGCCACAGAAAAGCTTACAATTCATTCACGTCTATATTCATGTATAGAATCATTGAATATTAAAAATATGCTTATTGCATAAAAAAATACAGCGCTCAGCGGTTGCACTAGGGTGCTGATCTGTTGGGATACAAAATGTATTCCCACAGCTAAGAATATGGACTATGTTTTATCATGATTATGTCACCGAGTCACCATCTTTGTTCAGGGAGTAGATTCAAAATCTGGATGATTCCTAAATACAAGTGTTTCCAGCCTAGGCTACATCCACTTTTATTGATGCTAGATATGAGGAAAGTTTTAATGTCCTAAAACATACCGTATCCATCCGTGTCCATGTCTCACTGTGTCCATGTCTCACTGTGTCCATGTCTCACTGTGTCCATGTCTCACTGTGTCCATGTCTCACTGTGTCCATGTCTCACTGTGTCCATGTCTCACTGTGTCCATGTCTCACTGTGTCCATGTCTCACTGTGTCCATGTCTCACTGTGTCCATGTCTCACTGTGTCCATGTCTCACTGTGTCCATGTCTCACTGTGTCCATGTCTCACTGTGTCCATGTCTCACTGTGTCCATGTCTCACTGTGTCCATGTCTCACTGTGTCCATGTCTCACTGTGTCCATGTCTCACTGTGTCCATGTCTCACTGTGTCCATGTCTCACTGTGTCCATGTCTCACTGTGTCCATGTCTCACTGTGTCCATGTCTCACTGTGTCCATGTCTCACTGTGTCCATGTCTCACTGTGTCCATGTCTCACTGTGTCCATGTCTCACTGTGTCCATGTCTCACTGTGTCCATGCCTCACTGTGTCCATGCCTCACTGTGTCCATGCCTCACTGTGTCCATGCCTCACTGTGCCCATGCCTCACTGTGCCCATGCCTCACTGTGCCCATGCCTCACTGTGCCCATGACTAGACTGACGTTTAACATGGGAGTCTATGGATGGGGTGCCCAGTTTGAAAAATCGGTGCTCCCCGTCCGTAGGTTCCCCAGACAAAAAACTTTGCACACTTATAGAGGAGAAATGGGGCTACATGTGTGCCAAGTTTCGGGTCCAGGGGATCTATGAACAACTGGTACGGGGTCCCCAAATTGACCCGAGAAATTACTGCTTAACATGGGAGTCTATAGAAGGGGTGCCCGGCTTTGAAAAATCGGTGCCCCACGGTCGTAGGTCCCACGGACAACAAACTTTGCACACTTGTAGAGGAAGAGTGAGGCTATATGTGTGCCAAGTCCAAGTCCGGGAGATCAGGCGCAAAAGGTGACTTGAGTATAAGCCGAGGGGGGCATTTTCAGCACAAAAAAAATGTGCTGAAAAACTCTGCTTATACTCAAGTATATACGGTATGTTGGCTTATTCATACCAATGTAAGACTGTCTGCATTATGTCGTGTTTTTTTTTTTTTTTTTGTACTTAACTTCTTTTATATACAAAGGTGCTTTGATTTTTCTTTTTGGTGTTGCAATTCCTCCATGCAGAGGCTTAGCCACTATCACAACATCTACTTTTTTTCATCAAGGCACATAATCATGTCTTGCAATCTCGTATAGGAGATAAGCCAATACAATTGCTCAAAGCTGCTCTGCATTTCAAAACTATGCTTTTTTGTCTTGCTTATTTTGGCTTATTTTTTAATTATTTTAAGTTTTTTAAAACCTTTTCTTTTCTTTGTAAAAAAAAACTGTATATTTACAAAGGAGCAAACCTATTGGCTCATTCCATATGCAGGTTCTTAATAGTGCTCTGTAGCAGTGGCATGTGTTACTGCTTCTTTGTCTTGGAACAGATCTATTAAGCCTAATTTGACTGAAAGCAATAAAAACTATTAAAAGTGTATGTAAACAAAAATGGAATATATTGCAGGTTACTATTACTTGGATGGGGTGGCTGCTTTTTGTTTTTAAGGCCCTGATTTCTCTATTTTCACCTGGTGAATCCTGCCAGTAACACACTTTCTGTTCTAGGGTGGAAATGCTCACTCACCATACAGTAACCGTATTGTTACGCTAGGACAAAAGTGTGTCAAGACACACCACCTACTCTCTCCATAGCATGGAGAGAGGGTTTTGTAGTTCTTGGAGCTTAACTGGGCAGGGCTGATCACATTGCTTAAGAGAACACTGCAGAGCACACAGGACAGCACTGGATTTCTAAAAGGATCAACATCAATTTTTTGCTGTTATTGAACGATTTAAATTACTCTTTCAGTGGTATATTCAACAGACCAAAAGGGAGCAAATGTACATTTCCATTTCTCTTTTGTTCATTGACGGACACAGAACTTTAGTCTTGACCTTAGGGTTATATCGCCACCTTCAGGAGAGGACTAGGCAGAACATGTTAAACAGCAAACTTGTACAGAACTGCCCAGGGGGCGGTCCTACTGGCTATAACCTCTCCCACTGCATCCAGAAGTTTTTTTTCTTCTTCTGCCTAGCATAGGAGAAGAACCTGGCTCCTGGTGGGGACCATTGGTCCTGGAGATTTTTTTTCTTTTTTCTTTTGTGATCCTGAGATCTACTATCAACAGCCGGGCTGGGTGACAGGCTGGATAATATAGATCCTGGTAGTCTCCCCAGCCCATTGAGCGTGAGCAGACCTTTAGCTACGCGCTGGGTTGGCCACAACATGCCCCGTCTGCTCCAGGGGAGGTTGGTGAACTATATGCTCCGGGGCACACATATGACCGGGCTACTGCTGTCCGAGTCACAGTGTGCCATGGCCGACAGCCACCCTGTACCGCTCGGGTGATGGGTCTGTCCGTGGAATGTGCCAAGCAGTCCTCACAGGAGGGGTAAGTATGGTTCCACCTGTCTCGGCAGGATGGAGCAGCTGGGCGTTCCCTGGGAGGTCGACTAGGGGGTCTCTCACTCTACCTTTCTTCTCTCCCTGTCCTTTCCCCCCTCCTCATGTTTGGGCCTGCTGTGTACCGGGCCGGGGTCCTCCGGGGGGAGGGGGTGCTCGGAGTCCTGGCTGGGGCCTGCGCTGGGTGTTCGGGGTCCACTCTCCGTAGTGGGGTGGGGGGGTTCTTGGTCTGTCCATGGGGGTTAATGGGAATGTAAAAATATTACGCTACCCCAAAACAAAAACCCTAAGGGGGGGGAGAAGTGAAGCGGCTGCACAAGAATGTGACAAAATTCAAAAGGAGTGTGGGTGAATGTGTAATGTAAAAAAACACCAAATGTATACTCAACAGGGTATACCATAAAATAATTTACATGAAAACAATCAGTCCATGTAAAAATTCAACGTGATAAATTGTCCATCGTGGGTAAATAACAGCGAAGATGCCATGAGATTGAATGAACCATCCCAACGAGAATCTTCAGATGAGAGATGTAATTATGAATGTGCTTACCGGAACCTGACCTGACTGTCGTACGACCACGGGTCAATCGAGCTTAGGGTATTCAACCGGCTGTTCAACGGGACTGGAAGCGAGGATCCAAGAAGAAGGATCCAAGAAGAAGTGGAATGCACCTCCCTGGTGTCCAGAAGACGTCAACCCGAGGTAAGGTCGATGAGCCCGATATTCCTCAGCCGAAGGTGACTCCAATGAAGGTATCTCAACCATGGAGTAGGTAGAGAAATCATGAAGATCCACCAAACATCTGAAAACGGCTCGGATCAGGCAGGCAACAACCCTTAGGGTAATGGGGACCAACTGGAGACACTCAAAAAACTTTTCCTCCACAGAGCATGAAAAGAAGAAATGGGGGCTCCGATGGTGCAGGTCAACAAAAGGTTTTAATGATGATAAAAACCAACATACAAGTTTAAAAAAGCGATTACAGTTCAAAAATTCATAAAAGCAATATGGGAAGCGGTGTACCTGGTCTGACGCGTTTCGTTCCAAGAAGGACTTCTACTGGGGCATGCATTCCACTTCTTGAATCCTCGCCGACAGTCCCGTTGAACAGCCGGTTGGATACCCTAAGCTCGATTTGACCTGTGGTCGTACGACAGTCGGGTCCAATGGTTCCGGTAAGCACATTCATAATTACATCTCTCATCTGAAGATTCTCGTTGGGATGGTTCATTCAATCTCATGACATCTTCACTATGTTATTTACCCACGATGGACAATTTATCACGTTGAATTTTTACATTGACTGATTGTTTTCATTTACATTATTATTTTATGGTTGTACCCTGTTGAGTATACATTATTTGGTGTTTTTTCACATTACACTAATATGTAGCGCTACACATTTACCCACTGTCCATGTGGGTTGCCTCGGCGTGGAAGGTCAGCTTGGTCGCGGCCATTTTCTTTACCTCAGAGCAGGCCGGCGGCCATTTTGACAGAGCTCGGCGGCCATTTTCTTGTAGCCCGCACTCGTTTTTACTGTGACAGCCAGGGGCAATTTTCTTGTAGCCCAGCTTGTTTTTTTGGCCTTCTGAATTGCGCGAACTGCATAGAACACCTCAGACACAGAGAGCGGACGGCAGCGCTGCGCAGTGCCTGGGTCAGGGTGGTGAGTCCTCTGGGAGGGCCCCTCAGTCTGTGGCAGCTAGGAGGTTGGACTTTGTGTACCCTACCTTTTTGGTCCCGAACGGGTGTCAGGCGAGTGTGGGTCAGCATGGCGTCAGAAGCTGGCGCTTCTTCCCCAGACATCCCTGTGGTGGCAAACGGTTCCTCGGCACCTGAGGTGCCTATGGACGCGTTGTCGGCGGTCCTGGAGTCCTTTGTTGCCAGGGTGTAAGCGGTGTGCGGGCGCAAGGGGGGTAAAAAAACACCCCCTCCCCCAAAAACCATCTTCTGGGTAAAGCTCTGATTCAGACTCGGGCCTTGCTGTGGCAAACGACCCCTGTTCTGACGTGTCAGAGGATGCGGACCAGGACCATTCGGACAGTGAGGATGACTCTGTGTCCGGGTCAGCGCAGGAAAGGGCGCTTGTTGTAGCACTTATCACTGCAGTGCGGGATACCCTCAAACTGGAGGATTAGTCGGGGGTGTATCTACTGAGGTGTCGGTCCCTTTTGGGTCCAACAATCCGGCCCGCACTGCAAAGGTGTTTCCCTACCTAACTTATTTTGATAAGTTTATATACAAAGAATGGGAACGGCCGCAGCGGGCCTTTTCGGTCCCAAAGCACATGGCGGTCCGTTACCCCTTTGAGGAGATTTTCCTGAAAAAATGGACATCTCCCCCGATTGTGGACCCCCCCGGTATCAAGGTTTAAATAAGGTAACCACGATTCCAGTGGAGGGGACCCCTGCTTTTAAGGACCCTGCGGACAGGAGGGCCGAGGCGGTGGCCCGTTCCATGTTCACGGTAGTGGGGTCGGCATTATGGCCAGTGTTGGCCATGGCCCTGATGTCACAGACAATTACCGAATGGGCAAAATTGTTGCACAGTGAGTTGGAAAAGCAGCAGGCTTCCCTGGTCTGCGTAGAACTGGCGGACCAGTTGTTGTATGGCCTTAAGTATGTCTGCGATGTGGCCTTTAGATACAGCTCCCTTGCTTTCCAGAGCCCCAGTATCTGTTGTGGTGCTACGGCGCCTGATTTGGCTAAAATGCTGGTAAGCGTTCCCAGGCCGACAAGGTGCCCGCTGAGGGACAAAAGCGTCCCTGGTTTTGCAAACGCCAAAAAGCCTGCGAGCAAATCTGCGACAGCATGAAGGTTTTCCCCCGCCCGACTCTCGGGTGGGGGGTTTGCCTTCGAGAGTTTGCAGCTCGGTAGGCCTCCCCTACTTTCCGACCGGTGGGTTTGCGCAGTGGTTTCATCAGGGTACAAGATAGTTAGTTTTTTTTTTTCTTGTCCACCAAACAATTGTATCCCTCCAACCTTCATCTTCTTCTGGCTTGTCGGGACACCTTTTTGGGGCCGTACAGGACCTGCTGATGCGCGGGGTGATGGTACCTGTGCCGTCTCCGAAAAGGTTTGAGGGATTCTACTCCAATCTGTTTGTAGCCCCAAAGAAGGACGGGGTCCATCCAATCCTGGATCTCAAGGCCCTCAACTGCTCTGTAAAAGTACAAAGGTTCAGGATGAAATCAGTTCACTCTGTGGTCGCTGCACTCCATCCGGGGGATTTTCTGGCGTCCTTGGACATCAAGGACGCATACTTGCATGTCCCCATATGTGTCAGGCTTTAGAGGTTTCTGCGGTTTGCAGTCTGGGACGATCACTACCAATTTGTAGCTCTCCCTTTTTGGCCTGGCGTCTGCACCAAGAGTTTTCACCAAGGTGCTCGCCCCGGTTCTGGCTTTGCTGAGACAGCGAGGGATCGCTATCGTGGGCTACCTGGATGACCTCCTTCTGGTAGCAGCTTCCACCTCAGAAATATAAAGCAGGATTTGGCGATCGCCAGTCACTCTTCGGGAGTTTGGTTGGGTACTGAACCTCCAGAAGTCTGTGTTGGTGCCTACTCAACGCCTGGAATACCTGGGCTTGATTCTGAAATTCTCGGAGGCAAGAGCTTTTCTCCCTTTTGGACAGGTTGCAGACTCTTCAGGCTGCGATAAAGCTGTTGGTGTTCCGCAGGTGGTCGTCGCTGCGCTTTTGCATGCGAGTCCTGGGTCTTATGGTGGCCACCTTCGAGGCGGTACCGTATGCTCTATTCCACGCTCAAGTCTTGCAAAAGGAGATCCTGTCCAAACGGGACAAATCTTCGTTGTCTCTGGATTGTAAAATTCGGGTGGGCCGGCTAGTCAGGGATTCCCTGATCTGGTGGCTGAGGTCTCCGGCCCTTCAGTCCGGGAAGTCGTTCCTTCCTTTTTCACTGGACGGTGATCACGATGAACGCCAGCCTGACCGGATCGGGGGGAGTTTGGGGCGTACAGTCGACACAGGGTTGCTGGATGCAGGAAGAATCCCGCCTGCCGATCAATGTGCTGGAACTTTGGGCGATCAGGCGGTGTCTCTCCACATGTTCAGAGGCTGCAGGGACTCCCAGTCGGGATCCAGTCAGACAACGCCACAGTGGTAGCGTATGTCAACCATCAAGGAGGAACAAGGAGCTCGGCTGCAGCATTGGAGGTTGCTCACATCCTGCGGTGGGCAGAGCGGGGCGTGCCGGCCCTATCGGCAGTGTACATTCCGGATGTAGAAAACTGACAAGCGGACTACCTAAGTCATCAGATGCTGGACCAAGGGGAATGGTCGCTACATCCAGGTGTATTTTGACTCCTTTGCCTGAGATAGGGCACCCCAGATGTGGATCTCCTGGCTTCTCGACTCAATCGGAAGGTATTGAAGTTTGTGGCCAGGGCCAAAGATCCTTGGGCAGACGCGACAGATGCGTTGGTGGCTCCGTGGGGTCAGTATCGGCTAATTTATGCCTTTCCCCCGCTAAAACTTCTTCCTTGTCTGCTTCGCAGAGTGGAGACCGAGAGGATTCCGATGATTCTAATTGCCCCAGATTGGCCTCGGCGTCCCTGGTATGCAGACTTCGTACGACTGGTGGCGGATGTTCCTTGGCGGCTGCCGATGTGAGGGGACCTTCTGTCACAAGGTCCTATACTTCATCCTGCTTTACAGTCACTGGCTTTAACGGCATGGCTGTCAGGTGCTAAAGGACCGAGGCCTGTCCGATTCGGTGATATCCACCATGCTGAGGGCGCGGAAGTCGTCTTCTCGAAAAATTTATCATCGCATATGGAAGGCCTACATCTCTGTGTGAGGAGATGGGGTGGCATCCGCGGACATATTCGGTTTCCAGGATCCTGCTGTTTTTACAGCGTGGAGTTGATCAAAAACTTGCCTTAAGCACCATTAAGGGACAGATGTCGGCTTTGGCTGTCTTTTTTCAACTACCTTTTGGCGGCTCATTCACTGGTGAGTACGTTTGCACAGAGGGTTCGACACGTGGCCCCTCCGGTTCGACCACCGCTGCCTCCGTGGGATTTGAATCCTGGTGCTCTCGGTACTTCAGAAACCACCGGTTTGAAAACAGAGAGATTCCCCTGTTGACACTCTCTCAATAAGTAGCTTTTCTGGTGGCTTTTACCTCTGCCAGCAGGGTTTCTGAGTTGGCGGCCTTGTCCTGCAAGTCTCCCTACTTAATCCTCAAACGATAAGGTGGTGCTACGCCCGCAGCCTTTGTTTCTTCCTAAGGTTGTTTCAGCCTTTCATCTAAATGAGGACATTGTGCTTCCATCCTTGTGTCCTCGGCCGTCGCATCCCAAAGAGGTTGCCTTGCATTCCTTGGACGTGGTCCGAACTCTGTGGGTGTATCTGTTTGCTACGGCTCCGTTTCGGAGGTCAGACTCACTGTTTGTGTCGGTAGTTGGTCCAAAAAAGAGCCTGGGGGTCTCGCCGGCTACCATTTCTCGGTGGATCAGACAGATCGTGATTCAGGCTTATGCCTTAAATGGGGGGCGCCTCCCTTTCCTGTCACGGCGCATTCAACCAGGGCAATTGGTGCCTCCTGGGCTTTCCGACATCAGGCGTCCGTTTTCCAAGTGTGTAGGGCGGCGACATGGTCGTCCGTTCAACCTTTTTAAAATTTAGTGAAAGTGGGGGGGCGTGGCCCGGACATGGCGGTGTGAAGACACAATGATCTAGAGCTCCAGGACCTCCACGCTAATACCGACTAGCAGTACCCAGCCGACAGCCCCTACCACGGCATGAATACTGACAGCAAATACAGGACAAGATCTGCACTGAAGAAAGGCCCCCACTGGCAACTGTGACAGCAGGAAGGTAAAGTCACCTGGTTGCATCCAGGGGGGTAGATATATTTCTCCCAGATTCAGGCTTTATGCTGACTTATACAACTAGGGAGGGAGTTGATGAAGCCCAGCTGAGGCTAGTGGGCTCATGGATGACTCATACCTCTAGGGAGAGGGCTGGGCGTCGTGCAGGCAGGGAGTTGATGAGACCAGCTGAAGCCTGTCAGTTCGTTTAAGGCCTCTATAAAAACTCCCAGCTTCATTAGATGTTAGCTCATGCCTGGACCCAGACCTGTGTGGACTGTCTAGGGAGAGTGAACCCCTGTGCGGTGAGGCAAAGCCTGTGTGGCTATTTGTTTGGACTTTTACTAAACCAGGGACTTAGGGACTAGGACAGCACCAGGCTGATCCCAGTTGTTAGTTAGGAAACCTGTATGTTTAGTCAGAGGTCAAACTGACCAGGATTTATTTTGTTTATGTTTCTTTTTGGCTTTGCTGTGTTTTTGTCACTGTACATAGAGAAATAAACCGCACCTTTTGATTTTGAAAACCACAACCTCCGTCTGCTGGCCCTGTTTTTGTGTGGGGAGCCCAACCAGGGGGTCACACACACCCGCTACCGAGTTAACCCCCTCACAGTTGGTGGAGAACCAGTGGCAGTTTTTTTTAAGCCAGCATGGAGGAGATACTGAAACAGCTGGCTCTAGCAAATGCCAATCAACAGCAGACAAATGCAGGTTTGCAAAGGAGCCTTGCAGCCCAGCAGCAAGCTCATCAACAAGCCCAGCAGCAATCTGAGGCCCGCTTCATAGACCTGTTACAGAAGCAAGAGCAGAGACTACAACAAATGGAAGCAGTAATGCAGCAACGTCCGCAGACCAGTGAGGAAAGCCGTCCCACTAATACCGCGTCCTTTGGGGTGAGTCGTTTATTGACAAAAATGACTGGAGAGGATGATCCAGAGGTATTTTTGACCACATTTGAAAGGACTGCTGAAAGAGAAAAGTGGCCTGAGGAGCAGTGGGCTGGACTGGTGGCTCCTCTGTTAACTGGTGAATCGCAGAAGGCTTACTATGACCTAGAGCCTGACCAAGCAAAAGACTATGTGATGCTAAAAGCTAAAATATTGGCAAGGCTGGGTGTCACCCTGGCTGTCCGGGCTCAGCGTGTGCATAACTGGACTTTCCAGCTTGGAAAACCCCCCAGGTCTCAAATGTATGATCTCATTCACCTGAGCAGGAAGTGGCTACAGCCAGAGACTTTGTCCGCACCGGAGATTGTGGAACGTGTTGTGATGGATCGTTTCTTGAGAGCTCTTCCTACCGCCATTCAAAAGTGGGTAAGCCATGGAGACCCAGAAACGGCCGGTAAACTTGTGGATCGTGTAGAGAGATACTTGGCTACAGAGAACCTGACGGCCTCTTCCAGAGACTCTCGGACTTTCCACCCTAAGACCAGACCATCCCCAGGGGCGGATAAGAGGATTCCAAGGGGTGAGGGTGGAGAGAGTGAGAGGGTGGGAGCTCTACCCAAAGTTTGGCGAGAACAGCCTGGGAAGTCAGGGGCTCAAGAGGCAGCCAAATGGATTGTTTGCTACCGCTGCCGGCAAGCGGGACATATTGCAGCAAATTGCCCGGTTGTGGAGGAACCCATGCAATGTGACTTTCTGATGGACAGACGTCAGTCGCTGTGTGCGACAGTCGCATGCACTGCCATTCGGGGAACTGAGAAACATTTATGCAAAATGTGTATTAATGGTAGAAATGTTGTGGTATTACTGGATTCAGGTAGCCTTGTGACCCTGATAAAGGCTGAATTAGTTAAAACAGAGGTCTCTGGGAATAGCAAGGTAGCTGTTATTTGTGTGCATGGGGACACCCGAGAGTATCCAGTGACTACAGTGTGTTTCGAGACCCCCAAAGGTACCCTCTCTCATCCAGTGGGGTTAGTATCTCAATTACCGCATGATGCCATTGTGGGAAGGGATTTTCCGAAGTTCTGGGAACTGTGGGATGATCCTGAGCCCCCCACTGGTGCCCCTATGTACCAGGAATGTGATAGCCAGAACTCCTCTGAGAGTGGTGAGGACTCTCCAGAATTTCCCTTGTCAGTATTGGCAGGGGAGACTCAAGAAACTGGAGAGGAGCCCACCTCCTCAGACGAAAACCTACCGTCTGTGGAGTTTTCTGATCTGGAGGTTCACAGGGAAAATTTTGCCACAGAACAGTTAAAAGACCCCGCCCTAATAAAGGCACGGGAAAACGTAGTGGAAATAGATGGCGAGTTAGTGAACCCAGATAATACCTGCACTTACCCATACTTCAGCGTAGAGAAGGACCTACTGTATCGGGTGGCAAAAAGGGCAGAAGAAACCGTTGAGCAGCTTGTGGTGCCCAAACCTTACAGGAAGTTGGTGTTGGAGTTGGCCCATGGGCACATTCTTGGAGGTCATCTGGGGACAGAGAAAACCCGAGAGGGTATTACAGAGATTCTATTGGCCTGGGGTGATGAAGGACATAGAAAATTATTGTTCCTCCTGCCCTGTGTGTCAGAGGTCGGCCCCGATGCCACATTTCCGTAGCCCGCTGGTCCCTCTACCCATCATTGAGGTCCCGTTTGAGAGAATCGCAATGGATTTGGTAGGTCCTATAATCAAGTCCGCTAGGGGGCACCAGTACATATTGGTTATAATGGACTATGCCACCCGTTATCCAGAAGCGATCCCTCTCAGAAATACCTCGGCCAAAACCATAGCCAAAGAGCTATCTCTTGTTTTTAGCCGGGTGGGTATTTGTAAAGAACTGCTTACGGACCAAGGTACACCCTTTATGTCCCGGGTTATGAAAGAGCTGTGTAAATTGTTCAAAGTGACGCAATTGCGTACATCTGTGTATCACCCCCAAACCGATGGGCTGGTTGAAAGATTCAACAAAACCCTAAAACAAATGTTGAAGAAAGTGGTGGATAGAGATGGAAAGGATTGGGACTGTCTACTTCCTTATTTGATGTTTGCTATTAGGGAGGTGCCCCAATCCTCTACGGGATTCTCCCCCTTTGAGTTACTGTATGGGAGACACCCAAGAGGGCTGTTGGATATTGCCAAGGAAACTTGGGAAAGTGAGAGTTCTCCCCACAGGAGTGTGATTGAGCATGTCGCCCTGATGCAAGATCGAATTGCACAGGTAATGCCCATCGTGAAGGAACATTTGGCCCAAGCGCAGTTGGCACAGCAGAGAGTGTACAACCGTGGAGCAAAGACCCGTACCTTTTCCCCGGGGGATAGGATATTGGTACTTGTCCCTACGGTTGAAAGTAAATTCCTTGCCAAATGGCAAGGCCCCTACGAGATAATGGAAAAAGTGAGCGAAGTGAATTACAAGGTCAGACAACCAGGAAGGCGAAAGCCCGAACAGATATATCACGTTAATCTGTTGAAAGCCTGGAGGGATAGAGAGTCCCTAGTCGCAGAAACTTGGTCACCAGCTCAAACTGGTTGCGTGATTCCGGAGGTTGGAATAGCAGCCACCTTGTCACAACCCCAACAACAGGAGGTTAAGGAGTTTGTGCTTCGCAACAAGGAGGTGTTCTCTGAGCTGCCGGGACAAACATCTGGGGTAGAGCATGATATTATTACCCCGCCCGGTGAAAGGGTGAAGTTAAAACCCTATCGGATCCCAGAGGCCCGACGGGAGGCAATACGGGAGGAAGTACAGAAAATGCTGAACTTAGGGGTGATAGAGGAGTCCCAAAGTGATTGGTCTAGTCCCATTGTGTTGGTGCCTAAACCGGATGGGAGCTGGCGATTTTGTAACGATTTTCGTCAGTTGAACAAAGTTACAAAATTTGACACCTACCCCATGCCACGTATAGATGAGTTGATCGACCGGCTGGGAACAGCCCGATACATGACGACTCTTGACCTCACAAAAGGGTATTGGCAAATTCCCCTGGCCAAGTCGGCCAAAGAGAAAACCGCATTTGTAACCCCAGACGGGGCGTTCCAATATAAGAGAATGCCGTTCGGGTTACAGAATGCGCCGGCCACATTCCAGCGGAAAATGGACCAGATACTGAGGCCCCATCGGAAGTATGCTGCGGCTTACCTGGATGACGTAATTGTCCATAGCACAGATTGGGCCTCACATCTGCCAAAAGTGCAAGCAGTCCTAGACTCTATCCGGGAAGCGGGGTTTACGGCTAACCCCAAGAAGTGTACCATTGGGCAGGAGGAGGCCAAATATCTTGGGTACACCATTGGCAGGGGAGTGATAAAACCCCAACTCAACAAAGTCGAGGCCATCCAGAGTTGGCCACGTCCCAACAGCAAGAAGCAGGTACGGGCCTTTCTGGGAATCGCGGGTTATTATCGGCGCTTCATTCCCCACTTTGCTTCTAAGGCTGTGCCCCTAACCAACCTGACGAAAGGGAAAGGGTCGGTCATGATTAAATGGACCCCCGAGGCTGAGGCAGCATTCCAATTCTTGAAACAAGCCTTATGTAGCCAGCCAGTGTTGTACTCACCCGACTTCTCTAAAGACTTTGTCGTACAAAGTGATGCGTCAGATGTGGGGTTAGGAGCAGTATTGTCCCAGGTCTGGAACGGGGAAGAGCACCCAGTCATTTACCTCAGCAGGAAGTTGAAGTCCCATGAGGTAAATTACGCCACGGTTGAAAAGGAGTGTTTAGCGGTGAAGTGGGCTCTAGATTCCCTTCGGTACTATCTGCTAGGTAGGCACTTTGACATGGTTACGGATCACGCTCCGTTAAAGTGGATGGCTCAAAACAAGGAGACAAATAGAGTGAATAGGTGGTTCCTGGCCCTACAGGAATTCAACTTCACAGTAAAGCATCGCCCTGGCGTTCAAATGGGGAATGTGGATGCTTTGTCTCGAGTACATGAATGCCTGATTGCTGGTGTTCCAACCCCAAGGTTAAAACAAGAGGGGGGGGTATGTGACAGCAGGAAGGTAAAGTCACCTGGGTGCATCCAGGGGGGTAGATATATTTCTCCCAGATTCAGGCTTTATGCTGACTTATACAACTAGGGAGGGAGTTGATGAAGCCCAGCTGAGGCTAGTGGGCTCATGGATGACTCATACCTCTAGGGAGAGGGCTGGGCGTCGTGCAGGCAGGGAGTTGATGAGACCAGCTGAAGCCTGTCAGTTCGTTGAAGGCCTCTATAAAAACTCCCAGCTTCATTAGATGTTAGCTCATGCCTGGACCCAGACCTGTGTGGACTGTCTAGGGAGAGTGAACCCCTGTGCGGTGAGGCAAAGCCTGTGTGGCTATTTGTTTGGACTTTTACTAAACCAGGGACTTAGGGACTAGGACAGCACCAGGCTGATCCCAGTTGTTAGTTAGGAAACCTGTATGTTTAGTCAGAGGTCAAACTGACCAGGATTTATTTTGTTTGTTTCTTTTTGGCTTTGCTGTGTTTTTGTCACTGTACATAGAGAAATAAACCGCACCTTTTGATTTTGAAAACCACAACCTCCGTCTGCTGGCCCTGTTTTTGTGTGGGGAGCCCAACCAGGGGGTCACACACACCCGCTACCGAGTTAACCCCCTCACACAACCCAAAAGGTGACATTCAGCAGTACTTTAACTTTACAAACGCAAGCTTTGGCAAGCGCTAGAGGGACAATATCGTCCAACACAGGAAACACTGCAGCTTTGGGACCTGCCTCTCTCTAAACCTTCCGGGTCAGCCAGCAGAGCGGAGAGCGGGGCTCAGGAGGTGGTCATGATGAGTGCCGGTCCCCCGAAGGACGGAGACACAGAGAACATGGAAGGAGACATCCAAGCCTTGCTGAAAGCCCTCCCCACTCGCCAGGACATAGAAGCGCTTCCTACACACCGGGACATAGAGGTGCTGATCGCGCGAGTTGAGGAGACACATCGCAAGGAAATGAACGCGGTAAGGATAGACATTAAAGCTCTGACAGAGAGGGTGGATGAGAGAGAGGAAGATATGATATCTCTTGAGCAGCGGGTTGGGGCCATAGAAGAAAGACAGCTGGTGCAGACAGACACAATGGTGGATTTACAACTCCATATGGAAGTTTTGGAAGATAGAAGCCGCCGCAATAACTTACGTCTTAGGGGACTCCCGGAACCATCAGACATAGAGGATCTGGGGAAATTGGTGGAATCAATCTTTCAGAAAGTCATGAAGCTCCCTCAGATGACAGTGGAACTAGATAGGGTACACAGAGCCCTGGGCCCCAGATCTAAAAATCCAGAGAGACCTAGAGACGTCGTGTGCCGCCTACATAGTTACCAGCAGAAGGAAAAAATATTAAGAGCGGCATGGGAGATGGGTGACATTAGACATGAGGGAACCCATATTAAAATCCTTTTGGACTTATCCAGGGCTACCCTACAGCGCAGAGCCTGGCTACGCCCGATTTTTGAACTTGGCAAGAGATAAAGGGTACTCATACAGATGGGGGTACCCGTTGGCGGTTACATTTCGCAAAGCATCCGCTATATTTACATTACGCACTCCAGCTGATTTAACGGAATTTTTTGTCTTCTTAGAAGAACCTCCTATTAAAGTCCAAAACTGGCTATTGCCCATTAAATATACAGGGGTTCATTTAGGAACCCATGCTACACAAGGACAATGGAAGAATTCTTTAGTGGGCAAATAGCACTCTTCAAGACGGAGATCCCACCCCCTAGAGGGAGACCTAGGTTCAGGAAATACTCGATAGAGGATACTGAAACTCTAGTAGATAGCATTGGAAACCTGAGAGATTTGGGACATGAATAGACTTTTTTCTCTCTCCCTTTCTTTTTTTTTTTTTTTTTTTTTCTTTGCTTGGATAATCGTTCCTGGGGAGAGGAGTGGGAGAATGAGGGGGTTACTATGTTACTATATTGCATTCTACTGATGTTTAGGTTTTTGCTTATATATGTTGGGTGATATCTCTTCCTGGCGGTCCCCCCCCCCTCTGTGCTGAGGTAAGGAGTTATATGAAAAGAGAGCTAAGGGGGGTAGGGGTTATATTTGGAAGATGGTTGCTTTAAAATCCCCACTGGATTGATGGGGGGAACTTTTTTTTTTTTTTTTTTCTTTTCTCATTTTTTTTTTTTTTTTTTGTTTTTTTGGACAAGGTATAAATGGACACGAATTACACAGTAAATAGAGGCCCCTTTTTTTTTTGCCCTCTTCCTTAATAGGAATAGCGGATTGTTATTACTTCTTGATGCAAGTCGCCCACTCTTTTTTTTTTTTTTTTTTGTGTGGGCCTGTTGGACCTACATATTAGGATACTAGGATCACATTACATAGGGAATGTTTCTTGGGAGGAATAAATGAGCACATTGATATATTTTTTTTTTTTTTTTAAGTAATAAAGTAGTTGGAGAGAACACAATTTTAAGCACTCTTTTTTTTTTTTTTTGGGGGGGGGGTTGTTTTGGTTTTAGGGGTTATAAATTTTTTTTTTTTTATCTTCACTTCACACACTAATGATAAATAAATGATAAATAAATAAGGTAATGAATACAAGTGGTGATAATAGGCAAACATGGGTAAATATCGTTATATTCCCCCTTTTTTTTTGTGTCTCCCCAGAGAGGTCCTCCCCTCCCTGCCCCGGACTCCCTTCGGGGGGGGGTAGGGAGGGAGGTGATGGGACAGAAAGAGACGAGCAACAGTACGCAATTACAAGTAACCAAAGATCGGGGGGGGAAGGGGGGGGAGGACTAGGGTGTTTGCCTTAATATGTATTGGGATATGCCCTCCGGGAGAGGAAGGAGTAGAGAAGATGCAAGGAGGGGATATGAGAATATAGGAACAAGGTAGGGGCCGTGCAGTGGGCTGGGGAATGGGAGGGGGGAGGTGGAGGAGGGAGAGAGGTAATTAGAAAAGGGAATCCCACCTCACAGTATAGAGACTCTGAGGAGGGATATATTGTATAGTGGTGGGATCTCCACAGCTAATCCTTATATAGTTTGACAATAAAGTTATGGATTCTACTTGCCTCTCTATCCTCTTAACTCCCCCATCAGTACCCTTTATTCAGTTAATGGTAGGTCGGGAGGGGGGAGGTCCCTGGAGAGCTCTATGACTGTCCTTGTTGGACCTATACCCCCAAATAGGCGGACGCTCAAATACTGCTATTCGGTGAGTGTCCGGTTTTATTGTGACAAATAACTATTTAGTTTTAGGGATTTTTTTTTTTTTTTTTTGTTTCCGTTTCCCCCTCACTCCTTTTTTTCTTCTTTTTTTTTTTCCCTTCTTCCCCATCCCGGAAGGATATGGAGGCCTTAAATGTGATCTCACTCAATGCCAAAGGGCTAAATACCCCAGAGAAAAGACGGGTCCTTTTACATGATTTGCAATGTCTGAAATCGGACATCGCATTTATACAGGAGACGCACTTTAGAGACGATAAAATACCAATTTTAAAAAGTCACTTTTTCCCAATGGTTTATCATTCACCTAACCAAACGGCTAAGTCTAGGGGGGGTCTCTATTCTTATTTCAGAGAGAATACCATGGTCTTGTATAGATAGGGATCCGACAGGACGCTATCTGTTGGTGAAGGGTAAGGTGGGAGAGCAAGGGGTAACGTTAGCAACACTATACGCCCCGAATGAGCATCAGGATACTTTCCTAGGTAAGGTGTTCAAGCGATTGATGGAGTTTACTGAAGGACATTTGATCTTAGGAGGGGATCTTAATATACCACTAGTTCCAACAGAAGACACCACCTCTGGGCTATCATCAATCTCCCTTAGCATGCGTAATCGTATAGCGCAAATTTTTCACAGAAATCAAATGATTGACATCTGGCGCCTGTTACACCCTATTGAAAGGGATTATACTTTCTATTCTACTCCTCACAAATCGTACTCGAGAATAGATTACTTCCTTGTCCCACATGCTCAATTACACTCGGTACAGAAGGCTGATATAGGTTCAATCACATGGTCAGATCATGCACCGATATTTATGAGATATACCCTGGGAGATCCCCAGAGGATTAGGTTAAAGCAGTGGAGATTGAATGAAAGCCTATTACAAGACCAAACTGTCTTAGAGGATGTTATCAAGGAATTAAAATTATATTTCGCTACCAATGATACCCTAGATTGTGATCCAGGCATTATATGGGAAGCACATAAGGCGGTTATTCGTGGAGTACTAATAAAACATGGGGCTAGGATTAAGAGAAAACGTACAGAGCAGTTAAAACTATTTCTTGAAGAACTAGCTATACTGGAGACCCGACATAAACAGGCTCGATCTCCTTCTCTAGAGAGAGCTCTTAGTAATAAACGAATACAAATCTCTGAACTACTTTATTTTAAAGCTAAAGCTACACTACAGGCTTGTAGAAGATTCTCATATGAGTCTGGGGATAAGTGTGGGAAATTATTAGCTAGGACTCTACGTGAGCAGAAATTAAGGAATTACATCTCATGTCATCTAGCCAAGGTAGAGTTGCGAAACCCAAAGAAATAGTACAGGAATTCCAGGAATTCTACGAGTCTTTGTATAATTTACAGATAAACCCTCCTACACAGGATCAGATAGATTCGTACCTTTCAACATCAGCTATACCTCATTTGATAGAGGAAGACAGGGAAGATCTTGAAAAACCCATAACTATAGAAGAATGACAAAGAGTTGTAAATACTACTAAACTGGGTAAAGCACCAGGGCCGGATGGCCTGACGGCCCAATATTATAAAACACTTCTCCCATCCCTATCTCAATATATGCTTAAGCTATTCAACGCACTAGGATCAACAGCAACATTGGCAAAAGACACCTTGTTGGCCCATATCTCAGTAATTCTAAAAGAAGGAAAAGATCCATCTTCGTGTGGAAGCTACAGACCAATCTCCTTGCTTAACCTCGATCTTAAGCTTTTCACAAAAATTTTAGCAAATAGGATCCAAAAGTATATCCCTAAGTTGATACATCTTGATCAGGTGGGATTTGTCCCCACACGAGAGGCACGTGATAACACTACCAAAGTTATCAACTTACTACAGGTAGTAAATGTAACACAGTTACAATGTGTGGTTTTAAACACAGACGCGGAGAAGGCCTTCGACAGGGTGAGTTGGAGTTTTATGCTAGCGGCCCTACGACAGGGAGGTTTCGGGAGTAGGATGCTACAATGGATTTCTTCCATTTATTCGTGTCCAAGGGCCCAGGTACGGGTAAATGGTATACTATCGGAGATTTTCCCCATTTCAAATGGGACACGGCAGGGGTGTCCCCTATCGCCACTCCTATTCGCCCTGACACTGGAACCGTTTTTGTGCATGTTCCGCTTAAATCAGGACGTTACAGGGGTCCATATAGGGAACATGTGAAAGCAAAATCTCGGCGTATGCCGATGATATGCTATTCTCCCTTACAAATCCTCTGATTGCAATTCCCAACTTGATGAGCGAATTCGAGAAATATGGCCGGCTTTCCAATCTTCGTATTAATTTTAGCAAGTCAGAGGCAATGGGGGTTAATCTACCACAAACCTGGGTTGAGCAACTCAAACAAAATTTCAAGTTCAAGTGGACTAATAAAGCATTAACATATTTGGGTACTCTAATCCCATTGAACATAACTAAGATCTATGAGTTAAATTTTCCCCCACTTCTGCAAGAAATTAAGATACTATTAAATAAATGGAAGGCTGGCCTATATACCTGGCTGGGACATTGTAACATCATTAAGATGAGCATTCTCCCTAAATTTTTGTATCTATTACAAGCATTACCCATATATATCCCACCAACTTACTTCAAGCAGAGCCAGAAACTAATTTTTGATTTTATCTGGGCAAGCAAGTACCCCCGTGTACAACGGAAACAATTAATGTTACCTAAAAGAAAGGGGGGACTAGCGGTCCCAGATATACAGAGATATCATAAAGCAATACATATGAGCAGGGTCATTGATTGGAATAGACATAGGGATACTAAGCTTTGGGTGCAGATCGAACAGGGTCGAATTCCGATACCCTTGGGTAGAGTGCCATGGTGCCTTCCCTCTTTACCTAAAGAGGTGATTAAACATCCGCTGATAGGAAATACGGCTAAACTTTGTTCAAGGATACTTCCTATCGCTGGTATAATACCTACCACTTCCCCTCTGTACCCGATATTGGGGAATCCCCTGTTTACACCAGGGTATGAGGATGTTGCATTTAGACACCTGGTGAAAAAGGGGTATATACAGGCATTAAACTATATAAAAGGGGGAAGATGGCTGACAATTGCGGAATTGACTGATCAAGGAGGTAACTTAACTTTGGACTAAAGCTTTGGAATGCCGTACAGATTACCCATTTCCTGAATACCCTCCCACTATCAAGACAATTTGATAGACCGCTCAATAGATTTGAGAAACTATGCGCAGAGGAGGGGAAAATATCCCACTCTCTAGCGGCTAGTTATGAAATACTGACGACATTGTCAGAGACTTATTCTCTGAAATGCATTCAGGACTGGGAAAGGGAATTGGGGGAATCTTTCAGCTTGGGGCAACGGCAGCATATCTTCAGATTCACACATGAATCTTCAATCTGTGTTAAAACGCAACAAACTAATTACAAGATCCTTACCAGATGGTATAGAACACCAGTGAGATTAAAGAAAATCTATCCTGACACCTCAGATCTGTGCTGGAGATGCCAGGAAGATAAAGGCACTATGCTACATATTTTTTGGAGTTACCCTAAACTGAGCAACTTTTGGAGGGAAGTCAGACGAATTCTTCAAACCTGCTCAGACTAAAGGATACCGGAGGATCCGGCGTTCTTTCTTTTACATGCCAACCAGATACCAGGGAAAGAATATAGCGAATCTAGCATAGGTCACCTGTTAGATGCTGCCAAGACATGCATCCCTTTGAGATGGAAATCATCGGTACCACCGACGATTGGAATGTGGATACGTAAAGTTAAAGAAATAAGTCAACTAGAAGATTTAGTGCTCTCGGCACGCCATCAGCAGGAACGCTATTCTAAGACCTGGTGTTCCTGGAATATTTTCCTAGCTTCAGAAGAGGGAAGAACCCTTCTTGATAGGGATTGAAATAACTAAAGGGGTAGTTAAGAAGTGCCTGAGTAATTGGCCTTTTTGGCATTGGTTGAGACACCTGGAGGTCTCCATAGGGGAACGTGCACCATACCACATCCTAAATTCCCCCCCCCCCATTTTTTTTTTTTTGGTTTTGTTTTTGAGTAGTGATGTTTTTTGTTTTTTTTTCTCTGGAACAACTGATAGGTGGTTAATGTAATTATAGAGAGAGATATGGATCTGGATTAGGAAGAGATAGTAGAGGAGAGAAGCCTGACTATACGTCAATAGACGAGAAGAGTATTGTGTTCTCTTTTTATTTTGGCTTGAGGAATCAGGCTCCAAATGAGGGTAAAGGGGTAATAATTTTGCATTATAAAACTGTGAAGGTTAATTAAAATGCATGGTCCGGTCCCATGTAGATCTATGTATTTATGGAAATATGATTGGTTTACCCCTTGATTAATTCGGAATACCTATTTGTTTTATGTGATATCAGATGTGATATGTTTTAAATAATAATAAAATGATTGATTTGAAAAAAATTTTTTTTAGTGAAAGTGTGATGTGAGTGCATCTGCGGATGCTTCCTTTGGCCGCAAGGTTTTGCAGGCGGCTGTTTAAGGTTGCAACTCCTCCGTTGAGGAGCTCTGGTTGTTTTTGGGTGGAGGTTGTTTGCTTGCTGTTCCCACCCCTCGTTTTTTTATACTGCTTGGGGACGTCCCTAAGGTCAAGACTAAAGTGCTGTGTCTGTCAATGAACGAAAGAGAAAATAGGATTTTTGTACTCCTCGTAAAATCCTTTTCTCTGAAGTTTGACGGACACAGCACCCACCCCTCCTTTTTTTATGTTGGTACTGCTTTTTGACGAACTGAGCTGCTGGATGCAGTGTGAGGTGTTATAACCAGTAGGACTGCCCCCTGCGTGGTACTGTGCAAGTTTGCTGTTTTTTTTAACGTGTTCTGCCTAGTCCTCTCCTGAAGGTGGCGATATAACCCTTAGGTCAAGACTAAAGTGCTGTGTCCGTCAATAAACTTAAGAGAAAAGGATTTTACAGTGAGTACAAAAATCCTATGTTTTAGGGTTTACATATATTTAAGGTAGTATTAAACCCAAAAGCAAATATTAGATTGTAACTTCCCAATTCTTAGATGTGGTGGCTGCATTACTATTTTTAGGCTTTCCTTTTTCATCTGGTGAATATGTCAGTAATGCCTGGTACACACGATGAGATTATCTGACAAATGATTGTCCTTTTTTTTTGCATGCTAATCTTTAGACCGAACCTGAAGTTTACTAAAGTCACAAACATTCTCGTACGACAGAATATAAAGTCTGAAGTGATGTGACGTGTTGTGTATTTGTATTTTTGAACGACAATTGTACTGATTAAACAAATCGTACAATCAAGTATCGCACAAAATTCTTTTTTAGTGCATGTCCGATCCGATAATATTGGATGAACTGTCATGATCGGCTCTCGAAAGCTGTGTAGTAACGATCATATTATCGCACAATCGCTCCGAAAAGTGGTATTTTCGTATGATTTTCTGATCGTGTGTACGGGGCTTAAGTCTCTCGTTGAGAACGAGCTCTCCTGCAAATGTATCGGTTTAAAAGGATGAGATGCACCATTTACCACTGACAGGGGTGCTTACAATGGTCTGCTTTTATTTATGTAAGAGGGAAAAAACAAAACCGTTTGTGTTTTATAAAGTGTGAGCTGGAGTTTTGTTGCAATTTGTTATTGTATCCAAGTCTAAGTACATCTCACAATCCCCTCCCCCCAGACTAAAAATGCTGCTGTCCAAAGGTGCCCCTGTGCTCCTTCATCCAGAGTGGGGGCACTCTAGTACAGGAGGTGTGGTACTGGCCAGACCCGTGGATAGTGTTTCAAGTATGAGTGCAACTGTTTAGAGATTTACTGCACCGTTTCCTTAAAGTGACAATACACCCTTCTCTGTTTTGTTATGGTGATCTTTGTTACCAGGACAGAAAGTGATGGGAAATATAAAAATGTTGCTGTCATCACAGAAGAGGGGATGTTTTCCAATGGAGACATCTTAATCACCATACTACTAGATGGAGTGATTTCAACTTTATGTGAAAAAAATGGAGAATGTAATTTTTGACAACTGCACTAGAATCTTCAGTGTTTTTTTTTTTTTTTTTTTTTTTTTTTTTGTCTGAGCACTAAGAACTTTTAAATTTCTAATATTGTGTTAGTTCCTATAGACAGGAAATTTTTATATTTTCTGTAACCAAAATACATTTTTGAAAGTTTTTTTTTTAAATTTTTTTAAACATGCCATTCTTTACCAATGTTAATATTTTGTGTTTGCATTTTATTCGTTAGGCAAGGAAACAACAACCATAACAAACTAGGATTTGGAAAAAAAATTCAGTACACAAATACCAAACTTGAAGTCCGAAAAATTCCTCAGGACCTAAACAATATTACCAAACTGAATGCGCACTTCAGTAAATTTGGTACTATTGTTAATATACAGGTGAGTCTCATAATGAATATTTATGGAAATGGATGCTGGGCTGCATCAAGCACTGTTTTCATTTTAACACATATCATCATAGAAATTTGGCGGTCACTGGTGCTGGCCTCTCCTGAAATGCTAATTTACACTTTTTAGCTTCAATACTTTGAGATGCTGGCCCAAAACAAACAAGTATTTTCTGTCTTTACTCTGACTTCCATTTGCTGCATGCTTGTTTGCGGTCTGTGACACAGCAGCCAGAGACAGCTGAACTACTATTTAGAAGGAGGTGAGCATTGGAAGCCACAATATTTCCTCTTAGCCTGTATGCTTTAAACATGAACATGTTAAAAGATGAAGTTCCGCTTCATTTTCAGCTTTCTAGCAGGAGCCTGAATGTTTTGTGCCAATATTGGAGGAAAACAGATGTCTAGGCGCTGCAACCTTCCCACATAAAAGCTCTGCCTGGGACTCAGACCTTGAGGCCTGCTGACACCGCCAACTTACCAGAATAAAGGAAAGGGATGGTCAGCACTCAGGATGACATCCAAAATGGTATTTATTTATGAAGTGCATGTACAAAGCTGTAAAGCGGCCTACGCATGTCGAATGTTAGTCCTTGGTCATGGCTAAGGACTAACGCCCAAAACGCGTTGGTTGTTTTACAACTTTGTACATGTATTTAATAAAGAAATGCTATTTTGGATGTCATCCTGAGTGCTGGCGCTCCCTTTCCTTTGTACAAATATTGACTGATATTTGGAACTGCTCATAATTCCTTCTACCTTGACTAAGGCCCCTGTTCCAGCTAAAGAAAACCAGCCCCAAAGCATGATGCTTCCACCACCATGCTTCACTGTGGTGTTCTTTTGGTGATGTGAAGTGTTGTTTTTGCGCCAAACATATCTTTTTGGAATTATGGCCAAAAATTCAACCTTGATTTTCATCAGACCATAACACATTTTCCCACATGCTTTTTTGGAGACTTCAGATTTGTCTTTGCAAGACGATGGATGTTTTTCTTTGTAAGAAAAGGCTTCCGTTTTGACACTCTGGTAGATAAACTCGGCCCTCCAGCTGTTTTGAAACTACAAGTCCCATGAGACATTGCAAGACCCTGACAATCACAGGCATGACTAGCAGAGGCATGATGGGATTTATAGTTTCACCACAGCTGGAGTGCTGAGGTTGCCTACCCCTGTAAAATGAGCCTAGACATATGAAGAATACGGGAGATTGTTGCCACATGTACCACACAGCAAGTACTTGCCAGATATTCCTGCAGCTCCTTTAATGTTGCTGTAGGCCTCTTGGCAGCCTCACTGACCAGTTTCCTTCTCGTCTTTTCATCAATTTTGGAAGGATGTCCGGTTCTTTGTATTGTACCTTTTGTGCCATATTTTCTCCACTTTGATGATGGTCTTTATTGTGTTCCATGGTATAGCTCTAATGCCTTGGAAATTCTTTTGTACCCTTCTCCTGACTGACGCCCTTTAACAATGAGATCCCTCTGATGCTTTGGCTCTCTGCGGACCATGGCTTTTGCTTTTAGGATGTGACTAAGAAAATGTCAGGAAAGACCTACTAGAACAGCTGAACTTTATTTGGGGTTAATCAGACACTTTATATGATGGCAGATGTGTACTGACACCTATTTAACATGAGTTTGAATGTGATTGCTTAATTCTACACACAGCTACATCCCCAGCCCCCAAGAGGGTGTGCACACTTATGCAACCACATTAATTATTTCAGTTTTTTATTTAGTTTGTTCTTCAATTGAGTTGTACAGTTTTTATAGGTCACATTAAAGGTGGAAAAAGTTCTGACATTATTTCTTTTTTTTTTTTTTTACATCACAGAAACCGACATTTTAACAGGATTGTGTAGACTTTTTTTTTTTTTTTTTTTCCCCCCCCCTTATAAGGTATATAGCTCTACTAACTGTACACGTAGATGATATCACTTCTTGCAGCACTTGCTTGTCTCCCGACATTCAATTTCCTGTAATGTTTGTGCTGCACTTTAAAACAAGGACGCTTTGTATGTCGTAAATGTCGTGTGTGTTTTGTGTTTTTTTTTTTTCTTCCCCTTTTGCTTTTACTAGAACACACTTTTAAGGTCAACAAGTAAAAAAAATAAACGCACTGATAGTGGACCATGCTGTCCCACAGGCTGGCTTTCATAGATTGTATTTATTTCTTTTTGGGTCATCTTCTTGCCCACCTAATATTTGGTGATTTCTTGGATTGTCCTACCATGAACTTTTATAGCGATATTCACCAGGCGTATAGCAATGCATTTTTATGACTACATGGACAATTGGCAATATTGAGCAGTCACACACACGTGTCACAAAAGTGAAAGTGGGGAGAGGAGCAGGGCTGTGTTGTACAGTGTTTTCACCATGTACATTATGTGGAGTATTTCCGACATGTCAGGTATACATATGTGCTGTACTTTAGCAGCCTTAGGTAGTCATGGTGAAATGCTGCTGAGGTAAATGAGAATGAAATTTCTTGTGGTATTATATTAGCAGGAGCTCTGTGTACTTATTTGGTTGAAGTAGTCGGCTCTTGCATACATGCTGGCCAACTTTTTAAAGTGTGTATGTTCAAGCTTTACCCAAATTCCCCTCTAAACCACCTTCCCATTTAGAGCACGTCCCCACATCAGATTTTCTTTGACCTTGTTCCTGGATCCTGTAGCGTTTCTTTTTTTTTTTTTTTTTTTCTCCCTGTCACCTCATCACCAGGCTTATAATAACCTTGCAAAGACCAGCACTGGAAGCTCAGTTCCAGTTCATGCAGGTGCACCCCCAAAACTAATTTGTTGGTAGACTCCTGGTAGTAATGGTCGCAGCATTCTTTTTCTGGAAAAATAATCAATATATGTGTGTAGTGAGAACCATACAGTAGAGGAGTTTAGTAGTCGGCATACTGAACTAATGGTGCTGATTGATATTTTAGAGGAGCAAAAGCCCTCGGTTGTCAATTCTGCTCAGAAGTTTGGAGCTCACTGGATTTTTGGCAGATTAATAGGTAGTGTTTTTGTACTTGCAGCGTTTCTAAAGGAATAAAACTTGGGCAAAGTGTGTTGCAAAGATGTAGTGAATATTTTTTTATTTTTGTGTTTTTGCCTGACATTAAATGTAATGGTATCTAAGGAAACTTTTAGTGTGTCCTTTTTATGATGTCTTCGGATGCAAGTTAACCACTAATAAACAAAAGCTGGCTTTGTAAGCATAGCTCCTGAGACATTAATTTTCATGTGAGAGCATTGCTAATATTGTGTATTTGTCTTCTGTTTTAAGGTTGCTTTCCAAGGGGATCCCGAGGGTGCTCTAATCCAGTATTTGGCAAATGACGAAGCTAGGAGGGCAATATCCAGCACTGAAGCGGTTTTGAACAATAGGTTCATCCGGGTACTTTGGCACAGGGAAAACAATGAACATCAACCTCAGCAGCCCCAACAGCATTTGACACAGCAGCAACCAGCACATGCAATTCAGTCTGGGCAGCAGACTGTCCAAACCCCAGGGCAGGGGCACCTCCAGAAGGTAAATCTGTAGTTCATGTCAGATGGCCCATATATGAGTAATCAGTGTGAAGTGATTTTATGGTGTGCTACTATTTAACACAGCAAATTACATTTATTACCTAATATCTAAATTGTTGTTTTATGTTTACACTTCTTCTTGGTCTGTGCTGAATTAAGTAAACTTGGACCCACAGTCACCACAACTGCTGATTTACATTATACAATTTCTGCCCACAGGAATTAAAACAAATAGCGCAGTCTTATTTTGACTGAGTTGATGGAAGTTAACAGAGCTATGTTACCCCCACGTGCAGCATGGCAACTATTGCATTGAATGTTTGCATGTTTTCAGGACTTTAAAGTAGAACTGTAGGCAAAACATATTTTTCTCTTCATTTTGGGTAGAGTAAGGGAGGGTTATAACCCAGTGTTTTTGTTTTACCATCTGTTTCCCATTGGGGAGATTTACCTTCAATTCCTGTCCCATAGCCAAAGCAGAAAGCGAGAGGAAATCCCTGTAAATTAGGAAATTCCCTTGGGGCCCCTAAGATCACTAGAACTAGTGTCCCCTTTGGAAGATTTCCCCACTATTACTCTTGGGGATAACCCAAAATGTGGGACTTTAACATATCATTGAAAATGAAAGTAAAATACAGGACAAATAGAGGGTGAATCTCTCCAACGGGGAAATGGACAGCAATAAAAACCTATACATGTTTTCTAATCCATCTCTACTGTCGTAAAACAAACAATTTTTTTGCCTTTTTTAATTCTACTTTATCATCTAAAATACTTGTTACTGAAAATGCAGTATGTTTGACATCATCTGGTGGCTTTGTAATTCACATTGTCCAACTCTCTTAAACAGGGTTCTTATGCTCTCAATAATCTACCTGCAAAACATCGACTCGGAGCAGCTGGTGGTATTCAGACTGATGCAACATTTGTGTCTTCAAACCAGAATAATTCAGGAGAGGAAAATCCGGTATGTGCTTTTGCTGTCATCCAGGTATCATACATTAGGTGTGTGTGTGTGTGTGTTGATGGGTGTTCTATATTTTTATGACCTGACCTATTCTAGTTTATTTGCTGAATGACACAACTAGTGGGAGGAAACTTGGATTTAAAGTGCGTGTATATCATATGATGGCGTCCCAGAACGGCCGCTCTCGCGTAACCCCAATCTCTCTAAAGAGCTGCGTCCGCGGCTCTTTGACCATGTGATCGGCTGTGTCCAATCACAGCCGGTCACATGTAAACGCGGAGATGCCGGTAATATGCTCTCCTCGCCTCACGCTAACAGAGGACCCACAATAAATGCTTAGGGGCCCCCCGCTCAGGCTGACAAGGTCCAATGAGTTGGATGCCACTGACTAATGGGGGGTGCAGACTGAGGAAAGGCTCGCCCAGACCCAAAGAACACTGTACTAATGGAGAGAGAGCCTGGCCTCCACACACCTCGTCTGGCCCAAGTGGACCTCCATGATAAAGTCTCAGGGGCATGCCTGAATGAATTGAGCTGGTGCTGCTTTTACCTGCTAACCACTGGGGCGGGCGAGGTGTGCGGGGGCCGGGCTATCTTAATATTTTTACAATGGGATTATGAGACTCGCAAATCATTGCATTCTGTTTTTTTTATGTCGATTTTTGCACTGCGTCCCAACTTTTGGAACTGGGCTTGTATCAATCTCTGAATTCTGCAGTAGCAATGACAGTCCATACCCTTTCTGTAAAGTGGCAGTGCATTGGTTTTGTACCAGCCATTATACACCTTTGGCAAAAGGTGGGGCTTAGTGTGACAGGAATGAGATTGGCACATCCAGGAGTCCTGAAATAATAAGATGTTGGTGCCATTTCATATTCACACCACAGACAGCGTTTGGAAAGTGCATTAAAAGGTATAGCTTTGTAGAAAGTGGGGAGTGTAAACTGTTGAAGTACTGCACGTAGCATAGGGGTTACCTAGCATGTGTCATGCTGAGCAGATTGTATTTTGGATAGAGCTTGAGAGGAAGAGCAATGAAAATAGGCACAGCTAGCTTTTGGCTGTAATAGGAATAGTCGCTGGGGAAAACCCACAAGATGAAGCTACTGTGGACTGTGAGAGAACTCAGTTAATGTACTGTGAACAGCAATGGGATCGCTGCCAGAAAATGTTGCATGTGTAATGGCGGAAGAGCTGCCAGTAACCTTGTGTGGACCATGGCAAGAGACTTGCCAGAGATGCTACTGCAGACAGTGTGGCAGGAGCTACAAAATAAGCTAGTGTGGACATAGAGAGAACTGCACTACAGGTACAGTGGTTGTAGTCCTCTGCACACTTTTAAGGGAATTTGGTGATGAAGAGAAAATGAAAGATGTTAGATGTAGAGATGAATGATGTTGACAGCTGTTCAATGAGCTAAATACTTTGATATTTACTTCCACAGAATTTGCCACTATCCACCAGTCTTTCAAAATCTATTTACACTTCTACGACTTCAAAGCCAGCAAACAAGAGCACAGTGAGATCAAAACCTTTAGATGTACAGGATGCGCTAAAAAAAAAACAGGTATAATTTTTGATCTCTAACCTCTATACCTAATAATTACTGTTTTCTTTGAATTATTCTAAATGTGTTTGTGTTGTTGCTAACAAACGGATTCTATAGCGTGCAGTGAATAACCAGACCCTTCTTATTTTATGTGCTTTTAAAGCTGAACTCCAGGCAGATATTGAATCCCACAATAAATCCAGTCATGTTTACAATGCATATAATTTAAAGCCTACGTTTTTAGCTTAAATAAAGGCACATAACGTACAGTTGATATGGTGTGTCCCTTGTGTTGATTCTTTTAGGAGGAATGTTCCTATGTCATAAAAGCTGTACTACAGCTCTCTTTGTCATTTATAGAAGCTGTAGCATGGTTTCTGTGAGTAGTGAATCTGTCAGGAAAGGTCGGGCATAATCGAGCTCTTAAAGGGGTTGTAAAGGTTCTTTTTTTAGCTTCTAAATAGGTTCCTTTTAAGCTAGTGCATTGTTGGTTCACTTACCTTTTCCTTATATTTCCCTTCTAAATGTTTTTTTTCTTTGTTTTCTTTGTCTGAATTTCTCACTTCCTGTTCCTCCTCAGTAAGCTGTTCAGTAAGCTGTTCTGGCTGACTCCACACCACTCGGATGATGGTGTGAAGTTTAGTGAGGAGAAACAGGAAGTGAGAAATTCAGACAAAGAAAAAAAACATTTAGAAGGTAAATCAAAGGAAAAGGTAAGTGAACCAACAATGCACTAGCTTAAAGGAACCTATTTGGAAAATAAAAAATGAACCTTTACAACCCCTTTAAGGGTGTCTGTTTATGAAACGGCGGTGATCCCGATGATCGCCGCTTATCTAGGTTCATAAACAGTTCATGAAACAGATAATCATGTTCTCCCACCGATCTCCGCACACTGAGAATCCTCATTGACTGACACAGGCCAGATTATGAAGCTACGATCTCGACACTTCACTGGCGATCTGTGTCAGAATTCACCTCCCAGATTCATCAGCTCGGAGGTTGGGGAATCGGGGAGTGAAGGAGGAAGATTTTTAACTTCTTTCTACCTCGTTCAGACCCCCAAAGACGGTAACCTTGCCCCCCCCCGTCCTATTTATGTGTATAATTTATATATGTGTGTGTGTGTGTGTATATGTATGTGTGTGTGTGTATGTGTGTATATATATATATATATATATATATATATATATATATATATATATATATACATACTCTTTTTATTTTATTAACCACGCCATCTGTCTACTGAGCAGTGATAATTTATCACTGCTTAATAAACTGACATCTCTGTTTACGAGATTCCAGCACCAGAAATTCACAAAGTCTCACGAGATTCCAGTATCAGGGGCTGTTCTCCAGTGTTGGAAGCGTTTGTAGATCGCTTCACTCCTCCAAAGGTGAAGCTATCTACTCCGCTTCATAAACTTACATCCAGAGGAGATCGATTGATCTCTGAGAATTTCGGAGAATGGAACGTCGTTTTTTTTTTTTTCAAAAGCACAAATCCTCCCCCCCTCACAAAAAAAAGCATTTGAAAAACTGCTGCGCAAATACCGTGTGAGATGAAAGGTTGCAACAAACACTATTGTATTCACTAGGATCTTAGCTAAAAAAAAAAAATACATGTTTGGGGCTTCTATGTAATTTTCTAGCAAAAAAAAAAAGATTTTTACATGTAGGAGAGAAATGTCAGAATTGGCCTGGGTGGCAAGTGGTTAAGCATCTCTTGGATGATCGTTGTATCAGGCAGATTAACTATACAGGAATACTCTACATCAGGGCTTGACAAATTTTCTTAGAATCCAAGGCCCCTTTCACACGATCGGCACGCAAAGTTCCACCTGTCTGTTTTTCAGGCAGATCTGAGCGTGCCACCCATTGTCCGCTGACACCCGCCTGCCATCCGATCCAACAAGATCCGCTCTAAACAGACTGATGGCGAAAGTATCGCCATCCTTCTGTTTTAAACGGATCTTCTCGCATACGATCTTCCCCAGAATCCCTGTGGTGGCAACCGGTTCCCCTGCACTTTAGTGCCTATGAAGGTTTTGTGTGGACATCCCCGGCGGTCCTGGAGTCCTTGTTGCCAGGGTGGAGGAGGCTTGCGGACGCAAAGGGGGGTAATTGAACGCTCCCTCCCCCCCCCCCCCCACCGTCCTCTGGGGAATGATCTGATTCAGACTCGGGCCTTGCTGTGGCAAATGGCCCCTGTTCTGCCGTGGCAAAATATGCGGACCAGGACCATTCGGACAGTGAGGAGACTCTGTCTGGGTCAGCGCAGAAGTGCGCTTGTTGGAGCACTTCTCACCGGGTGCGGGATCCCCAAAAAATGGAGGATACGGCGAGGGCATCTACTGAGGTGTCGGTCCCTTCTGGGTCCCACAAGCCGTCCCGCACCGCTAGGGGGTTTTCCCTACCTAGCTTATTTTGATCAGTTTATATACAAAGAATAGGAACGGCCGCAGCCCGAAACGCATGGCAGTCCGTTATCCCTTTTGAGTAGAGTTTCCTAAAACTCCCCCGATTGTGGGTCCCCCGGTATCCCAGTTTGATAAGATTGCCACGGTTCCGGTGGAGGGGACCCCTATTTTTAAGGACCTGCAGACAGGAGGGCCGAGGCGGTGGCCTGGCCCCCATGGTCACGGTATTGGGGTCAGCATTGCGGCCACTGTTGGCCACGACCCTGGTGTCACTGACACTTCCTGAATGGGCAAAGATTTGCTGCACCGTGAGTTGAAAAGCAGCAGGCTTCCCTGGTCTGCGTGAGACTAGCGGACCAGTGGGTGCATGACATGTCTGCAATACAGTCTTAGATACAGCTCCCTTGCTGTCCAGAGCCTCAGTGTCTGCTGTGGGGCTACGCCGCCTGATTTGGCTGACAAGCTGGTCCTCGGACCAGACGTCCAAGAGGGCTGTGGCGGATTGCCCTTCCAGGCTTAGAGGCTATTTGGAGCCTCGCTGGAGGACGTTATTGAAAATGTCATTTGGGGTAAGAGCACGCTGCTCCCACAATCCAAAAAAGGTACGGAGCCACGCCGTAGGCCAGGGCCCTCCTTTTCCGCTCACAATCGGTTTTTTTTTTTTTTTTGTCCGCCCGGGCCCGCAGGTAAGCGTTCCCAGGCAGACAAGGTGCCTGCTGAGGGACAAAAGCATCCCTGCTTTTTTTTCTTCGCAAGCCAAACAAGCCTGCGAGCCCATTTGCGGCACCATGGAGGCTTTCCCCGCCTGACTTTCGGGTGGGGGGGGGTCACCTTTGAGAGGTTGCACCTCGGTGGACACCTCCCTACTTCTGACCAGTGGGTCTGTGAAGTGGTCTCATTGGAGTACAAGATAGAGTTTCTCTCTTGTCCACCAAACAGATTTTTTCCCTCCAACCTTCATATCTTTCCGGGACGCCTTGTTTGGGGCAAGGCAGGACCTTCTTGTGCGCAGGGTGATGGTGCCTGTGCCGGCGCCGGAAAGGTTTCAGGGATTCTACACCAATCTGTCTGTATTTCACAAAAAAAATAGGGGTCAGTCCAGTCCTGGATCTCCAGACCCTCAACTGCCTTGTGACAGTACAAACATTCAGGATGGATTTAGTTCACTCTGTGGTCGCTACACTCCATCCGGGGGATTTTCTGGCATCCTTGGACATCAGGGACGCATATATTGCTGTCCCCATGTGCATCAGGCAGCAGAAATTTCTGCGGTTTGCAGTCAGAGATGAGCACTACCAATTTGTAGCTCTCCCTTTTTTGGCCTGGCGTCGGCACCAGGGTTTTTACCCCGGTGTTCGCCCCGATCCTGGCCTTGCTGAGGCAGCAAGGGATCGCAATCATGGGCTTATCTGGACAATCTCCGTCTGAGAGCAGCTTCTGTCTTAGAATTAAGGGAGGATGTGGAGATCTCCAGTCAGACTCTTTGGGAGTATGGTGGGGTACTAAACCTCCAGAAGTTGGTGTTGGTGCTGACTCAACACCTGGAATACCTAGGCTTGATTCTGGACTCCTCAGAGGCGAGAGTTTTTTCTCCCTTCGGACAAGTTGCAGACTCTGCAGGCTGTGGTGGTGCTGTTGGCATTTTGCAGGTGGTTGTCGCTGCGCTTTTGCATTCGAGTCCTGAATCTCATGGTAGCCACCTCCAGGGCTGTACCATATGCTCAATTCCACACCCAAGTTTTGCAAAAGGAGATCCTGTTAAAATGGGACAATTCTCAGTTTTCCCTGGATTGTACAATCTGGATGAGCCAACTAGTCAGGGATCCCTGATCTGGTGGCTGAGGTCTCCGGCCCTTCAGTCCGGAACGTTGTTTCTTCCCTTTCCCTGGACGGTGATCACGATTGGGGCGTACAGCCGTCACAGGGTCGCTGGACGTGAGAAGAATTCCGCCTGCCAATCAATGTACTGGAACTTAGGGCGATCAGGCGATGCCTAACTGCTTGGTCACAGAGGTGGCTGGGATGCCCAGTCGAGATCCAGTCAGACAACGCCACGGCTGTGGCGTAGGTCAACCATCAAGGGGGACCAAGAAGCTCGGCTGCAGCTTTGGAGGTCGCTCACTTCCTGCGGGGGCAGAGCGTAGCGTGCCGACTCTATCGGTTGAGTACATTCCGGGCGTAGAAAAAATGGCAAGTGGACTACCTAAGTCGTCAGATGCTGGACCGAGGAGAATGGTCGCTGCACCCGGAGGTCTTTCGCCTCCTTTGCCTGAGAGGGGGCATGCCAGACGTGGATCTCTTGGCGTATCGCCTCAATCAAAAGGTATTGAGGTTTATGGCTAGATCCAAAGATCCCTGGGCGGACGCATCTGTGGCTCCGTGGGGTCAGTATCGGCTACTTTATGCCTTCCCTCCGCTAAAACTTCTTCCTCGTTTGCGGAGTATAGACCGAGGGGATTCTGGTGATCCTAATTGCCCCAGATTGGCCTCTGCGTCCCTGGTACGCCGACTTGGTGCGACTGGTGGTGGATTTTTCTTGGCGACGCAAGAGGACCTTCTGTGGCAAGGTCCTATACTTCATCCTGCTTTACAGTCGCTGGCTTTAACAACATGGCTGTTAAGTCAGGTGCTAAGGGACCAAGGCCTGTCGGATTCGGTAATTTCTACCATGCCGAAGGCACAGAAATCATCTTCTCAGAAGATTTATCGCACATGGAAGACCTACATCTCTGTGTGAGCAGATGAAGTTGCGTCCACGTACATATTCGGTTTCCAGAATCCTGCTGTTTTTACAGTGTGGAGTGGATCAAAAACTTGCCTTAAGCACCATTAAAGGGGTGTATTTCAGCCCTGGCTGTCTTCTTTCAACGACCCTTGGCGGCTCTTCACTGGTGTGCACGTTTGTGCAGGGGGGGTGACACGTGGCCCCTCTGGTTCGACCACCGCTGCCCCGTGGGACTTGAATCTGGTGTTCTCAGTACTTCATCTGAGACCATTAGAGAGATTCCCCTATGGACGCTCTCTCAGAAGGTAGCCTTTCTGGTGGCTATTACAACAGTCTAAAGGGTTTCTGAGTCGGCGGCCTAGTCTTGCAAGGCTCCCTATTTGATCCAACACAAGGATAAGGTGGTGCTACGCCCGCAGCCCTTTTTTCTTACTACGATTGTCTCTGCTTTTTATCTAAATGAGGACATTGTGCTTCCATGTGTCCTCGGCTGTCGCATTCCAAAGAGGTTGCTTGCATTCCTTGGACGTGGTCCAAGCTCTGCGGGTGTATCTGTCTGCTGCGACTCCGCTTCGGAGGTCAGACTCACTATTTGTGTCGGTGGTTGGCCCAAAGAAGGGCCTGGTGGTCTCGTCGGCCACCATTTCTCTGTGAATCGGACAGATCGTGATTCAGGCTTATGCCCTAAAAGGGCGGGCGCCTCCCTTTCCTGTCACGGCGCATTCGACCAGGTCAATAGGTGCCTTTTGAGCTTCCGACATCAAATGTCTGTTTCCCAGGTGTGTAGGCGTCGACCGGGTTTTCCATTCACACCTTCACTACAAATCACAAGGTTGATGTGAGCGCATCTGAGGATCCTTCCTTTGGCCGCAAGGTTTTGCAGGCGGCTGTTTTAAGGTTGCAACTCCTCCATTGAGGAGCTCTGGTTGTTTTGGATGGAGGTTTGTTTGCTGTTCCCACCCCTCGTTTTTTAACACTGCTTGGGGACGTCCCTAAGGTCAAGACTAAAGTGCTGTGTCAGTCCATGAACGAAAGAGAAAATAGGACTTTTGTACGCGCCGTAAAATCCTTTTCTCTGAAGTTCATGGATGGACATGGCACCCACCCCTCCTTTTTATGTTTGTACTGCTTTTTGACAAACTGAGCTGCTGGATGCAGTGTGAGGGGTTATAGCCAGTAGGACCGCCCCCTAGGCGGTACTGTTCAGCTTTGCTGTTTTTACATGTTTAACATGTTCTGCCTAGTCCTCTCCTGATAGGAGGCAGTATAACCCTAAGGTCAAGACTAAAGTGCTGTGTTCGTCCATGAACTTCAGAGAAAGGGATTTTACGGTGAGTACAAAAATCCTATTTTTTTTACAAAAGTGCGTGCATACGTGTGTGTGTCTTTATTTATTTATTTATATATATATATATATATATAATTTTTTTATATATATTTTTCATCGCATAAGAAGACAAAGTCCTGTATGATTTATTTTTTTGGTCTTTAATTGGACCTTGAGACCACAAATAAAAGACCCTGCATGTCTCCCCTGTGCTCCACTGAATGTTATGTAATGCACTACAGGTAGAGGGGGGGGGGGCACGTGGAAGGCGTGTGGAAGCAATTTCTTGTTGCCATGGTGGCCTTGAGATTTGTGGAGCCCTGCTCTACATCCTACTTATGAAGCTTTGCGTCTGCTATTTAGGGATTGATGGGAGAGCTGCGACATTGGACAGGTTGCATTAAAAAGCTTACAACCACCTCTATGCACTTAGCTGGAATAGCAAGGGTCATTTAAAATTCAAGTCTCTTGTAATCAACTATAAGGCCCTGTTCACATTAGGCGATTTGGAAATGCAGGCAGAATTGTGGCAAAACGATCAACGCATAATTGAGTCCCGTTATTCCTAATGGCACCTCAAAAGCTGTGTAATTCTGCCGCGGTTGTCATACGAAAGAATCCTTTGGCAAAATGTGCGTTTAAAAATTGCGCTGAACTTGTTGCCCAAAAAGGAGCAGGTTCTTCTTTTGGGTGACAAACGCACATAGAGCAGTCTATTGTAGTGAAAGGGCTGCCCTATGTGCAACACACGGAAAGATGTGTAAATCGGACTTTCAGAATCGCAAGGGGAAGTGCTCATTCCTGCAACGCAATATCTGAGCAGGTACTAAAACAGCCCTTAGGCTTGGAGAGGGTCATCACTAAAGACTAATAAGGCGTTCTCCATGTACGTTTGATGACCACATTCTGACAGGAAGAGAGAAGAGTTAACTCGGGCAGTGGGCAGGGTAGAGACCTAGCGGTGTAGCAGTGAAGTCAGTTCACCAGGCTAGCTGGGCTGTGTATCTCATGGCTGGATGAATAGACATACAAATCCTTTGGCAGGTGAGACTGCTACCTGGAGCTAAGCTTTAGGCGTCATGCACACTGGACATTTGGCCATCTCTCCTAGACTCCTTTTTCTCCTGGCAGCAGAGATTTGACAGAAATAAAACACTTGATGCTTGTTAACTTGTGTAACGCATTTACAGTGCATCTGGAAAGTATTCATAGTGCTTCACTTTTTCCATATTTTAAGGTACAGCCTTATTCCAAAATGGATTCAATAAAAAAAAAAATTCTCAAAATTCTACAAACCATACCCCATAATGACACTGAAAGAAGTTTGTTTGAAATATTTGCAAATTTCTTAAGAAAAAATCACATGTACACAATTATTCACAGCCTTCGCCATGACACTCAAAATTTAGCTCAGGTGAATCCTGTTTCCACTGATCATCCTTATGATGTTTCTACAACTTGATTGGAGTCCACCTCTGGTAAATTCAGTTGATTGGAAATGATTTGAAAAGGCACACACCTGTCTGAGGTCCCACAGTTAACAGTACATGTCGGAGCACAAACCAATCCATTAAGTCCAAGGTATTGTCTGTAGACCTGTAAGACATGTTTGTATCGAGGCACAGATCTGGGGAAGGATGCAGAAATATTTCTGCAGCATTGAAAGTCCCACTGAGTACAATGGCCGCCATCATCCGTAAATGGAAGAAGTTTGGAACCATCAGGACTCTTCCTAGGGCAGACCTCACAGCCAACCTGAGCGATCAGAGCTGAAGGACCTTAGTCAGGGAGGTGACCAAGAACCCGATGGTTACTCTGACAGAGCTCCAGGGTTTCTCTATGGAGAGAGGAGAACCTTCCAGAACAACAACCATCTCTGCAGCACTCCTCCCAATCAGGCCTGTATGTTAGAGAGGCCAGACGGAAGCCGCTCCTCAGTAAAAGGCACATAATGGCCCGCCTGGAGTTTGCCAACAGGCACCTAAAGAACTCTGACCATGAGAAACAAAATTCTCTGGTCTGATGAAACAAAGGTGGAACCCTTTTGGCCTGAATGGCAAGCGTCATGTCTGGAGGAAACCAGGCACCTCTCATCACTTGGCCAATACCATCCCTACAGTGAAGCATAGTGGTGGCAGCATCATGCTGCGTGGATGTTATTCAGCGACAGGAACTGGGAGATTAGTCAGGATAGAGGGAAAGATGAATGAAGCAATGTACACATGCTTGATGAAAACATGCTCTGGACCTCAGACTGGGACGAAGGTTCATCTTTCAACGGGACAACGACCCTAAGCACACAGCCAAGATAACTAGAGTTGCTAGGGGACAACTATGTGAATGTTCTTGAGTGTCCCAGCCAGAGCACAGATTGAACATCTCTGGAGAGATCTGGAAATGGCTGTGCACCGACGCTCCCCATCCAACTTGATGGAGCTTGAGGGGTCCTGCAAAGAAGAATGGGAGAAACTTTACAAAAATAGGTGTGCCAAGCTTGTAGCATCATTAAAAAAGACTTCAGGCTGTAATTGGTACCAAAGGTGCTTCAACAAAGTATTGAGCAAAGGCCGTGAATACTTATGTACATGTGTTTTTTATATATATATATATATATATATATATATATATATATATATATATATATATATATATATATATATATATATTTATTTATTTATTTATTTTTATTTGCAAAGATTTCAAACAAACTTCTTTCACATTGTCATTATGGGGAATTGTTTGTAGAATGTTGAGGAAAATAAGGAATTTAATCCATTTTGGAATAAGGCTGTAACTTAACTAAATGTGGAAAAAGTGAAGCCCTGTAAATACTTTCTGGATGCACTGTAGGTGCATCAAGCTCTTGGAAATTGGCTAATTATAATTCTTTATTCTGGCCAATGAAATTAACGCTCAAGTGCTAAACAGTTTACACCGGCTTAAATTTATTAAGTGTTTTTTCTGCCCAAGCGCTCCTGCTCCAGGATTCAGTGGGAGTTTGGGGGTAAAACCTACTTTATTCAAGGTAACAAAGTCCGATACAATCCAGTATTATTCCAAACAAAATAAGATATAAAGGGAAAACCTATTCTACAGCATTGTTTCACCATACATTTGTGTAATAGAAGGCAGAAATGTCAAGTAGTACTGCACCAATGAGATTATTATTTATTATTAGATACATCCTCATTTAAATGGTCACTGGCCAGAACAGTCAGGTCAGACCCAAATGGCCGCTATCTAGGCATGATCAAAACCATATGGGAGTCATGTTGTTAAAACATAAACACGTTATACTTACCAGCTCTGTGCAATGTTTTTGCACAGATCAGCCCCGATCCTCCTCTTCTCCAGCCCCTGCCGAATACAGCCTTGGCAAGCCACTTGCTCGCTCTCGAGCCTCATTTTGTGTGTCCATAAGATACAGAGCAGGGCTTGGCCCCACTCCCTCATCGCTGGATCTGATTGACAGCAGCGGAAGGCAATGGCTCCTGCTGCTGTATCTCGGACAGTGGAGAGTGAGAGCCTTGACTTTTGTTCATATTGCTGGATGGAGATCTGGCTCAGGTATATAATTAGGGACACTGCACGGGCAGCTGCATGAAGAAGGATTTTTACATTACTGCATGGAATTGTCAGTCCTCTTATCCATCTCTAGTGGATCTACCTGCTCGCTGTAAAAAAAGAGGCAAACTAAAAGGACCCAGAGATGGTGCTAGAAGAGGCCACAGAAGATTTCTCACCCCCCAGACTTGTACAACAGATACTAGAACTTTGCACAGAATGCTTGCCAATGTATATACTGTATGCTCACCTCTTAAAAAATAAAGCCTTAGCATAGCTGTTCTTGATTCTCCCCTGGGAATCGTTGCCAATCTACAGTGGAGAAAATATTTGATCCCCTGCAGATTTTGTAAATGTGCCCACTTACAAATGAAGTTTCTATCATTTTTATCATAGGTGTATTTTAAATGATAGAGACAGAATATCAACCAAAAATCCACATAAAACAAATGCTATAAATTAAGTTGCAGTTCAGTGAGTAAAATAAGTATTTGGTCCCCAAGCAAAACATGACTTGATACTTTCTGGAGAAACCCCAAGCAAAACATGACTTGGTACTACCCTCTTTACATATCTTCTCTAGATCCTTAGGGTTTCTTGGCTGTCGCTTGGCAATTCAAAGTTTTAGCTCCCTCCATAAATTTTCTATAGGATTAAGGTCTGGAGACTGACTAGGCCACTCCGTGACCTTAATGTGTTTCTTCTTGAACCACTCCTTTGTTGCCTTGGCAGCATTATTTTGAGTCATTGTCATGCTGGAAGACTCATCCACGACCCATCTTCAGTGTTCTGGCTGAGGGAAGAAGGTTCTCATCCAAGATTTTACAGTACATGGCCCCGTCCATTGGCCCCCCTTCTTTAAAAGAAAAAAAAAAAAAAAAAAGTATTTTTGCTCCATGCAAACCACTTTTTCATTTGCATGGAACTTGCCCCTGGAATTTGGGTCCAGACATGCAGTCCATATATGGGGGAGGATATCCTTCAAAGTTTTCGTCTCTCTGCTTCTAGGAGTTTGAGTTTAAAATCCAATGTTTCCCTGTACTTTACGTTTACTGCCAAAATTATTTTTGTTTACAAACAGGAATGAATGAAGAATGCAGTTCAGTTAAAGTGGTTGTATACCCAAATTTTGTACAAGCACCTACAGGTAAGCCTACATTAAGGCTTACCTGTAGGTGCTTGTAATATCTCCGAGACCTACACAGTCTCGGAGATATTTGCAAAGAAAACTGTACCGCTATCTACGGCGCATGCGCGCCGTAGATAATGGCGCAGGCGCACTGAGCGCGGCGGCTCTTGAATGGGAGCCTGCCGTACACTGCCGGTAGTTCGCGCATGCGCGGGGATCGTGCCGTTCCCCGCACATGTGCGGGAGTGACGTCATCGCCGCTTCGGCCAATCATAGCGCCGGAGCGGCGATACCCGGAAGTCACTCCGGGTATCATGGATTCGACGGAGGACGCGTCCGAGGACCGCTGCGGGGGCTTCGATCTAAGGTAAGTGATTGATAATGAGCTAGTATGCTAGTCATACTAGCTCATTATACCTTTGCCTTGCAGGTTAACCAAAAAAAAAAAAAAAAGTTTTGCGGTATACAACCGCTTTAAATGGTATTGCCAAAGGGGGATTTTTTTCACATTTGGGTTGGAAGATAGTTTAATAACTGACCATCCCTCTTATTTATAAAAGATTGGTAATTACATTTTTACATAAGCTATAAATTCATAGCAGACACTTGAGCACATAACCTTAACATGGTGTGTATGAATTGAACCTATCTGAAAATAATATAAATAATTTTCATATTAAATTTTTTTTTTTTTTTATATATTTTTTTTTTTTAGGAAGCGTTAAAACTACAACAGGATATGAGGAAGAACAAACAAGAAATGTTAGAAAAGCAAATAGAATATCAGAAGGTATGTACATCTGGTTTTGGACCCACCGTGCAAGAGCAATTTCTACGTTGGTTATTACATTATTATAACATTTGTTCTATGGTATGGCCTGTTATAAAGCTGTTTAGGCTCTTAGGATTTCATGTTCACACTTTCAATGTGGGTTTTAGTCCCAGGACTCAAGAATAGTGCTGGAAAGGTCTTCTTTTCTGAAATTAAATCATTTATCCCTAAACACACACACTCCTTAAAGAATATCTTTAGATCACCTTTTTTGAAGAGTTCATATCCAACAGTTGCTAAGAAATGTTTTTAGAGATGGGGCCCTTAAACTTGTGCTACTTTGTTGAAAATAATACCTTTTTTATGTTTTCAGATGTTAATATCAAGACTAGAGAAAAACAAAACCATGAAGGCAGAAGAGAGGACTGAAATCATGAAAACACTAAAGGTACTCGACGAGAAAATCTCTCAGGTGAAAGATGAATTGAAGACACTAGCTGCTCCATCAAAAGTGAAATCTAAGACTGAGGTATGTTTAGCAAATCTTGCCACCTCCCTACAAACGTAACCTCTGCTTGTGTTACATGCGACTCTTCCTCCTCTGCCGCTGATCCTCAATCCTCTCCTCCTCTGACTTTCTCTTCTGTCCTCCACCCCAAACTCTCTCATCCATGTCTTTATGGACCTTGCTTTGTGCACTGTCATGTTGGAAGAGGAAGGAGCTATCCCCAAACTGTTCCCTCAAAATTCAGCTCATGAAATTGTCCAAAATGTTTTGGTATACTGACACCTTGAGTTCTCTTCACTGGAACCAAGGGGCCAAGCCCAACCCCTGAAAAACAACCGCACACCATAATTCTGCCCCCCCCCCCCCCTCCACCAAATGATTTGGACCAGTGCACAAAGCAAGGTCCATAAAGATATAAATGGAGTGAGTTTGGGGTGAAGGAACTTGGGTGGCCTGGACAGAGTCCTGACCTCAACCCAATAGATCACATTTGGGATGAATTGGAGGAGAGACTGCAAGCCAGGCCTTCTTGTCCACATCAGTGCCTGACCTAACAAATGCGCTTCTGGAAGAATGGTAAAACTTTCCCATAGACACACTCCATACACCATGTGGGCAGCCTTCTCAGAAGAGTTGAAGCTGTTATAGCTGCAAAGGGTGGGTCAACTCAATATTAAACCCTACGGACTAAGACTGGGATGCCATTAAATTTTGTGTGCAATAGCAAACGTCCCAATAGGACCAGACCAAAGTGGTCCCACACACATAGTCCAAACATGAACGGTTGCAGCACTGCAGTGTCTTGATTTCAAATCGTGCACCACGTGTGTAAATACCACCATTTTGGGGATTACCCTTAAATATTTTAAAATATTATCGCATGTCTAAAAATTATTACAAAATATCAATTACTGCATAGATCACCATATAAGTATGCGTTATACTTCCAACTATCACCACATATAGGAACAGCAGCAACAGATAATCATACTTGGAGATCCCTTCACTGACAGTTTTGAATATATTGGAATATTTATCGCCTCTTGATCTATTCTAGTCATATTTCTGTAAAAGCCTGTCATAAATTGTAAAGAAATAATCTATAACCCGGAATTCAATACAACAACTGTAGAGGAAACTATTGTAGATCATTCTATCAATCGACCTAAAAAAATCTCAACAAGGTAACAAACTAGTTTCTTATGCAGATAAGGAATTATAAAAACAAAGATCAAAGTGGGTGTTCAATTGGACCCAATTTATGGATTCTTTGGTTTTTTTTTTTTTGTTTAATTCAGTTCACTTTCCCTGCCACATCTCAATGAGGTACATGATCCATCCCCATAAAATTTAATAGTGCTACTGTGCGAGACTTGGTGTTTAGCCACCGAGTTCACATTTTCGATCTCTAAAATAATATTTATGGCATGATATTTATTCCTCAACCTTTTGAGTGGTCTCCCCCACATAGGAGACCACATGGGCACTTAAAAATATACACAGATCAGCCATAACATTATGACCACTGACTGTTAACCACTTGACCTCCGGAAGATTTACCATCCTCTATATGACCAGGCCATTTTTTTGCGATACAGCACTGCGTTGCTTACAATTATGCGGCGATCAGTGACTTAAAGCGGGACTGCGATATTGCAGCAGACATTCTGACACTTTTGATGCTTTTTGGGAACCCGTGACACTAATACAGTGATCAGTGCTGAAAATATGCACTGTCACTGTACTAATGACACTGGCTGGGAAGGGGTTAAACATCTGGGGTGATCAAAGTATTAAATGTGTGCCCAGCCAGTGTTTGTATACTATGTGAGGTGCTTTTACTAGGGGAATTAATCCATTTAATTCCCTGCTTTGCAAAGAAAGTAAATCCTTTACTTCCCCGCTGACAGGACAGAGCTCTGCCTTGTTTACATAGACAGAACACTGTGTGTGTGCCAGCAGTGATCTAATAGCCGGCACCCGCTGATCTGCAACTGCTGTGTAAAATCACAGCAGTGCCAGGTCACCAGTGGTGCGCGTCCCCTACCTGGAAGGCAGATCTCTATCTATCTGTTATACAGTCGGCAAGCAAAGTGAAAACATTTATTACAAGTGACAGTGCAGTGCTCGGAAATTCTACATACATATAATAACGTGCATAAATGAAATGCTGGAATTTATAATTCTCAAATTAAACCAATTTTTTTTTAACAAACTATACATGTAATGATGGGTAATCACCACTAGGCGGCAGCCATCCTTAAAAAGTGCTAATAAAGTCCCAAACGTAAGTGCAAAGATGAATATCAATCTTCCCCCTAAGAAAGTGCTGATAGTGCAAACAATGTCCCAAAAATAAGTGTAGAGGTGAATATCAATCTTCCTCCTTAATAAATAGACATGCAGTGTCCCCAAGTGAGTAAATAATCCACGTTGTCACCAACAGTGCACCGCACCATCACCTCTGCAATGCACTCACCAGATAGATGAAATGTATAAGCAAATACACCTCCAATCCATATATCGCCCGATATTCATCAGGCTCCAGCTCAGATGCCGGTGATCCTTTCTCTGCATATAAAGCTCACACAATGGAGCCCACACAGAAAAAGTATATAGTGTAGTATTTCATTAAAATTTGACTAATAGTACAAAAGCAATCCAAGTGGAAAGTATATATCAGTGATGGCGAACCTTGGCACCCCAGATGTTTTGGAACTACATTTCCTATGATGCTCATGCACTCTGCAGTGTAGTGGAGCATCATGCGAAATGTAGTTCCAAAACATCTGGGGTGCCAAGGTTCGCCATCACTGGTATATAAAATTGCAATAAACTCACTCCCAGAGGCTGCCAATCCGACTCGTGTACTCGGCAGCGTGATGTCAGCACGTACAGGCCCCACCCAACACATTTCGTGCGCACGCACCTATTCAGGGGATCCACCTATGGCTGATGTCAGTGTGTCAAATAGCCTGCTCGGGCAGGAAAGATGCAATATTGATGGGTGCCATTTTCTTGTAGCCAAACCATTCGTCATATGGACTCCATTAAAATGGCGACAGAAGCCATTTTTCTGTAGTTCACCATACTGAAGGCGTGAGTGCTGTTTTGTCATGGACCACTCTGCATATCAAAACAAGTAAAGGCGACAGATGCTCTTGAAAAAGTACAAAGAGCAGGAAATGTAAGACATAAACATCGGGCACAATTTACAATATGAAAAAAGAGAGGGCCCCCTTGAAAAAGGGACTTTACCATATGGACTCCATTTAATAACCAATAGTACATGAAATAAGCAATTATTACCTTTTTACAATGGCATCTGAAAATGGGTGGGATATGTTAGGCAGCAAGTGAACATGTTGTCCCTGAAGTTAATGTGTTTGAGCAGAAAAAAAATAGGCAAGCGTAAGGATTTGAGCAACTTGTAATAGGTGGACGATTTGGGTCAGAGCATCTCCAAAACTGCAACGCTTGTGGCATTTTCCCTGTCTGCGGTGGCCAGGACCTACGGAAAGTCTTCCAAAGTAGGAAAACTAGTTAACCGGCAATGGTGTCATGGGTAGCCAAGGCTAATTGATGCACGTGAGGAACAGAGCCTTGCCTGTGTATTCTGATCCAATGGATGAGCTATTTCAGCTCAAATTGCTGAAAAAGTTAATGCTGGTTCTGTTAAAAAGGTGTCCAAACACACAGTGCATCAGTTTGCGTATGGGGCTGTATAGCTGCAGACCAGTCAGGGTGACCATGCTGACTTGTGTCCACAGCCAAAAGCACCTACAATGGGCACGTGAACATCAGAACTGAACCACGGAGCGTTGGAAGAAGGTGGCCTGGTCGGATGAATTTTAATTTTAAGAATGGTTTGAGGAATACAACACTGAGTTTTGAGGTGTGAACGTGGCCTCCGAATTCTCTATATCTCAATCCAATCGAGCATCTGTGGAATGTGCTGGAAAAACAAGTCTGATCCATGGAGGCCCCATCTTGCAACTAAAACTACAGGACTTAATAGATTTGATACTGATTGCTTGGTGCCAGATACCACAGCATACCTCCCAGAGGGACTAGTGTAATCCATGCCTTGATGGGTTATGGTGGGTGGTCATAATCTTTTGGGTGATCACTGTACAGTATGAGTAAAGTAATTATTGATGTTGATCTGGTAAACCCTATGTGGATGGGAGAAGGATCGGTCTTTGATTTTGTATTTGAAAAGTAGACCTAGTAGGCAGGGAAAACATCCTATGATTTAGAGCTGAAAAAAATTTTTTTTTCTTTCCTCTTTATCATACATTCTAGGTTCAGGATCTCAATATTTCCCCTATGATAGGGCTATGCTGCCACCTTCAGATGATTGGACACAGCAAAATAAAGGAGGAAATACCATCCTAGGCATAACCTTTCCCCGTTGGGCAAGGCTTCAGTTTCTTGCTAGTGTCTTAGGTGATGGTCATGTCTGCACGAAAACGTAGCTAGCTTCTCAACGGTTCAATCTGGGATTAACAGACCAGCTCTTTCTGTATCCATTTTCTTTTTGGCTTTTTTACAGATATTGTGCCAGGGCCCTGCTCTGGACATGTGGGGACGCCTGTAACATTGCTGGTCGACTCTGGATCCTGAGGAACAGAACCATGCATAATGATATATGGCCTTGCGGACCATTAGGGTGCTATGCAGGTCCAGGGCAGTGATCCCCAGCTGAAGAGTTGAGTCCCTAAATGTCCTTGTGGCATTGTCCACAGTTATGGCTGATGGTTGAACCCCCAAGAAGGAGTGGAGAGCCCTGGCAGCGGCCATATTGACTGCACGCATTATTGGCAGTATAGGTTCTGGGGACAGCTCGTCTAGTGGGACTACAGGTCGCATGAAGAGGAGTACCATGTGGGATTACAAGTCGCAGCAGAGCATTGCTTGTGGGACTACAGGTTGCAGCAAGTATTGAGAGACCACAACACTTTCCATTGAGGGGGTCGGGCACTAGCAACAGGCACTCCAGAGGTAACTGCACTGGTGCTTATTGGTCCAGTGTCTTCTTGGCTGACTTGGACCACTGCTCTAGCAAATATATAAGTATCTTGTTTCATTAATAGTAGTAAGGGGGTTACTATATCCCCAGTGTGTGTTGTGGCTCTGATTCCCTCCCCCTATCTGGTATTTTTCTAGTTGTCTGTCCAGGACAGCGCTAGAGAGAGGCTCCACCTCCGGAGGCAGGAAACACAAAGGGTAAAATAAAGGGCGACCACATTTCCTCTTCCCAAGTCTTTTGTTTCCTCCATGTTCCCCCCCAGAACCTAGGCAGGGCTGCCGTGGGAGGGAGGTCTGCATGTACCTTGTCTTCGATGGCTATGGCAGATCCTGGGTCCCCCAGTCGGGCTGCTGGAAGCTGGAACCGGCGCCTTCCTCCACATTAGCCCAGAGAGAGCTGGCGCTCCCATTGTGGGTCTCGTGGCGGGTGGAGTGATTCCTCTGCTGGCCAGATACTGTTGTATCTTGGCGTGAGTGCGGAAGGGGGTGTGCGCAGGCTTCGAGTTCCGGCCTTTGGAACGCAGAAGGAAGGTGGGGACTTCCGTCACGTCACCTCTGGTTTCTGGGAGGAGAGTGGATGCCAGGGCTATGGCGGTTTATTTAAACGCCAGCCACCATCAGCTGGCGGTCCTAGATCCACCACACAAGCACACTGGTGCAATGTTACAGGAAGATGACCTGGAGCAAGCCGAGCAGAGTGGCAGTGGTGCCAGCCCAGGTCAGCGAACACTGGGGTGGTTGGCCTATGAGACTGGGGCTGGGGGGTTTCCCCAGGAGGGGGTGAAGCTCTCTTTTGCCCCTCTCCCCTTGGTGATGCTAGTTCCTAGCTAAAGAGCCCTGTGAGTCCAGTTACGGCTGGCGAGGGTGCACATGGGTATGGTGGAGGCGCACCCATTGTTTGGCAGGGTAACTGACAGCGTCGGAGGCCTTCGTTTTCCACACTGTTATGCCTGGCGACGGAGCCCCCACTTTATGCTGCCCAGAAGGGAAGATCTGCTGTCTCCGGGTCCGGTCCTGTTGCCAATGATACAGCACCTGAAATTGTCCGCATGGTGTCTGAGGCAAGCCTTCTGAAGTCTAAGGGGCTCTCAGACAGGGTCGTTAATACGATTATGTCCAGTAGGAAGGTGACCCAAGCAATTTATGTTAAATTTTGGAAAGTCTTCTGTTCATGGTTGGACACAAAGAAGGTGTCTAGGTATGCTAGCCGTCTTGGAGTTTTTTCAGGACGGTGCAGTCCAAGGGCTGGCCATCAGTACAATAAAAGTTCAGGTGGCGGCCTTGTCTGTTTTTTTTTGTTTTTTTAAACAACCCCTGGCGTCGATCCGCTAGTCAGCAGGTTCTTTAAGCCAGTGTTAGCCAGAATTGGGCCCATTACGTTTAGGATTCTGCCAAAATGGGATTTGTCAATAGTATTTCAGGGTTGGATAAAACGTTTGCAAGAGAAAGAGCTGTCCTTAAAGTGGGCCACTTTCGAAAAGGCATTTTTGGTTGCGATTTTGACAGCCAGACGCTGTAACGAGTAGCAGGCACTTTCTATTAAAGAGCCTTTTCCTGCAAATTTTTGAGGACAGGCTGGTAATGTGTACGAACCCTAGGTTCTTGCCTAAGGTGGTCTCTAAATTCCACAGGGCGCAGGATATCATTTTCCCTTCCTTCCTTTACGTCTCCAACTAATCCAAAAGAAGCAGAATTCCACAAACTGGACGTGAGGGCCTGTGTCTTGCGTTACTTGGAATTGTCCGAAGGCATTAGAAAATCGAATGCCTTATTTTGCATTCTGGTAAAAAATTGGGGTTCTAAGCTTCGATGTGCCCAGTGGATCACAGGCAATTGTGGAAGCTTACAAGATCTGGAAGGAGTGCCCTTTTTCCCCCAATGGCTCACTCCACGAGGGAGCCGTCTTCTTCTTGGGCAGAGCGAGCTGGGCCAACACCGAGCAGCGACATGGTTGAGCTACTCCATGTTTATTTAAACATTATAGACGGGACCTTTATCTCAGCCCAGGATAAAGCGTTTGGGAGAAAGGTCCTCCAGGTGGTAGTTCCCCCCTAAATTTGGTAAGTTCCCGTTGATCCTCTCTAGTGCGGCCCTGAACAGGCGACTAGAGAAAACCAGATTTAAGCCTCATACACGTGATCAGATTTTCCGACGAAAATTGTGTGATGACAGCCTGTTGGCCGAAAATCTGACCGTTTGTACGCTCCATCAGAGAATTTCCGCCGACAAGTGTTGGATGCCAGGCTTATAAATTTTCTACGGACAACGGTATTTTTTCAGATTTTCGGATCGTGTGTACAGTCGTCTGTCAGACAAAAGTACAAACACGCATGCTCGGAATCAATGCTCACCAAACACTACATTAGCAGAAGGTGCCCAAAGGGTGGCGCTCAAGAGCGGAAATTTCACGTAGTACGTCGCTACGTTCGTGTTTGTTGGCCGACAATTGGGTGCCATTTGTATGCAAGACAAGGTCCTGGCCAACACCCTTCAGACAAGTCTGACGCTTTGTCTGCGGAAAATCCGATCGTGTGTACGAGGCTTTATCAGTAACACAGTTTCTAGGAGTTGTCCAGGACAACAGGGATTCCCCCCTATATGCTGTTATAACCTTGGACGAGTGTGTTTGTTTCAGATGCCGTTCCGTGGAATTTCTCAGGTAAAGGCTGGGGAAGAGGGACGGTGACCACCCTTTGATTTAACCCTTTGTTTCCTGCCTCTGGAGGTGGAACCTTTCTCTCTAGTGCTGTCCTGGACGACTCCTAGAAACCGAGTTACCTGTAAGTCTAACTCTGTTTTTCCACTACTTCTGTGGCATCTTCCTCCAGTTTTAGCATTCCAGAATACTTGCCAGTTTAGACCACCTGGGTCACAAATGGAAGAATTTCCCCTCCTTCTCCCTCCTCCCCATTAATGGGATAAGAACCAGTAGAGAATGAGGTCGAGAAAGATGAATGTTCCGGTAGAAGGGAGCACTAAAGACTCCTCATCTGAGGAATCTACTCTTGAAGAGCCTCAGGGTCAGACCCCATGTGATCTCTGAGTTTTCTCACAGGAGTTGTCCAGACTTAATTGAATTTGCCACTTCCTACATACTCTTCAAAGTTTACAGGATTTGGATCATGGCATCCGCCGCAACGTCCTTTCCAACCTCATTTGAAGGCTGTTTTGTACATGGACTGGGCTCACCCTGACAAGGTGTTCATGCTGCCAAAAAGGTTTGCTCAGCAATACCCCGTGGAAAGCGAGTTTACTGAGAAATGGAGTATCTTAAAAAGACCCTTGAGTGTCCAGTGGATGAGGTACTGGTATTTAAAGATGCCATGGACAAATTCTTAAAATCCTCCAAAACACCTGGTCTGGGCAGTGTCTTAAAACTCCTGAAAGAATGTACCGACATCTTGGCACCCACCATCACACATTTCATAAATCAATCGTTCAAAGAAGGTATTTTTCCGACGTCCCTCAAGGTATAATTGAACCCCTCCTAAAGAAACCGAACCTCGACCCCCAAAGACCCAAACCACCGCAGACCGGTAACGAGCCTTAACACCATCTCCAAGATCATTGAGAAAGCAGTAGTACAACAGCTACAACTCCATTTAGACACCAACAAACTCCTGGACCCACTACAATCGGGTTTCCGCCCAGGCCACGGGACAGAAACGGCACTTCTCAAAATATGGGATGACGCCCTCGAAGCAGCAGATGACGGAGAATCGGATCTCCTGGTGCTGCTGGACCTAAGTGCAGCTTTCGACACAGTAGACCACAAAATTTTGCCCACTCGTCTCACAGAAGTAGCCATAGTCACAGACTCTGCTCTACCCTGGTTCGCATCGTTCCTGGAGAACCAATCAGACAGTGAAACTAGGAGCCTTCACTTCGGAAGCACACACCTTTTACATGCAGAGTCCCTCAAGGATCACCCCCGTCGCCCATGCTCTTCAACATCTACCTCCGCCCACTCCTCAAAATCATCAGCAAACAGGACCTGCTCTACCACTCCTACGCTGATGACACTCTACTTTCGCATCCCCAACAAAAAAGACCACTATCCTGGACTAGAACAATGCCTTACATTGATAGACAATTGGATGAAGGAAAGTTCCCTCAAACTTAATGGATCCAAAACAGAACTTCTCTTAGTTCACGCAAACCGAAAGACAAACTCTAGGACTACATGGACACCACCCACCATCCTTGGACAAACCATCACCCCAAACGCCAAAGTCAAAAGTCTCGGAGTCATCTTTGACTCAGACATGACCATGGTAGCCCAAATAGGATCAGTAGTCAGCGGATCTCACCATCTTCTCTGCCTGCTACGAAGACTTATCCCCTTCATCCCGGAAGAGGCTACAGCAGTAGTAGTTGGAACAATCATCAATTCCCGACTCGACTACGCAAACTCCCTCTACCTAGGACTACCCAAATACCAGATTTCTCATCTACAAGTCGTCCAGAACACAGCAGCCAGACTGGTAATGGGGAAAAAAACCATGGGAATCAATCACCCCGTCCCTGAGGCCCCTTCATTGGCTAGCAGTAAAGGATCGGGTAACTTTCAAGACCCTCTGCCTCACTCACAAATGCACACAAGGAAACGCTCCTCAATACTTATGCGAGAAAATGAAACAATACATCCCCAATCACGTTCTCCGATCAACTAAACAAAACCTCCTCCACATCCCTAAGTCCCACCACAAATCTAAAGGAGAACGAAGATTCGCAGTCCAAGGACCACGGCTATGCAACGCTCTCCCAACGAACATCCGCATGGAAGAAAACCACCGGGCCTTCAGGAAAAAACTTAAGACCCACCTCCTGAAGGATCAGGACGACAATTGATACAAAGCCCCTTGAGGCGATTTAGTTCGCATTTGTAGCGCTATACAAGTTACTCACTCTTTAGGTCTTTACTAAAAAATGAATTCCTCACTCCTAGTTCCCCACCTGATCCACCTTTTTAAGGCCCTCCAAAATGGGTACCTATCCCTCACATGTGTCCTCACAGGCATACGAATGATCCCTAAGAGCTCAAACAAGGCCTCGGCCTCAACATTTTAGACCCGTGTCTCCTAAAAGTTAACCTGAAATTGCTAGGTAAAGTTCTTGGCTCCCAGTTTAACAGATACCACTACTTCCTTATTCATAGAGACCAAGTGGGTGATTCACCTCATTCACCTTGAATGCCCTGTTAGTTCTCGACGAGAAAAATGGAGAACCTGCTCTCTCTCTCGTCTCGTCAGGATTTTAGTTTTTCTCATCGGGATTCTCGAATGTGACGAGCGCATGCTCGTCGTAGTCGATGATGTCACCGCATTCTTGCCATTCAAAAGAACGGCGTTTCTTTGTTTTTTTATTCTTTTATTCACGATAAATTAAGATACAGACAGCAGACAAAGGATTACATGAAACATGGCAATTGTTTGTCGAGAGTACGTTTTGACTATGCAAATCAAAATAAACTACTAATGTGGTATTACTAATTATACATTCTCTATAGACAAGGTCTAGCCACTCAACCGCTATATTAAGAAGCACACTGTCCCGTGTCAGAATTTTTTATTTTTGTATCCTGTAAGGTTGAGGAAGATGCGTGAAATGATAGTTGGAAAGAAAGAAAGTACAGAAAATTACTAGGGGGAGGGGAAGGGGTGGAAGAAAAGAGGGGGACCCCCTCCTCCAGTCCCATGGTCGGAATCTCGGCGTTTAAACCGGAATACCTAGGTACTAGGCACTCATGTTGTCAGCCCTGCGTACTCCTCCAGAGAAAAATAATTTGAGCCAAAAGAACCACTTCTCGAGATATTGTTCGGAGTCCCCTTTCCGTTGCCGCAAGGACCTCCATTCTGTGTATATCAGCTACCCTCCTAAGCCATACTGCCACACCAGGAGGCTCCATCCGCTTCCAGAACAGGGGGAATACAGCTTTTAGCTGCCATGACCAGCAAGGGCAGGATTGATTTCCTGTAGGCCTTGTTCGGGATTTTGTGGTGGTGTATTAGAAAGAACTCGGGAGACGGGTAGTTCTCGGTCCGTGAACTTCTGTGTAATGTGGTGGACCTCGGTCCAAAAGGAAGTCAGGAGCCTAGAAGATGTGGAGAAGGGTACCCACCTCCTCTCCACATCTCCAACAAAGGTCCGAGCTCCGAGGGAACATCCTATGCAGCCTGGCCAATGTGTAGTACCATTGTGTCAGAACTTTAAACCCTGCCTCTTGATGGTTGGCACATATCGATGTTTTATATGTAAAGAAGATTATCCTCTCTACCTGCCTGTCGGTTAGCTGTAGTCCCAGGTCCCGTTCCCACTTAGCTATGTAGGGAGGCCTGGTCCTCTCCGGGGGTGTGGTAAGAAGTTGGTATGTTAACAAAATTGGTATGGCGCACTGGCTCCTGTTCTGAACAAAGAAGCTCGAAGGATGTAAGGGCTCTTGAGAAAAGCATTGAGGGGGGCTGTGATCGGATGAAGTGGGCAAGTTGGAGTTTTTGCCAAAATGAGAGGCTAGTCAGAGGATCAGCTATGATATGTTCCCTCGACATCCACTCTCCCCCGCTGGTGAAATGGCGGAGTTGGCACCTTTCACTCCCCTTCAGCTCCTGAAACCTGGGGTCGTTCAGACCCGGGTTAAAGTCGGGATTCCTCCTTATCGGGGTGAGTGGAGATGGAATGGGTGCGATCAGGTGTTCACGTAGGGCTTTTTGGCCAACTCGCCACGTTTCCCCTACCGTCGGATGGTTTAATACACCGTGTGGTGGATTCTTCTGACACCAAATTATGCCCTCTAGGACCGCCCCCGAGAGAAGCCGTTCTATTTGAATCCATTGTTTTAACGGCCCATGGCGACACCAGTCGACGATTCTCGTCAGATGACAAGCCGCATGATACAAGGTCACATCCGGGAGGGCCATACCCCCCAGTGCCTTGGGTAGACGTAGAATTGACTGAGCTAGCCACGGGGGCTTCCGAGCCCAGATAAACCCGACCAACACTCAGTTCGCTGCTCTAAGGAAAGTGTTCGGGTTCCTAATCGGGAGGGCCTGAAGGTGGTATAATAATCTGGGCATAACGTTCATTTTTATTATATTGCACCTTCCGAACTAAGAGAATATTCCTGTCTGCCACTTCAGTAGGTCCTTTTTGATGTCCGATAGTAGGGGGAGAATTTGAGGGAGAAGATGTCCTCCGTCTTACTAGTCAGACGAATGCCCAGATATTTGATGTGAGAGCTTGCCCATTTAAAGGGGAAGTCTGAACCCAACAGGTTATGCAAGGTTGTCGGCATGGAGATCTTTAGGGCCTCTGACTTCTGAAAATTGACCTTAAAGGACAACTTTCTGTACCTCTGTAATTCCAACATCAGGTTAGGTATGGAGACCAGGGGATTGGAAATAAAGAAAAGCAGGTCGTCGGGGAAGGCTGCTGTTTTAGGGGCCAGGGAATCGCTGAGTCGAATACCCGATATGTTGGGGTTCTCTCTTACCGTACGGAGGAAAGGTTCCAAAGATAAAATAAATATCAAAGGGAAGAGGGGGCAGCCCTGTCTCGTTCCATTGGTTATGTCAAAGGGGGGGAAAAGAGCTCCCCGTTTACTTTAACTTGGGCTGAGGGCTTGGAATAAATGGCTTGTATCCAGTTCATCCGCTGACCTGAAATTATGTGGTGAAGGGTTTCGATAAGAAAGGGCCAGTGTACCCTATCGAATGCCTTTTCGGCGTCGGTCGACAGGAGCAACATCAGGGTCTTCCGTGTCTTAGCAGCATGGATAAGGTGGGTGGCTTTTGTGGTATTGTCTCTCGCCTCACGTGAGGGCACAAAACCAACCTGGTCTGAGTGAATGAGCGACGGAATCCACTCCGCTAACCTCATCGATGGGACATTTAGTAAATTTCTTCAGGTCCACGTTGAGAAGGGATATTGGCCTAAAGTTTTGGCACAGTAGGGGGGTCCTTGTCTTCCTTGGGTATTACTGAAATAAAGGCTCGTAGGGCATCTTTTGGTGGAGTCGTCCCCTCCCCGGCCTCGTCAAAGGCCTCCTAGAAAATGAGGCGTCAAAATGTCCCCAATGACCTTGTAATATGTTAACGAATACCCATCAGGGCCAGGCGCCTTACCAATTTGCATGCGGGCTATTGCTAGCGCCACCTCCTCTCCCGTAAGCGGCTCCTCCAAGACTAACTTGGCCTCTTCGGACAACCGGGGAAGGCCAGATTTTTGAATATATTCTCCGATAGCTTCCTGTTCTAGGGATTTCTCTCCTTTCCGACGTTTTACGTGGCAAGTTGTAGAGTGCCGCGTAATACTTGTGGAACTGACCAGCAATCTCTTCGGTGGTGAATACCTTGGAGCCCCCCCTACCCCCTCAGCTCAGGAATAAAGGCTTGCGCCCGTTGGACTCTCAGGGCTCTCGCTAACAATTTACCGCAATTGTTACTAAGCTCGTAGAAGGTGCGATAACTTCCTTGGCCCTGACTAATGCCAGGAATCTCAGTTGGTTTCTCAGGGTCGTTAGTTCCTGTAGCGCTCGGGTGGCTAAGGATTGTTTATGGGTGGACTCTAGCTTCCTAATTTTCTCTAGAAGGTCAAGTGTTTGCTGGGCCCTGGCCCTCTTGAGGCAAGTGCCTATTTTTATTAAGAGCCCTCTAGTAGTGCACATATGAGTTTCCCAGATCATTTGAGGAGAACATTCTGAGCCCGAATTGATGGAAAAGTTCCTCAGCTCCCTGGACACCTCTTTCACTACTTCTGGGGCTTGGATCAGTGTGTCATTAAGTAGAGGTCGACCAATATATCGGCCAATTTTTGACACTTTTTAATTAATCGGGATCGGCCGATGGTGCTGAAAAAAAAGCCGATTTAAAAAACTTCAGCGCAACTTGCAAATAACTTCTTTCATAGAAGTCAATGCAAGTTGCCTGAAGTTTCCTGTGGAGGTGGAGCATGTGTCTCTGGGCAGCCTGCCAAGTGAAAGAAAAGAGATACAATGTTTCTTCTTATCAATGAACTGAACTCTGTGTGTAGAAGTTCTCAGTTTAACCATTTTAAAGACAAAATCTTTTCTGACACTTGTAGCTTACAAGTAAAAATCCTGTATTTTCTGCTATGGAACCCCCAAACATTATATATTTTTTTTTTTAGCAGAGACCCTAGGGCAGTGATGGCGAACCTTTTTGAGCCCGAGTGCCCAAACCGCGACACAAAACCAACTTATTTCTTTCAAAGTGCCAACATGGAATTAAATCTACCAGCGGCTCTGTACAGAGGATAGGACTGATCATCCCTCTGAATGAGCCCTAAGGGACCAAAAACCTTACCATTCTGCCCAGAAAAAAACCTGTGTGATTTTTCAAAGGAGTGCGTTATGCTCAGAATACAGTGATCATATGGATGCATTGTGCTCAGAATACAGGGATCATATGGATGCATTGTGCTCAGAATACAGGGATAGGATGGATACATTGTGCTCAGAATACAGGGATCATATGGATGCATTGTGCTCAGAATACAGGAATGGGATGGATGCATTGTGCTCAGAATACAGGAATGGGATGGATGCATTGTGCTCAGAATACAGGAATGGGATGGATGCATTGTGCTCAGAATACAGGCATGGGATGGATGCATTGTGCTCAGAATACAGGCATGGGATGGATGCATTGTGCTCAGAATACAGGAATGGGATGGATGCATTGTGCTCAGAATACAGGAATGGGATGGATGCATTGTGCTCAGAATACAGGGATCATATGGATGCATTGTGCTCAGAATACAGGGATCATATGGATGCATTGTGCTCAGAATACAGGCATCATATGGATACATTGTGCTCAGAATACAGGGATGGGATTATTACATTGTGCTCAGAATACAGGGATGGGATTATTACATTGTGCTCAGAATACAGAGCCCTTCCCAACAAAGCAGTGTCCTCTGCCCCCTTCACATCCCCCCCCCCCCACATACACAGCAGTGTCCTCTGCGAGCCCGTGAGCCCCCACCCCTCCCTCTCTCTCTCACCCATAGCACTGTCCTACCTGTGTATGTGTACAGCCAAAGTCCTCCATATTGCCATGCTTCAGCGCCCAAGCCCCGGCCTGCACAGGAAGCCGCTCTCCTATTGGCTGCCCAAGTCCAGGAAAGGGAGGATCATTCTTCTCTTCCTGGCCATTCGGAGGCATCGCACGCTGCTTACAGCAGACACACTCCCTCTCTGTGTGTTCTTTCCACTGGGCTGCCCTCAGTGCAGGGCTTTACTCACATCTGCCGCTCCACTTCCCGATCGCATTAATGATAGGAAGGGAGCCGGCTACTCCGCGCCTGCACATCAGTGAAAGAAACTGCATTGCTGGGGGATTCCCTCCTCTATCCTGGCGGTGCGCTGAGTGCCCACAGAGAGGGATCGGCGTGCCAGCTGTGGCACGCGTGCCACAGGTTCGCCATCACTGCCCTAGGGAATAAAATGGCGGTTGTTGCAATATTTTATGTCACACGGTATTTGCGCAGCGGTCTTTCAAATAGGGCTGCAACTAACGATTATTTTCATAATCGATTAGTTGGCCGATTTATTGTTTCGATTAATCGGTTAACCTTTAAAAAAAAAAAAAAAAGGTAATTTTGCTGCGATTTGCATTTTTACATTTTTTTTGGCCAATTTGTTGTTGGATGCTTTTCTGCAGCTTATCCATTGAAGTATATTGAACCAAAATATTTTGGCGGAACTCTGCTTTTACACTGGAGCGGGTAGGCATTGGCGGTAAAACGCTGCTAGTTTTAGTGGCGCTTTACCATCATTTTAGCGGCGCTATTCGGCTGCTAGCGGGGCGCTTATAACCCAGCTAGAGGCCGATGAAGAGGTTTAATGCACCCGTGTAGCACCGCTGCAGAAGCGCTTTGCAGGCGCTTCGGCAGCAGTGCCCATTCATTTCAATGGGCAGGAGTGGTGGAGGAGCCTTATACACCGCTCCAAAGATGCTGCTTGCAGGACTTTTTTTAACGTCCTGCCAGTGCACCGCCTCAGTGTGAGACTGCAGGGGAGCTGTTTTGCAGCCACTTTTACAGGTGCTATTTTTAGCCCAAAAGTGCCTGAAAAACACCCCAGTGTGAAAGGGGTCAGACTGTTAGCTTTTATGAGATTAAGGGGAAAAAAATCGGCCTAACATATCGGCCCAAAAAAAATCGGCATCATATATCGGCCATCGGCCGCCGCGATTTCTATATATCGGCTAGAGAAAAACCCATATCGTTTGACCTCTATCATTAAGCTTCCACTGCCATTGTTTCGGTGTCAGGGGCAAAATATCTGTCTATGAAGACCGGGGCGTGGTCCGAGAAAGTAATGGACCCTATCAAAGCCGATCTCACCCTGGAAAGTAGGGATTGGGGAAACGAGAAGGTCGATTCTGGTGTAGGAATCGTGAGGGTGCGAGTAAAACGTGGGTTCAAGACCCTCCATACGTCCACCACGTGGAAGGCATGCAGATTCCTCTTTAGGCATTTAAGTGCTGCGTATGAGACCTTTGAGGTTTGTCTAGATGTGTCTAAGGAGGGGTCCATGCCAACGTTGAAATCGCCCCCTAGGATCACTGTCCCCTCTGCAAATTCTTGTAACCTTGTCAAAGTGGATTCAAGAAATCCGATCTGGCCAGTATTTGGGAGATATAAGTTCACCAGGGTCACCAATGAGCTGCCCAGCGTCCCCTTCACAAACAAAGCTCGTCCCTCTTTATCACTCCACTAGTCACGGTACTTCCACGGTGGAACGGCGGTTCTTTTGAATGGCCATCTGTATGCACGGCTTTGCAAGAAAAGCTTGCCAAGAATCTCGTCAGGAAAACCAACGTTTTTTTCCTGACGGGATTCTCAGACGTGTGTTCAGGGCTTTACTCTATTTCCACAACTTTCAGACCTTAAAGCGGAGGTGCAGGAAAAAAAAAAAAAAGTCAGCAGCTACTAACAGTGTAGCTGCTGACTTTTAATAAGGACACTTACCTGTCCTACTCTCCCGCGATGTCGGTCCTGCCGCGGCGATCGATCGCTGCTGGCAGGTCCCGGCTCCTCCATTCTGAGTAGGGGAAACAGGCAGTGAAGACTTACGGCTTCACTGCCCGTTTCCTACTGCGCATGCGCCACTCGCACGGCGCTTTGTGAAAGGGGCGGCTTGCCTCCTCGGATACACACAGTTCCCAGAAGGCAGCGCGGCCCATTCACAAGAAGAGGAAGCGGAAGTAGACCCACCGCGGACGGAGAAGAGGAACATTGGAGGCAGATTAGGGGACTTCCACATAGCATAGGCATTTAGGGTGAGTATAAAAAAAAAAAAAAATTCTATTAATTTTATTTTAATTTTTTTTTTATTTTTAGTGTAAAGATTTTTTCAGGGTGGACCTCCACTTTAAGGAAAATCAAGCCAAATCTAAGGTTCTAATCGCATTTTGGTCTAGAACATTTGTCTTCCTCCACGCCATGTTTCATTAAATAGTTCCCAAGGATTTGAGAATGTCCCTTCAAGGTTTTTTTTTTTTCCATACCAATAAATAGGCCATGTACATGTTACTGGCTGCAAAGCAATTGATAGCCAAAGCCTGGATGAAGCCCACAAGAAGCCTTTTTTATTAACCACTTAACGACCGCCCACTATAAATATACGTCGGCAGAATGGCACCGACAGGCAGAATCACGTATATGTACGTGATTGCCTTTGTATAGTTGGGGGGTCCGATCGGACCCCCCTTCTTTACAGTGAGTTTTACCTTCGGGAGCGATCCGGCATGAGGGGACGGCCGTTCGATTCCGGCCACCCCCTCTCGATCGCTCCCGGCGAATGAGAGCTTCCCCTGCCTGTGTACTTGTTTACACAGGCTGGAGGAAGTGATGTCATCTCTCCTGCGGCGCTCACATATACCGAGCGCCGTACAGGAGAAGATGCAGGTTAGTACACACAACACTACACTGACACCAGGACACATAGGTACATAAATCGCCCCCCCCAGACACCCCTAGATCACCCCCCAGCCCCCAGTCACAGTGTCACTGATTGCAGTGACCATTTATTTAGTGATCACTGCAATCAGTGACATTTGTGACTGTAAAAGTGTCAGTACATTTAGTTTTAGGTCCAGTGTAGCCCCCTAATAAAGGTTTAACCCCCTGATCACCCCCCAGATAACCCTTTCACCCCCTAGTACCGCCGTCGCTAAGCGATCATTTTTCTGATCGATGTCTTAGCGTCGGTGATGCTGATCGGTAGCCAGTAATTTTTTTTAGGTTCGCCGCAGGTTTTTATAGCGTCGGGTACCCCCATAAATTATCTAATAAAGGTTTAACCCCCTTGATCACCCCCCAGGTAACCCTTTCACCCCCTAGCACCGCCGTCACTAAGCAATCATTTTTCTGATCGCTGTCTTAGCGTCGGTGATGCAGATCGGTAGCCAGTAATTTTTTTTTTAGGTTCGCCCTCAGGTTTTTATATAGAGTCAGGTACCCCCATATATTACCTAATAAAGGTTTTAACCCCCTAATTGCCCCTAGTTAACCCTTTCACCAGTGATCACCATATAAGTGTTACGGGTGACGCTGGTTAGTTAGTTTGCTTTTTATAGTGTCAGGGCACCCGCCGTATATAACCCAATAAAGGTTTAACCCCCTGATCGCCCGGCGGGTGATATCAATTAGGTTTTAACGTCAGAGAGGGTCTGCGTCACACCCCAGGCAGCGTCAGGTTAGTGCCAGTAACGCTAACACCCACGCGTGAAGCATACACCCCCCTTAGTGGTATAGTATCTGAACAGATCAATATCTGATCTGATGAGATCTATACTAGCGTCCCCAGCAGTTTAGGGTTCCCAAAAACGCAGTGTTAGCGGGATCAGCCCAGATACCTGCTAGCACCTGCGTTTTGCCCCTCCGTCCAGCCCAGGCCACCCAAGTGCAGTATCGATCGATCACTGTCACTTGCAAAACGCAACACACATAACTGCAGCGTTCGCAGAGACAGGCCTGATCCCTGCGACTCCAGTGCTGTAGGAGGTGATTTCGCCACCACAGTTTAAAAAAAAAAAAAAAAAGCATGTATGCCGAAGCATTGGGGCAGCAGGGGCGGAGGAGCGATTTTGCTCCTAATGTCGCGTACATACAGTCAAAATTCCGACGGAGGCTTGCCCGTGGAAAAGTCTGACCATGTGTACGCGGCATAACTTTTGCGGGAAGATGCCCCCATGCTTCGGCATATATAAATGGTGCATGTATGCCCATCATTAGAAGTGGGTGGATGAAGGGCGGTATTCTAATGGTGGGCATACCCACCGATCAATCTTTTTTTTTCGTTCAGCCAACAGGCTGCATGAAAAAAAAGATTACAATACATGTCCAACAAGGACCAGCAACGTACTGGTATGTTGCTGGACTTTGAATGTTTATACCAGAATGATGCCTGCGGGTTTAGGTATCATCTTGGTATCATTCTTTTCAGCCAGCGGCCGGCTTTCATGTAAAAGCAATCCTAGTGGCTAATTAGCCTCTGGACTGCTTTTACAAGCAGTGGGAGGGAATGACCCCCCCCCGGATATAAAAAGCGCCATTGGGAAAGCATTTTATCACACCGATCTTGGTGTGGTCAGATGCTTTGAGGGCAGAGGAAAGATCTAGGGTCCAATAGACCCCAGTTTTTTCAAAAAAGAGTACCTGTCATTACCTATAGCTATCATAGGGGATATTTACATTCCCTGAGATAACAATAAAAATGATAAAAAAATAAATAAATATGGAAGCAACAGTTTAAAAATAAAATAAAAAAGCAAAATTAATAATAAAAATAAAAAAGCACCCCTGTCCTGCCCTGCTCTTGCCCAATGGCGAACGCAAGCGTCGGTCTGGCGTCATATGTAAACAGCAATTGCACCATGCATGTGAGGTATCACCGCGAAGGTCAGATCGAGGGCAGTAATTTTAGCAGTAGACCTCCTCTGTAAATCTAACGGGGTAACCTGTAAAGGCTTTTAAAGGCTTTTAAAAATGTATGTAGTTTGTCGCCAATGCGCATTTGTGCGAAATTTTAAAGCATGTCGTGTTTGGTATCTATGTACTCGACATAAGATCATCTTTTTTATTTCATCAAACATTTGGGCAATATAGTGTGTTTTAGTGCATTAAAATTAAAAAAAGTGTATTTTTTCCCCAAAAAATGCGTTTGAAAAATCGCTGCGCAAATACTGTGTAGAAAAAAAATGCAACACCCACCATTTTATTCTGTAGGGCCTTTGCTTTAAAAATATATATAATGTTTGGGGGTTCAACATAATTTTCTTGCAAAAAAAAATGTTTTCATGTAAACAAAGTGTCAAAAAGGGCTTTGTCTTCAAGTGGTTAGAAGAGTGGATGTAAGCTTCCTAATGTGTATAAAATGCCAGAACAGTTCAAAACCCCCCCCCCAAATGACCCCATTTTGGAAAGTAGACACCCCAAGCTATATACTGAGAGGCATGTCGAGTCCATGGAATATTTTATTTGTTGACACAAGTTGCGGAAAAAAGACAATTTATTATTTTATTTTTTCACAAAGTTGTCACTAAATGATATATTGCTCAGACATGCCATGGGCATATGTGGAATTACACCCCAAAATACATTCTGTTGCTTCTCCTGAGTACGGGGATACCACATGTGTGAGACTTTTTGGGAGCCTAGCCGCGTACGGGACCCCAAAAACCAAGCACCGCCTTCAGGCTTTCTAAGGGTGTAAATTTTTGATTTCACTTCTCACTGCCTATCACAGTTTCGGAGGCCATGGAATGCTCAGATGGCACAAAACCCCCCCAAATGACCCCATTTTGGAAAGTAGACACCCCAAGCTATTTGCTGAGAGGTATTGTGAGTATTTTGCAGATCTCGCTTTTTGTCACAAAGTTTTGAAAATTGAAAAAAAAAAAGAAAAAAAAAATGTTCTTTCTTCATTTTCAAAAACAAATGAGAGCTGTAAAATACTCACCATGCCTCTCAGCAAACAGCTTGGGTGTCTACTTTCCAAAATGGGGTCATTTGGGGGGGTTTTGTGCTATTTTGGCATTTTGTGGCCTTCGAAACTGTGATAGGTAGTGAGGAGTGAAATTAAAAATTTACACCCTTAGAAATCCTGAAGGCGGTGCTTGGTTTCCGGGGTCCCGTACGTGGCTAGGCTCCTAAAAAGTCCCACACATATGGTATCCCCGTACTCAGGAGAAGCAGCAGAATGTATTTTGGGGTGCAATTCCACATATAACCATGGCATGTGTGAGCAATATATCATTTAGTGACAACTTTTTGTAATTTTTTTTTTATTTTTTTTTTATTTTTTTGTCATTATTCAATCACTTGGGACAAAAAAAAAATATTCAATGGGCTCAACATGCCTCTCAGCAATTTCCTTGGGGTGTCTACTTTCTAAAATGGGGTCATTTGGGGGGGTTTTGTACTGCCCTGCCATTTTAGCACCTCAAGAAATGAGATGGGCAGTCATAAATTTAAAGCTGTGTAAATTCCAGAAAATGTACCCTAGTTTGTAAACGCTATAACTTTTGCGCAAACCAATAAATATACGCTTATTGACATTTTTTTTACTAAAGACATGTGGCTGAATACATTTTGGCCTAAATGTATGACTAAAATTGAGTTTATTCGATTTTTCTTATAACAAAAAGTAGAATTATCTTTTTTTTTTTCAAAATTTTCAGTCTTTTTCCGTTTATATCGCAAAAAATAAAAACCGCAGAGGCAATCAAATACCATTAAAAGAAAGCTCTATTTGTGGGAAGAAAAGGACGCAAATTTCGTTTGGGTACAACATTGCATGTCCGCACAATTTACAGTTAAAGCAGCGCAGTGCAAAATTCTGAATTCACCTCTGGTCCTTTAGCTACCAAATGGTCCGGGGCTTAAGTGGTTAAAAATGCACTAATACCAGTTTTTTTAAAACCGAGTACGAGTACCGATACTTCCCCCCAAGTACTCGCCATTACCAATACCCATCGTCCTTGGATGCATTATTGTATTAAAAAAAAGTTGTCTTAAGCCTACAACCGAAAATGTTATATATGGCAGCTTACCCATGATTAGTTGTGGTGGCTGCATTTGTTTGTTTTCTTTGTACTGTGATCTTGTATTGGAGTGCCCCTACTATGAATGAAGGAGAACAGGGGCACCTTTGGATGGCAGCAATGTCAGTTTGGGGGAAGGGGAGTGTTAGATGCGCTAACAGATTTAGATACACCAACAAATTGAAACCAAACTCCAGCTCACACAGGCAGTTACACAGGCAGTTACACAGGCACTGCAGTTACACAGCCAATTAAAGCAATTTTTTTTTTCCCTTGATCATCTAATGTCCCAAAGAGCTGATCATTCCAATTCCAGAGGGCGAAAGGATCGAGTAGAAACTGTGGAACCTCTTCACAGTTCCCAAACTGAACAGCGCTGTTTGTTCCATCTTGGACATCAAGAGACTCCAAATTTCTACAGTTGCAGAATTCACAGATGGAATTGTGTGCTCAGTGGTGGCCTCTCTAGCAGAAAAAGTTCCTCGCTAGACCTACCTACACATTCTTATCTTTCCACCTCCACCAAAGGTTTCTGAAGTTTGTGCTGGCGGTCCACTACTTCCAGTTTGTGGCCCTCCCGTTCAGCCTGTCCACTGTTTCCAAAGGGTTCACCATGGTCCTGGTCCAGTTCTGGGGATCTTGCATACCTGAGGTATCCCCCTGGATGACTTATCTCTGCTTTGCTTCTGGAGACCAATGTGTTTCACATGGTGCACACTGGTGCAGAAGTTTGCATGGGTTCTAAATTTACAGAAGTCTGGCATCCAGGTTCAGTGCAAAGCTGGACCGGTTTGCCTCCAAGACCAGGGATCCTCGAGCATTCACAGTGAATGCTCTGGTGACACCGTGGGACCAGTTCTCCCTTATGTATGCCTTCTTGCCATTACACCACCTACCTCATCTGCTTTGCAGCATTGGAGTGCAAAGGAATTCCAGTGATTCTGATCAGTCCAGAGAAGTGAGTACTTTGACATTGTGGACATGTCGGCAGACCATCTTCCCTTCAGGACTGACTCAACGTCCTGTCACAAATTCCAATCTTCCATCCTTATTTACAGTCGCTGGCTTTAAATGCATGGCTGTTGAGGGCAGAGTCTTCATACACCGAGAAGTCTCTGATTTGGTTATTCCTATCCTGCTGAATTTTCAGAAGGCGACTTCAAGGAAGATTTACCATAGGATTTATAAATCTTATTTTGCTTGGTGGAAGGCTAGAAAATGTCATCTTCGCATGTCTGTTGTAGGTCGCATCCTGGCTTTTCTCCAGTCAGGTTTAATCTGAGACTGGCCTCGAGTATGATCAAATGTCAGATTTTGGCCTTTGCTGTCCTTTGACACCTAGAGGGCATGTATTTAAAAGCTTGCCAGCATCCAATTACCTGAAATTACTAGCCTATTAGCCAGGGTTTACGAATACTCACCCTGTGTCCTGTACTGTTCTCAAAGATATGGAATTTACATGTAATTTAAAAAATATATATTTTTTTTTTCTCACAAGTTGCAGGGCCTGGACCTTCCTCCTCTGTTCACATTTTCAAAATGTCCTTTACTGTATAATTAAGATAATAGGAATTTTGACACACCTGTTAATTCCATATCTTTTGATTTTTTTTTTTTTTTTTTTTAAATGGAGCCTTAGAGTGGATTGGGTTATTTGGGTACACTGGGGGTGGTCCCAGCAAACTTTTTGCCAGTGTCCAATCACATAAAGGTATTTGCACAGAACCAGTTCCTGTACTGTACTCCAATATATGAATTTTACAGGTAATCAAATTTCCAATTTTTAGTTATGCAAGTCACAAGACTCAATGCTTCCTTTCTATGTTTATAGGCTCAGAAAGAACTGTTGGATGCAGAAATGGATTTCCACAAACGTCTGTCCTCAGGTGAAGACACCACAGAATTGAGAAAAAAGCTGAGTCAGTTACAAGTTGAGGTGAGCCTGCGTGTAACTTTAATATAGCAATCTGGGTTGTTTTTAGTATGGGAAATATTTCACGTTCTATTACTCAACGTGTTAAGAAATGCAACCTGCCATCAAAGTTGTAGCAATTTCAAGACATCAGAATCAAATAGAGGACTTCATTTAATTTGTTAACATTAGATGGTACATTGGGCTCAGTGATCCTTATGGAAGTCCCAGATTCAAATGAAAAATGTGTGTGTGTGTGTGTGTGTGTGTGTGTGTGTCTTAAAAGTGGGCACACATTTATCTTTTCATGAATGATCTGAAAAATGTTGCTTTATTGTGTCCCCGACAAGCTTGTCTTAAACCTGAACTCCAGGTAGATAAAACTTCAGCGTTATAATTATTAATACATCATTTAAATTCATTATTTTTAAGGAGAATTCCAGATATGGCGATATTCTACATAGTTCATTCCCTCGCTGTATATACAAAGTTACACTGGACCAAAGTATTTTATCCCCTGCTGATTTTGTACATTTGCCCACTGACAAAGAAATGATCAGTCTATAATTTAATGGTAGGTTTATTTTAACAGTGAGAGACAGAATAACAAAAATATCCAGAAAAACACTTTTCAAAAAAGTTTTAAATTGATTTGCATTTTAATGAGTGAAATATTTGATCCCCTATCAGTAAGATTTCTGGCGCCCAGGTGTCCTCTATACAGGTAATGAGCTGAGATTAGGAGCATTCTCTTAGGCTGGGTTCACACTGATACGACACGACATTCATCCGACTTTCATCCTACTTTGCTCTGCGACATCAGTCCTACATTGGTCCGACATCCATCCGACATTCATTAAAAGGATGCTACTTTGATCCGACTTTGTGCTAGTCTGACTTGTCTTTTGACCAATCAAAACAATCCCAGGGTGAGATAAATTCCTTTTACTAAACAAAAACTAAAACTCGCGCTTATGGAGACATACAAAAATAAATGACAAGTGAAAAGAAATTATTATATGCGCAGCTGCTACAGCATAAGGCACTAACACCTTGAGAGATAAAAAATTATAAAATGCAGCGCTAGCGAATATAAATGTGCTCAATACAAACGTATGTGTGAATGTCAACCAGCTAAACCATTCGGGATGATGGTACACACTATTAGTGAAAAGATTATGCACCAATGATTGGTGTCACCAGAAATGCAGTGGGTGTAATACTAAATGTTACCACTAAAAAGTGATCAACTAAGTAAAACCAGAAAATATACTGTGCAAAACATTAAATGAACTGAACAACCAGGCAAATAGCTCTAGGAGTAATTCACAGTACTACAGATGGTTTTCAACATCAAAGAAATAATGTCCCTTTTGCAACAGTGGTTGTAATATAGAAGGAAGGGAAAAAAAATAAATAAAAATAAAAATGCTTTAAAATAAAATAAGTCACCCAACATCCAACTTCTAGGACCAATAATGTTCGGTGAAATTCAACAGTTGGCTCAATAGCAGCAGAGATCAGAGGACCATGTGGGGAATAAAAAGAAAAAGCAACTTGTGAAGTACCGCTTAGGAACAGATTAACAATACGCTGTTATTGGGAAAACTCACAAGCCTTCAATGATAACCGAGCGTCAGTGTGTTCCGGGTTCACAACGGCGTGCGTTCCACAAGAACCGGAAGCAGCGTCACTGGTTCTTAGTGTTGACCGGAAATTTGTCAATGCATTTCGCCCCTCCTCCAGGGCATCATCAAGGACGATGCCCTGGAGGAGGGGCGAAATGCATTGACAAATTTCCGGTCAACACTAAGAACCAGTGACGCTGCTTCCGGTTCTTGTGGAACGCACGCCGTTGTGAACCCGGAACACACTGACGCTCGGTTATCATTGAAGGCTTGTGAGTTTTCCCAATAACAGCGTATTGTTAATCTGTTCCTAAGCGGTACTTCACAAGTTGCTTTTTCTTTTTATTCCCCACATGGTCCTCTGATCTCTGCTGCTATTGAGCCAACTGTTGAATTTCACCGAACATTATTGGTCCTAGAAGTTGGATGTTGGGTGACTTTTATTTTATTTTAAAGCATTTTTATTTTTATTTATTTTTTTTCCCTTCCTTCTATATTACAACCACTGTTGCAAATGGGACATTATTTCTTTGATGTTGAAAACCATCTGTAGTACTGTGAATTACTCCTAGAGCTATTTGCCTGGTTGTTCAGTTCATTTAATGTTTTGCACAGTATATTTTCTGGTTTTACTTAGTTGATCACTTTTTAGTGGTAACATTTAGTATTACACCCACTGCATTTCTGGTGACACCAATCATTGGTGCATAATCTTTTCACTAATAGTGTGTACCATCATCCCGAAAGGTTTAGCTGGTTGACATTCACACATACGTTTGTATTGAGCACATTTATATTCGCTAGCGCTGCATTTTATAATTTTTTAAATTCCTTTTACTGCTGCTGTAATCACCATGTCGGATGTCAAATGTCGGATGGTTAGGACAAGGATCCTACTTTGATCCGACTTCAATGATATTCAATGGGCTGAAGTAGGATCAAAGTCGGACCAAAGTAGTACAGGGAGCATTTTCAAAGTCGGACCGACTTCTGTCGGACCAGTTAAAGTGGAAGTAAACCCTCCTATTGTTTTTAGTCAAGGAAGCTGCCATCTTTGCCTCTGTTTAGTCTACAACTGCCATGATGCTGCACATGTGATCAGTTATGACAGCAGCCATTGGATGGTTTGACAGTTTGGTTGAGAGCACAACCAATGGGAGTGTTACATTTCCAGCACGTGCCGGAAATGAAACTGTTTTATGGATGGGTTTACTTCCACTTTAAGACGGCTCTCATAGGGAAACATTGATTTTCACACGTCATGCGACATAAGCTCCTAATGTCGGAGCGTTTGTCGGACCAGTGTGAACCAGGCCTTTAGGCCTGGTTCGACAAACGCTCCGACATTAGGAGCTCATGACGTGTGAAAATCAATGAATCCCTATGAGAGCCGTCTTAACTGGTCCGACACAAGTCGGTCCGACATTAAAAATGCTCCCTGTACTACTTCTGTCCGACTTTGATCCTACTTCAGCCCATTGAATATCATTGAAGTCGGATCAAAGTAGGATCCTTGTCCTAACCATCCGACATTTGACATCCGACATGGTGATTACAGCAGCAGTAAAAGGAATTTATCTCACCCTGGGATTGTTTTGATTGGTCAAAGGACAAGTCAGACTAGCACAATGTCGGATCAAAGTAGTATCCTGTTCATGAATGTCGGATGGATGTCGGACCAATGTAGGATCAATGTAGGACTGATGTCGCAGAGCAAAGTAGGATGAAAGTCGGATGAATGTCGTGTCGTATCAGTGTGAACCCAGCCTGAGGCTGGGTTCACTCTAGTGCGACACGACATCTGTCCTACTTTGGATCCGACTTTGCCCTGCGACATGAAGCCGACATATGTCCGACTTTCAATGAACGGGGATCCGACTTGGATCCCCGCCAATAGCAGGCACTGTGTTTGGTATAAATCTTGAGGGGGAACTCCAGGCCAAATTTTAAATAAAAAACCGGCATGGGTTCCCCCTCCAGGAGCATACCAGGCCCTTGGGTCTGGTCTGAATTTGAAGGGGCGCCCCTACGCCGAAAAAATGGCGTGGGGGTCCCCCCACAATCCAAACCAGGCCCTTATCCGAGCACACAACCTGACAGGCCGCAGGGGAAAAGGGGGGGACGAGAGAGCGGCCCCCCCTCCCTCCTGAACCGTACCAGGCCGCATGCCCTCAACATGGGGGGTTTGGTGCTCTGGGGCAGGGGGGTGACCTGCGGCCCCCCCACCCCAGAGCACCCTGCCCCATGTTGATGAGGACAGGGCCTCTTCCCGACAACCCTGGCCGTTGGTTGTCGGGGTCTGCGGGCGGGGGGCTTATCGGAATCCGGGAGCCTCCTTTAATAAAGGGGCCCCTGCATCCGGCCCCCCCACCCTATGTGAATGAGTATGGGGTACATCGTACCCCTACCCATTCACCTGGTGGAAAGAAAATGCAATAAAAAAACACACAGCTTTTTAAAGAATTTTATTGCACAGCTCCGGGGGTCTCCGGTTCTTCTCCCGCTCTCCGGTTCTTTCTTCCGCCGGGCCTCCGCTAACTTCTTTTTAGCTCTTTTGCTAACGGAGGCCCGGACTTCTCCGTCTTCTCGTCCGGCTCTCCGTTGTCCTTCTGCCGGCCCCTCCACTAACTTCTTTAGCTCTCTTGCTAGTGGAGGGGCGCGGTCTTCCCCTCGGCGTCTTCCCCTCGGCGTCTTCTTCCCTCTTCTCCTCGATGTTGACGCGTCGCTTCCTCCCGCTGTAATACTGGCTCTCCGCTCCGCATTAATATAGGCTTCTCATGACGTCACAGTCACATGTTCCGGGGCACATGGCCCCGGAGCATGTGACTGTGACGTCATGGGAACATGTGACTGTGACGTCATAAGAAGCCTATATTAATGCGGAGCGGACAGCCAGTATTACAGCGGGAGGAAGCGACGCGTCAACATCGAGAAGGAGAAGAGGGAAGAAGACGCCGACGGCGACGACGGGAAGCCCGCGCCCCTCCACTAGCGAAAGAGCTACCAAGAAGTTAGTGGAGAGCCGGACAAGACAGAGAAGTCCGGGCCTCTGTTAGCAAAAGAGCTAAAAAGAAGTTGGCGGAAGAAAGAACCGGAGAGCAGGAGAAGAACCGGAGACCCCCGGAGCTGTGCAATAAAATTCTCTAAAAATCTGTGTGGTTTTTTATTGCATTTTTTTTCCACCAGGTGAATGGGTAGGGGTACGATGTACCCCATATTCTTTCACATAGGGTGGGGGGGCCGGGATCCAGGGGCCCCTTTATTAAAGGGGGCTCCCAGATTCCGATAAGCCCCCCGCCCGCAGACCCCGACAACCAACGGCCAGGGTTGTCGGGAAGAGGCCCTGTCCTCATCAACATGGGGGCAGGGTGCTCTGGGGTGGGGGGGCCGCAGGTCGCCCCCCTGCCCCAGAGCACCAAACCCCCCATGTTGAGGGCATGCGGCCTGGTACGGTTCAGGAGGGAGGGGGGGGGGCGCTCTCTCGTCCCCCCCTTTTCCCCTGCGGCCTGCCAGGTTGCGTGCTCGGATAAGGGTCTGGTTTGGATTGTGGGGGGACCCCCACGCCGGTTTTTCGGCGTAGGGGGTTCTCCTTCAAATCCAGACCAGACCCAAGGGCTTGGTATGCCTCTGGAGGGGGAACCCATGCCGGTTTTTAATTTAAAATTTGGCGTGGAGTTCCCCCTCAAGAGCAGCAGAGCACAAGTCGCATGCCAAAGTCGGATCATGCAAGACTGCGGTACGACTTTGATCCGACTTCAATGATAGTCAATGGGCTGAAGTCGGATCAAAGTCGGACCGAAGTAGTACAGGGAGCATTTTCAAAGTCGGACCGACATGTGTCGGACCAGTTAAGACGGCTTCCATAGGGAAACATTGATTTTCACACGTCATGCGACATGAGCTCCCAATGTCGGAGCGTTTGTCGCCCCAGTGTGAACCAGGCCTGAAGGGAGGGCTTGTATAAAAGACACCTGTCCACAGAAGCAATCAGATTCCAATCTCTCCACCATGGTCAAGACCAAAGAACTGTCCAAGGATGGACAAGACCATCGCCAAGCAGCTTGGTCGGAGGGTGACAACAGTTGGTGTGATTATTCGCAAATGGAAGAAACCCAAAAATAACTGTCAATCTCCCTTGGTCTGGGGCTCCATGCAAGATCTCACCCCGTGGAGTTTCAATGATAACGGTGAAGAATCGGCCCCGAATCTTGTCAATGTTCTCAAGGCAGCTGGGACCACAGTTGCCAAGAAAACAGTTGGTAACACACTACACAATGAAGGACTGAAATCCTGCAGCGCCCGCAAGGTCCCCCTGCTCAAAAAAGCACATGTACAGGCCCCGCTTAAGATTGTTAATGAACATCTGAATGATTCAGAGGAGAACTGGGTGAAAGTGTTTTGGTCAGCTGAGACCAAAATCAAGCTCTTTGGCATCAACTCAACTCGCCGTGTTTGGAGGAGGAGGAATGCTGCCTATGACCCCAAGAACACCATCCCCACTGTCAAACGTGGTGGTGGAAACATTGGGGGTTTTTTTCTGCTAAGGGGACAGGGCAACTTCACCGCATCAAAGGGACGATGAACTGGTCCATGTACTGTCAATTCTTGGGTGTGCGCCTCCTTCTCTCATTGAAAATGGGTCGTGGATGGGTATTCCAGCATGACAATGAGCCAAAACACACGGCCAAGGGAGCAAAGGAGTGGCTCAAGAAGAAGCGCATTAAGGTCCTGTAGTGGCCTAGCCAGTCTCCAGACCTTAATCCCATAGAAAATATGTGGAGGGATACTGACCTCAAAAAGGACCCATACAAAGCTGCTCTTTGTAACCCGATCGTAGAACTGTTGCGCTCGGATCACCAGCTGGCTCTGCACCTCTTTACTGCAACCAAACTGACGATGGCAAAGGCGTGGAAGACACCAGCACTAAGCTTTGAGGAGGTTAAAAACCGCATGGACGACATAATGGTAAATGAGAAGCTGACTGTCATCCTCTTAGACACCCATGATAAATTCCTGAAGGTCTGGCAATCCTGGGTTGATTACATTAAACCCACTAGATTTGACACCACCCTTCGGATTCTTTCCTCTCCACCCTTTCCTTTTTCTGATAATCTCAGATTCTGTTTCTCTTTGACTTTTTTCTTTCTCGTGCATCACGGGACACAGAGCGGCATAGTATTTACTATGTGGGTTATAGAGCTACCTTTAGGTGATAGACACTGGCACACCCAAGACAGGAAGTCCCCTCCCCAATATAACCCCTCCCATACCGGGAGTACCTCAGTTTTTTGCCAGTGTCTAAGGTGTTGGCCACCGTTAAACATGTATTCATCTGGGCTTGTGTATAGGTTCTTTTTTGGGCCTAAGCAAGCTATTCCGGATCCGTCCAAAGTGCTTCATAGCCAAACGGTCGGTACCCGGGCCTCGGCAAAGAAGAACGATGTTTTGCCTGTAATGCCTCTCTTGGTAGGGCTGGACCCTGGGATCCAGTATTCTGGTCATACCCAAAACCAAGAGATATCTGGCAGGGTGCTATACAGGTCCAGGGGAGTGGTGATCCTTGGGACCCCGGTCCCTGAAGGTCCACTGACATTGCCCGCCGTGAGAGGTGAAGTTTGGGCTTCTGTGCCAAACAGTCCTGCAGCGTGGAAAAGGTAAGTGGTGGTCCCTGAGGAACTTGGTTCTATGGGGACCTCCAATCCTAATGTGTGTTTTCTGCCTGTTACCTGACGGTATTCCCACTGGTTTATATATATGCCTAGTTGCTAATCCTAGAAATGTATTTCACATGTAGATTTAAGACATCTGTGCGGTACCTGTATTATACCAGTAGAGGCCGCTGTGGGATGTCTTTTGGGCTATTCCTCCTGTTGGTGTGTAAGTCCAGGCAGATGATGAGCTCTCGCTGAGGGAAGCTGCATATCCCATGTCATGCTTACCATGTGCTCTGTCGTCCCCGGGCTCTGTTGTAATCAGGAGACCCTGGCTCCTCTCCCTGTTCCTACATCCATGTGTGTAGCGCCGATGACGCACACGTGCACGCGCGCGCACGCTCACCCTCATAATATATGAGAAGTAGGCCGGAAGGGGGCGGGGCTTGGCGGATGACGCTCTGTGTTCGCCGGAGCGCTTCTGCGCATGTGCGGGCGTCCCAGCCAGTTTAAAAGCGCAGTTTTTCCTGTAAGACTGTCTGTGGAGTGGACAGAGCAAGGGCTGGTGACAAGCTAAAAGCAAGGCATACAGCAGGTGGTTGATACAGGCATCCCCTAAGAAAGGCACATTAGTGAGCACCAACTGATATACATAGCAGCAAATACGCTAGACTATAGATCAGTAAGGGGTGTATTCGGCTAAAATACCTCAGCTTTGGGCTTAGGAATATGCCATCCAAGGGCTCCAGGACAAAAACTCCTAGGAAGCAAAAAGGGTCTCCATCGGGCTCTGAGGATCTGGGGCATGCTTCTGCTGCACCAGCCTCCCCTGAAAAATCAGAGGTTAGTACCCGTAGAGAGCCCTCAGGTGTGCTAGGTACTGTGGCTGCCATCAGTTCACCTGCTCCTGTGTATGCAACAGAGGAGGCTTTTGCCTCAGCTCTGGGAGGATTGGAGCAAAGATTGGCAGCATTGATTGCTACTTCCCTACCAGAGAGAAAGCGCGCCAGATCTCAGTCTCCCCCGTCAGAGTACCTGTTAGCAGAGCAACAGTCCCAGGAAGGGATTGACCTGCCTGAGGGGGATCAGGCTGAGGATGACTCTGCCTCAGAAGAGTCGACTATGGAAGAACCATTCTCAGCATCACAAGCTGAAAGATTATTGGTCCAGTCCCTAACTGTCATGGTTCGATCGGCATTTAAGTTGCCTCTTTCTGAACCGTCATCTACTCCTGTCTCCTCGTTGGGGTCTTTAAAAGCTCCCCAGGCTAATTTTTCCTTTCCAATTCATCCGTTACTGGAAGGACTTATTTACAAGGACTGGGAACATCCTGATAAACTATTTGTTCCTCCTAAGAGGTTTTCGGTGATCTATTCCATGGAAGAGAAGTTCACCCAAAAGTGGAGTTTGCCTACAGTAGACGCGGCCATCTCTTGTGTGAACAAATCACTGACCTGTCCAGTAGATAATGTTCAAGGACCCAATAGATAAAAAGTTGGAATCCTTGTTAAAGACTGCTATTTCTACAGCGGGAGCTGTAACACAGCCAGCAGTAGCAGCTATTGGTGTTTGCCAAGCCTTAAAGGATCAGATGAAACTGGTCTTAAGGGATCTACCGGATCAGCAGGCCCATAATCTGGCTGATTTGCCTAGAGCACTATGCTTTGCGGTTGACGCCATCAAGGATTCGATCCATCAAGCCTCCCGCCTTACGCTGTCTTTAGTACACATGCGTAGACTTCTATGGCTCGAACTGGTCTGCTGAGACTCCCTGTAAAAAGCTGCTAGCTAGTTTCCCATTTCATGGTGAACGCTTATTTGGTGAGGACCTGGATAAATATATCCAGAAGATTTCCAGCGGTAAAAGTACCCTCTTACCGGTTAAAAAGAGGTTTAGAGGTCCCTCTTTTAAGAGGCCTACCTCTCCAGTCCCTGGGACGGCTGCCTCCTAAGCAGTTCCAACGGCCTCCCCGATCAAGTGCCGGAGGTGAAACTCAAGGACAATCACAGGGTAATAAAAAACCCTGGATCCGAAGAGGTACTAAACCAGCCTCCAAGTCGGTCCTATGAAGGGCTGCCCCCACTCAAGCGGGTGGGGGGGGAAGACTTCAGTTGTTCGCAGAGACCTGGCGGGAGACAATCAGACAGATGAGTGCTCTCCGCAGTAACTCTGGGATACAAGTTGGAGTTAAAGGAGTCTCCTATTCCCCACTTTATGTGGTCAAGCGTGTCAAAAGATCCGCTAAAGAGAGAATCTCTCCTTTTGGCATTAGACCAACTGTTGCTCCAAGGAGTAATTATGGAGGTTCCTATAGGAGAATGGGCGTTGGGATTCTACTCAAACCTCTTCACAGTCCCGAAACCAAACGGGGACGTAAGGCCCATATTGGATCTGAAGGGTCTAAACAAATTCCTGGACATCCAGTCTTTTCGGATGGAGTCGATCCGGTCGGTAGCCGCTGCCCTACAAGGGGAGAAATGGTTAGCTTCCATCGACATCAAAGATGCCTACCTGCATGTTCCCATCTTTCCAGGTCATCAAAGGTTTCTACGCTTTGCGGTAGAAGGGCGCCATTTTCAGTTCAGGGCCTTGCCTTTCGGTTTGGCCACAGCACCATGGGTGTTCACAAAAATTCTGGCTCCTCTGTTGGCTGATCTAAGAATCGGAGGTGTGACGATAATGGCATACCTAGATGACCTATTATTGATGGACCACTCAGTCACCAAACTGAGGGTAGTGATTCACGACACGATCAGGTATCTAGAGTCTTACGGTTGGATCATCAACCTGGACAACTCGGCCTTACAACCAGTCAAAAGTCTGGAATACTTGGGGCTACAGCTGGATTCAGACCAGAAAAGGATTTTCATGCCCCAGGCAAAGGTATCTTCTTTGAGGGACTTGGTCCACCTGGTTTGTGCAAAAAGACAGCCGTCCATACGCCTATGCATGCGGCTGCTGGGGAAGATGGTGGCATCATTCGAAGCTGTGCCATACGCCCAGTTCCACTCAAGGAACTTGCAAGGGGCCATACTGTCGGCATGGAACAAAAAGGTTCAGGCTCTAGACTTCCAAATGTCCTTGTCCCCTTCTGTTCGAAAGAGTCTCTGTTGGTGGTTGATTCCCCAAAATCTGCGAAAGGGGAAATCCTTCAGTCCGATCTCTTGGAAGGTGGTTACTACAGATGCCAGCCTTGTAGGCTGGGGGGCAGTACTAGAGCAATGGTCTCTCCAGGGGAGATGGTCAGAAACAGAGAAGGCCCTGGCCATCAACCTTCTGGAGATGCGAGCAGCCCGGCATGCCCTAAAAGCATGGACATCCAAGCTTTCAAGGGTCCCCTGTCAGAATTCAATCAGACAATGCCACAACAGTGGCATATATCATCAGGGGGGCACCAGGAGCCGTGCAGCCCAGAGAGAAGTAAATCACATCCTGGAATGGGCAGAGAAGCATGTCCCATGCATATCCGCTGTCTTCATTCCAGGAGTGGAAAATTGGAAGGCAGACTTTCTGAGTCGCCTACAGTTATCCCCAGGGGAATGGTCCCTGCATCCTGACATATTCCGATCAATATGTCAACGGTGGGGAACACCAGATGTAGATCTGCTAGCATCCAGATTCAACGCAAAGGTGGACAAATTTGTGTCTCGGACAAGGGATCCCCTCGCTTGCGGCTCGGATGCTCTGGTGTTTCCTTGGGATCAGTTCAAACTGATATATGCGTTCCCACCGCTACAATTGCTGCCTCGACTCCTCCGCAGGGTAAGGTTGGAAAAGAAGCCGGTGATCCTGGTGGCTCCAGCATGGCCCCGAAGATCCTGGTACACGGAGATTGTAAAAATGTCTGTGGGGAGTCCTTGGACCCTTCCACGTCGTCCGGACCTGCTTTCGCAAGGACCGATATACCACCCTTCCTTACTAACTCTAGGTTTAACGGCCTGGCTATTGAATCCCACATCCTAATAAAGAGAGGCCTCTCTAACTCTGTGGTATCTACTATGATCAATGCCAGAAAGCCAGTATCTAGGCATATTTACTATAGAGTTTGGAAGGCGTACGTCGCTTGGTGTGAGGCCAGGAACTGGCATCCACGTAAGTACGTTTATAGGCAGAATTCTGGACTTCCTGCAGTGGGCTGTAGACAGGAAGTTACCCTTAAGTACTATCAAGGGTCAAGTTTCGGCCTTGTCAATACTCTTTCAAAGGCCCCTAGGTTTGCATTCACTTGTCAAATCCTTTGTACAAGGGGTGACCCGTATTAACCCACCGGTTAAAGCTCCCATATGTCCATGGGACCTAAACCTGGTTCTATCGGTTCTAAAGAAACAACCATTTGAACCTCTGCGGCACATTCCCTTGGTTCTTCTCACCAGGAAATTGATCTTTTTGGTAGCCATATCTTCGGCTAGGAGAGTGTCAGAATTGGCCGCTATGTCCTGTAAGGAACCATATCTGGTTATCCATAAGGACAGAGTAGTTCTACTACCTCATCCAGCCTTTCTTCCTAAGGTGGTGTCGAGGTTTCATTTGAACCAAAATGTGGTTTTTCCTTCCTCTTTTCCCCAAGCCTAGCTCGGTAGAAGAAAAATTATTACATTCCTTGGATGTAGTAAGAGCAGTTAAAGCTTATCTTAAAGCCACTGCTCAGATTCGGAGAACGGATACTTTGTTTATTCTGCCGGAGGGCCCCAGAAAAGGGTCAGGCAACATCGAAATCTACTTTGGCCAAGTGGATTCGACAGGTCATTGTGCAAGCCTATGGCTTGAAAAGAAGACTGCCTCCGTTCAAAGTTAGGGCGCACTCTACGAAAGCAGTTGGAACTTCATGGGCAGTACATCACCATGCCTCCATGGCTCAAATCTGTAAGGCCGCAACTTGGTCTTCAGTACACACGTTCACTAGGTTCTACCAGGTGGATGTAAGAAGTCGGGAGGATGTCGCCTTTGGGCGCAGTGTGCTGCAGGCTGCAATAGATCCTCATGTCTGATGGTGCCCAGCTTATGTATGGTGTCTCCCTCCCCTCATTGTGGCATTGCTTTGGGACGTCCCACATAGTAAATACTATGCAGCTCTGTGTCCCGTGATGTATGAGAACGAAAATAGGATTTTTTATAACAGCTTACCTGTAAAATCCTTTTCTTG